>CM063503.1:61895339-62050339 GCA_032207245.1 Pardosa pseudoannulata
TTCATCGAAATATAATCATTTATATCCGTTTCGTCCATGAACTCTCTCGTTTCATTCTTTTTCACGTTTTTCTTTTGTTTTGTCCTATACCGCGTCATTCAGTTATAATCTAATTTCATCCAAACTCATTATTATCAATTTAAATAATTCTTGACAACATTTACCTTAAGGGAATAAGGTAATATAAATGTGTATATATGTATGTATATATATGTATATATATGTATGTATATGTATGTATATATATATGTATGTATATGTATGTATGTATATGTATGTATGTATATGTATGTATGTATATGTATGTATATATATGTATGTATATATATGTATGTATGTATATATATGTATGTATATATATGTATGTATATATATGTATGTATATGTATGTATATATATGTATGTATATATATGCATGTATATATATGTATGTATATATATGTATGTATATATATGTATATATATGTATGTATATATATGTATGTATATATATGATTTTAAATATGATCAAATCTCCGAATTTTCTTTTATTGGATCAAATTATCTTTCTAACTCGAGCAGAGTTTTAAATCTGTATAATCAATATTACAAAAGTTTTTTTACCTAGAGGGTTTCAATTAAGTGTATTTTCCTCCAAGTTTGTTATTCCTAAAATCCCAGGATTTAAAATAATTAGGTCTTTGTGTGTATTTGTGTGTGTGTGTGTATGCAGAATTTTTTCAAGGGGGGGGGGGGTCATAATTTTCTAAAAGAATTTTGATTATGTAATAAAGCACTATTATTTCCCTAATTTAAACAGCTAGACAATTTTGCCTTTTTATTTAGACAACATTGTTTAGTTAAATTTTGATTTTATTTTTTAAGTTTAAGAACATATTTTTTTAATAGGTAAAATATTTTATTTTTATTAAAAAGTAGGAATTAATCAAGCCAGAAAAACTACGCATAATGTATCATCTACCTAAATAATAACCCTATAAAGGTGAATATTCTACAGAAAAACAATGAATTTGACCAAAAAATAAGAAGAAATAACTTACCAACAAATAGGGAATTAAACCAGCATACAAACACGCTAATAACTTATTGATTTATATAGTAATATCCAAACGACGGAGTTTTTTTAAAGTTAGTTTAAAATGTCTTGCTAAAGTTAGTTTAAATGTCTACAGCTGGGATCTATGAAAATTGTCTATGAATGTTTAAGAGCGCCAATCCATTCATTCGCAAGGGGAGGGGGTTAAACCCCTAAAAATCCCCTTGCGTACGCCCCTGTGTGTATGTAAATGTGTGTGTGTGTTTAATATCGAAGAGTTAAAATTTTTGTATAGATTTTTTATAACGTACAGAATAAAACTGTGCATGGAATTAGCAATAAGTTTCATGTTTCTTTTATCATTTACGAATATTTTCAAGAAGCTGTCAAATTTCATCATTTTATACTGTATGTGTTAATATTTTTTTATAAAATATAATTATAAATATATTTAAAATCCATCCACAGTAAGTATTAAAGGCATCTAATAGATAGCCTTTGATAAACCAAAAAAAAAAGGGAGGGTTGAATCGTTTGCTTCTCTTTCAATTCCATGTTTTAAAATAATAAGGCTTTTTTTTAGCATTTAAGATTGAAAAGTTAAAATTTTTATACCGGTTTTTTATAATATTCAGAATAAAACTTTGCTTGAAATTCACAATAAATTTCTTATTTCTTCTTTAATTTATAAATATTTACAAGATGTCATATTTTTCATTGCTTCTTAATGTATGTGTTAATAGCAATTTTTTTATATAAAATATAATTTTAAAGATATCTAAAAATTCATGCACAATCGTCCTTAGATAATCTTTTTTCTCGATCTAATTTTTGAAATTTTTTTCCTTCAATTATATGCATTAAAATGATAAGACTTTTTAGTTCTTAAAGTACAAGTGTTATACATTTTATACAGTTTTCTATAATGTATAGAATAAAACTGTGCAGGGAATTAGCAAAAAGCTTCTTATTTTTTTTTAAATATAAACAAATATAAGAAGCTGTGAAATTTCATTATTTCGTATTTTATGTATTAGTAATATTTTTTTTTATAAAATATAAAGATTTTTAAAAAATCCATGCATCATCTTGTGCAAATAGCCTTAATAAGTAGAAAAAAATGGAAGGTTTCAAAAATATGAAAGCTGAAAAAAGTTTTAAGGATATTTTTTAAAAAAAATTTAACTATAAAAAATTGA
This sequence comes from Pardosa pseudoannulata, assembly GCA_032207245.1. Taxonomy (NCBI): domain Eukaryota; kingdom Metazoa; phylum Arthropoda; class Arachnida; order Araneae; family Lycosidae; genus Pardosa; species Pardosa pseudoannulata. The sequence goes on from CM063503.1 coordinate 61,897,575, forward strand.
GTTTTAAATTTTTTAACTATAACCAAACAAACTGTTCAAAATATCTCTACACAAAATTAAAATGGCTGCAGAAGTCAAAGCAAAAAAAACAATTTCTTTAGTGTCGTTCGCATAAAGCAGACTACAATAACAAACTTGTTTTTTCATAATAAATACTTTTCTTAATGCAAGTATTTTTTGAATGACATTTAATATTAGTGGGGTTAATTATACATATATATACATATACATACATACACACATATGTATATACATACATACATATGTACATACATATATATATATATATATATATATATATATATATATATATATATATATATATATATATATACATATATATACATATATATACATATATATACATACATATATATATACATGTAAGGAAAATTCTCAGGGGTTTCAAAACTTGAATCAAGGGTAAAAATTCCAGCGTCATTTTCCATTCCCCTTTTTAACCCCTAACCTAAATTGACCACTGGGGCTACAGATTACGCTCTCAGAGAAGGGGCCTGGCCAATTATAAACCTACATGGCCCTAGCGGACAATTTAGGAAATTTCCAAATAAAAAGGAGATACACGTTAACGGAGACAGATTTTCCTAGAGATATTTTCCCACAGATGTTGACCCAGGTGTTAATGGTCTTGTAAATAGAACTTTATGCTAGCTGACCCTTCAGTTTGTCCCTATGATGAAGTGGGAACCCGTCCTTCAAAGTTGTCTTAATAAAGGTCTATAGCTGAAACGGTATCATTTTTATGGCCATGACTGCAACACCCCATCGAGAAGTCAGTCTCATTACATACATATATATACATATATATACATACATATACATACATACATATACATACAATTGTTTATATATTTCAATATAAAATACGAAAAGTTGGTTAAAAAATTAAATAATTTTCGATCTATTGAGATTTAACTGAATAACTAAATTTACGGGCAAAACGCCCGCTCCCAGTACAATTCCGCTGCGAAATGTACCCGCACACAATGTGATAACATCTCTGAATCTTCTTTAAGCAGTAAGTCCGGGTCTCTTTAAAAGTCGTGTAGCAATAAAGTAGATCGTAGAATTCAAACCAACCGACCTTTATTGCATTACTATAACCTGAAAAAATTATTTTCAATATTTATAGTCACATTCAAAAGCATTTGGGTCTGAAATACTTACTAATATAAGTTGTATAGTAGATATTGACATTAATACAAAATAGCCTTTAATCTATGGACTAAGCCAATTTCTTGGTCTAGATTTTTTTTTTTCAAAACAATTTGCTATGACAGTACGAAAAAATGCACGTTTCAAATTGTAGTTAATACCAGTTTAATTTTTCCTACCTTTAATACAAATTATAAATTTGAATAGTTTCTTTATTTGTTACACTACTGTTAAAATCTTAACAACTACAGTTCTAATGATGCTTGGCCTATCTTTTAACCCGTTAACACCTAGCAATTTCTACCCAATATATTTTCATAAATCCAACTTATTATAGACTACTGAGAGTGAAATATGCATTTCTTAATATTACAATTCTCTATCATTTAAGACGAGTTGCAATTTTAATCATAGGAGGTCATCTACAAAAAATACTTTATTCGTTATAGATTCCCTATCAAATATATACGTAGCATAATGCTTATAAAAAGGAAGTTTTATATTAAATATATTTATTGGTCTTGATTTTGATTGATGTTACTGCTGAAAAAATAAATTTCTGCATGAAATTCGGAAAATTCTAAAATGACGATCCAAATTAAATATTTTAAGTAATAGCAGATCGCTGAAAATTATGTCATTGTTTATAGAATTGCAGCCCACCTTCACTGAAAATAGAAACTAGTTTCAAGAAAACATAAGTACACTCTGGTTTTTAGCTGCCCCTATAATAGGTAAAAGTAGATTCCGAACAAAGTAAACATATATTGGAACAGCTAGGTACATAATCAAAGACAACGGTACTTTTTCAGTCTTACCTGATATTGCATCGTTAAGAAACTATAAAAGAAAGTAATAAATCAGCAGTCAGTAGAGGTTTTACTACACGTGTGCAAATAAGGACATGCTAGTTTAAAATTATTTTATTTCATCGGTTTACATGCTTATAAGTACAGTTCGATGCACAATTTTGCTTAGTTACGTAATGAATAAAAAAATACAAGTACACTTCTTACTATTTTCATATTTCTTAAAAGTATACGGTCTACAAAAAAATAGATCTGTTAAGACAAACCAGGATAACTATACAATATTAAACCGAATATTTTTTTATATTTTTCTGCAAATTTCGAATATACATTGAACAAGTGAAGAAATAAAACTATTTATTTAATTAAATTACTACTAACAGTTTTAGAATTTATTTGACTACTGCTCAATTTGGCAGATTTCAATTTATTGTATTTCAAGGTTTTATTTTTTAGAATATCTGTTAAATATTTGGAAAGTATTCCGAAACTGATAACTGGCCATATAGATATATTTCCTACCCAACTGACACTAACGGCCGGTCTCACCAATGTCGTTTAACGGCTAACCGAGATTAACTCATGTCGCCAACCAATGGTCGGACTCAATTCTCCGTTTAAACAGAGGTTAATCGCGATTAGTCGTTAAACGACTTTAGTGAGACCGGCCTTTAGACTATTGCAAAATTTCAGAATCGAAATGCTCTAAATCCCAAACATTCTTTAGCGTCGTTTGCAATCGACAACCTCAGAAGTCTGACACTTCAAGTTCTGTTTTGATTCTTTAAAATTCAATTCATGAATTCAGAAAAAAAAATAGATCTCTTAAGTATAGAGTTTCAAAAGGACATGTAAAGCAAGATTTGCAATTGAAACATTAGCACAAAATATTGTTAGCCTTACATATGTGATAAACAGTATTCTTCCCATATCATAGTCTACCCCAACGTAATGCCACTTGTGAGTTGTCACACTTCATGGCGTTGGTGTGTGGTACAAATAAATGTTCCTATTGGACATCCATGGATTATTATCTCCAGCCATCCAAAATTACTACTGTAGTCAATTTGACAGAGCAGCAAGAAAATGGATTAGACGGTGTGTGGTACAAATAAATGTTCCTATTGGACATCCATGGATTATTAACTCCAGCCATCCAAAATTACTACTGTAGTCAATCTGACAAAGCAGCAAGAAAAGGGATTAGACGGTGTGTGGTACAAATAAATATTCCTATTGGACATCCATGGATTATTATCTCCAGCCATTCAAAATTACTACTGTAGTCAATCTGACAGAGCAGCAAGAAAAGGGATTAGACGGTGTGTGGTACAAATAAATGTTCCTATTGGACATCCATGGATTATTATCTTCAGCCATCCAAAATTACTACTGTAGTCAATCTGACAGAGCAGCAAGAAAAGGGATTAGACGATGTGTGGTACAAATAAATATTCCTATTGGACATCCACGGATTATTATCTCCAGCCATCCAAAATTACTACTGTAGTCAATCTGACAGAGCAGCAAGAAAAGGGATTAGACGGTGTGTGGTACAAATAAATGTTCCTATTGGACATCCATGGATTATTATCTCCAGCCATCCAAAATTACTACTGTAGTCAATCTGACAGAGCAGCAAGAAAATGGATTAGACGGTGTGTGGTACAAATAAATGTTCCTATTGGACATCCATGGATTATTAACTCCAGCCATCCAAAATTACTACTGTAGTCAATCTGACAGAGCAGCAAGAAAAGGGATTAGACGGTGTGTGGTACAAATAAATGTTCCTATTGGACATCCATGGATTCCAGCCATCCAAAATTACTACTGTAGTCAATCTGACAGAGCAGTAAGAAAAGGGATTAGACGGTGTGTGGTACAAATAAATATTCCTATTGGACATCCATGGATTATTATCTCCAGCCATCCAAAATTACTACTGTAGTCAATCTGACAGAGCAGCAAGAAAAAGGATTAGACGGTGTGTGGTACAAATAAATGTTCCTATTGGACATCCATGGATTCCAGCCATCCAAAATTACTACTGTAGTCAATCTGACAGAGCAGTAAGAAAAGGGATTAGACGGTGTGTGGTACAAATAAATATTCCTATTGGACATCCATGGATTATTATCTCCAGCCATCCAAAATTACTACCGTAGTCGGTGTGACAGAGCAGCAAGAAAAGGGATTAGAAATCGAGCACTTCTTCCTATTAATGAATTTGATTCAAAAACTTGACCAAGGTCTACTTTGGTGACTTTGTGGTGTGAATTTTCCTCTATATAGATTGTGGCACATTTAAGTAAACAGCAAAACTTGCTTCTCAGATTACCAGTATGGAAGATTAATGTATGATTATTGTTCATTGTATAAAGTTAATTTAAATAACAACAAAACGCATGATGTTCACTGACTAACAGCAAAAGATGCTTCCCAGATTAGCAGTAAAGATTAATGTATGAATACTGTTCATTTTATTAAGTGAAAATTTGAAATATATAGTTACAATTGATGAAATTTGGATTTACTTATTTGTTTGCGATTTAAAAGTAGGTTTACTGTCGAAAAATAGGAAAAGATAAAATATTAATTCAGAGAAAACAAGAGAAATTTTCATAAATGGTAGTTTTTTCCTAAATTCTGTCATAAAGAAAAACTTTAAGGAGAGTAGAAAATGCAAATATGAACTTTGATTATTATCAGAATTGTTTTAATACTTATTTTTAAAGACGAAATTCCATTCCTTTATCCAAACAATTTTTACTGCGTTAAGTTCTATCCGGATATTTACTGGAAATCTACTGCTACAATTTAAAAATAAAAATTGAATTTATTTTAAATGCCTCCATTAGTCTCCTGATATGTCTACTTTGTGTTACCGTGCACTTAGAATTTTAAAGCAAGATATTTACATGGGGGCCCAAAAGCTAGAGGCCAGCTTTATAATTCCAAAACACTGAATAGATTATGAAAGATTTCGAAGGAAGGTGTAAATAATCAATCTTGATGTGATGGAAAATTCTATGTATTACCTTGTTAATCAAGATGTATTGTGATAGTTTAATAAATGGGTTACTAGAGTGTACACTCTTCCGAAGAAATTTCAGAATATCTCGACAGGTTATATCCCCCACAATTTATAATATACCTTATGAAAATCAATATATTATATTATCCTATAATAAAGAAATGATGTCCACCGATATTAAATAGAATTCCTTTTTTTTTAATTTTTAGAGTGCATATTTTAAATTGTGGGAGAATATAACCCGTCAAGATATTAGGAAATTTCTTTTGTAGACTGTACATATAAAAAAATATAATTCTTATATATTGTTGTGAAATTCTCGTGTAAAGTTCATTAGATTGAATAGACTTTGGTTAATACAAAAACAATAACAATTTATTAACACGCCTAACTAATTACAATTACAACGGATGGCGATAAAACTTGGCAGCACACAATTTCGAAATGCATACCTTAAATATATATTATAAAAGGGTAGTATAAAATGTCCCTTTTCACTCTAAACTTGAGGTAAAAAACCTTGAATATCGAGATAAGTTTTACATACTTAGTATACAACGAAGTAAAATCGTTTCCATAATGATACATTTATGATATACAAAATTTTGTCCTTCTCAATAGTTTAGATCGCATTGACACAGTCATGATAGACATACATTTGGCGTTTAGCCGAATAGTTATGGTGCAAACCTTCGATACTGGAGTTCGTGGGTTCGAATCCTACTGTGGCATGGATATTTGTAGCTATTCGGAATCGAATTTAAGCAGTAGGTTCAGATCTCATTATCCCTCGTGTTGCAAAATAATGTAGACCTTAGCTCTCCAAACCAAACCAAAACCATTTTGCGTTTCTAATGCCAAGTACCGGCGAAAATAAGAAAATTCTGAAACTGGTTGCCGAAAACTTAGCATTATGGCAAGAATAAAAGTTTAATAATTTGGTTATGAAACCAACTACTTAAAACCGATTACGAACGACTATGAACATGCCTGCCATCAGCGGAATTCGAACTCTCTAACTCCAGCAACGAGAGCAGTCCTCGACGCATTCAGCCATCATTCGACAAAAATCGAATGTTAAGTTCAGATATAAAAGCACTGAAATATCAAAATATAGCCTAAATAAAACAATAGCCAAATCATGCAAATTATATTTATCTCTTATAATTAGTAGACCACTTAAGTTTTCCAAATTCAGTCATTTTCGATGCTTTCTGGTTGTATTTCAAAAACATTTTTAGACTCTTAAAATGCAAATAGGTTAAATTTGAATTTTGTACTTCATTTTAATAATTTTGCGGAGGATAGAGCATGGAATAAAATAGTTATCGATTCTCAAGCGAGATACCACTGAATCTGATAAGGAATTCTAACAAGTAACGGTGAATATTATATTTTAAACAGTTTTGTAATTAAAAAGTTAGAAATATAAATATTGAGAAATAAGAACTCTAAACACAGTTTCGTATATGTAAAGCTATACATCACCGTTTCTAATTTTCAATTACTGTATGAGTATACAAGGTTTGATAACAATTTCAATTAAATCTAAATGTATGAGCCTTGCTACTCGTTTTCAAATATTTAGAAAATTTCAGAAAATACAGGACAGGGGAAAAAATTTTATTGTTAGTCCCCATCTAAAACACACGGTGATTATAATTAAAGTTTAAGGGTCGGTCTCACCAAAGTCGTTTAACAGGTAACCGAGATTAAGGGCTCGTCTCACCAAAGTCGTTTAACGGCTAACCGAGATTAAGGGTTCGTCTCACCAAAGTCATTTAAAGGCTAACCGAGATTAATCTCTGTTTAAACAGAGAGTTGCGTCCCGCCATTGGTTGGTGTCATGGGGTAATCGTGGCTAGCCGTTAAACGACTTTGGTAAGACCAGCCCTTACCCATGGCGCCAACCAATGGTGAGGCGCGATTCTCAATTTAAACCGCGATTAATCGCGGTTAGCTGTTAAGCGACTTTGGTGAAATAGGCCCTAAGTTTCAAAACGCTATAAAAAAGAACCACTGATTAAAATTACGTTAAATTTGAAAGGAATATTTTTGAAGAAAGGGGAAAGCGTATGATAGAAGTAAAAAAAAGTAGGTCAAATTTTAGAAACAGGTGGCACTGTAAGTGTCAGAAGATGTAAATCAAAATGCCTGTCATGCGCAAGACTCGTTTCAGTTGTTATAAAAATGCCACTTGAATGGCGTTTCCTCAACTTCAACTCACTAGTACCAGCTGGGATTAGACGTGCTCGAGAGATGTCTTGGAAGAGGATGGGAAAGAAGGAGAGATGACCCTGATGATGGCTTGATCATAAAAAGAAAAACCCTATCTTAGTTAGCGAGGATTTGGCCTTCAAACTAAAAGTGTTCGACGATCGTAGTAAAGTGAACTTTTGGACGGGTATCATTCGTGGACTTAAAAATCAAGAAAAGGAGAAGGATCTACTTTGAGGAATTCCAGCGATGATTTCGGTACACCAAGAAATACTAGGTAAGTGCAAACTTTCTAGTGATTGTTAGGATGCAACTAGCCCCTTTAATATCTTCAACCCAACCATGTGCTCTTCCAAAATTTGCGGAAACCCCGATACCAAACAGTAATGGACTTAGTATACATGAGAGTATAGATATGGATAATTCTTCCATTAATGAAACGAATATCTATTCTATCGCTGGTAATGCACGTACTACTAAAATTAAACCTATAAGTATCAAAAGTAAATATACAGCTATCCTTGTCCTTCTTGAAAGTAGGGATAGCAAAAATACTTATTTTAGATACAGTAGGAACTTCTTACGCTTATATCTCGAATCGAAAGTCGACAGTGACAGCATAATACAAATTATTAAAGACAAAAAAAATTGAAGCGTTCTCTTATAGCAGAAGTTGCTTTAAGGATTTAAGGTAGTAATTAAGGGTCTCTCTTGCGGATTTTCCCAGATAAAATTTTGAGCTTAAAATGAATTTTCCGGTTATTAAAGTAACTTGCTTAATCAGCAGAAAGAATCGGGCCCTTCTCTCCATTTTCAAAATACATTTGACCTCATTTAAAGAAATAACATCTTTTAATATTCAAGAAATTTACTTTGTAAAACCTAAAAATATCTTTTACCTTTTAAGATGCAGCAATACTATAAACGCCAGAATAATGCGCCACCTGGTTTTATCCAGCAGTTTCCACAATAGTAGCAATTGCTGGATGAAACCAGGTGAGTGAAGTGTTTAGATAGATAATTGTGGCTATCTCTAAAGAAAAGAACGATGAAATTAAATGCTGTGAGGTGAAAATTGCCCTGCCAGCTGCAGGGGATGCGAAAACTTTCGCAAACCTAAGAAGCCGGTTCTAAAACCTCCTACAGACAACGTAAAAACCTATGCCTAATATCTACAGTAATATAAAATGTCCTTTTTCACTCAAAACTTGATGTAAAATTCTTTGAATATCGAGATGGGTTTTGCTTACTTAGTATACAACGAAGTAAAATCTTTTCCACGATGATACATTTATAATACAAAATTTTGTTCTTCTCAATAATCTAGATAGAAATACCATTTGGCGTTTGGCCTAATAGTCAGGGTGGAAGCCTTCGATACCGGAGTACATAGGTTCGAATCCTACTGTGGCATGGATGTTCTCAGCCATTCAAAATCTGCTTTAAACAGTAGGTCCAGGCTTGTTTGAAGGTTGCCATCCTTCAAAGGCAAAATTACGGATTCTGGGTCCTAAAATTATGGCATTGGCATAAATTATCGTACCATTTTTGTAATAGTTAAAAATAGTTTTAATAGATGGCGATTGTAAGATATATTTTTCTGGTTATACATTTCTCTCTCCCCCTTATATGCATCTCCCTCCTTATATCTATATATATATACACACATATATATACTTTTTAATGTTATAATTCATTATTTACTGTGGGTTTTTTTAATATGAAATATTCAGTAATAAAGCCTATTTAATAATTGGTTTAATTACTAAAAATACCATATTTTAGTGAAAACTGCAATAGAACAAGTTAAAGGCAAAATTATTTCTAATTATCCATAATTATGTAATCATTAAAGAAATATCTCCAGTATAATTGTGATATTCAGTAATGTTGCATTTAACGATTTTATGTTTTAGACCGATTTAAATTTGAAATAAGTAACGGATAAAAACACTGGACATAACAATTTTTAAAATTCTTTATTTTATATTCGTTTCAAGTAATATCAAACACTAGTACCTAGGTCATATTAAATTTCACAAATATACATTTTTCTTATTATTGACACTTTCCTTTCTTTCATTACACAGTACATGTGAGTTTTCTCAACCTCTGTGTCAGGATTATTGACTTTCATTTAATGAAGCCCCTCAAAACATGCTCCTTAAGTTGCTCTAAAATCTACAACAATTATTTGATGGGAAAAAAGTGATAAAAAATTAGACATTCTGTTTTTGTTGATCTTTATAGCGTTAGATAAATTACCTGCTCTTTTATTCTCAATTAGTCTAATGTTTTCTGGTATAAATCAGGAAATTATCGTACAGTTTTTCAGAATTATGTCACATAATTTTGAGATTATTTTTCATCGTACAGCGTCCTAAGTTATCGTACATATACGATAATTATCGTATGGTTGGCAACACTGGGTCCAGGTCTCATTAGCCTTCATGTTGCAAAAAAAACTAGACCGTAGCTCTCAAAACCAAGCCAAAAGCTGCTTAAAGGAACGTTAAAAATAATCAACCACAAACTCGAAAGTCTCCCCCTCACACACACCTCGGTGTAAATGTTTGTAATAGTAACAAATAAATCAACAGATTGCTGAATTAATTGAACTTCAGTTTTAAATGACATTAAAGCCATGACTAATATAGTTAATTTCGGTTCATTCCTTAACCCTGCTGTTCTGTTTGTATTTACTCAACGTATGTAGCGTTCGGGTCAATGACCCAATTCAGAAAACTAAAATTTATCACAAAAAGTGATAGGTGCATTTAAGAAAAGGTTTAAACAATATTCACAAGTTTAAAATGTATTTATTAATACAAAGCGTCTATAAAAATAACTCAAAATATTCGAACTTGAAACATACCTTTTATTAACAACTTGAACAGTAATATCTTGAATGAGATTTGCAAATAGGATTCTTACAACTGTACCATAACATTACTGTTGTCGCTGCTTGATGGACAAAGCTTGAACCTTGCAAGTTTGACATACAACAAAGTATTAGTAAATCCCGACGATACGTTCTCCCTACTCTGTATCCACTTCACTAATTTTATTGAGTCCATTTTTTGGTAGGTGAGACCTTGCTTCAATGTGTAGAAGAGTTCTTCCAAAAATACTCTTCGTTTAATAAACTTCTAGTTCCATTCGCTATGTATTGCAGTCCATAAAACAAATGTACTGTACGCAGAAGTATTGAGTATGTTATAGAATACTATCATGGACAAGATTTGTTTTCTAATTGCATGTGTTTAAAAGTTGATGAAGAATATCCACAGCCCCTTTAGTTGAATTATAATAAAATCTAAATGGTTTTTGTCAGGTCTATTGCTAATTTTGTCATGATGTGCTCATAAGAATAGTATTCTTGTTACTTTTTTGGGACAAGGTGAGTGTTTTTAAGAAAACACTTGCCAAGATTTGCTTAACTTTCCCTTTTTAAAAATCTTATAAAAAAAATTTGAAAAATGCCTTCCTTAATCTCTTTAAAAGTTTACTTTCCTCTTTTCACAAGTTAGTTGCATCTACTTTCGCTAGTTGTTTGTACTTACGTTATGAATATAGCACTAGAGGGATCAGCCCATGCAGTGCAGCTCCCTAATTTTCCGGTGTGGTGTTCTCCCATTAGAACATCTAATTTACCTTTTTAGAAAGCGGACACTCGTCAAATAGTGAGATACGACCTGGTGACGATTTCTTACATAGATGTGTGCATCTTCTTATCGGCACCTGCTCGAATGCCATGGACTACGCAAATCATGGTTGCGGCCCTTCGAATAATCGGTCTACTAAGTCTGTTTTAGACGATTGTAAGGCGCTTCTAAAAATTTTTGGAAGTATTGCAACATCATACATGACTCTAGATTTTCTACAATCTTCTACTTGCTAATCGACAGCCTGGTGAAGACTCCGAGGTGAGCGACTTTTTGCATTCTCTTGGTGTGCTCTCGTCGGGTAATACCCCTATGTCCAACCTTTCAATACTGCCCAATTTAATTTAATGATAAATGCAAATCTAAAATTTTCAACTGAAAATAGTATGAGATTAAGGAAAGAAAATATTTTCAGGTTCAGTTAGACTTAAAATTGTAAAGGAAAAACAAGTAAAAGCATTTTAGATTCATACGCTTTCGCTTCTATAGTCATAGACACAACAGGTGATATGGATGAACCGGCTACCTGATTAGGGAGTCTACTGAAAGAATTATATACCCTACAACTTGTACTTTGAGGATTGCAACTACCCTTGCTTATTGGTGCAGGTACATGTATTCTGTAAAGATACTAATTAAGTGCAGATTGCGTAGCTTCCTTCAGGAAGCTGCAGAAATTCAAAAATGAAAACGATAACCACTCGGGTCTTTAGATCTAAAAGATCCCAAACCCGTTAAATGCCTCCTCAGGGGATTACCACTCTTGAAGATCGAGGACGTAGTATGTCAGCTGGGAAACCATGGTGTGGAACCGTCGAAAATTGCGCACATGTGTAACCGCAGAACGAAGTACCTTTTATCGGTTCTATTGCAGAACGGGGTGAAAACGTTTTGTTCTCTCTCGGTCATATTTGAGCCGTATACCTAGAAAGGAATATTGCAGTACTAGATGTTAGGAATAACGTCACTCATAACCTGTGTAAGTTGCCTCAACGATGCCTTAAGTGTGGCGAAGGTCACAGTGTAAAGTTGTCCCTGGGAGCTTTAAATGTACAAATTGTGTTGGAAACCACACCTAGAATTATCTTAACTGTGCCCGTCAACCTTCCAAAAAAGTTAACATTAATACAAAGCAAAGGTGTTCGTACCGGCACCAGTACCAATAATGCCTGGAAATCCAGAGGTAAGGCACACTCGAAAGACTATGGACCTAGTACACCTCCCCCTCAAAGCTCAGCTCTAAGGGAATGAAATTACTCCACCCCAAACAGCGGCCCCTGATTAGTCTCCTGGGTCTGAATCTAGACCCGACGCCCTGCGAAGCCAGAAGGCAGCCATTACGACGTCAGCCTTTGAATGAGTCAATTCTAAGAAACAAATGTCTCGCGATCACTCTCGGACTTTGTCAGATCCATACAGGAGTTCATGAAGGACTTCAAAATGGCGGGTATCTTAAACTTGTTCAAAACCATGTAATATTCTAAAAACAAGTGAGGACTCGATTCAGAGGCTGCTCGCTACTTAAGTGGTAGCCGAATTCTACGATCCGGAGGGAAAGTCATGGCTGGACGCCCTATTTTTCTTAGTAACTTTAAAAATTGTTCACTGGAACGCACAAGGCCTATCTACGAAAATTAATTGCGCTACTTCTGTCTTCTGGCATCGACATCCGCATTAACACAAACCAATATGAAGTGAAAGATCTTATAGTAGATTAACTAGTCTATTACAGTTATGCCTAATAGCAATACTAAATTATTTATCACTTAGGATTATTTAAATGTATTAATTAGCTTCCTTACTCTGATTTTAAGATTCTAAATTAACTATGTTATCGCTGATTTCACCGCGCATAATATAGCCTTAAACTGTAGAAGTGTGAATTGATCAGGTAGCGATCTACTTAATTTCATCACAAATACACAATTTCTTTGCATCCACTACGCTAATTCTCCTCACTTATTTCACAGTCACCCCTCCATTACTGACTTTGCTCTCTCAACATTCCCTACAAAATTGTCAGACTTCAGATCCTTTTGATCAGACCACTTACCCGTTTTACTGACTGTGGTTCAGATAATTCAATCTTAGGCCAGTATTTAGATTGGCGAGAGTTCCAGGTTACTCTTGCAGATTCTAATTTTTTTTTTCCTGATTAGAAATAATCGCATCGACGGAGTTAACTTACGCCGCAGATAAATTTATCTTTTCATAATTCGTCAAAAGAGTTAACTCCTAAAATTAAAGCCGAGCACTAGCCGAATGGTTAGGGTGCTGACCTTCGGTACCAGTGTTCGTGGGTTCGAATCCCACTGTGGCATTGATGTTCGTAGCCGTTCGGAATCGGCTTTAAGCAGTAGGTCCTGGTTTCATTAGCCCTCCGTTGCAAAAAAGTAGACCGTAGCACTCCAAACCAAACCTAAAATTCAAACTTCCCCAGCATATCGGGGAACTTAAGAAACGCAACACTGTTTGGGAATTACTTTGCACCCCTGTTTCAAGGCAGGAGTGAACCTCGGAGCGGCCGTTGTGATCAGAGATCACCGTGATAAACTATGGAAGTAGTTTATACCGGGAGTAGCCGTCGGCAGTAATTCTCTCTAAGCTTCAGAGATGGCTTCGTGGTAGGACCGGCTACCACTTTTCCGCAATATATGCACTTCTAGTGCGGGAAGACAAAGTGTGTTGCTGACGCGTATTCCCTCCTAATGTGGACTTAGTGTACTAAGATCACGGCTTTATCTCATCCTCCTCAAGTTACACCACTAAAACTAATTTTGGAAGTACGGAAAGTTCTTGAATTGAAAATCTCCAGGTCTCGACAATGTAACAAATCGTTGAATTAAATATTCCTCAATATCCGAATCTTTACTTCCATTAAACTCTTAAATGTTGTCCTATCTGGAAAACTGCAATCGTATGCCCAATTCCCAAACCATCAAGTAATATCAGATTTCCGGTTAATGATCACCTAATTAGCCTATTGGGTTCTCGCGGTAAGGTTGCCGAGCGTGTAATTCTCAACCTCCTACAATCACGTCTAGACGTAAAGGACAGTATGATCCCAGAGTAATTCGGCGTCAGACGACGCCATTGCACAACACACCACTTGCTTCCGGGTCGTAGAACTTGTTAGTCCAGGATTACGGAACTAGATGCTAACTGCAGCACTCTTCCTTTATATTGCAAAGACATTCGATCGCATCACAAGGTCTCTTGCAGAAAATCAGCTCAGTGTACTTGATGCACTAGTACACCTTTTTGGAAAAACTAACTTTGCTATAGAACATGTCCGTATCAACAACCCTTATTTTATTACAAAAACAGCAGCAGGTGTTTAACAGGGCAATATTAGGTCCTACTCTCCCCCTTTTTTTAACTAACGATATTCAAAATATAACACTCTACGCTAACGATACGACGGTCTACACTGAATTTTACTGACGTAGCCTCATACATTCGACATCTTACTTCTGCTCTAGAAATTTGGTTCAAACACTACTAGGTTAAAACAAATCCTGGCCAGTGCCAGGCAATTTTAGTCGTTCTTTCAAACTTCCTCTGAGGTCTCACTTGTATGAGATAAAGTGAAAGAAAACTGTAAAATACTTAGGTTTGACCACTGATAAGAGGCTCGCATGGGAACCGCACATTAACATAAATAGGATGGTCGCTAGGAAAGTAACTTCGTTCATTACTTTTCAATCATCATTTACCTATTGAAACAAAGTATTACTATACAAAGCAGATACTCCCAGCTGCAAAATTACGTAGCACCTTTCTGGTCTTTTGCGTTCTCCACTAATGTTGACAGGATTGAACGTACTCTGATTAAAATTCTTAAGGAATAGCGAGAGTTCCCCGAATTTGAATAACGGTATCATTAAACACGGTTTCTTTTAATTTTAAAGACTTATGCTAAGCACTCCATTAATTTAATAACCTTAATGAAATAATTGCTGAACTCTATTTTATAATTTTTTATTGCTGATTATAATTTTAGGGAAGCAAGAAACTTCAAAAACCTAGAGCAACCATGATCCCGTCAGTCATTTTCGTATCTTGTTCCAAATTCTCAAATGGATGGTCGGGTGGTTAGGGTGTTGGCCTTCGGGATTCGAATCCCGCTGGAGCATCGATGTTTACAACTTTAAGCCAATTCCAAAGGGCTATAGACCCCGGTCTCATTAGCCCTCGTTTTGCAAAAAAGTAGACCGTAGCACTCCTAAATAAACCAAACCAAATTTTAACTTTGTTCGTCTGCGACAATAGATGGTGTCACAATGACTCTTGCTATTTCTCTATCTTTGTAATGTATCGTATTAACTTAAATTTTCGTAAACTTTTCCGCTCTTAACGTATAATTTTTCTTAGCTATTATGGTACCGTGTATTTTTATAATGGAATCTAATCTTGTAAATATTCGTAATTAGTGTAGTACCGTTATTTTTTATCGTACCTGTAATTCTTAACCGTTGTATCGTGAGTTTACCTAGATTTTTAATTTCTTTCATTTTAAATTAGTTTCTGAGGAATAGGGCTTTTTACTTTAATGTGTTTTGTATATAAACATTTAATAACTTAATCTCTTGCCGTATCTTAAACTTCCCGCAACTTACTGAGCACACCATGAAAGATTGCGACTTGTCACCACTAGAGATTCAGAATTTAGCCCAGGTATCCCGTATAAACTTAAATTTTTGTTCTGTTTCCCCCATTTGCGTCTGAGAAGTTGCACATGAGTCTCATTGATCAGAGCAGGACCGTGCTCTGCTTGTACAGCTTTTTACAAGATTCTGCGCAAATATCAGTGCAGAATTTGAGGACACAGGTGTATAGGGAAAACAAGGCGTTGGACCAATGACTGAAGTGAGTCTGTAGAGAATTCAAATATTAAAAACAGTGATGTGCAGTGTGATGGACGAAAAGACTTGTTTCGACATTAGATGAAGTAGCTACTGCAGTGCAGACGGTGTCAAACGGTGTTGTGCAACCATGCAGTGCACGAGGAATTGGCCGGCCATTGGATAATCCTGCCATCAAGGGGAATAAATCCTACGGAATATCCTACAATGATATTCTTGCAAATCTTGTCATGTGTAGGTATAGGGGTCGAAGCCGGAAATGAGGCAACGAGTATGAAATGAAATGTCTTCCACGCCTTTACCACTAGTCCATGTCAAATATATAACAGAACTTTAAGTTTTATGAATCCGTTGGCAACGAGAATGTCTATGTGCCGAACTCTCATAAAATTTCAGGTAGGCGATTGGCAAGAAAAAGGGAGAGAGCGGTCTGCGATGAGCGGAGGGATATTTTTGGGGGGGAAATGTATCTGTAAATGTGTTTTGTATAAAAAATGTCTGGGTGCTGTGTAAAATAAGTTGCTTGACTTCTACGTTACCACTCGGATCACATGGATTGAATTTTCACTGTAGGAGTTTATTTCTGACCTGCCAGCAAGAGTTTTGCTTTGATTTCTTGCAGGAAAGTGGACATTGATTGGCTGTGGGATATTTTGTTGATAGACTGGGCCCACTTCCATCTGACAGGGCCGAACGGTGGCCGATTGATTCGGGTGCTGGCCTTCGGATTCGGGGAATCCCACTGTGGCATGAATGTTTGTAGCCGTTCGGAATCTGTTTAATCTGTAGATCCCGGTTTCATTAGCCTTCCTGTTTCAAAAAGTAGACCGTAGCACTCCAAACCAAATCCATCTGACAGGACAATACATAGAATTGCAGAGTATTGGCAATAGACAATCCACTTGCGACTGATACAGTACCACTTTATCGTGCAGAAGTCATTGTGTGGTGCATACTTACGGCATTTATCATAGGGCCCTATATTTGCGAGGACTTGTGCTTTCGGTCCTGTTACTGTCGATGGTCAGCACTGCAAGTTTTTTGCACAACCACATCATTCTAGCTCATCAAAAGCTTGGATGGAATAATTTTTATCCGATGCTTTCCAAAGCTTTCTTAATTTGAACTACATTGAATTAGAGTAAAAACTTGAAGTTCATAACGGAGTAGGCGTATGCGTATGACTTTAGAAACAAAAGAGGTTTAGGGTAACTTTAATCCTTAAAACAAATACAATTAAGAATTACCAATTAGGACAAGGAAATCTTGAATTAAACATAGCAAAAATTAAGTTTCTGCTTGATGCTCTGGGTATAAAACATTCGATTACTTAAACTCAAAGTTCTGATTTTGTGGGGGTGGAAGAAATTAGACTTCATTACCATTACAGTCGCGAAATGCGTTACGTATGACTGGCACAAGCTAGATGAGAAACATGCAGAGTGATACACTAAGAGCCATAATTATGCTTGGAAACAAACATGCGAAAACAAGCCTGCCAAGGAAACGTGCTCAGATAGCAAGCTGCACAGATCCCTCGTCATATGCGAAAAGCGAGTTACATTGGTGCAACCGTTTGTCTATGCAAAATATCTGGTAAATACTGATGTCTAAACTTTGTTGCTTGTTAATTTTGTAAACGGTTGAATTTTATATTAATGGTGTAAAAGTATGTCGAATTATTTTAAGAACTATTCGAGTCAACCAGACAAAATACTAGAAATTTAAATTTTCTTTAAACAGAGGTCGACTTTAATCTTAAGGTAGCACAGCATCTTTTAACAGACAGCCAATTAATAAAAACAAGATTCATTAAACTATTAATTTGTCATTTGTAGTAGAAATTCTAATGCTATATCGCAATCTGTTAAAATTTCGACGTGCTTTTATCTTGTACATACGCTTTCCCAGTTCAGTAATAACCCGTTCAAATTTGGCATCATTCTAATTGGTTACTTTCTAGTTTTGAAACTTATCACCCTCTAGATCGTTTCCCTTGCAGAAAACGAGAAAATCGAGATTCTCTTAAAATT
Organism: Pardosa pseudoannulata; assembly: GCA_032207245.1. Taxonomy (NCBI): domain Eukaryota; kingdom Metazoa; phylum Arthropoda; class Arachnida; order Araneae; family Lycosidae; genus Pardosa; species Pardosa pseudoannulata. Next base: position 61,915,377 of record CM063503.1, read on the forward strand.
TGAGAATATAATTCTGTATCGCTCTTATGCGCGTAGTTTGCCAGAAAATATTTAGAAAATGTTTGGTAATCGGACATTTTTACCTAACTGTCAAACCTGACAACTCCCTGCTTAGGATAAGTTTAATTTTTCCTCTATTTTCTCATTGATAATTTTGCGGAAATTTAAATTTCTCAAATTTATTCACTTAAATTGAGCTTCAGTTTTATCATTGCTGAGTATTATCACGCCTCATTTTTCATTAGCTTAATGATATCCCTAGGAAAACGAATCGGTGAGGTTCTTTTCAATCTGTTTGCTATAAATGGGAAGCTATTCTTAAAGTTGATTTCTTGAGGCTCTCCAAAAGCAGCAGTCTAAACTTAAATCCGTCAAAGGAATGCAACAGTTGAATCAATGTAAATACTAATTAATCTTTCTTCAGTTAATTAAAAAGTTACAGTTAAACTTTCTATCTTCGTACTACTGGTATTCAATACACTCATGATAAGGTTAGTATTAAACACATTGCTTTAGTTTGCAATAGCTGTAAATATATTTCTAAAAGGAAATTTGATTCAGAATTGCATACAGTATTCCTAAAAATCTGTTTCTAATAAAAAAAACTCATGCGAGCTTTAACTTCTGAATTCAAATAAAAATTTCGAGTTACGATTACTAGTTTCCCAAAATATTCGGACCTCTGGAGAAACTTGTGGGTAACTTAAAGTGAATAACTAACTTTCTGAAACAATTGGACTTGTTTCACTGAGGTTCAGTTTGAAATAACAATATCATCCCATGTATCCCCAATGACTGACCGTCTGCCCTCAACTTCCAAGATTAATATGGAAAATATTAAGTCCTTTAAGTTTCTAAACTTGACATTCTAAATTGTCAGCAATTATAAAATTGCTAAGTCAAAAACTGTCTTGCCAAAATACAAAGGGAACTTAACCGAAAAAGGCGAGCTTAAGTTAGATACGGATAGTATCTGAAGTACAGAATGCAATACGTACGCCTATGGACTTGCTCTCCAGTTTGAAAGTCCAAACAAAGGCCCAATAGTTGGGGCTCTTATCTTCTGTACCGGAGTTTATGGGTTCGAATCCCACTGTGTCAAGGATGTTCGGAATCGTCTTTAAGTAGGTCTCGCTCTCATTGCCCCTTGTGTTGCAAAATAGTACTCTAAACAAAATTTCGAAGTTCCAATCGTGATGAAAGCTTCCTCGAAAGTACACAAACGCCGCCCCGTAACGGAGGAAAATTAAAAACCATAGACTACTAGAAATGCATAATTGCCTAATTATGAAAGTTCAACTGTCGCTATTAACATTCTTCACAAGGGGAACTTTTTGTTAATGAGTCGAACAAGATAACTTAATTTTAGAAATCTGATACTATTTTTTATATACACTAAGCCCCTGAACGCATCTGAGTCTTGTAAAACAAATTTTTATGTGGAAAGAATCTTTTAGGTGAGCTTTAAATTTTTATAGATAAATTTAACTCGTAATGAATTGAGTTTAATTTATTGCTAATGAAGTTATTCTTGGATCTCCTACCCATATCACCTGCATGATTTCTCAGCCTTTCGTTCTGAAATCTACCTATTGCAGTTAATAAAAGAAAATGGAATTGATAAAAGTTGTATTAAAGAATCTATATTTAAAAACGTAATTAGAGAGTAAGCTATACTATAGTATTGAGTTCGCAATTTTTTCGGAATTGTGTCAATGTGTCTTAAAGTCGTCAAAATGCGCCTACTCTTGAATCTGAATTTATTTTAGATTCACGTACTATACACAGCCTGTTCTAACTTCAGTTGTACTGTTTAGAATCATAGAAACTGTAGCTGTGATTTGAATATTTACAGGTTAAAATCTATAACATTTAAACGTATCTCTATAACATTGGACTTCCAACACATGTCGTCTACTCCTGGTTTCAGTCATTCATCCACTTTGCGTAAGTAACAACCGTAGATCGCGAACTACCCACGAGTCATGCAGTCTCGGAAATACTTGTTTCGAGCCATTACAATCTGCCCTCTATCAAAATCGTTTAGTTCCGCAGTCTTTTCCATCACACACAGAAGTGAAAGGATTCTTCAGACCTTCAAGAAGGTAGGGCAACTGGATTGCCTGGGCCTGGCTCTCAAATCCAGAGATTTCTTGCAGTAAGCAGAGAAATTGACGAGCAGAGCATAAACAAAAGACGAAAGATGGGAATAGAATGGTAGATTCGTGAGTTCGTAGCAAAGTAACTAAAGAGTTTAGGGATAGAAAAAATATCTTTTGGCCAGGGACGTCAAAACAGCATTGAAAATAAAAATCTGTAGAGTAAAAAATGTTTAAAAATTAACTAGAATATGAAAATAAAAGTTTACTCTCCAGCAGCATTTAAATACCACTTCCACCTGATCACTTGCTTTCCACGTCATCTAGGCAAGTTCATTGCAAAATGGGGGGGGGGTGGTCATGTTTTGGCTCTTGGTGTATCAGTGTCATCCTGAAGTCATCAAAATGCGTGTAAACTCGTATCTGAATTTATTTTTAAATTTATGTACTATACACAGCTGTTCTAATTTGAGTTGTGCTGATTAAAATCGTAGAAATTGTAGCTCTGAGTTTAAATGTTAGATTTTAACCTTAAATATTCAGGTCAAACTTTTATTTTCAGCTGTTTATATAATGTAAATGCTAAACGATGGCCAAGTGTCAGGGCGTTGACATTCTGTACCAGTTCGTGGGTGCTATTCCCGCTGGGACATGGATGTTCGTAATAGACTTTCAGTAATAGGTCCCCGTCTCATTTGCCCTCGTGTTTGAAAAAGTATATCGTAGCTCCCTAAACAAATGTATAATATAAATGGAAATCTTAACAATCGGATGAAGTCAACTGTAATTATTGAAGTTCGTGTTTCGTGAAGCTTAAGTGCAATCTTAATAATCGCGCTACGTTCAATCGCCTGTTCGCCTAAGAGCCTGATGGAGAAGGGGGTAAGACTAATCTCGAATCTGGTTAGGAATAGAATGATACTTAACTGGAGTGTGAATGATACTCTACGCGCCAGTATTTAACCGCTTCCTTTCCCTAATTTGCTGCCCCCTGCCAAGATGGATTGTATTGGGTTCATAAATTAACCCAATGAATAGAAACTTACTATTGTTCGGCTGTTACTTATGACCCTTGGACAAGCCAAGGACATGAGACATAAGCTACTCTGATTAAGGCAAGGGTAGAACTCGTCGATTTTATGGATAGCACCGCAAGGGTGAAAGACTTTGTTCAGTGGTTCCTCGTAATTTAGAAAAGCAGAAGACCCTCAGGCTTGGCCTGCCGTCTCATGGGTACAGTTTAAGAATTCGGGGACATTGAGACCACGGACATATTTTACTTAACTACCATTAATAAACACGGCATATCTTCGGCGAGCTCTAGCCACGTTCCCGTTACTGGCTACGAGACCTCTTCCTTTGCCGACTGATATACAGCGGCTGAAAGGCAGAAAGATAAAGTGGATATTATCCCTAATTACTTTCAGTGAAGTGTTTTCTAAAATAGCATCCGTAGGCATACTTTAATGTTACTTATTCAATCGGCAGCTCTAATAATACAGCCACCTGCATGCATACATTCTACGCACAACTGGGTCATGTATTAGAGTACATATTCTGAAAGTGGCGTGCCCGTCTCAGTTTGAAGAGATGAGTGCTTTCGATTCTGACTATAGGACATTGTTCTTAAACCCTAGCTAATCGGATGCAATGGTTCCTGTAATGGTTTTGATACCCTGACTTTGGAATGTGTCAAGCAGGGTTATTGTGAACGGACAAGCCGAAAATGGGATGCGAGCTTTGTGATTTCTCGTCAGCTAGACGCAAAGGACTTCACGTACCCGCAAGGACGAAGGTGAGAGGAGTGGATGGAAGGTGACATCCCCTGAGACCGAAGTGTCTTGGGAGGAAGAGAAGTGTGGTGGACAGTTGCGGCAGCCGTGTTGGACTGGGAAGTCTTTCTTTTGCACTCATCAAACGACAGATGTGGGGAATAACGTTTTTGGTACTTTGTTCTTTTTTCTGTATGTCAGCAGGACATTTCATGTCATCGGAGGAAGTCATTTTCTATGTAAATAAAAAGTATATTGTTTTAAGGATGACTCGTCTCTTCATCACTGACTCTTCACTTATTACAGAAAATCCACTGTCACGCCTTAAGTCACACCTAAGTCGGACGACTTTGTGACATAAGTTTGTCTCGCATCTCGACTGCTCGGTGTTAACATTCTGTCCAGAAAAATTCCACTACGTAACAACTTATTGTAACAAGTGTAAAACGTAACATATGTCATGATTTTTTTTTTTGACAAGATTTAGGCCTTTCTATTATAAAAGAAAAGCCGATTCCTGTTTATGTGGGCTGGTACTACGTTAAGAATGACAAGTACGTACAAAACAGTCTCGTGTTGGCAATTAGTCCCCTGTATAATAGCCTTAGTTATCTGTCAGTCTGTCCTCTAATTTATGAAGTGGGTACACCTGGAATGGATAGGCATCCATATTGGTTTCTTGGGTTATGGTTAGCAAAATTCAGAGTTGAAAAACATTCTAAATCCAAACCTTCCGACCCTTTTCGATCGTTTCTATTTCAAGCCTTGTTTTCCTAGGTTAAATAAGATATTAAATTTATCACACTATAAGTAGATGAAAATTAGATTTTTTTTTCTAGCATTATGACGTCATTCCTCAAACCATCTCATTTAATTGCTTATTTTAAATTTATATATAGTCTGTATTAATTTCATGCATATGACTGAACTTGGCTATTACGTAAATTTGCTTTCATATTTAGCTTAAGTAATGGACTATATACCTATGTTATAGTTTTAAATTTAATCATCGAATGTATTTTGTTGCAATGAAATTTATCACCGGTATTAACAAATTTAGAGGTTTGTGTCGTGTTTTTATACATAACCACACGGTTTGCAATCGATTAGCTAAATTTTGGACATCATTCTTATATACTGACAAATAATCGCTGTCAAGATTAAAACCTTTGCTGTCCATTTTATCACGTAATGACCAGATAAATTAAGGTTGGCAATTAACATGCGGTCAGTAAAGATAAACAAAATATTCAGCCAAAAAACAAACTATTTCTTCACTTGCCTCATAGGTTAACTTTCAATTCTGGAAAGTTGAACATTTTAATGATCCCGTCATATGACGGGCTATATGCTAGTAGTATTGAGAATAAGTAATCAGTGTTGTAAAATAAAATCTCTTTAGGTTATTGATCATTTTGTCCAAGTCAAGAGGGGAAGGGGCATTTTGCAACTTTGTCTAAGGCGGCCTTAGCTTCTCGCTCTCTTACACTATAGATTAACCAACCAGCGCCATCTAGTGAACAGAAGTGCAATTCTGAAATATTATATAAGTTTGTTTCATGAAAGTAATTGCAATCAATTTGGGAACTCCTAACTAGATGGAGAACTCTAAACCCGCCCCCTCCCTTGTACATTCCCCGAAATTTTTGTTTAATGTGTTGCATTTAAATGCATATAATACGTGGTATAAAAGTATATTTTGAATAGATTTCTTAAAACTGCATGCTTTATCAAAATTTAATTTTTAGATAAAACTTCAATTTCTTTTAACTTCTAATTTTTTTTTAATTTAATAAACTTGCTTAATTTTTTTACATTCACTGGAAAATTTTACCCACGATTGTATGCAATTTTATAAGAGTTTAATGCTATTTAATAAAATTTTATAGAATTTTCTAATGAACTTTATGCCGAACGATGGCCGAATGGTTAGGGTGCTGGCCTTCGGAACCGGAGCTCGTTAATGCTATTTAATAAAATTTTATAAAAATTTTCCAAACTAATGAACTTTATGGGGTTTTAGTTTAAAAAAAAAATATAGTTGAAATATTGTTTGTCCTGTTTGAGCACTCCCTTCCTTTAAACCTGAAATTTATTGTTTTATACGGAATCGGTGTTCTACTTTAATGTTACTCTATAAAGTTCGTTATAAAGTAACTTTTTGAAGTTTTAATAGATTACTATGTAGCGATTTGAAGATGATCTTTTAAAGTAGTTCGGAGTCGATTACAAGTAATGACAGTTATGTCATAGTATATACTCTCTGGTAGGGAAAACTATTAAAATAATAACTTCAGCGGTGGAAAACCTTCTATCCCTAAAATTGGTATGTTTCAAAAAATATTTCAGCTGTTATTTTTTTTAGCAATAACGTTCATATTTTTAATATGTAGAATGTTCATTCAAAAAAAAAAAAACCCGTTTTATACTAGTTTTTAAATCGGAGAATGACTTATCTGAAGTACTTTATAAATAAAGTAAATTCAACTGTGTAGTCTTTCCAATTAATAAAATACTTATCACACGCAAGTTAAATTCAGGATTCTCAGCTATTACAACCTCCTATTACATTGATCGGCAGTGTCGCCATCTGTTGACGATTTTAAAACCTAAAATTAGTGCACCACGGTTAATATGTGAGAAATAAGTCGTATATGGGTGAGTTTTCAAGTGTACTTTTACGTAATAGGAAATTATTTCTAATTATATTATAAAGGATTAATGCAGTACAGAATGAGATACACTAGAACCCATTTCCATAGTTATATATTGTATCTTTAGTCTTTTTTATTATGATAAGAATTAACTGCCATTGAAGTATATCCGTCTGTATGGTTTTTATAATTGATGACTCGGTATCTATTCATGCTTGTCAAAATTAACAAATTTTTCAATATTAATACATTTATGCAAAAATTTTTACACAACTGAATTTATTAAAATTTGGAATGAACTCTTAAATACTTTTGTAATTTATGAGAGATTCTTTTAAAATGCACCTTCACTTGCCCTTTTTTTCTATAATTTCTCTTAAGGTTTTAAACATAGTAAATGACTTAAAAAACACATCAATGTATCATATAAATGTATTTAAACTATTGAATTCTAGTCGAAGCAGATTATGAACAGCTTTTCTTAATTTTAATTCCTTGAAATCGGTGAAAGCTACACCCCTGCAATGGTTTGTTTTTATGCCATTTTAATTTTTTAAAGTCACTTTGATAAATGTTATCAACTATGCACCTTCTCTAAATGTATGTAATATGTCAATAAATATTGCCACTCAATTTTCTCAAATTTTTCTTAATCTTGCTATTTTTTAGTTTTAATTTTTCCAGCCACCTAAATTAAATCAAGGATATAATTCGTTGATATTGCTTTTGAGAACTGTGCAAGGAATGCAAAAACGGAATTTATAACTTTTACCTTCTGTCTCTTTTTACACTTGTTCTCAATCAAATGTCTATCCTACAAATAAATTTAAAAAAAAAAACACTAGAGGACTCTTGAATTTTGCATGTCATTGTGCATATTCTTGTAGCCACAATATTTTAATAAGTAACAGCAAAACCACTTTCTTAAGTTCTCTCCCATAACAAAATAAGCCATGAGATTATTTACTCTATAGGACAACATTCTCTGTGACACAGATGTACGGTTACTTTTGAATACACCATTTCTAAGAATATAGTGAAAAAAAAAAGGAATTTTTATAAAGTTATCACTTGGTCTTAGTCCTAAATGAGTGACTTTCTCAGTATGAATGCATAAAAGTTAACTGAAATAATCCACTCCCCGAACCAACCAAAGGTTTATGACAACACAAAAGACAAGAACGGAAAGAAAAGAAACCACACCGAAGCCATAATACAGAACTCCGTTACATCCAAATGGCACTTAGAAGTAACATTTCAATCAATCAATAGATAAATAACAATATATGATAAATATATACATACACACACACAAAACAGCAAATTATATTGCTACATCTATAACCAACAAATTTTTTTTCAATATTTTCTTTTACACAAACAGTACAATCTACATAATGTATATTCAATCTATTGAATAAATATATTAAATATAATAAGAAAAATGTACCAATGAATATAATTACAAGTATTAATTAAAAACAGGTCTCAACATTTTAAATGCATAATTTCTTTTTATAACTTTCCAACAATAAGTATTTAATAAAAATTTTTAATTACAAAAAATTATTGACTTACATGAATAAAATGCCTCAAAATAAAGAATGAATAAAGGAATATTGTTCATTTAACTTACGAATTTTGTTCATTTTATTGAAATGAAATTTATTACTATTGATGTGTGTATAATATTGTAAAAGAGTCATTTGAGCCTCTTTTAATATACTTAGGGGAACAGGAACTCGGGTTATAATGATGTGGATCACCATGCTCACCACAGATATAATTAGCATTATTTAGTTTAGCTATTTTCTTCAAGAAACTGGAAAAACACCCATGACCAATTGCAAAATATACTACTACATTTTAAAATATTAAATTCTACTGTATTAATTATTTGATGTCAGCATTATTCCAAAGTTCTCACAGGTAGATATATTTTTATTTTTATAGATTTTTAGAATGGAACCACGATATATTATTTTCATTTTTTATATTTATGAGGCTTCAGCAAAGGTATCTGTTAATTCACTACCTGGATTATCATAATATATATCTCATATGCTCCATTACTATCTAAATAAACATAACAAAAAATATTTCATAGTTCTTTGCATTTCCTTTATTTTATAATATGCTACATTTGATGAATACTGAAAGATATAAAAAAAAATTCTGGGCAATACCATGTGCATATATATATATATATATATATATATATATATATATATATATATATATATTTACATACATACAGGTTTTGGACAAAATAATAGGAACACGTGTTAAAAAATTAAAACTTTTAATTAATAGGGGGTTGGGCCACATTTGGCCTGAATGACAGCTTGCATTCGACGTGGGATTAACAAATAAAGGTCTTGAGCAAAGCTCATCGGAATTAGCACCCATTCCTCATGCAGAGCTGTCTCTGTTCAGATAGTATGCTTGGAGGAGGAAACCGAACACTGACTTTGTTCTTTAAATAACCTTACAAAGGCTAAATGATATTGAGATCAGGGGACTGAGAATACCAAGTTAGATGCTCCACTTCATCATCATGCTCATGCGACCATGTCTGAACACAGCGAGACATGTGAATATGAGTGGTGTCATCTTGGAACACAGGACGTTCTCCGGACAGAGAGTCTGAAGCATAGGGTGAAGATGATCTGCGAGAATGCTTAGGTAATGGTCACATTTGATCATCCCCCGAAGACAAAAGACCTCATTCCACAGAAAGATATTGCGGCCCACACCATCACAGAACCCCCTCCACGTGTTTTCACAGTTGGAACCAGGCAGTCAACATGAAATGCTTCTGCCGGTGTTCGCTAGACGAACACACGTCTGGTGGTCTGGAATAATGTAAATGGGGATTTATCAGACCAGATGACTTGTTCCCATTTCAGTTGTGTCCAGTTTAGGTGGTCTCAGCATTATTGTAGGCTCTTCATATTCATAGCATTCCTGCCGAACAATGGCCGATTGGTTAGAGTGCTGGCCTTCGGTACTGGAGTTCGTGGGTTCTAATCCTACTTTGGCATGGATGTTCGTAGACGTTCAGAATCGGCTTTAAGATTTAGATCCCAGTCTCATTGGCCCTCGTGTTGCAAAAAGTAGACCGTAGCACTCCAAACCAAACCAATCGTCATAGTATTCCGAAACTAACAGTTTTGGAATAGCTTCTCTGTCATGAATATTCGCAGCATGCAACTCTCATTGAATAGTTTTCATGGATACGGGGTTCAGAAGGTGGGTATTCATATCGGGCGTTATCTGTGGCAGTGTAGTCTTCGATTTCGGGCTACTATCCTCTTTAATAGCCGTCTATCATGGCCCTCCAACTTCAACTTTCGCCTACTGTTGTACTTTGCAGAAGATACCTTATCCAGGTTGTGTAGGCTGTCATAACCCTTGGCACAGTGGTCCTTGAAACGCCGACAAGTTTTGCTGTTCTAGATACGGACGATCCAGCGAGGCGAGCTCCAATCATCATGCCTCTTATTACGTAAAAGAGGTCAGACGTAATCACACTTTGCTGGAAACAGATATTTCTCATGCAACTCTCACACTGCGAAATACTTGACTGATACTTTCCCTTTCGCCTCCACTACATGGCCCACTGTTGCGACTCATGGCAGCTGTTTATTAGTCAGTCAAAGGACTACTCATTTATATATATATATATATAATAAATCAGACTTCACGATTGGTGGTTGCACTCATGGCCCATAAAAATGACCCCATTTTTGTTAAAGACCTTTATTAACAGAACGTTGGAGGACAGGTTCATACTTCATTATAGGGACAGGACAAACTGAGGGGTCAGCTAGCATGAAGTTATAAGTAAAAAGCTCTTAACACCTGGATCAACATCTCAGTCAAAATCTGTGTGAAAATCTCAAGGAAAAATCTGTCTCCGATAGTGTGCATCTCCTTTTTGTTTGAGAATTTCCTTAATTTCCTAAATTGTCCGCTAGGGCCATGTAGAATTATAATTGGTTAGACCTCTTCTCTGAAGGCATGAACTGTAGCCCCAGTGATCATTTTAGGTCAGGGGTTAAAAAGGGGAAAGCAAAAGAATGCTGGAATTTTTGCCCTTGACTTAAAATTTAAAAACCCCTGAGAATTTTCTCGGGCCGTCTGTGAGGTTTTATACAAAATGCCTACATTAATTTCCCGATCTAGTTTACTTTTCCTTATATATATATGTGTGTGTGTGTGTATGTAACACCGCAAAATTAATCTGCCAGTCACATAAGAAAATTTAGATTCTATTATTTTTAATTGCCAGGGCTTAATGGGCAATGAGTGTGCCTAATTATATTGCAGTTGTGGCTCCAATGAACTAACATTAAAGTCCGTGGTGAAACTTTATTTAAAACTAGGTAAAAGATATGTTTCTCTGACAAGAGCAGAGCATTGAATGATACATGAAAACACTTATACTTTTCTAATACAAAGTTGGCTCCACACCAAGAGATGACACGGAGAAATTTCCAAGAAAGAACATCTTAGTCAGTGATATTAACCATCAGAAAGGAACTTAGATCATTAGAAAAGTGAACCATTTTATTGGAACTGCCTAAAAATTAGCATTTATTTTAGAGTAACTTTGGGAGACTGCTAAAAGAATTTTAAGTCATTGAGCACTCCTTTAAGATATTGTGGTGCTGGGAAAATAGATATAAAAGACTGAAAAGGGGAAAACGATTTGTGTTTGTATATGTGTGTATGTATGTATATATATATATACACACACACACATACAGGTATAGGACAAAATAATAGAAACATACATATATAAACAAACATATGTGTTTGTATATGTTTCTGTACATTATGTATTTGTGTGTAAATATATATATAAAACATAGCAGCATATTTAAATTCATACACATATGTAATTGAACATGTAACTTTTCAAACGATCCACCATTTTTAAAATTCAGAAATTTCTATTCCTCTTTAATACCTTACAATAAATTATTTGCTTAATTTTAAACACTTCATAATTATAGCAAGTAAATATTTGGTGATTTCCCCAATAGTCACAAGAGACATACTTAAAAACACATATAAATGTGTAAATGGATATTTAATTTTTCACACATTTTTAAAATTCAGAAATTTCTACAATTTTTCTAATACTGCACAATAAGTTATTTATTTCTCAAACTAACACAATTGCATAGTTATAGAAATAAAATGTTTTCTGAATACCCAATAATCAAAACAGAAAATATGAAAATATTATACAGATTTTTAAAAATGGAAGCTTGAAACTGGGTTTTAAATTTTTTTATTCATAACAACTTGAAAACTTTATACAAATACAGAATCTCATCATACACTTCATCAGAAGAAAAAAACTTCTCACTTTATACATTTTCTATCACCACAAACCAACAATAAATTTTAATGAAAAAATTAATATGGCCACAAAATGAAAAAAAGTAAGTCTTTCACAAATGTATTTAAAAATTCACACATAAGAACAATACAGTTCAGGTAAATTTCCAATTTTCAGCATACTTAAAAATTAACCAATATTCATAAAGTATAGAGCTCTTTAAAATGTACAATACTATCAATAATAATACAATATAATAATTATATATATATATTATAAATTATGATAATTTGCTCATACAAACCAAGAAATTAACTTTCTTGCAACAAAATTATGTTTATATAGAAGATATAAAATTTTTATAAAAATTTAGCATCATATTTCAAACAGACAATAAGAACCATAAACAGCATATAATACTAATTTTTTATTTAATATTGCTAGAGTATATTACAAGAAATTTTGAAAAAAAAAAAAAAAAAACAGTGAAAGAAAAAAAAATATATCCCCCTCATTATACCCGAGTTTCTCAAAATAAATACATTAATAAACTGTCATATTTGAAGATCTAAGGGACCTCTATTATTGTAGTTTAGATATGAACTGATTTATATTTTCTTAAAATATTTTCTATTACATATTTTCAAATTCGGAAGTATTGCTAAATTTTTTATACATAATACCCTCCTTCAAAATGCCAGAATAGTAATAAAATCAACATTTATTATAATTACTAGCAAAGCCTTGTCTGCTGGGCGACTTGCAGGCTTAAAAAAAATATAAAATGTATACTTTATATGTTTCAATATAAATAAATAAATAAATAAATAAGTTGTGTTGTGTCTTGTGTCTGTTGCTGATGATATACCTTTTAAATTTAAGCTATATCCTAGACTTATATTTTTCACAGTTTTACTTTAATTAGAACTTTAGTTAGTTCAGGAGATGAGATTACTAAAATGACAATGCTGATAATTTGCATAATTTAAAAAAGGTATTAAAAAAAGGTTTATAAGTTAGTAAATGTACAAAGGACAGAGGCCAAGCTGAATACTGATATAACCACTTCAACACTACATAATCAAGGAAAATAGTTCATTTAAAAGATGGAAAAATTATTATTATAACTTAAGCCACATATAACTAGACATCAGTACTATCAATATGATATTTGATAAACTAAATGCAATTTGAACATTTAGAACAGAAAATTTGCATAGATAGTAGGGTAATGGCGTCAAAAATCACGTGCACCAATAGGATGCAAGAACATATCGAAGCTTCCGTATTCCCCAGTCAAAGTTACGGCATATACAGCAACCTAGTCATCGTCCCAGAAATCCCCAAGTTTGGCGAGTAAAAAACACGGCGGCTATAATGCATCTGTACCCAGCAACATACCATTTGGCCATCATTCAGCTTGCATATATCAGGTAAAAATAGTAAATTAAAAAAAGAACATATATATGTTGGTTAATGCTGCTTAAATTAATCAGAATTAAAATAGAAAATAATTTTGAAAAACAATTTAATGTAAAAAATAATTACTAGAAGTTTAATCATCAAAAATATTTTTTATGCTTAACACTATTTCATCAGTTTATTTCTCATTCAAAGCTGAATTTATAAAAGATATAAAAAGTACCAATTAGTACTACTTAGAGAAATTCTTGAAAATTTGAGCAATTTTCAGCATAATTTTGAAATACTTGTATACATTTATAATCAAGCAAAATTCATTTAAAATGTGGAATATGTATTTAAATAAATTAATATTGTAACTTTAGCCACATGTAACTAGAAATCTATACTGGCAACTCTTTAAACTGTAAGAAAATAAATGTAATTGAAGCTCTATAAAAACAAACTATACTGTTTAAAAACAAATCTCTATATAATTACACTTATGGAGACACTAATTAGCCTTTAACAGAAATATTAATTAAAAATAAAACAGAATAAAAGCTAGATAAGTCATTAAAAAATAATTTTTAAAAACTAATTAAAAACTCAGAGCCCAAATTAATTTTTTTAAATATGTACAAGACTGATATTTACAATATTATCTTCTGGCTCAATGTTACCTACTTTATATGTTTCAATATAAATAATTATGAATATATATATTAAACACAAATTAAAACTTTAAAAATAATTATATTACTGAAGTGATTGTGCAACTTTATAAATATAAAGTCACTTCAGTAACGCGAACATTTAATGAAAACCACACTGCAGAATTAACATAATTAGAACAATTTTGCTGACAAGAACACATGTGATCGAAAACAACAAAAAACCTTTGAGGCATAGCCACAAACTCCCTCTCTAGTAAAGTCCACTAACATATGTAGTCTGTCAGGTGAGATGGAAATGTCACTCACTCAGATTCTATCATTCTACAGGGATCTGTTAAGCAACTCTTGGTGCCACTGTGAGTGTTTAAATGGGATACACTGCTATGTACAGTTTTCTTTTCTTAGCAATGTTACCTACTTTACATGTTTCAATATAAATAAATAAATAAAGTTGTGTTATGTCTGTTGCTGATGATATACCTTTTAAATTTAAGCTATATCCTAGACTTATATTTTTCACAGTTTTACTTTAATTAGAACTTTAGTTAGTTCAGGAGATGAGATTACTAAAATGACAATGCTGATAATTTGCATAATTTAAAAAAGGTATTAAAAAAAGGTTTATAAGTTAGTAAATGTACAAAGGACAGAGGCCAAGCTGAATACTGATATAACCACTTCAACACTACATAATCAAGGAAAATAGTTCATTTAAAAGATGGAAAAATTCATTTAAGAGATAAAAATTATTATTATAACTTAAGCCACATATAACTAGACATCAGTACTATCAATATGATATTTGATAAACTAAATGCAATTTGAACATTTAGAACAGAAAATTTGCATAGATAGTAGGGTAATGGCGTCAAAAATCACGTGCACCAATAGGATGCAAGAACATATCGAAGCTTCCGTATTCCCCAGTCAAAGTTACGGCATATACAGCAACCTAGTCATCGCCCCAGAAATCCCCAAGTTTGCCACACAAAATCGCCAAGTTTGGCGAGAAAAAAACATGGTGGCTATAATGCATCTGTACCCAGCAACCTACCATTTGGCCATCATTCAGCTTGCATATATCAGGTAAAAATAGTAAATTAAAAAAAGAACATATATATATGTTGGTTAATGCTGCTTAAATTAATCAGAATTAAAATAGAGAATAATTTTGAAAAACAATTTAATGTAAAAAATAATTACTAGAAGTTTAATCATCAAAAATATTTTTTATGCTTAACACTATTTCATCAGTTTATTTCTCATTCAAAGCTGAATTTATAAAAGATATAAAAAGTACCAATTAGTACGACTTAGAGAAATTCTTGAAAATTTGAGCAATTTTCAGCATAATTTTGAAATACTTGTATACATTTATAATCAAGCAAAATTCATTTAAAATGTGGAATATGTATTTAAATAAATTAATATTGTAACTTTAGCCACATGTAACTAGAAATCTATACTGGCAACTCTTTAAACTGTAAGAAAATAAATGTAATTGAAGCTCTATAAAAACAAACTATACTGTTTAAAAACAAATCTCTATATAATTACACTTATGGAGACACTAATTAGCCTTTAACAGAAATATTAATTAAAAATAAAACAGAATAAAAGCTAGATAAGTCATTAAAAAATAATTTTTAAAAACTAATTAAAAACTCAGAGCCCAAATTAATTTTTTTTAAATATGTACAAGACTGATATTTACAATATTATCTTCTGGCTCAATGTTACCTACTTTATATCTTTCAATATAAATAATTATACATATATATATTAAACACAAATTAAAACTTTAAAAATAATTATATTACTGAAGTGATTGTGCAACTTTATAAATATAAAGTCACTTCAGTAACGCGAACATTTAATGAAAACCACACTGCAGAATTAACATAATTAGAACCATTTTGCTGACAAGAACACGTGATCGAAAACAACAAAAAACCTTTGAGGCATAGCCACAAACTCCCTCTCTAGTAAAGTCCACTAACATATGTAGTCTGTCAGGTGAGATGGAAATGTCACTCACTCAGATTTTATCATTCTACAGGGATCTGTTAAGCAACTCTTGGTGCCACTGTGAGTGTTTAAATGGGATACACTGCTATGTACAGTTTTCTTTTCTTAGCAATGTTACCTACTTTACATGTTTCAATATAAATAAATAAATAAATAAGTTGTGTTGTGTCTGTTGCTGATGATATACCTTTTAAATTTAAGCTATATCCTAGACTTATATTTTTCACAGTTTTACTTTAATTAGAACTTTAGTTAGTTCAGGAGATGAGATTACTAAAATGACAATGCTGATAATTTGCATAATTTTAAAAAGGAATTAAAAAAAGGTTTATAAGTTAGTAAATGTACAAAGGACAGAGGCCAAGCTGAATACTGATATAACCACGTCAACACTACATAATCAAGCAAAATAGTTCATTTAAAAGATGGAAAAATTCATTTAAAAGATAGAAATTATTATTATAACTTAAGCCACATATAACTAGACATCAGTACTACCAATAAGATATTTGATCTCTTTAAAAAACAAACTTTACTAATGAGGAATTTTCACATTTTCTAATTTTAATTTTAAACAATAGAAGACAAAAAGCAAACAGGACAAAACCTATTTTTTTTCTTCATTTGCGGGCCTAATTAGTGATTTCTAATGGGCTTTATAGCGGACTCTTTAACATCTCTCAAAAATTGTACTTTTCCTCTGCCGAGTTTGTAACATCATCGTTTCTGAAAACACCAACCACCTATGTTGTTTGCATGTTAAAAGACAACTTTTAAATTTGTTTCTGTGTAAAGTATCGCATACAATAGAAATTTTTTTATTATGCCTGGCATTAAAAAATCATATTATAAATATCATATTGTACCACTCTGTAAAAATATAACGAACTGCAATGAGAAGATATTTTTCAGCGTTCCCAAAGATCCACATACACGTAAAATCTGGACAAATGCGATGAAAAGTGATGAGAAATTAAACCCCAAATTATCATATAAATCATCTATCTCTATGGGTTTGTGAAGACCATTTTTCTGTATGTAAATGCTTTCTTTTTTTAAATATTTCTAATTTAGAATAAATAAAGTATATAAAAATATATACCTTTAAAAGGACTGTTGATTAACTAGTGCTACTTAACTTTAACTACTGCTAATTAAAATTGCTAATTTTTGAGTATTATCACAGAGTTCAAGTACATTAAATGTTTGTTAATGCATATATATATCGTAAAATATACAAATATCTAAATCATATAATTATCTAATAAATAACTTGGGGAAGGGGAAGGTTATGTATTTATAAGGTATTATATATATTTTCTTCAGAAATGCATACTTTCTTAAGTATCAATTCACAGTGATATTTTTCGATTAAATTGGTGACTAATTTGGAAAAAGTATAATATTTTTAAAATACTTAATAATATTACTTTAAAAATTAAATTTAATTTCAGAAAATTTATACATTTTTTAATTTAACATTAATATTAAAGGCAATAAAATTGTATTGCTATTTAAAAAAGTATAAATAATTAAGTAAAGCCTTTTAAAGATTTTAAATTTCTTTTCATCAAATTTAAAATACTTAAGAATTGGTTTGGTTTTGGAGCGCTATGGTCTACTTTTTGCAACACGAGGGCTAGAAGTTCCGGTCTCACAATAAATACCTCCTCCAATTTTTATTTTAATATTACATCCATCTCTATTTATAAAAAGTGATGTTACTACAAATGTGTGTATATGATATATGTATATTTATTTGACTTGTCTGTGTCTACAAACAGAAGATCTGTGATTCACATGAATAAAGTATTAATACATGTTAAGTAAAATTGGATAAATACATACATGATTTTACATACCTTTGGGTTTTAATTCCCCATATTTCTGTTCCCATAAAATCTGGGTTTTTTTCCCAAGAACGAAAATTCCAAGAACTTGCAAAAACAAAATCTGAAAATAGTGCGCGCTTACAAGCAATAAGAAAATATTGGATATTGTGAACTATGAAATCACAACCAATCATGGAGCATTTTGATGTCACATGATTTTCGTTTAACTTTAAAATTAATTTTTAAAATAATGGACCCAGTTTTTTACATTTTTGGAATCTACAAGTCTGGAATTATCAAAAAAATACTAAGTTGTTCAAATACCACACATGTGCAAATTCCTCATTAATAACAAACCTCTACACAATTATTTATGAAGCACTTAATTATTCATTAGCAGGCAATATTGCTATGTACAGGCATAATTTGGGAATTTCAAAGGGGGTCAGATGCCACTAGAATTTTTAAAAAGGAGCAAATTTGCTGTTTTATTCAATTTTAATTTAACTTTTAATCCCTCAGTTGTAACACCCAAATTATGCCCTTGTTATTATGCAATCAAAAATGAAATATAATAACAGCTGAATATGAAAATTCATTATGAAGTAACTTGCAATCAACTCAAAATACAAATTATATAAAAAGCTCAGGATTAATTACTAATAGAATTACTATTTTATAATCAATGATGAGAGAATAAAAGCTAGACAAGTTTCATTAAAAAATAATTTTAAACAAATATTTCAAAAATTCAAAACTTTGAAAATATGTACAAGACTGCTATTTCCAGTACTATCGTTATGGATATTCTTACACATTTTATAGGCTTCATATAATTAATATATATGTTGTGAATAATGACTGGATATGAAAATCAGACATGCCAACATTCAAGTATGACAGGAGCAACATCATTTTAGGATTTAAAATTTAACATGCTACCCACAAAGTACACACATATGCAATTTACATATATATTAAACAAAACAAAGGTAATTACATATTTTATTGGTTTCTAAATTAAATTAAAATAGAGTAGTAAATTGTAAAGGGTAAATTAGAATTCATGTATTTAATAATATGTAAGTAACTTTTTTAGGTTTAACAACTTTTTCTGAAAATCTTTTCTAGTAGCATCTTGATCCTGATTAAAATATTCATATTTTTCTATCATCAGGGATTCTAGAGTTTGTCTACTCAAATTTGACCTAAATTCAGTTTGGTTTTTATGCACAGTGTTGAAAACACTTTCACATGACTTTGACATGCAACATTGTTTGGAAAGAGAAATATATTCAGTATTATTTTTTGCAAGACTATATTTTATTACTGAATCGTGGTCTTTTAGTTGTTCAAAATTTTTGTTATTTTCTGGAGCAATCTGAGGGCTTTCCAGAGTTTCCAAATTCTCTCATTTCTCTGGAACAACTCCAGAGAATCCGGAGTAGTTAGCAAGTCTGGAAAATTCATTATGAAGTAATTTGCAATACTCATAAGAAAAAATACATAATACAATTTATACTGGCTGCTTCGCTGGCTGTTATATAAGTATATTGCATATGGGTTTACTTTGTGCATGCAAAAGACCCGTAGCATGTTAAATTTTAAATCCTAAAATAAAGTTGCTCTTGACAGAGGTGCCTGGATGTTGACACATCTACAAGACTGCTATTTCTAGTACTACATTTTTGGTCATTTTTACATATTTCATTGACTTCCATACAATTAATTGAATTAATATATATGTTGTGTTGTATGTGTTTGTGAAGAAATGATAACTTTTTAATTTAAGCTGCAGTCTATTCTCAGACTTTTCACAACTTTTACTTTAATTATAACTTCTACAGAGGGCTTGGGTGATAAGATTACTAAAATAACAATAGTGATAATTTTCCTAATTTAAAAAAAGAATTAAAAAGTTTTAAAGTTATTAAAGTTTTTCATTGCACAAAGGACATGACGAATCTTGGGGGAAAAAAAGTTATGTAATGGTCTTGCTCCTTTACATCATTACACCAGAGAAAACTGTTCAATTTTTGATTGGATTTCAACTCAAGTTTTAATATTTTTCTTTGAAAATGGAATCATTTCTTCAACTTGTTTATACATAATAGAAAATTAACAATGAATTAAGTGGTGAAAATGTATATATAAGAAGCATATCTATTTAAAACATTCAAATAGTCAGTGCATGTCTTTATTAAAGTACATTTGTGTACTAGCCAGTGTTTAATAAATCCCTGCTTAAACATAGGACTGATTGCAGAATGGGTTCAATTTAATGAATTAGAAGAGATACATTTAAATGATTCATCTAATTAGAATTTTACATAATCATCAATAAGACAAAGCTTACAACATCTCTATAACAAAATTTCACATACTTTAAGAATATGCTTTCTTACAAACAGCCCTGACCATTTAAATGGTAATAAATCAAATATTTTGAAACTAATTCATTTGTGAAAAAAAAACCCAGCATGGTGAAAAATACCACCATTAAATGTTTGTTTAAAACAATCTTTAAAACATCAGCTAGTAGCACTATTCTGATAAAATATATGAATTTCTTTCCTTGAACTGGAATAAAACATGTTAAATTAGTAAAACTTTGAAAATTTTACAAGTTATTTTCAGTTTTACATACAAATTATACATGTTTTGTAAAAAAATATACATCTTGAAAGTCATGCTGATGATGGTAACATTAATGCCCATATTGCAAAAATTTTTCATGAACAGGATCTATCCTGTAAATCTATTCATGCAATATGGTAAAAAACAATACACATTTACAAAAATAGATTACTAATGAAGAAATGCATACCTGCCAACCCACACACTGCCAACTTTTAAAAATCAGCAGGTGTAAAACTTTTTTGCAAAACATCAGTTGGTTGACTTTTAGTTGCAAGTAATTAGAAATGAAACAATGCTTCAAACTCAAATAGATACTCCTGAGTAAAAGGAACAAATCATTATAATGAAAATTTACTACAAAGATTACATACAAATAAGTATGTGATATTTGGCAAATTTAGGAAACAATGTCTTCAGACATTTGTAAAAACAACTGATGATGAAAATGAATATGATGAGTATTTCACAGGCTAGTTTGTAGCATAATTTTGCTAGGTATCACATACCCAATTAATCATAAATGGGTTCAAAGTCTTGATCTGTGAGAGATCCTACATTTTTATCATTAGTTGATTCATCATCATCAGGACCAGTATCTTCTTGTTCCACAACTAATGACTCAGATTCTGTTTCTGGAACATCCTGCGACTCTCCATCATCTTTTGGGCATTTATTTTCTTTATCACCGGGTAAGGATTCCTTTTTATACCATCCTTCAATTTCATCCAGATCAGCATCAAGACTCTTTTTACGTTCCTTTAAATGCTCTAAATTTAAAAAAATAAATAAATAAAATTTAAAAAGTCCTATTAAGCAAAATATAATCATACACAAAACAAAAAAATATATATTTTAGATATATATTTACAATATTTTTCAGTTTCAGGTAAGGCAGTCCTTATAAATTAGCAACCCAGTAGACAGGTCTAGGAGTCAAAGACAAATCTCTGAAATCAATTATATAGTTAGAATGCCCAAGAAGGATAAATCAGATTTTCCCAACATGTTGAAGCCTTATTATTAATGGGTAAGAACAATAAACTTGGTATTTACAGAGTTAAATAACTTGCAAAAGAAAAAAAAACTTTGCTGATGTTATATATCCACTGGCAGACCTGAATGTGTACAACATAAAAATATTATTAGTCATATTAACTTAAGAGAAACTTTGTTTTTGGACCAAATTGGTCAATTGCATAAATTATTACACACAAAAATGTTTTTTGAATGATCCAGAAGATATGGATCTGCTTGAATTTGACATTGAACTAAGACGAGGTAATCTAGTCAAAGCCTTATCAGACATCACAGCATCACAATTACTAAAACTTGAAATTCAGTAAATGATGGAATTAATATTAATCAAAATAGGGATGTTGGAATATACCTCACCTATCATATTTGTGGAAAACTATAATTAGCCCTCATATGCTTGTATTGATTATTGCCATCTGAATGCTATAACAGGTACAAAATTTTTTCCATTACCAAATATTGAAGAAAGAGAGCAGCTTATAGCTTTTGCATCTTTAATAAATGTGCTGGATTTAACAAAAGGATATTAGCAAATGTTCAAAAGCAAAATGGCTAAACAGTATGTTGCTTTCTGTACACCTTTCAGGTCTCATGAGTACAAAATACTTTACAGTCACTAAAAGGAAGCTTAACAAGGAATACGGTTTTCCATATGTCTACTCATTCTTTGAATTGATACATCAAATGACAGGCATAGGATTGTTTTGTCACATGTAGATAACAAACAGACAAAACATCCTGCACAATATCTAAGCAGAAAGTTTTCTCCCACAAGAAGTACAGTAAAATCAAAAAAGAGTGTCAAGTATGATTTGCACCATCAAAAACTAAGTACTGTTTAGATGGACAAGAATTCAAGATTGTGACAGACCACAATCCACTGACCTGGTTGTAAAAGCAGTCACCAATAAACCCATAAATTTTAAGATGGTCTCTGTTATTATATCCTTTTAAATATAAGGTCCTATATCAATCTGGGAAAGATAACCAGTATGCAGAGCCCTATTCAACTGTAGCCTTGGTTGTAGTATTTTATTTGTGCATTTAAATGTGTTACTTTTTTGTTTAATTTGGTTTTTAAAACAGTATGAGTCTTAAACTCAGAATGTTGTAGGATCATTTTAGAATTAGTAATTTTTTGTGCTGTCTCTCTTAAATGTTTTAATTTTTTTACGTCTAGAATTAATGAGCTTCCTCATATATGCTGCCTTCTCTTAAGAGAATTCCCACATTATGTTCAGAGAAAAAATTTATTTTTTTAGTTGGTAGGATGATGCCTCTGAATTCTGAGCAGAGGCAGTTGAATTGTTCATCAGGCAAAGCAAAATGTCATACCCATTGTTTCCTTTTACATGGCCTGTACACAATGAGTGTATTGATATCTATTTTTTATTAGCATATGCTATTAAAATACAAAAATATTGCATTTTATAAGACAGAACTTAAGATCGTCCCTCACTTTAAAGAGGTTGACACTGATCTTAATCGTCATAATACTATTAGGTTTGCATAGCTACCAACAAACTAACTTTGAAAATCTTACAATTTCACATAATATTAATGTGCAAGCCAAAACTCTAGGTTGAATGGACATTCACAAGTTTGTATTTATATATACATATTAGTTTAACATATCCATATAAAAAAACTTCTTAAGAAAGGCAAAGTAAATAAAAAATTTTAATTCAGTAGTGCTCAAATGAAATTTTTAAATTAAAAAATAATTGGGCTTGAAAAAATTAGATTGTATAAGACAAGATCTAGAAGAGCATTGCCTAATAATTGTTCTATTAAAAAAAACATTCTGTTTATGTTTTGAATGATTGTATGCGGCTGATTTTTGTATTTGCTAAAAACTCTTTGTCTAGTGTCAATTTAAAACTATATGTATCATCACTTAATCTATTAATATATCTTTTAAACTTTTATTTTATCAATGATGGAACTCCCAAATTCAGCTTTGGTTTTACATTCAATACTGAATATCAATTTCCATCCTGCATTGCTATGTATTATTATAATAATATACTGAGTAAATATTAAAATTCTGCTTAATTTCAAGGTTTCATTCAACTACAAATGAAGTTATGACAACAGTAGATGATATTTCTGTGGTGCAAAGAGAATTATCTCTCCTACATCCTGAACTGAGAATTTTATATAAATTCAAATTTCCCTCATTGCAAATTGTAGAAAATTCTATCTTTTTCAATTTTTTCTTTTTCCTGAAAGGTTCAATTTATTCTTTCAGATTAACTCTAAACCATACACATTTCACTTGCAAGTGTACAATCTTGCAATGTGACCCAAATTGACACAATGAATGCCTAAACCATGCAAGTTGACAGGTATCAGTTTGTAACACCTCCTGTTTCCAGATCCTTTTTCTGTTTTACAAAGAGTAAACAGAAAATATATATTCAGGGAAGAAAAATGTTAAATTAACTGAATTAACCTTCATTTTTTTAAAGTAAATACATTGCATTCCAATAAATTAGGAAGAAAACAATCTTAGACAGACAATATATATGAATATAATAAATGTTACATTTATCTTTGTATTGTTTTATGTATACTAATATTCAACT
This sequence comes from Pardosa pseudoannulata, assembly GCA_032207245.1. NCBI lineage: Eukaryota > Metazoa > Arthropoda > Arachnida > Araneae > Lycosidae > Pardosa > Pardosa pseudoannulata. The sequence goes on from CM063503.1 coordinate 61,939,456, forward strand.
ATAAAGAATCAACACACACTTCGTATTAATATGTTATAGGCTTTGCATTAAATCTATCAAAATCTGTGAAATATGTTGATGAATAAAAAGCATATTTTTACTACCTTGCAACTCAATTCTTGATTCTTCTAAGCATTTCTTGGTTGCAGGTGTATGAGAAGTAGGCATAAAAAATATGAAGGGTTTAGATTTGGTCCTGATAAAATTCTGCATTTGGCGATGATTTGCTTCATAAACTTCATTCTAAAACAATAAAAATCATGAAACTAAATAAGTTAAATGCTATTAATGGTACACAAGTAAATCAACAAGAACAGTGTGTGAATTAATTAAATGTTTGTGTTCAAAATGTAACCACTTTTCGGGGTGATACAACTCATATCTTCTTTTTCTTTTGTTTGAAAATATATTATTGTTTATTAACAGTATATAACCACCTGTTACTGAGCCATTTTTTTAAAATAAAACCATTATCAGTTTTTAAAAATTAAATAAAGCCTGCTCGTTTATCTTTATTGAAAGTGCACTGTGATAAAATAGTTATGCAAAAGCATTAATCTGCATTTCCAGACACATGTTTATATTCAGTTTTTACTAAAATTGCATATATATATATATATATATATATATATATATATATATATATATATATATATGTAGTACACTTTTTCTGAAATGTTTGGAATATAGTAAATACAACACACAATATACATTTTTTACATTAAATTTCTGGAGGGAAGTTACAAACATCCTATTTGAAAACTGGAGAAAACTTAAAGCTAGACATTGGAGACTAAAAGAAAATATTTTTTAAATGCTGCAATTGTACTTGTATAAATTTATTTAATTATTCTTACAAAAGAGCAAATTTTCTATTTCTGAAAAATACAGTAAATTAAATTAGACACACACACAGAATCATTCATTCAAAAGTATTTTAGAAGTCATTTAAAACCTTAATTTGTAAAGAGACTGTTTAGTCAATTTAAAATACGAATGTGACTCTCACACCTTCCAGCAAGTTCTAGAGCTTATTTATTACACTTGAGATATGACACTGCTGAGCCATACTTATTTACTGTAGTTATAAGAATATCAGCTAGAAGATTCCATTCATACTCTTTGAAACACAGCTTAATATGGTTGAAATCTCCAGATGGAGAAAATGTTTCCTGTCATATGATAGATTAAATGACTCAGGCAAGGAAAAGTTTAATATAACATGTGTGAAAACATGAATGGATTATTTATGTAAAGCAAAGATAAAAGATTTTCATCTTTTTTTTTTACAAATATATTATTCAAATAAGAAAATAACACCTTAATAAATTAATGAACAATATATTTAACACATTATATAAATGTGGGAAATGAAATAACATATTGCCAAATTAACAGACAATATATTTATCTCATTCTTTAAATCTAAATTCAAGACACTTACAGATTCAGCCCTTTCTATCTTTTTTTCTAAGCAACGGAGTTGCGTCTGTTTTTCTCGCCTTGTCTGAAACAGTATTTCCTTCTCCTTCCTAATTTTTTCTTTTTCTTCTTCTGTGGCAGCTTCTACTTTTTGTTCTATTTCAGCTCTCATAGATCCCTAAAAAGAATTTAAACATTGTGTCATTTTATAGCATTTTAAATTGGAACTTATTACTAATGAGGAAAAATATGTAAAACCTCAATGTAACTTACAAGTACAATAACTAGTACTTTAATGAACAGTAAATGCATGATATTAAAAAAAATTTTACATTTTTCCAATATGTAGATTAAATACATAAATCCAAAATTGTTGATTTAAATAGATTAAATATTTAGAATCAAATCACGACTTAGTATCACTCAGATTTTCCCCAGCCCTATTATAATGCCACATTGGTGAATAAACAAATCTAATTTACAGGACACACAAAATTAAAAATTCTTTAAATTGCAAACTCATTATAAAGCCAATAGATGATTTAAAGCCAGGAGCAACAAGAATGATATTTTCTGAGAATTTTTTCCTTTCTTTAAAAAAAATTTTTTTTTCTTTAATTTCCTCCCCCCCCCCACACACACATACATTTTTTTTTTTTTTTTTTAGTAGTGCATACAATTTTTGAATTATGTCATTGAGCATTTTCAAGTAAGTTCTATCATGTTTGATATTCTATAATAAAATTTTGAACTAAAGCATTAGAAGTCAGTCACATGTCAACTGCAATTTAGAACTCACTGTTTTTTAAACAGTTACAAAGATGTACTACCATTAAAAAGAGATACTGTTTCTTTTGAATTACTGAGGAATGTTTCCACAGGCTCCATTCAATCATTTCTCTCATCTCTGTATTTACCGATGTTTGTAAATTCTGTTACCAGGTGACTTTAAACAAATAATTTTTTGTACATGATAACATGTACAAAAAATGTGAACTAGAGTTATTGAAAAATGAATTACATACAAACCATAGTGATTTCCACAACATTAAGAAAAAGGCTATAAGACAACTAAGGCTTCTTATTAGAAACCTAAGAATTTCTTATATTGATTACATGCAGGTGTTAAGAATGAACGTGATTCTCTTCTCAAAAATTTCAGAGCAAGAAAATAATCATTCAATAAGAGTGGAAAATATATTAGGTGTTTATGCATTTACTTCAAATCCTTAAAACACCTGCAGCTTTGCAGCATCTATTCATGGCAATCAAGGACATAAAAGACAAAAATATAATTTTCAAAAAGATAAAGAATGAAGATATTACTGAATTAGCTTGTTCAGATCAAAAGTCAGAATCATATGAAGATGAAACAGATATTAAAATCAAAGTAAATAAAGTTTGGCTTTTCTAAAAACTAAGAAAGTTCATATAAAAAATAAAAAATAAACAAAAATATTCTTAGTGGAACTTTAAGACCTTGAAACAGTTTTTGCACAGAAAAAAACAAAAACAAGTATTTTATACTAACCCCTCTACCCTAAATTTTTTTTTTAATTACATTCAGATTTAGATTGATAAAAAGGTTTATATTTATAAATTCTGATGTACATGTTTACGTAATGCCTAGATATCTAATTTTTCAATGTTTGTAATATAAAAACATAACTATGTTTTTTATATTACAGAACTTATAAAAACATATTACAGACCATTATGAACTATATTTTACTAATTAAAATTACGTAACTACATTTATGTACTTTTAATTGGTAGAAAATATGGTTCTCCCTGTTTTTATTGTTCATTCCATTAGATTTACCTTGTCCAGCTTTTGCAGGTAATTATAGACTTTTGACTGATTATGACATTTTATGTGGACACTTGTACTGTATTGGTGCATCTAATTCTATTGAATGTGTTTTCTGTCCTTTGGGGCTAAGTTAAATTTGTTACATTTGACAAACTACAACATACTTTTTTTTATGACTAACACTCTTGAAAACTTTTAGACTAAGTCTAATTTTTATTGGGTTGCCACTAATAATGCTACTACATGGTGTATGATGCAAGGGAAGGTATCAGTCAAGTATTTTGCAGTATGAGACTTACATGAGAAAATTCTGTTCCTAGCAAAGTATGATTATGTCCAACCTCTCCATGAGAAGAGGCCTGGTAATTGATGCTCACCTTGCTGGAGTATCTTTGTAAAGGGTAATGACAGCCTACACAAACCTGGAGGTGTCTTCTGAAAAGCAGTGGACGAAAGTCTCGCTGTGTTCAAACATGGTTACATGAGCATGATGATGAAGTGGAACATCTAACCTAATGTCTTCAGTCTCCTGATCTCAATATCATTTAGCCTTTGTGGGGGTTATTTAGAGAACAAAGTCTATGCTTGGTTTCTTCCTCCACTTACACTATCTGAACTCAAGGTGGCCCTGCATGAGGAATGGATACAAATTCCAATGAACTTTGTTCAAAACCTTTATTTGTCAATCCCATATCAAATGAAAGCTGTCATTCACGCTAAGAGTAGCCCAACCCCTTACTAACTAAAAATTTTCATTTTTTTCACAGATGTTCCTATTATTTTGTTCTAAACCTGTACATATTCATTTAATAAAATATTTTTTACACTTTAAATGGGGAAATGTAAAAGATATTTAATAGAATAATATACAAAAATTAAAAATTAACTACTTTTATGGCATTTATAAAGAATTAAAAAATGATACTTATAGCAGATATCTGTCCAGACTTTCAGACTCTGCTATTTATGGAATTTGTAAAAAATCTACTTATAATTTTGTGAAACTGAAATTAGCCTTATATCAGGTTCTTTAAGCAAATGTTATGTGAGTTTTGTGAAAATAGGATCCTGTCTGTGAAAAAATACAAATTTATAAATTTAAAATTAGTATTAAATTAAAGTTCCATATTAGAGAAAGACTTATTTAAAAAGCTGTGTGTAGATTTATGTATAAACATATACTGATTTATAAATAAACATAACATTTGTCAAAGGATGTATTTATTCAATGGTTAATTTTTAAGATAATACAGATTTACATAAACTATGTTTTCACAAGAATTTTGTGAAAAGTATATTTTAAAATAAAATTTTGTGAATGATCCAGTTTTAAAAGATAAGATATCTTATGAAGGATGTGTTTTTAAAGTAAATATTTTGTGAGATCAATTAATTGACCCAAACTTCAAATAACAGACTCTTGTATAGTAATTCTAATACAGCCAAATCACACCTGAAACTGCAGCATGCATGCTTTCTAAATCTCTTGAGAGTAGATCAATGGACATATTTTGGACAAGGACACTTCAAGATTTTGAAACCTTTTGATTATACAGGAACCATAAATATTAATACTGTAAGTATTAGAAGATAGAAGTTTTACTATTTCTTTTATTACCTTAAAAGAAACAATTTTGCATAAAAACATATTAGAAATACCCCATCATATTTTAAAAACTGTGAAATTTTAAAGCACAACACTAAAGGTTGCTTAGGATTTGATTATATTTTGGGAAATAGGGCAAGTTTCAAAATGTATTTTTACACCAATAAGGTGCTCAATAAGATAACTCTTGTTTTTCAATTGAGTCATTTTGTGAGAATTTTTATTTCAGCTTCCTGGATTTTAAACATTTCACTTTTGAAAGAAATACAAAATAAATTTTTGAAGAATTTGAATCACTTATTTCAGCTTTAGAAAAAATAAGTTTAAATCCACCCACAAACCACAGAAAGTTACAAACACTAACTTATATACTCAGATTACCATGCCTTTATCCAGCAGTGCACAGATCAAGCAAAAGCATTTATATTACATGAATTAAAAAAATATTAATAGACCCACCTTGACAGAATTTGACCCCACAGCTACAATGGACAAGTGATATTTCAGCACAAAAAGAAAGCACTACCAAAACATGAAGTGCTAAAAGCATAGGAAATCTATCTTGTCTGACTTTATAATGTGGTACATTTGGTTTGGTTTGGAGCACTACGGTCTACTGTTTTGCACACAAGGGCTAATGAGACCGGGACCTACTGCTTAAAGCCGATTCCGAACGGCTACAAACATCCATGCCATAGTGGGATTCGAACCCACGAACTCTGATATCGACGATCAGCGCCCTAACCAATCGGCCAGCGTTCATAATGTGGTACGATACATTGTACATTGCTGTACAATGTCTGAAACCACTGAAACCTAATGTTAGCTTACTTTGCTTTTTATTTTTAGTACAAGTATTATCTTTGCAATAAATGTTTTAATTTTTTAATTTGTATAATCTTTTATGGTTTAGTCACCAAAATGTTTTTTATATAATATGTTATTTTTAAAAATGATTATATTTTTTATAAATATAAAATAGTAACAAGCAAATACTTTAACCTAGCTAGTACCTTTAGAAGAGATACTGTTTGCCTTATATATATATATATATATATATATATATATATATATATATATATATATATATATATATATATATATATACATATATATATATGTGTGTGAGATTTAAGGGTTAAATATTTTAAATATACCAAATTTTTAAAATATTTAATCAAATAGCTATTTTTAAGATTCTAATAATTAGCATATATTTTGCAATTCAAGGAATTGATAAAAAGTATTAAAACATAGAAAATTTTGTTTACCTTATACTGTCTCTTTATTTCCTCATGCCTAAATTTTTCAATGGTCCCAATAATACTGTAAAGCATTCTCTTGTTTCTAAACATAAGTAAATAAAAAATTTTAAAAATAAAAAAAGAATCTTAGTATAAGAAATTTTAAAATCTCTTTTTAATAAATCATTCAGAATCAAATATTGTAAACCAAATTAAAAATCTATTCAAAAAACACTTTCCAAAAATTAGCTATTGCGAAATGATTTATACACTAGACTTTGCACCTAACCTTTGCTCTGAAAAATTAAGGTTCACAAATGATGGTTATATTTATTTCAAAATTCCACTTAGATTTTAGATTTTATTATACTAATAATAGAAGCAAACAAGTCATTATCATAACCAAAACACTGACAATTTATTTTGCATTCTTTTATGATGATACATATCACTTTGTTGAATATGCCATTGTCCAAATCAATAAATTTTGGTAAAGTTTACCCAATATCAAGATTTGGGGACTATTAAAAAGAACATGGCAAACTGAACTTGCATTAGTGAGTGTAGGCTTTGTTTAATAAAAAATTAGAATAATCTTTTTGACCTATTAAAAAAATAAAAGCATATTCAGATATAGCTTTAAGTCTAAGACAATTGTTGAATTTTTACATTTATTTTTTGAAATTATAAGGAATGTAAATTAGGCAGAATACAAAATTTAAGTAAATTTATTATACAATTTTTTTTTCTTCAACAATTATACTATATTCCTTATTGTATTATTTTTTAATTTATACTTTACAATATAAAATTTGTGTAATACAATATTAACAATTGCTATGTAACAAAAAGTTTGTATTACCAAATGTTCCCAATCAGGTCCTATATCAGTTACTAAAATACAAAACACAGAAATAAAGAATTTTAAATTTTTAAAGAATTAACCAATTTAAGAAATGAATCTTAAAATTTATTACTGTACATTTTAAGCAAAAGACAAAAAGAAAAAGTATAAATACTTTTTTAAATTATTCATCCAACATTTTATTATTTTTTTTCTTTGTAATCAAATATTTTAGCACACTTTTAATATGAAAGCAGTTTTACTTTGCTACAGTTTTAAAGATGATTACAAATGGTTTTTAGATATAAGTATCCTCGGTCAAATAACGAATTCATTGAAAAAGAAACTATTAGTATTTATTTATTAAAATGTTAAACGAGAAATGTATTATAATATTGATCATAAAACATTTATTGTGTAATTAAATTTGATTGAAGGATAAATTTAAAATTAATATGATTAATTAAATATTGTGAGGATATGAAATATTTGAATGACTTGCAGGTTATACAATATAAAACTAAAAATGGAATACTTTAATTTGAAGAAAAACAGATTTATAAGTAATGATTAAACAATAAATGTAAATAATTTGATTACATGTTAATTTTGAATTTCGCCTGTGTCAGACATGAGCAAATGTATTAAAGGATTAATAAAGATAAAATAGATTATAGGAAATTCTACATATGTTCATATATTTTAGAATAAACCCCTTATTTTTGTTTAATTTTGCCTAATTTACTAAGAATAATCAATTATATAATTTTTGGATCCATAGCTTTTAAATTCAACTCCCTCTAAAAACAAAAATTTTATTTATAAAGTCAAGACTACTAATAAATAAAACTCACCGTTCTTTCACATTTGAATTAGCATTCAATTCTTCAATTGTTGCCTTTCTAGTTCTTCCTTCACGGCTTTTTGCTACAACTGTACTGGCTAGAGCTGGCTGTATTGTAATAAAAGAAAAAATTAAAAATGAAAGTTTTGTTCCATCATATACCAAAATTTTTTAATAACACATTTAAAGCAATACTTAGATTGTTCTTTTCTTTTGATATTTGCTTTTATTGCAAATATATGAAGCACCTCCAGAAATAAAAACCTAACTTTATAAAAATTTTCAGATATTTTTAAAATAACTTACAAATTCATTTACACACACGTCATAATTATTTTTTGATATAGTCACTTTCCTTTTTAATGTACTTTGTGATCTGAGGGATAATCTTTTAGATGGTTGAGACAAACAAAGGAACATCCTACACTACATAACTTAAATGTAGGTTCTATCATTGTTGAAGAGATAAAAATATGAGAATGCTAGATTAGAGTGAGGGACGATATTCCCAACTGAATAACACTAAGAGTTGCTTATATCTTTAGCTGTAGAGGCATGCAACACACTTCCTTCATTTACATTCGGTATACCTATAAATTAAGGCTTTCTTGATTAATAAAGTCAATGGTTTTAGTTCGCTACTTTTTTTTATTCTAAATAGCACAATGGATATTGATTCATTTGTTCATCAAAAACATTTATACTGCCTTAAACTTGTGACATCATCCTCATTTCAGTAAAAATCTGCAACAGAATATTTTTCTTTAAAAGAAGAAACTTATTTATACTTCTCAAATTGAAGCTGGTGGAATTAAAAATCAAGACCGTCATTTTAATGCAGTTACTCAAAATTTTCATTGACTGGGACAAACATGAGCCCATTTTAGACCCAAGATCTTGACTTTGAACACTACTGCTACCTCTGCCATTTTTTTTTTTTTTTTTTTTTTAAATCAGAGGATCAATGATCTTACATTCTGAATGCCCCTCGTAGGTAAATTTGAGAATGATGTATAGTCCAACAGTTCTATAGGTGAATACATATACTGGTGATTTGCATTATGTGTTTAAATAAATTCTCAATATTCACTGTTAAGAAAGTTAAAATCAGACAATTTTTCTGTTATCAAAGGAAAAGTCAGTAAAGAAGATTTTGCATTAATCTCAATTCATCTTCAATCAAATTAAATAAAATTATAATTATGGTATACATATAAAGTAGAAAATATTACCTTTTTATGGGGAGAATCTTCCTCATCTTGACTTTCTTCTTCATAGGATGATTCCCTGTCTCTTGGGCTGAAAAGATATTAAATTTATACTTTTGTAAATTAGAATATACTAAACTATTATTACATTAAGAATACATTAAACTATAGAAACATTAAACAACAAACATTTAACTATATATATATATATATATATATATATATATATATATATATATATATATATATATATATATATATATATATATATATATATATATATATATATACATATATATTCAATTTATTACTGCTTAATGCTTAAGGGGTCATATATTACATCCTTTTAACTTTATAGAAACATGCCATAAATGAAGGAGTTATTTGATGAGGTCTAAATTACATGCTAATTAATACCAATTTTTTTTACCAACTCTATGATATTTTCTCTTTTTAAATATAATCTTTTCATTAAAATATTTACAATAAATTTAAAGAAAATGATTTGAGTGATACTAAATTCTTAAAAATCAAAAATATATGCACAGCTTTAGTACATGATTAAAACAATTCCTTCTGTGCAGAAACTTATTAAACATAAGTTCTAATGAAGAATTGTTTAAATCATGTATAAAAGATATACATAATTTTAGGTTTTCATAATTTAGTATGTCTCAAAAAATCATTTTAATTCATTGACAATTTTAATGCAAATTAGTCATATTTAAAGAGAAAATATTAAATAATTGCTAAAGATATTGGTATAATTTAGCATATTAGCCAGGCCTCACTCAATAACTCCTTCATTTATGACACATTTCTATAATGCTTAAGTGGTTAAGTGATATGTGACCCTTAAAACAAGAATGTAAACTCATCTACTTAATTTTTTTTAATATGCCACATGGTCTCATGTTTATCTAGTTAATAAAATTTCACTGTTTTTCTTTTAGACATCTACTTCTTTTCTTTGATGTCAAACAAATTCAACTAGCTTTCATTATTTTTAATAATGTCACCCACAGTTTGATCTCCTACATTATAGTTATTCATTAAAAATATCACTATTTGGCATTTTTTTATATTCCTTAAAAGACAAGAAATAGAGATTTAATCAGGGTTGGCATGATTTAAATCATTATTTTTCACTTCTTTTAAAACCTGTATTCCAAAGACAGGAGAATTGGGAATCTGTCAGCACAGTAATACCAATAAGTAAATAAGTGCAAATAGATAGCATGTGCTTTATAAGAATTTAGGGGTTATTATCAGTAAGTATAGAGTAGGGGTAGGACAATGATTGATTATGACTGTTGGAATTCATTTTATGTAATGGGAGGTAGAGAGAGTATTACAGAACTTGAAATGCAGTTTGTCTACCAGATAACAACAGCCATAGCTTTATCTACTGGAATGGATAGACATCTTTTGGTATTGTTCATTCTATCCTTCATAACCAATTAGGAGTGGATAAAGCATCAAAGCTAGTGATTTTATTGAAACAATTAAATCCATAATTCAGTGATTCAAAAATATTGAAATAATTGTGATTTGTTTTTTTAAATAAATAGTTTGCATTAAAAGAATATTTAATTTGTTCTTTAAATTTACATCTTATTTAGTTTACATTATCCAATTACAAAATAATGGAATGTATTTAGATTAAAATTTATATATTTAATTTTAGGTAATCAGTGTGTAGAATATACTAGACAGATAAGATGTTACGTCTTATAACAAACTATTCTATGTAGATTGCAAAAAATTTAAAAACAATAATTAAAATTAGTATTCAGAAAAAAATCAAAAAAATCCAATTTAAATCAAAAAAATCTGATTTTTTTTTAAATCATGATTTTTTTGCAACCCTGAATTTAATCCTAGATTTGAATTCCTATCACAGTAAATAAATATTTAAAGTTTTGAAATATTAAAAATGCAGACAGTGTGCATAGAAGAATAAGAATACTGGGGGAAAAAATATCTTTGACAATTTTTTCAGTACTTTGCATCTACAAAAAACTAAGAAATATGACATCTAAGCTACATAAAGTTTTACTTTTATAACAATCTTAGTCATAGTATCACCTGTGAAAAACAATTAACACATATGTACATCATATTTATTCACATGCAACTAAAATTAGTAAAAATTATTTATATATCTTGTCAATAAATGAATGCATATGATAAGAATTAAATTATTCCATTGAAATATATCTGAAGCAGCTTTACTGGCATCTAATACATACTCAAAGTTTGTCTAAAAACTGAGGAAGATTAAAATAAAACCAGGCTGCACAATATACAGGATTATTTTCATTAAAATAAATATTAGATTAGAACTTTAACTATTGCTAAGTCTACCTCGAAAGCTTTAAAATGCTCTTTTTTTTCCATTATAGCATATAAAACAACTCTTTAAAAATTGAAGAGGATACTTTTAAAAGTGAAATGTCACAAGAGTTATAATAAAGATAAAGGTTTAAATGCAGACATGCCAACATTCAGTCAACTCTGTCAGGAGCAACAGCGCAGTTTTAAAATTTAACATGCTACCCACAAAGTAAACGCGTATACAATTTACATACATAAAACATATTTTAAAATAATACAAACAAATTATGTATTAATTATATATTTTATTAATTTCTAAATTAAAACTGAGCAAATTAAATAATTAAAAATTAACATACTATTAAAGGTAAATTAAAATTTATGCATTTAACATTGTATAAGTAGATTTTTTAGCTTTAACAAGTTCTTTTTCAGAAAAATTCTTCTTATAACAACATTGACCCTGATTAAAATATTTACATTTCTCTATCATCAGAGATTCTAGAGTTTTTCTTCCCAAATTTGACCTAAATTCAGTTTGGTTTTTCCGCACAGTACTGAAAACTCTTTCACATGCAGCATTACTGTGTGGAAAAAGCAATATATTTAGCATTATTTTTGGTAAAATTTTGTATTTTATTGCTGCATTGTGATCTCTTAAACAACTGATTTTAAACCAAGCTGTATCTAAGCGTTCACAGGTTAGAATTTCCTCACTAAATTTGTCAATTTGGTAAAGATTAAACTCTGATTCTAGTTCATCCAATGCATTATCAGTAAAGATATTGAAACATTCAATGAAATAGTTCACAGAACTAAACTTAGTCTGAGCTCTTATACTGATATCTGCAACTTCAGCATGCATCAACATTTCATCTCTCAGATGAAATTTTTTAAGCATATATGCACATGCTTTTTCATAAAAGGCACAAACACATTTAAAGAAATTTTTCTTTTCAGAATCTGACAGGAATGAATTTGCCAAATACTGCTTGGTTTCGTGTCCAATAACCAAGTCATCCACTAACTTTTGCAATTTTCTGTCAGAAAAATTGATTTGAAAAATGTCTTTAGATTCTTGAACAGCAGAAGGCTTAATAAAACGAGACAAACAATCTGTGTATAATGAAATAAGCTGCCTCTGTAATTTATGAACAAGAGGTGCTTCAGATTGTAAGAATGTATTAACTTTAGTAAAAATTGGCAAAGCACTCTGCAAAAAATGGAGGTACAAACGAGTTGTGGAACTCTGGAAATGTTTTCTAATATGCAATACTGCATCAGATTTTGATTCTTCTTTTTCACAGAAAAACATTTTTAAGGGTTCCTACTGCTCAACAATTCTATTAACAACTCTTTCCATGGACAGCCATCGAGTACTACCATATTTCAATATTTTATGAAGTTCAACTTCACATAAAGTTTGGCACAATCTAAAAGATTCAACTCTTTTAGAACTTTTATTCAAATGATAAAAAATATCTACAAAAAACTCATCAAAGGGAAATTCTAGTTCTTTAGAAGAATGCTGTGCAGCTAGGTGTATTAAGTGGCATGCATATCCATTCAAAACCACCTTTGGGTTCTTTTCTTTAATGAATTTAATAACACCTTTAAAACGGCCCGTCATGACAGACGCATTATCCGTGCAAAAGGACAAACAATTTTGCCAACTGATCCCGTATTTTTCAAATTCTGTGTCTAATAATTTGAAAATGTTTTCACCTGTACCTTCTCCACTCACCTTTGGGAGTGAAATCAACATTGTCACATTTTTTTTCTAATGTAGTTTCAAAGTATGTCACAAGAATCGGAAATAATTTTTCATTCTCGGACGAATTACTCCCATCCGTTGCGACTGTAAATTTTGACAACTTCAGATTTTCTAAAATTTCCTCTACCACCGAATCAGAAAAACTTCTCAAAATTGCAGTAGTTTTCGTTCGGCCACATCCGTATTTTGAGGCTATTTGAGAATCGGGAAACATCTTTTTAAACAATGGACCCGCATGATCCGCAGCGGATAGAGGACAGTTATGTTCCACTAAGAAGCTAGTAAAAAGAGTTTCAGCTTTAATCACACTTAAATCATTTGTCTTTGTAAACACTGATTTCAAGCTGAGATGTGACGTGGAAACTTTGGTTTTTTCCAGATGTCGAGAACACTCCACGTGGCGCCGGCAATCATATCTCCCTCCATGAGCGATGCTAAAATCAATGTTGCAAACAGAACAATACACATGACTATTGGAAACTTTTGACCGTTTAAGTACCGGCCATAATTCTTGATATTCTTCTTTAAATTGTTGTTGATGTTTCCGTTTAGACATTGCACTTAATCAGTACTTAGCAATAATCAAAAAGCACACCTGCTAAATTACAAAATACCGTAACAGCGAAAGAGCGTCTAAAATGCTGATGCAACAGTACCATAGATCAGAGAAGAAACGAGCTTGCACAGTATTTCTATATTGTCATCGTTATCTCCCGCTACAGCGCTGTTAGAATTCTTGCATTCTCGCGCTCAGCTCATTAGTGGCCTATGTGTGCACTCAACCTTCGTTCAAGGTCACCATCAAGGCCAGTACTACAGGATGAACAACGTGCCATAGTGGGGAAAAAGCAATAGGACGCCATCTTACCCTTCTGAATATGTACATTTCGCTGTAGGTTAGGCCTATTTAGCAATATTTATTAGCTGCAAATAGCGGAGAAAAGAATTATGAAAAGAAATTCTTCAGAATTCCTTCAGATATTACGAGATTTGATAAAATTAACGAAATATTTCCCCCGAAACAAAATTTTTGTTATTTTGCGGAGCAATTTGAGGAGTGTGCGGAGTTTGCAATTTTTATCATTTCTGTGGAGCAACTCCGCTGAAACCGGAGCAGTTGGCATGTCTGTAAATGTTAAAAGAAGCTCACAGTATGATTCAAAATATACAGGAAAAGTTCAAAGTATCTAACAGTAATATAAAAATCTTTATGCACATTATTAAGTAGCATAAAATGGATCTTGAAATACTAACCGACTAGGAAAAGGTGCAGGCCTTTTTCTTCCAGAGAAAGAAGCTCTACTAAGTGAAGATGGTGGAAATGATCCTTGACTTCTCTCTTTGGCTCTAATTCAGAGAAAATTACATTAAAATGTTAACTATTTTTCTTTTTTTAATTTTATCAATTAACTACAGTTATACAGTGCTAAACAGTTGAGAAATGGGATGTTACAATTAAGAACAATAAATATATACATTAACAGAGATCAAATCCAGCCATAAAAAGGATGTTTTGCAGTTACTTTTACACAATTCCATATTGAAAAATATAAAGTATTTTTTTAAATATCAGTTTTATTTAACAAAAAATAACATTAAAAATGCACTGAAAAGTAAAAAATAATTTTAAAATAGTACATGAAAGAGAAATTGCGTGAAAAGCTTCTATATGAAAATTGTACTGTGATGATATAAAGAAATTGCTAGAGGAGTTACTGTATATTTCCTTGTATATTTCTTTGCCAAGAATTTTGGGGGCTTTTTAGACTAAAAGTGGCGTGAGGGCAGCTTATGTATGGATTCATGGAACAGAAGAGATACATATGTATTTTGGTGATATTTTTGCCATTTGTATCAAAAAGTTGCCAAATAGGTATAAATTAATGAAACGGTTTTACAAAAAACAGTAAAGAACAGAAAAGAAAACGTATAATGCTAAAATGTAAATAAAGTTTGAAAAAATTTTGAAATGAGAAAAAACACAAAATTGAAAAATAAATTTAAAATGAATCTTATCTGTATAAGAATCACTAAAAAACAACAGTACTTATATGGTAGTTGATCAGCTAACTTAAACAATTCTACATAAACTGGAAGAAATCAATAAATTGCCAAACATATAATTTTCTTCCTTTATAACAATATAAACTAGAAAGTTTATATTGTTTAAAAAATTTTGAAAAAGTTATCTTTATATAGGGTTACCAGAGTTAAAACAATTGTCATTAGCATCTAAGTAAAAATACCATTGGACGCATAGTCTAGCATAGCAATTATCAAACCATGCAGTACTGCAGCAGTAATCTAGATGAGTTAGTATAAAATTATGAAATTAATAAAGGCAACGTAAAGTTAATTCAAATTTAAAGTGTAACTTGTTTCTCCTTGCCACTTCTAAAATGTGCTAGTATTTGTCTCGAGGTGTGATCGATTTTCTGCCTCCATGGTACTTTAAATAGATGCTGTGGCAAGAAAAGTTTGAGAAGCATTGATCTAGTGTTTTACTCTAAATCAATTTGATTTCAAAATATTTCCCCCATTTTACCTGCTTGGCAACATATTTCAATCATTTAGAATTTTTTTTTTTTTTTCAGTTTGGTTAATAAATGGGTTTTGAACTTTGGATAAATTTTTTTAAGAAAAATCTCACCCTCGACTTATATTAGGAAATATATAGCATATTTCCTAAGATGAGCAACTTCAGGATAGCTCCATAAGCAGAATAAAATTAAATTGATCAATACTATTATGAAAATATTGTTCTATTTCAATATTTTTATAACACATTTGGAGACATAACTTACAAAGTACTAAATTAAAAATATTCTGTTTTTAAGTTCTCTAAAATTGAGCATATGTACAGTTTACAAATTTTTCTTTTATCCAGTTTTTCCCATATCCATCTAAATATATGATGATTAAATATTGTCTAAAGTTTAATGCTTTTTGTACAAAACTAATTTATTAATTTTATCTCTTATTTAAGTAAAAAATTTCGAAATATCCTGTTTTTTATAATCTTAAACTGAATAAAAAATGCAGTGTATGAGATTTACTGTAAATGTACTAAGTTATATATTTAAAATGTTTGTATATTCCCTGGATACAGTACTATAGCCACACAGGGACTCAAGATTTATACTGACAAAGTGCAAACAAGTGAAAATGTTTGTAAACCGTTAAAGATTAATTTCAGAAAAAAACACATGGGTAGCTTTATTAATCAAACTTTATAAGGAAAAATTAGCATAAATAAAAGCCAAATAACAGAAATGCACTGAATATTACATATTTATTCCTATGAGGATATGATACTACTGACTGATCCACAATTTTCTGATAACAAGCCGTGAGCTGTGTAATATTACATCCACATACATTGACGGCATACTACACAATACTGAGATGGCTAAAATCTTTAATTCCCTTCACTACCAACAATACAAAATCCAACCAATAAAATCTCAATACCAAGAGCTGTTATTTAAATTATCCTGAAGGGGAGAGTTTGCCTAACTGGCCACTAGAAATTTAGCAAAAATTAATCAATTCCAACATGCCTCTAAAAGTTCCAAAATGGCCGACATAAATAACATGTGCTACATTTTTAAGTTAATCTTTTGCCACATACTTACAACTTGTATTTAATAATATATTATATGATATAATGAAAGTATTTTTATTCTTAACATAAAATTTATTAAATCAAAGGGTAATGATAGAGAGATTAAATCTTATTTTCAAAACAATTAGTCTCACAAAGTTGGAACACATGTATAAATAAGCAGCTGCACAACATGAGCATTTTAACTATATATAAGGCTAATGAAATTTAACTATAATGGCTAATCTTGCTACTCAAATGTGTGTGGTTTTAATTGCCAATTTCGTCATTTATTGTCATCACTGTCAGAAAGTTTTTCAGTTTATGATACCTGGATGCTATATATCAATGTCAATGAAACTGGTATACCTTAATTACAGAATTAGTTAAATCATATGATTTGATAATCTATAAATTATTAGTTACATGCTCAGAGAGACTATAGAAAATTTTGCTATAAGTTAGATTTAGATTTTCTTCTGTTGGATTTTAACCATAAGTCTGTTTAACTTTTAAATTAAATTATGTTATTAAAGCTTAAACATATAACCAAGTTAAATTAGTGCTTTATTAAGACAATTTTCAAACCTCATCATTTTATCTTTTATAAAATTTTTAAAATTCTAGGGTTTTTTTTTTTTTCTTTATATAAAGTTACAGCCTTTAACAGTAAATAAATAATTGCTGTACCCATAATGACACATAAAATTAATTGAAAATATGCATATGATAGTTTTACTAAAATTACATATGTTGGAGTAATTCACATTTTGATTTAAAAATTTTCATCTTCTACTTGTGTTTAGTAAACCCTAGATTTGCTACCAACAGGGTGTGCAAGATTATAACAGAATTATGAAGTTTGATCTTAAAATTATGCATAATAACATAAAACAACAAAGAATATTACTGAATACTATATAACTATAACATAGTAATTAAGAATAAGTACATTCAAGCATTAATAATGTTAAATACATTAAAAAATTATAATCCTTATGACAAGAAGCATAAACTTAGATAAAAAAAAAATAGAAAGCTGAATAATAATAAAAAATGTCAACAAGCATTGCCCAAGAACATGAATTCCTTACATTAAACTCATATTTTTATACTGAGCACAATAAGTAATACTGAGCACAATAAAATTAAAAATAACTTACGGCCCAGCAACCCCACCACCATTTTTCGATATTTCATCTGGATCTCGACCAGTTATTCGTCGAATCGTAATATTGGCTTCACCTAACTCTCGTTTTGTTTTTTCAAACTCAGTTACAAGAGAACGGTACGAATTTTCTGTACTCATGGTGCCTATGATATCCCCGATTTAGGTGCACGCAAAAAGTTTGTACTTCAAAACTTTCAATAAGACGACGCAGCTAACAAAATAACATGTGGTTCACTTAAAATCGTCAACAATTAAGACCATGCTTAGCACCTACAGTTCACTCTATTTTAGCAATTCATTCTCTCAATGCACCCAGAACATCAACAAACTCAACACTTTTCTCTTCAACAGTGTTGCCAACTTTCAAAGGCAAAATTATGGATTCTAGGCCCTAAAATTATGGCATTGGCTTATAAATTATCGTACATTTTTGTAATAGTTAAAAATAGTGTTAATAGATGGCGCTTGTACAATATATTTTTCTCGTTATACATTTCTTTCCCCCCACTTTTTTTGGGAGGGGTTGCAAAAAATATGTAAATATTTTAATATGATTCATTAAATATTTTTCTATCATCCTGTATTTTACTTTAAATTAAACACCAGACATGTAATTTTTCTTTACTGATCTAAGCATAAAATTGTGTGTGTGTGTGTGTGTGTGTGTATATATATATATATACTTTTTAATAATGTTATAATTCATTATTTACTGTAGTTTTTTTTTAAATATGAAATATTCAGTAATAAAACCGATTATTATTTAATAATTGGTTTAATTACTAAAAATACCATATTTTAGTGAAAACTGCAATAGAACAAGTAAAATGCAAAATTACTTCTAATTATCCATAATTATGTAATCATTAAAGAAATATCTCCAGTATAATTGTGAATATTCAGTAATTTTGCATTTAACAATTTTATGTTTTAGACTGATTTAAATAATTTGAAATAACTAACAGATAAAAACACTGGACATAACAATTTTTAAAATTCTTTATTTTATATTCGTTTCAAAAAAATATCAAACATTAGTACCTAGGTCATTTTCAATTTCCACAAATATACATTTTTTTTTATAATTGACACTTTCTTTTGTTTTATTACACAGTACATATGGACTTTCTCAACCTGTGTGTCAGGATTATTTACTTTCATTTAATGAAGAAGCACCTCAAAACATGCTCCTTAAGCTGCTCTAAAATCTATAACAACAATAATTATTTGATGGGACAAAGTGATAAAAAAATTAATTAGACATTCTCTATTTTTTGTTGTTGATATTTATAGAGTTACAGTTAAATTACCCGTTCTTTTAATTCTCCATTAGTCTAATGTTGTTTTATCGTATAAATCAGGAAATTATCGTACAGGTTTTCAGAATTAGTCACATAATTTTAAGATTATTTTTCATCGTATAGCGTCTTAAGTTATCGTACATATACGATAATTATCGTATGGTTGGCAACACTGCTCTTCAAGGACTATGTGATGCCAAACCGTTTCTACAGAAAAATAACAGAGAACATAAAAATCATTTTTGGTCTATCGCACTGGATCTTCGTATACTGGCTCTCCTGGGCCAAGCCCTCTAAGCCAGTATTACTGTATCACATGGTATTGAGAGATAACAAGTATTGAGAGATAACAAGAGTTGTGAGCAGTGGAAAAAACCCGGTTTAAACTCAGGTTTTTTGGGAAGGGAATTTTGAAAATTTCCAAAACATGGGAATTTTGAAGTATTTCGAAGTCGTCAATTCCTATGACACAATGAGAACCACCATTTTTTTTTCTGTCTTTGTTGTAGACATCAAAAGTTGATATTTTCACAGAATTTAACTATTATATGCTATGAAAAAATTAAATAATTGGGATTAACTAACTATATTTAGGGTCGATCCCACCAAAGTCGTTTAACCCTAAGCGCGATTAATCTCTGTTGCGGCCACAGACCCCACGTGACCAAGTTGTGGACGCAACGTTCCAGTCAGGATTCGGCCCTTAAAGGAGAATTTCGTTCCCCCATTGGTTGGCGCCAGGGTTAATCGTGGCTAATCGTAGTTAGCCGTTAAATGACTTTGGTGGGATCGGCCCTTAGCAAGGTATCATGTTTAGCATGAAAGTATGAGTATATTTTTCCTTTGAGAAATATCCAATATTTTTATTATTACATAAATATTAGGCAATAATCTGTAGTGTCAGAAAACCCATAAATCATTATTTTTCTTGGATAACATTTCTCTCTCACTCCCTGTGTGTGTATATATATATATAATGTATGTGTGTGGGAATTGGACACAAAATGCAAGTGTCATTTGATTACACCTTTAAATGATATATGCATTACAAAAAATAATAAACTGTTTTTTTAAATTTAAAGATATTTATTTTTATATTATATAAGGAGGTGTAAAAGTTTAGCATAAAGCAATTTACATAATAAATAATGACAAAAAATAATGCAATAATTATTATATTAGCAATTAAAATTGAAGCAACCAGTTATGTGTTTGATAAGACTAATATATATATATATATATATATATATATATATATATATATATATATATATATATATATATATATATATATATATATATATATATATATATATATATATATATATATATATATATATATATATATATTGCCAAAAGTAACAAAAAAATCTCTTAGAAATAATATGCTAGTTCTTAAATAGTCACTGTTGAAAAAATAAATGTAAACATTGTTAAAATGATTCCTTCCTAAAGTTCCCAAAATTCTGGGTTTATTTTCCCAAATTCCCAGGTTTATTCCCACCTCTTCAAAATTACGAGTTTTTTTCATCTCTAATGCAACACGATAATGAGGACTGGGATAATAGCATTATTTAAATGTAGGTATAGCAAGGAAGAGGTTCACGAGTTCTGTGAAATAAACACAAAAAATATAAAATAAGTTCAGTAATATTAAGTTAAAGGATAAAATCCAGTACAATAAGTGTACTTGGCATAGTCAGATAATTAGATACAGTTACTCACATAAGAAATTTTATTTTTATTTTTATTTTTGTTTTTATTTATTTTTTTATTTTTTTTTCCATAAAAGAGAAGAGAAGGACACTGGACACTGGAAGAGATCGTTTTGGGGCGCCTAGGGCCGAAGGCCCTTTATCCCCGGTATTGAACATATATATGTAATGAGCATTGCTCTCACTATTGGCTGACATTTGAGTAGTAATTATAGAAGAAGAAAGAGGAGAAGAGAAGGAAAGAGAAAAGAAAAGCACAATACATAAAAAAGACAATTTTATCAAAATTTATCAAAATCAAAATATACAATTATAAACAATATCAACATTGCCCTTATGTTTGTTTGTTTTTTTCACTCTGATAAAACTCTGTACAATATGTGAACCCAATACAAGACATGAATACAGAACAAAGTACAAAACATTAATAATGACACAAGAGATTGATAAGACATACTAGAATAATAATAATAAAGTTTCAGAGGGGGTTTTTTTGGGGGGGGGGGTGCAAGAAGATATTTACAACATTAAAAGGGGTAATAGACAATTAAAACTGAGGGCGAATTCCCGTCAATATAGTGGTGGCTCTGGGACGACGCCGGTATTCCTGTGAGTCATAATCTTGGAGATTGAGAACCTCCTCATTATTAATATTACTTAAACTGAAGAAAAATTTTGTGGAAAGCTTCGCGATGAAATCTCTAACAGGTTCGATGTTGAGAGTATCGTGAATGATATCATTTCTTAGATACCTTTGAGCTTTAATAATACCCCGGAGGGTTTTGTTTTGGATAGTCTGCAGTCTCTGGATCTGAGTGTTGGAAGTCGAACCCCAGACCGGGGCTGCGTAGAGGAGAATGTTAGATTTTTTACTCTACTGTGAGTAACGACCAAGCAACCTACACGGTGTTAGAAACTCAAGTGCATCTTAATTTTACAAAAAACTTACCATAAGTCTAAACAGAAATACTGGCGCCATCTATTGGCATGAATAGAAAAAATAAAGTTAACACAGTTGCAAATGAAAAAGTCTTTGCTTCAACACTTTCCCTTGTTAACTGGTTTTTGTCTACTTTAACAAGAGTCCCATTTGAGAACATAATGTCAACAGTCTTGACTTCATTAAGGATTTTGTCAAGATGTCAGATACTTGTTTCTCAGTCGACACCTGTTCCACATTCAGTCTTCCTTCCAGTACTTTCTCGCGTACAAAGAAATGCTTTATTTCAATGTGTTTGGTTCGTCGATGATGTTCAGGGTTATGTGATAACTTTACAGCTGTCCTGTTATCGACTTTGAGTGTAGGCACTTCTTTTAAGTTTACTATGCCCTGGAACAGTCTACGAAGCCAAATTACCTCTTTGGCTGCTTCTGATGCTGCTATGACTTCAGCCTCAGTTGTTGAAGTAGCACCAATGGCTTGCCTTTGGCTACGTCAAGAAATGGCTCCCCTAGCATAGATCCTCACATATCCAGAGGTTGATCGACCTGTTTTGGTACATCCACCAAAATCTGAATCACTATAGCACGGAAGTACTCTTTTTGTATCTGTTGCTTGATATATGATCCCATACTTAATTGTACCAGCTATATAGCGGAAGACTCTCTTCACTCGCACTATATCTTCTGCTGATGGGTTTTCAAGTGATCTTGATAGAAAACCTACACAGTAAGCTAGATCTGGCCTAGTTCCAACCATCAAATACATGAGAGCACCAATAGGGAAAGTCCAAGATTTTTGCATCAGGATCTTGTGATCCTGACCTTGACTCCTTCAATATTGGAGTTGCTACAGGTTTACATTCATCAAATCCGAAACTCTGAAGGATTTTTCTTGCATATCCCTTTTGACTGACTGTTATTGACATATCATTTTGACGTTCAATTTCAAGTCCTAAGAAACAGGAGACCTCTCCAACAGAAATCTTGAATTTTTCTTTCAGCTCCTTAATAAATGTTTCAGAGTCCTGGGGTTCTGTTTCAGCAAATAAACCATCATCAACGTTGAGTACTATTAATAATTTTCTACCTTTCTTTTCACGGATGTAAAGGCATGGATCAGCTTCATTAGCCTTAAAACCAAGATCTGTTTAAAACTGGCCAAAACATTTATTCCAACAACGGGGAGATTATTTTAAGCCATACAGGCTACGCTTGAGTCGGAATACTTTTTCTGTTCCATCCTTGAAGCCTTCTGGCTGTTGCATGTAAATGGTTTCTTCTAGGTCTCCATAAAGAAATGCTGTTGATACATCGAATTGTGGCAAGTGCATCCTTTCTTCAGCTGCAATACTCAGTACTGCACGTAATGTTCCAAGTTTGGCTACTGGACTGTACGTTTCACTGTAGTCAATACCCTGGTGTTGACTGAAACCCTTGACGACTAGTCTGGCTTTGTACTTGTCTATGCTTCCATCTGGGTTTCTTTTTACTCTGTAAATCCACTTACAGGGTATTGCTCTGGCTCCAGCAGGTAAGTCAGTAAGTTCCCAGGATTCATTTTCCTTTAATGAACTCATTTCATTATTCATGGCTTTCTTCCAGTTCAAACTGTCTGTGGAATTAATTGCTTCATCATATGTTTCAGGGTTACTGTCATTTACATATGACTCTGCTTCCATGATGTGATCTTCAAAGCTTTTTGGTCTTTGCAAAAGTGTGAGGTTTCTCAGCTGTCTATCTGACATAGGTTCAGCATCATGTCCTTCACTGTCACTCTCACCTTCTTCACTGTCTTCTCTTCCATCATCATATTTGGTATCTTTAATTTCTACTCGCTGCTCTTCATACTTTCCCTGATTTGGCTCATCTCTATCTGGTAATGAGGCCTCACTAGGATCATCACATTTCCTAGTCTTTTCTTGAAAGACTACGTCCCTTGACAGAATCACACGATGATCTTCCTTTATGTAAATTCTGTAACGTTCATCTCCATCATATCCTACAAGATAGCCTTTAACAGCTTTCTTGTCCATTTTTTTCTTCTTTGAATTCGAATATGAGCATAACATGTGGATCCTATTATTCGTAGATATTTCAGCCGGGGTCTCTTTTTAAGCCAAAGCTCATATGAACTTTTATCCTCGACTGATGACTTGCCTGTCCTGTTAAGTATGTATATGGCAGAACTGACTAGTTCAGCCCAGATTGCAGCAAGGACATTTGCTTCAGGATTCGAGTATTTTAACGTTCTAGCCATTTCAACTATGGTGCGCATCTCTCGTTCACTGCTGCCATTCTGTTCTGGGGTGTAAGGTGCTGTTGATCTTAGAGTGATTCCCTTTGAATGCAGAATTGTACGAACATCATCATTGTCGAATTCACCACCATTATCAGATAGGAATTCTTTTATGGAATGTCCCAAGACTTTAGCATGTGCAAGCATGTATTCTAACACATTCTTGACTTCTGACTTCTCTTTTACAATATAGATATAGCGAAACTTGGTAAAACTGTCTTTGAATAAAACTAGATATCTTTTCTTCTTTAAGGATTCGTCAAATGGTCCACAAACGTCAGCTGTAATTAGTTCACCAGGCTCAGAGGCAGGCTTTCTTGTACCAAACGATAATCTGTGTGCTTTACCATAGACACATGGTTCACATAATTCTTTGTCTAGGTTGATGCTAATGCCTAGTTCTTTTCCTAGAATATTTCTAATGTGTCGTTTATCCTGATGGCCCCATCTTTCATGATACAATTGTAGCAAGGAGCTGTCAGCTTCAACTGTATGGACTTCTGTCTCTTTTTCGGACAAAACTGGCTCAATATTAGCTTTGTATAAAGTACCATTTACACAGCGAGACCCATGTATCACAACTTCGCCGTTGACTTTTAACCAGCACTCTGTGGGAGTTGATGCAAATTCACTATTTTCGTTTCTGTCATGGGCGGCAAGTACCGAAAATAAATTTCGACTAATTTTGGGAACATACCAAACATCTTTTAGAAGAACTTCCTGGAATCCTCCTTTAATAGTTGCTATGAATTTTATTGTGCCTTTCCCTAGTGCATCTAGTGTTTCATTTCCTGCAGCCTTAATGCCACAAGGTTTTTCAAATTTTGTAAAGTCAATGAAGTATGTGAAACAGTTTGTGACATGCCTTGTTGCTCCATTGTCAATCCAGCAGTCTGTTGAACTGGTCTCTGTTGCATAGGCTTCCTCACAAATAGACATCAGCGCTATATTTGCCGAAGCTGCATTTGACTGTGACTTTGATGGTCTTCCAACAGAAATCCATTGTCTGCAGTCTTTTACCCAGTGACCTTTACGTTTGCAATAATTGCAGTTATCACCTTTCCTCGTTTTTGACTTGTTTTTGCCATCTTGTTTAGGTCTTTCTATTTTTGCCACAACCAGTGCTTCCTGAACAGTTTTGCTGCTGTCTTCAGTTTTAGTGAAGTTCCTTTCGAACATGCACAATTGAGTTGTCAGTTCTTCAAATGATTTCTTTTCATCACTGGCTAAAAGCATCCAGCTTGATTTAAAAGTTTCAAACTTACAAGGCAAAATATGTAACACTTTACACACTAGCATTAACTGTGGCAACTTACTTTCTTGTCTAGCCTCAAGGCCGTTATTCAATTCATTCCAAAGGCTTCTTAACTTTGCTATATGTGTAGACACATTCTCTCCTTGGATCCAACTAAACGCGAAAAATTCGGTACATATCTTGAATAACTGATCTTTTGAAGTAGCTTCAAACTGTTGCTTCAGGGATTCCCAAGCTTCATGGGCTGTTTCCTTGTCCATTATCTTCTGATAGACAGTATCAGTCAACGTACTTGCGATCATCGATTTTGCGTAGCTGTTAGCTCTACGATACAAATCGCAGCGTTCTTTATGCTGTTTCCTTACCGCTTCTACTGCACCGTCAGCAATTGGTTCTGGCTTTTTCAGTTTTCCATTTATGACTTCAATGGCACCCTCGTGGTAATCGAGCAGGTCACTAATTTTTCGCTTTCACATCGGCCAATCTGCTTCTCTGGACAAAGGCTGCTAAAATCCATAATTAACGTTACTTTTCTGAAGTAAAATTCACTAAAGTTCAATTTTGAAAACTTATGGGTCGGCGATGTATTTCTCGGATAAGCGTTATTTCCTCTGCGATCTTTCAAAATGGCGGCGCAAGCACGTTTTCTTCCCGCCAAACTTACGATCGGTGAAATCTTGCCTCGACGATGGCTGCTTCCAAGAAATAAATTATTTCTGTAGTAGACTCTTAGTTAGTCTCTAATGCGCGCGTATTGAAACTCGTGCAGTTACCCATAACCTGTTAGATTTTTTACTCTACTGTGAGTAACAACCAAGCAACCTACACGGTGTTAGAAGCTCAAGTGCATCTTTATTTTACAAAAAACTTAACATAAGTCTAAACAGAAATACTGGCGCCATCTATTGTCATGAATAGAAAAAATAAAGTTAACACAGTTGCAAATGAAAAAGTCTTTGCTTCAACAGAGAATGGGTCTAAGCACCGTCTTATATAGCAACACTTTGTTTTCCATTCCCATTTGGTTGCGATACTAAAGAATTTAGCAATAACATTGTTAGTATTAATGCGCCAAGTTAACATACTATCCAGGAAGATGCCTAAGTATTTAACTTCCCTCTCGAAGTAAACTGACTGTCCACACACCGAGATCTGGGTGGGTGGGTGGAATCCTGTTAAAACTAAAGAAAATAGCTTTAGTTTTAGCGGGATTGATCTTAATCCTCCACCTCTCAAACCAACGATCTAAAATGTTTACATGTCTCTGTAGGTACCTGTGCATGTATTTGGTGTTATTATTTTTAGCAAGAATTGCCGTGTCGTCCTCAAACATGGCTAGTGCCATGTTGTGATGATGAGGTATGTCGCTAATATAAATATTAAACAAAATAGGGCCGAGCTTGGATCCTTGTGGGACCCCAGCATTGATAGGCCTGTGTGTGGATAAGTATTGTGGTGGTGGACTAATAAAGAGCGATCGAGAAGGTACGAGTGTAGCAATTGTATCATGGCAGCTGGCAATTTGTATTTAATAAGTTTGTAAATGAGGCCATTATGCCATACTTTATCAAAAGCCTTCTCGATGTCAAAAAAGACACCTCCAGTGTGCATGCGGTTCTCGAATTCATCATGGATGAATTCGGTAACCCGCAGCAACTGGTGTGTGGTAGAGTGTTGTGCTCTGAAGCCAAATTGTGAATTGTTAATGATGTTATGTGTGTTGAGGAAGGATATAAGTCTGGTGCATATAACGTGTTCAATCAGTTTACTCAAAGAGGAAAAAAGGCTAATGGGTCTATAATTTTTGGCTAAGTGGGGGTCACTACCCGGCTTGGGAATAGGGACAACAGTTGCAATCTTCCACTCCTTAGGAAAATAATTATACTCAAAAATTTTATTAATAAGATTCACCAAAACGTTGACATAATTCATTGGTAGATTTTTAAGCGCAGTATAGCTAATATTATCAATACCTGGGGATTTTTTATTTGGAAGATTATTAATGATATTGACAATTTCGTTGAAATTAGTAGGGGGGATGGGATCATTATTAATAATATTCAAAGAATTATTTAAAAAAAAATTCGTTAATTTCATACACCTTATCTATAGTAAGGAGATCTAAGACATCATTATTTGGTTCAAACTGGTCCTCATAGCAGTCAGCTATAATATTAACTTTCTCCTGCGGGTCAGTTATAATATAACCAGAAGTGGAACAAAGATGAGGAAGAGTTTGAAAAGTCTTTTTGATTTTTTTTAAATAACTCCAAATACTATTATCGGAGGGAGAGAGGGATTCAATAAAGTTATTCCACCTAGAATTTTTGTATTTAGTAATTTGTCTTTTAATAATGATGTTCATCCTATTCAATTCAATTTTTAAAGAAGGGTCCCTGGAACGCTGCCAAATTTTCCTTATATTATTTCTATGTTTTATCGATAACTTAATATAAAGTGGAAGCTTTAAGAAGTTATTAATGGGGGTATAAGTTTTAGAAGAGGCCAGGGCGTTGGAGATAATACTCGTAATCGACCCAACTGTGCTGTCTATGTCTCCAGGGCAACGAATCTCACTGTCGGGCAGGGGGAATCAGCAACCGTCTTATAAAAGGTATTCCAATTAGTGAAGGAGGGGGTCAAGGCAGGCAGGGAAAAATTAATAGAAATATTGAGGGAAACAGGAACGTGATCAGAGGAGAGGCAATTATTAACGTCATTACTATAGGGATAGTTAATATTTTGCAATAACGCAAAGTCAATAGTGGTAGCTTCTCCAGCATTACCAAATCTAGTGGGAGAATGGGGAAAGGCAATATCAATAGCATTATCATTTAAATAATTATTAATAAGCCTGCCAAGAGTACAAGTATTATTATAATTGTAACAATTCCACCGTGGATGTGAGAAGAGAAGGAACAAGGTCAAGGTCAAGGTAATTGGTTTTTACGGAGTACCTAGCAGTGGACAATGCACTACTTCAACCTCCGAACGAATAAAGATCATAACATAATTTGGTGCATAAATAAAAACTAGTTTTCCAAACAAAAATTTAATACGCTTACAGCGGCTTTCGAAAAAACGAAAGAAAGAATGCTGTAAGGTAAGGAATTCGTTCACATAACAACGTATATGCGAAAAACAACACGTTGAATGATTAAAAATAACCATTCTGTACCTTGAACAATGACTAAACACAACAGTAAGTATCAAATTTACACTCGACCAGAGCATAATCACATAAAATGAGAAAACAGTAATTCAGTATCGCCATCTATTGAGGCAGGGAGAATTACAAACTACATACAGGTTAAAAATACAAATATTAAAGTAAAAGAACACGGTGAATAATTAATCGACTCCAGGTACAAATTAATAAACATAAAGATAACAAAAAGATATTTTATATTTGGTTTTACAAAATTTTAAAATTTTTATTTGGTTTTACAAATTTTTTATCATTTTTTTTGGTTTTTATATATTTTTTATAAGACGAACACGGGGCAACACAAATCAAGCAAAATAAAACTTGATTAGCAAGATAGCTGAATGATGCAATGCCCAAAAAATATGGGAAGCATAAAAAAGTTAAGAAAAAATAAATAAAGTTAAAAATTGGAATTTTGAAAAAATTTTCCAGCTTCGGATTTGAGAACCAAAAAGGGTATTATGGTGGGATACGCTCAAAAACAAAAGGATACCGCATATGGCTTGAAAATAAGCAGAAAGTAGTTGAAACGATTAATGTTTTATTTCAAGAAGATTTAATGCACAAGGAAGCTGTCCTGGGCCATAGAATTAAAATAAGTCATAATTCAATTTCAGACGATGAAGAATTTGATACGGATGACGAAAACCATATCGACACCTCAAAATTAATTCCCCGTGAGGACACTGAATGGGTTAGGAAAGCCGTTCCTTGAAAAGATGGCTCCCGTACCGATATATACTACGGTATAGAAGGTACAAATGTTAGATTTAGATCAAATAACGATGTACAAAAATACTGTAATGAGCACAAAATTGAATATAAAGGCAGTTTATTTAACTTTAGTAGTAAAAATAAGTTTTCAGGTAAAGTTATCCTTAATGACAAACCGGAAGTTAATCACGTTGAAATGATTATACCTAGTAATTTTGAGGAATGTAAAAAGGTTTCAGAATTCAATGAATGGCACAAAGCCATGAATGAGGAAATTGAAATCAGGAAAGAAAGAAATGTTTGGAATCTAGTTCCCCCAAATAGTAAATATAAAGTTTTAGGTAATCGGTGGGTTTACACCGTAAAGAAAAATGAAAAGGGGGAGGTAGTTCGATATAAAGCACGTTTAGTAGGATTGGGGTATAAGCAAAGAAAAGATGAAAGTTACGATGAAGTCTTTAGCCCTGTAATAAATTTCACCCTAATTCGAATGTTTTTTGCAATACTTGTTTGCTTCTTATTAGGTTTTAAACATTGTCAGATAGATATAAAAAATGCATACTTGTATGCTAATCTTTCAGAAACTATATACAGGTCTCAACCCCAAGGTTATATTAATGTTGAAATGCCAGATTACGTTTGTAAACTGAACAAAGCTATATACGGGTTGAATCAGAGTGGTAGAGAATGGTTCGTTGAAATACACAACA
Source organism: Pardosa pseudoannulata (assembly GCA_032207245.1). Taxonomy (NCBI): domain Eukaryota; kingdom Metazoa; phylum Arthropoda; class Arachnida; order Araneae; family Lycosidae; genus Pardosa; species Pardosa pseudoannulata. The sequence continues at coordinate 61,969,464 of CM063503.1, forward strand.
TCCTAGAAAGTTTGAATTTTGTAAAAATTGAATGGTGTAATTGTGTTTACTACCATGAAAATAATACTATACTATTATTATACGCTGACGATATTGTTCTGTTTGGTAAAACGTCTGTAAGCATAGAACATTCTCTAAACATGTTGAAAGAAAAGTTTGACTTGAAAATACTTGGTATAACGAAAAAATTACTTGGTGTGGAATTCTGTGAAATAAATGGAAATTTGTATATTCATCAAAAGGACTATATTAGTAAAATGTGTAACATGTTTAAAAAATACAATTTTCCTATTTCCTCTTTACCCTTAGCAAAAGGAGTAGTACTTTCATAATCAGATTGCCCTAAGTCAGAACAAGAAACTTTAGAGATGTCAAAATTACCTTATCGTAGTATAATAGGATGTTTATCATTTTTGGCCGGTCGAACTAGACCTGATATAAGTTATGCCGTGAATATCTTCTCCCAGTTTCAGGAGAACCCCGGTTTAGTTCACAGGAACTACTTGTTTAAACTATTAGGTTACGTCCAAAATAACCAACATTATATGTTAAACTTATCAAATACAAAAGAAATTAATGTCTGATGTTTTTCTGATTCTGACTTTGCGTCGAATCGTGACGACCGTATCTCTATGGGAGGCTTTATATTATTTACACCTTTATATTATTTACAGGTACCTTTAGACAAGGTACCTGTTAGTTGGAGGGCCTTCAAGCGGAAATGTGTGAGTTTATCAACCATGGAATCAGAGTACGTAACACTCACAGAAGCAGCAAAGGAATTAATGTGGATAATAAGAATACTCGAAAACTGTAGAAATCTAAATGCATTTCATTTCGACCCCACTAAGAGTACATTGTTGTGTGACAATAAAGCTGCAATAGATTTTTCAAATTCCCCATAGAAAATAATCGTACTAAACATATACATATAAAGTATCACTTTTTAAGAAATCTTGTAATTGAAAAATCTTTCAAATTAGAAAATATCAACAGTAAAAATAATCTATCCGATATTTTTACTAAACCTTTAAGTAAGATTGAACTTTATAATTTTATGAAAAAACTATTCGAAAATGTACTGTAATGTCTTTCGTTGGTAATTTAGTAAAGAGTTTATTCAATTGTTTTAATGATTTGAATAATGTTCATAATTAAGTCAATTTGTTTGTATTGTGAGAATTTATATTTGTGTAATGACTTTGTCAAAATGTTAGAATTGTACGATATCTGTAAATATTTAAAGGCTCTAGTATGTTTTGTTTCAGTCTTGTGTACAGTCAGTGATTATGAGAGGGGGGCCAATGTTAGAAAATTAGTCACTTTATTTTATAAGTAATTTAAATATTTTATTACCCATCTCATAACCACTGACGATATTAGCATGTATATATTATGCATGCATTTTTCATTCGAGCCGTGACGTATTGCATACGTTTGAAGATCGTTTCTTTCCCTACCGATAAGTACTCGGGGAAAAGGCTATGTATCAGTCAGTCAGTGTGGTTGTGCTGCCATGTGTGTACGGCAGTTAGCCGATGTTTATTTTCCTTTACTTTTACGTTTAATAAATGTAGTTTTAAATTATGCTAACGTTTGTCTTAATGCTGTTCAGGATTAATAGGGCAAAATGCTTCTACTTCAAATATTATTCTATTATAGCTTTCAATAAGCTAACAGAGTTAGCAATTAATCTTAAAACAGTTTCAACGCTAAAAGTGATGACACAACAGCAGGGAGAAACGTAAACAAACACCAGCTGGGTGATTTAAATGCCAGATACTGCCAGTGTGTCTTTTTTTATTTTCTAGTTTTACAGGTTCTAATTCGAATATTTCAATGGGGTTTGTTTTAAACGATTCAGGAAACTCCAAAGATTCTAAAAATTTAAAAAACAAAAAATCGATTTTTTGAAGGTTTAAAGGTGATGTGTCCTCTTTATAATGTCTAACCATGATTAATATCTGTTTAAACGGAAAATTGAGTCTGACTATTTATTGGCGTCATGGGTGAAGAGAAATATTTTAGTTGATAACTAGTAGAGATAATGCCGATCACAAATCGTGTCAGTGATAATTCACTTATCTCTATTCACAATGCGCATGCGTAAGAATTTGGCTATTGGCTGTACACAGACACTTCTGGAACAAGAAATTGTATTCTTTTGTCTGTCAATATGAAGTTGTCATAAGTGTCGGTGTTTGGAATTTAGTTGTTTTTTGTAGTTAAAGTAAGTGTTTTTAATTGAAAATCTTGACTACGAAACGTAGTTCTAGTGTATAATTTGTTTCTGTTTTCATGAAGCCGAATAAGTTTTCGAAATATTAAAATTTTCTAGATAGTGCATCAGGCCACGAGGTTGTCATTTCGGTTTTATTTTGTAAAGTACTTCTATTGTTTGTTTTTATGTTGTCATAAAAGTGCTTTACTAAAAACTATAAATCAATATCTGTGACTGTTAGTAGCTTTATATCCTATACGCATTTATATTCTGACTAATACTCGTAAACTTTCAATTTGAGATTTAAAAATGAAAAACAGTTTGTTCACGTTTATTACATATATAATAAATAAAATTTCTAAAGAATATGTTTACTCATCAAACAATCTTACTCATATGTAGATGGATGTCGATAAAACAAAATCGAAGTAAAGCTCGTACATAGTACGAAATTTATAATTTTAAGGAAACTCTCGAACATGATGTTTTCAGTTTAATATTTTGTTATTCTTTGTGCTGTACTTAGGTATTTTTTTTTTATCTCCTTATGTATTCCAAAGGTGTTAGCATAGATCGAAATGAAGCTTCACAAAAATATTTGTAGATTCCATTCATTTCGTATAACGGAATAAATCTTAATTCCGTTTTGTTTGAAATAGAATATATGATAATACCAAATCCTAACTGAAGCTATAAATTTTATATAACAATCAAGTTCAGTATCTGAGGTGGAGTTTTAATGGCTAGAATACATTTTTGTAGTAGCTACAAGTGAATATTGATAGTAGAATTCTCTGTGTCGTTATCCTGGTAGTATAAAAAATTTTCAGATAACCTTATAAAATGTTGATATAAATATATTAATTTGTTATTTATTCAATTAATACTATAAAAGCTAATCAGTTGACTCTTGTTGCAGAAGTACATCATCATATATTATTGTCCCTCCCCCATATATATAATAATTTGTCTTTCACGTTAACAGCCTTTGGTTTTTACCACACTTTTATTTTCTGTTCCGCAAAAAAAAGTTTATTTGGAAAAGTGTGACAAAAAAAACTTAATTCAGGAATTATGAGATTAACTGTATAGTGTTGATGAGCTAGTATAATGGTACAAAGGCTATATGGCTAGAACAATTGTTGTTCAATTAGTGTTTATAGAATCAACATCTTTATATCAAAACTTTTTAAAAGATAATTGAAACCTAGGGCAAAACATTTTATAATGCAATCTGCTTTTGAATACTATCATGATAATGATATAAAATAGAGTTCTCTGTAGCACCTTAGGGTTTGCTACGACCTTTTTAGCATTCCTTAAAAATTTTAAATTCAGTTTTTAAAGAAAATTTGTAAATTTATTCTTTACTTTTGCTTAATCCCTTACTTAGATTAATAATAGTAACTAATATGCCATAAACACAATGGTAGAGGACATTAAACTGATGAGGTAATGAGTTATTCAAACAACATGCAAAAGTACAGCATAATGAAGTGTGAAACATTCATCGATGTATCATAATACTTGTATCATGTCCTTAAAGAAATTCCTTACATGTCATCTTTTATAAGTACTATTAAAATTTTTTTTTGCATTCTAGTGTTAGATATCTCTAATCAGTTTTAGTTATCTCTAATCAGTGATATATAATAGTCCTTTAGTTTCTCCTAAAGTAACATTTATTCAGGGGTTCTGATTTTATATATATGGCAAGAAAAGGATTTTGTGAGATTAAAAGTTTGAGAATCACTGATCTAAAACATTTTGCTGTTGATGGTTGATTTTGATTACTAATCTAATGTCCTACAGTCATTTAAATCCCACCTCCTTTTTCTATAATTTCGGCAGGTGTAAAATTTATATCAGTTTAAAGTAGGTGCAAAAGTTATATCTCTACATAAGATTTCAGAAAAGCTCTTTTAGAATAAAGGAAAACAATTGATAATAAGTATGGTAAAACTCTTTATTTTATATAAGCCAATACATTTAGAACATGTTAGGAGATATACAGGATTCTAAGAAAGTACTGAATTGAAGGTATATTTTTTATTCTTAAAATTGAGATTTTTATGTACCTTAATTTTGCACGTATAGTCTGCACCATCATATAGTCCATGGACATGATTTTTTATTTAAAAAATTTCATAAATCATCAGAGAGTCCACACTATTAGATAATCTGTAGACTATGCATGCAAAAATATGTATTTTAATATGACACTATTAAATCATTTTAAGAATAAAAATCTAAGTACAGTAGAATGCCAAAATGTCTGGACTAGACTCAATTCCAGCTGTAAAATTTGAAATCATTTCTTCTCCCATAATATTAGAGATGAATTTTAACGGAAGAAACAAGAGCAACAATTGGATCGCTTTCTTCTCATATTTTTAATGATTCCTTTTGCTTACTACTTTCTCGGGACCTTCTGAATTACTTTCATCCTGAAATCAGCAGTAAAACTGTGATTTTTAAAGATAATGAATGACCAAAATTACTGCAAATCAAAACTTGTTACGAGTGATCCTCATGGTGAAATGACATTAGACCCTCAGCCTTCGATCTTGAACTCATCCATTCGGTGTTATCAATCGGAGCTGCAAATACAAAATATTGATACTTTTCTAAATTTATCATTTGAAATAGCTGAAATGTAAACCTTGTAACCTCCTACTGATTTGACACTGTGAATAGACTGTCATTTGGTATAGGTAGAACTGCTTGCCATTATGTAGTTCCGTGCATCTCCTTATATGTTGTCTGTTGAAATGTACTTTAGAATTTAAGGATGCAGTAATCTCTGCAAACATTTCTGCTGTTGTTGTCAATATTGTTTTCATCTTAATATGACACTGAAATTTTATTTTAACAGTTCCTCCTATATTATCTTTATCTTCTTTATCATGAGAGGTAGTATAGAAGTTCAATGTTAATTTAATTCTATATGATTATTTAAACAAAAACAAATTTGAAAACAAATATTTCTGCTTAAATTGGGAATTGATTTATTCAAAAATACATTTATAGGTTATATTTTGTTATATTTTGCTTTAATAAAAAAAAACTACAAGTTTATTGATAGTTTTTTTTTTTTTTTTTTATTCCTAGGAATTGGATACAACCATAATATTTAATGTAGTATTGTTATCAATTTACACATATGCCATAAATAAAGTTGCTTAGGAATGAATGAACCCAGTGAGAAAGTGTTGTTAGGTTTTTGGCATATGACAGTTTTATCTGGTTTTGACCATAGTTTTATCAATCATGTTGAAAACTTTCTAGTGCAAGAGTCTGAAAATCTTGTAAAATTTTTGTTGTTATTGCATTGTAATTACATAACAATAAGGCATTCACTGTAATATATTATTTTATTATTAATTATTAATCTATTCAAGCATTTTCCAGAGTATTTTTTTACTGTTTAAATGTTAAATTATTTCATTACTAAATAACTACATTTTATTAACTATTTACTATAGACAAATCAGTTTGTTAGAGAAAGTATTTTTATTACTATATAATGTAGAAAAAGGCTTTTTTTTATTTCATCAGTTGGTTTTTAATCATTAAAAAACATGAAAATGTGTTATATAAAATAAAAATATTTCATATTTATTTCACCATCTTATTTTATAAATTTTGCGCAATTGTTATCTTTTAACCTGGTGGAAAAGTATTGCTATTTATGAAGAATTTAAAAATATCATTCATTGGTTTAAGTTTGTTAATTTGACTATTATTGTCCAGCTTCCATTGAACAAGGTTTTTTTAAATTTTGAACTTTGAACATTTACAGTCAAAACTGTGAAATCAGTTTGATATTGATAAATGTTCAAAACTGTTAATGTGTTATCGAGTGTTGCATGGTAATTTTGATCCTGAATGCTAAAAGATTATACATTTAGTAACAGTTTATAATTATGCATATTGATGATTGTTTTTAATAATTTCTCTGAAAAAAGGTGATCCAAGTTTTGCCTGATTTTTAAAGGCAAATCAAAAGATTTAATATGGTACTAAATTTCTAACTTATCTAATTTACTCAGTATAATTATGTATTTTGGTGCTGATATAAGGTATCTGAAATGCTATATGGAAATTCCTAATACAAATTAAAATATATACTATTTCTTAAACATTTTATAAGTTCATCTTCTAGTTTAGTGTATATTTAAATGATTATTCATTTTAATTTATAATATATATTTCAACATTCTTTTAAAAACTGAAAGGGTTTCTTTTAGATAACTAAATTTACATTAAAAACATACTTAATATTGACCTTTGTTTAACCTCTTGTAGCATATTTAGCTCTAAATTTATTAAATTGTACAGAAGTATTTCAAAATCATCAGGATTTTTCCTTTAAAATGGCATATTGATTAAATATATTTATTTCAAAAATTTGATTTTCATGTTAAACATATAGAAAGCCTATTACCTTATCCGAGACTGTTAAATGTTGATCTCAATTTTAATTTACTCGTGCAGCAAAAGCTGCATCACAACACACCAAACCAAAAAAAGGAATATTATATATAAATGTTGATATATCAGTATACTGTATGTTGTATGTAATTCAGAGTATTTTTACAACAGTGCTCTACAACAGTTTTCTTACAAATAGCAGCAGAATAATTTTAAAAAAATGAGTAAGTGACTGCATAAAACGTAACATTTACTCTTGTTCCTATAAAAAAAACTTAGGAGCAGTCTGATTCATTCTATATCTGCCATTTTATATTGTTGTAGCTTTCAAAATTTTATAAAATAAAATTAAGCATGTACTCTGAGCCAACATATTTCATGTTATTATTTACTATAGTTTATCCTATAATTGAAGATATTCTTAACGAAGAGGTTTTAACTCATGGTTTTTATTTCAACATTTCAATAAAGCAATACCACAGTAGATAAATTTCTCCTACATTTCAATTTTTTTTTCTTCATTTATGAAACCAATTTATAAATTACATATGTGCCACATTATAGTCCTTAAATCCTTAATATTTTTAAACAAAACTTGTATATTTAATAAAATGTATGAGTTAAAAAAGGAAACTTAAAAGTAGAATCATATTACTGTGTTCTCGTGCATCATTTAAAAAGTTTATATGAAGTGAAATTATAATGCTGAAAGTAAATGTTAAAAGTAAAACTTAAAAGATGTTAAAAAATGACTATTAAACAGTAATTTCTTTGTGAATTATATATATGTTAATCTTTCAAAAACAAATATATTTAAAATTCTGTATAAGATTTTCTTTACGAAAGTTTCTTAGAAAGTATAGAAACAGAATTATGGCTTTTAGAGAAGATTTCATAATTTCAGCATGCTATAAGAAATAAAATTTTAAAACTACATAGCTGCAGTTTACATCTAAAATTTTTATAGGAATTTGTCCTCATTTAAGTTAAAACTACGTTCACAAAGAAATATCTCTCTTTATTTTTTTTTTTAAGAACTTTACAGCAACTACATCATTTCACCAAACCAGGAACATGTGAGGTAAAACTATATTGTACTTTCACATGGCCTTGTCACGGTTTCCGCGCACCTGGAAAGTCAGAGAAAATCATGGATTTAGAAAATGGATTAATTTTGCCATGGAAAGTCATGATTTTCTAAGTAAAATGAGTAAAAGTCATGGAAAGTCATGGATTCACTGAGCTACCAAATAAAAAAAAATCAAGAAATGCCTCTGCAAGCGAATTTCCTTTCTGAACGGAAGCGGCTGCATACTTCTCCCTTTTGTCCATAGTGCTGGACTCCCATTCATCTATTTTTTGTATACTGAGACACGTGACGTATTACGGCGCCTCTGTCGTGTGGCAAGACAGTTGCTACGGGCTGACCAGGGGGTGTAGTGATCCGATGTGTAGTGTCTCGTTAATGTTATTTGCCAATGGTTGAGAAGATAAAAAAGTACGTATCGGCTTGTGATGTGACAAAGGAGTAGGAGGGAAGGGGGTGATATCGGAATGCCCTTGACCAAGCCGGTGATCGTGTGTAATTTTGTTGTGAGATGCGAAACCGTTGAAGATCCAAGCGTAGAAAAATATACTCATTATGGCAGAACTCACTGCACCGGAAGAATCGAATATTTCAATCGCAGCAGTACGATTCGATCAGTCATCTGTTTTTTTCTCTTGTGTTAATGAGGCAAGATCAGGGTAGGCTTCTCTCTCACCCTTATATTCGGTCTTCTAGATTTCTCCCCCCCCTCCCACATTCATTTCCGAGAATCTGATATGGGTTGTAGAAAACCCCTGAGTTTTTGTATTAAAATTGCAGCTCAGGCGAGTTTTGTTAAAAAGCAATATTTTTGAGGAACGAGGAGTAGAAAATCCGGGTTTTTTTTCTCAAACTAACAATATTAATATGTAACATGCGTATGTATGTTTTTATCTTTTGTATGTTTGAAGATAAACTGTTTAGAAAGCACCAGAAACATTAATTCGTCTCGTAAATGCCACTCAGCGATTTCACTCTTATCAGTCCTGCATCGCCTCCACGCGATGATCTCCGGTTGATATTGAGAGACCAGCGTTGCGTATGGAGTATCGGAGATCAGAAAGTTTTATTTTAATTTTTAAATGCTAAATTTAAGTATTAGATGCTGTTGCAGATATCCATAAGATTTTTGCTTAAAATGTAAGGAACACAAATCAGTGTAAACATCAACATGGATGAAGAGGGGGATCGCCTGGTATAAAATACAAATTTACATAATATACAAGTAAACGTTATTAAGTGTATACCCGTGCAACGCCGTGTATGGAAAGCTATTATTTACATATACTTTTCAGAAAGAAACTATATTTAAATTTTAAATATGGAAACAGTAAAGCAGGGCACTTTGGCAGTGTATAAATAAATTTTAGAATTAATGCAAATTTTATTATAATTAATTTAATTATTATTTTTGCTTTTAATTTCCAATTAAATGTTAGCATAGCTTATCTAGCTCACTTAAAATATTAGGGGAGAAATTTGTTAAGTATGGAAGAACTGGTTTTAGAATGGTAAAGCAGCAGTAACAGTGATTATGTGATAACAATGCCATAACAAATATCAGGCCACCCGAAGAGCAACGCTATACTTATTTGGCCGATCGATGGCTAAATGGGTCGCTGCTCTTCGGCACGGATGTACGTGAGTTTGAATCCCACTGCTGGCATGGATGTTCACAGCCGTTTGAAAATTCATACTTAGGAGGAAAAGAGGAAATCTTTACTGTAAAGAGTTATTAGGAGTTTCAGTAAATAGATTTTTATTTTGAGGCATTAAATTTTGAGATTTACATAGAAATGTTAATTTTCATTGATTGTGAGGCACTAAATGTTTTGAGAAAATCATTGCATTGCATTATTTAATTCTATTTTTACTTGTCATTTGGCTGAAGTTACTGAGTTTGGTACTTATGTATTATTCCATTGACCATTATCATTATTATTCCATACATTACCATGTATGGAATAATAATGACCATACCATTGTACCATGTATTATTCCATTGCCAAGTAAAACTTGTTTGCCAAGGAAACTAAACAAACAAGCTTAATAGGTGGGTAAATGTATAAGTATATTATTCTGGTTTTTTTAATAAATTATCGATTAAATTTTTATTAATATAATAACTATTATTATTTAATAAAAATTAGTTAAGATTTTTGTACAAAATATAAGCTTATCTTTAGGGCTATTATATATATAAACATTATAGGGTTATCATGTTTGGCCATTATTCATGGTCACCTAAGTACCCTGAATTCAAATTGGAAATTTTTTTCCTATCGCATTCACAAAATTGTGATATGATTAAACTAAGGTATGTAGGTACTACATCAATTTATATATATATAGACAGATAGATAGATAGATATATGAGTTTATAAACATTTATAAAGTATTTTTTATCGTAAATTCTTGTAATTTCTCTGAAAGCATACACTTTATTCATATGCACATCAGAATTTTTATTCATATATACTTTAACAAGATATTTTTAAGGTCATGGAAAATAATCTGCTAAAATCAGGGAAAATCATGGATTTGAAAAATTGTATTTTGGCAGATACCCTGCCTTGTTCAAATCAACAACCCGTTGGAGGCAGTCTGTCTAGGGGATGGTCCTTGGTACAGTATTTATAACAGGAAGTAAGAGACAGTGTTAACAAACAATAAAGAGAGGGTGTGTATATTATTCCATCCTAGCCAACTAGGAAAAAATATACCAAAAACATAGCAGCACACTAGCACATTTATTCGAGACTTCTTCTCCATTGTGTCATATTTGGAGGGTTAGAAACTTTTGCAAGCAAGGGGAAGTTATTCTTCTAGAAGACAGACAGTAGGTGTTTCTGTATTTGACTTTTATACTCTGCTTTTTAACTGAACTAGAATGGAAAATTTCTATTCTGCTACTTCAGTTAAATGTTTCTGTGAACTTATCTTTATATAAGCTCATTGTTTTAGCCTGATAAAATGATTGTATTCTCTCATATTGAGGCATAGAGTAGCATTATTAGCAAACTAAAACTGATGCTTTTAATTCCTAATTTAAATTGTCATTAGTGTTTTATATATGTCGCAGGTTATTCATTTGCATTATTGTTCATTAGTGTTTTATAAATGTCAGTGGTTATCCCTTTGCATTATTGTTCAGATATAACAAAGTACAATTTACTCATATATACTGCTTGTGTATCAAACTTCTGTTAAATTTGAATTGATAATGAAAGAGCTTTCATGATAATTTTTGAATATGAAATAATTTATATCTGTAAAAATATATTTACTTTTTCTTCATTTTAACTTTGTCAGGATATGCTCTTTTTAACTTTTTTTTTTTTTCCCTAGGATTTTATGGCAGCAATGGGTGAATTAATGTCTGACGAAGACTATTTGATCTCAAAAGTTATGGGGAATTTGAATACAGATAAAGCTATGGCAAAATCATGGATGATTTTTTCTAAGTCAGTTTTTCCGCAAAGTTTTAAAGTTTTGTTTCAGTGCTATAAAATGGAATGTGATGAAAAAAATTTAACTGAAAGTGCCATATGTTTATGTGATTTAATAAAAAAGTTTCCTAGTGAAATAACTCTCATAAAGGAGTTAAGAGCTATTGCTGATGCACTATGTTCTGATAGCAATGATTTCTTGAAAAAAATATTTGAGCAACTTCCAGAAGAAGTTAAATATGATGTGATGCTTGCTGTTACTCGCAGTGCACAATCAATTGAAGAACATTGTGAACTCATGTTACTATTTCTTAAAAGAATGCCTAATTCTAGATTTTTGCAGCATGGAAGCAATATTGTAGACACATTACTCAAAGCTGAAGATCGACCTGGTATGCATATTCCTGTTAATCTGTTTCGAAAAATGTTAGTTTGTGATGCATTGCCATTAATACTTAGAGTGACTCAGTATGACTATAAATTTAAAATTATTTTTCAGTTACTTCAAAAAGCTATTGAGTTTTATGTGTGCTGTATGTTCACTCCTCCAACAGGGCAAGATTTTGCAGTTAGAAAGGAAGTTTCTGCTTTATCTGACAGTAACCCTAATGAGGGTTGGAAACCATTGTTAAAGCTGTTTGAAGCAGTTGCTCTTCGTTTCAGATGGAACTACCCAGAAATGTTTGTTTCAAACTTTAGTGAATTAAGTTTACAACAACTATTGTCACTGTTAAAAAGAAAAAACAAACTGTTAGCATCAATGATGAGTGAAAAACACAGACGGGAAGAAACATCAGGATTTGAAGAAGCTTATTTTTGCTTAGTTATAACTTTTTTCTACTATTTGCATCATTTTGGACGTCTAGTGCATCCTAAATTGTTTTCAAATATGGTAACAGGTTCATATAATTATGTCATAATGGAAGGTGTTTCATTTCACCCTGATGACTGCCCAAAAGCTATGCCTAATGACTTTAAGCGAACAGATAGGGGATATATAGTTGTCAGTAAATATGGAACTCAAGAAGCTGCCAATGTATTGACACCTTCATTTATAACTGCTGTAGAATGTTGGGAATTATTACATCGTCATCCTCATTTAGCAAAGGAGTTTAATAGCATATGTTCAATAGTCAAACTAGAAACATGGCCTGCATTTCAAGAATTTTATCTAAGTTCTCTTATATATGGTAAGTTGCATAGTGAAGCAATTGACCATCTTGGAAGAATTCAGAGTAGTGCAATAGAATTGACTCATAAAAACAAAGCTGCTTTACAGATTGCAAGTTGTTATTACCATTTAAGAGATTATGCCCGCTCTCTAAAAATTCTGTTTGATGTTATTATAAATTTACCACCTGTAACTGCTACAGATCCTGCCAAATCTCCAATTAGTAAATGCCCTGCGAGATATGTGTATTTTATGGGCTATAATAATAGTGAAATATTGCATTATTGTATATCTGTGTTACTCAAATTATATAAATGTAAGGAAAAAATAGATGATCTTTACAAAGATATGGCTTTGGGTTACATGCTTGTTTTAATGCAGTATAACATGGAAAATGAATATCCATTTCTTAATCGATGTCTTGAAACCATAAAAAAGGCAAAATCCTTTTGTTTCCCTAAATTTTTTAATTACATTATTAATGTTGATATTTTAGAAGAAATGTCATATCTTGCAACACCGGCTGGTGGAAATGTTACTCTTGAAATATTATCAACTCCTACATTTCAAGCAAGTAAACAGCGAGCTATAACTAGAGGTGTAAATAAAGGAGCTAGAGTTGATTTAAAGCAAGCATTTGTCAATCAAATGAGTAGATGCTATGATAATCTTGATAATCTTTATATTGAATTCTTTAAAGAGGAGCATAATTTTCTTTTGTTGCCATTAAGCGATGATGTGTAATGGAATTTGTATGTTAATCAATTTTCTTTCTTTTTAGTATATGGTTAAGTTTTGAGTGTAGGCATCAGTTTTCTTTACAGTATAAGTGGCATCCAAGCCTGTGGATTTGGGTGCTAAAAGGCAGCACCTAATCTCTTGGCTATTGTCTAGTCTGGTGTTGGGATAAATTTTTGTATAGAATTATTTTGTAAAAAAAAATTGTTTTGTCATGTTATTTTGTTTAACCCTCTTGTCAAACCTGTACATGTATGGTTTCTATTACTGTCACTCCTTGTGATAAAAGTATAAAATGTGTGACAGCATAAGTGCAAGTCGAGCCTATGGACTCGGGTACTAAAAGGTAGGACCATACTTCTTGGATATTGTCTAGTCTGGTATTGGGATAAATTTTTGTATAAAATTATTTTGTAAGAAAATTTATTTTAACCCTCTGCCTGTCAATGTACATGTATGGTTTCAATTACTGTCAAACCTTGTGATAAAAGTGTAAAATGTGACAGCCAAGCCTATGGACTTAGGTACTAAAAGGTAGCACCCTACCTGTTGGTTATTGTTTGGTCTGGTGTTGGGAGAAATTTTTGTATAGAATTGTTTCGCAAGATAAAATTTGTTTTACTGATATGTTATTTTGTTTAACCTTTTGCTTGTCAAACCTGTACATGTTTGATTTCTATTACTGTCATTCATGATAAAAGTATAAAATGCATGAGAGCATGAGTGCCATACAAGCCTTGAATACTAAAAGGCAATGGAATTGTTTTTGCAAGATAAAATTTGTTTCACTGTACTGTTATTTTGTTTAACCCTCTGCCTGTCAAACCTGTACCATGTATGGTGTCTATTACTGCCACTCCTCATGATAAAAGTATAAAATATGTGGTTTTTAAACAACAATTCTGAATTGTAAGAAATGAATATTTTTGCATTTATATAAGGTCTTTATTTTCCACTGTTTATTTTGTCACAGGAAGGAAGGCAATATAAACCGTGCAGGGGGAAAAAACTACTACTTTTATGTTTCAATGTCGACAGTCAGAGGATTAATATGGGACTGTATTTTCAGTATTAATGATACGTTTACTTGCTGTTGCTTTCTTACTGTTTTTTTTTTACTTCCTAAAATAAGGCAATAATTCATTATGCCATTGCCAGCAACTAAGTGCATTTAAGTGTATTTTGAAAGTTTTTTAAGTGTAACTTTTCAAGTATACTATGGCAACCAAAAATCTTTGGGTGCAATAATAAAGGAAATAAATTTTTATTGTGGTCCTCTTATCTCCTTCAATAAAACTTATCTGAACACACAGACAAAATACACCTAGACCTGCTGCTTAGACCTGGAGTATAATAAGAAAAGGTGAAATTTTAATTTATAAAATGTTGCTGATTTTAGGTTAAATTTAATATAAATTAAATAGGAAGTAATCTTAACAGATGATCTATAAGCACAGACACATTTATATATACTTTTATTAACACACTGAAGGAAAACAAGTTTCAAAATACAGTTAAACTTTATAGTTACAAGTCATATTGTTTATATTCCCCCTCAAACAAAACTTTTTTATTAGTCCCAATTGTTAAGGAAGTTTCTGGAATTGTAAGTATCCCAGAGGCTTAGTCAAGATGTCAGCAGTTTGATTCTGACTGCCGACATGTTCAATACTTTGCTTACCTTCTTGATATTTTTCTTTAATGAAGTGAAACTCCACATCAATATGCTTTGGTTTTTTGTGATACTCTGGGTATTTCACCAGTTCAAAACACTAGCAGTACCACCATTCAACACAAGCACATCATTTGATGCACTAATTTCACTGAGCTGAATACATTCTTTAGAACCTTCACATGCTGCAACATACTCCCCTTTAGTAGTAGAGAGAACAACACTATTGATTTTGGCTTGTCCAAGATTCAAATAATGTCCTTGGTTGAAATTTTCCACAATGGTTGTTTGATTTCAAAAAAAGAAAAAAAAATTAAAAAGGCTTCTTGTCAAACTTCCGATATTGCTTGTGTTTCATGTTTCAGCTGCAAAATGAGTATTCTATTAGGCCTGGACTCCACTTCACCAAAAAACACAACAAAAACGGAAATCCTATGCACTTCCGGTCTTTTCTGTTTTAGCTCAACAGAACGCCAGCAGAATACGAAGTAAAAAATGTTGAACTTTTTCTGTTTCTGTCGACATTTTCCTTTCTGTGACAGCCAATAGGAATGCGTCTAGTTATGTACACAGTCAGAGCAATGGCGGCAGCTATGCAAGTGGAACTGTTTATATTAGAAGTGGGAAATTACCCACTTCTATATGATAAATCCCATAAAGAGTATAAAAATTTAGTTCTAAAGAAAACATATTGGGAAGTTATAGGACAGAAGTTCCAAATGACTAGTGAGTAGATCAAATTTATTGTTTTTTATAATTGTGTTTTTCTGGCTATATTGTTAAAGTTCATCATTTAATGAAATCTTTACAGCCTCTTTGAAGCTGAAAAGAAATGAAAGGTCCAGAGGGACAGGTATAATAGAGAAAAAGATAAAATAAAATTCCTACAGTGGAGCTGTAAGTGCAGAAATATATATGCCTAAGTGGCCACTGTACAAAACTTTAGATTCCCTGCTAATCAAATGCAGAGAAAATTCGAGGTTTGTTTGCATGAATCTTATGATATAATATACTCTTCGTAATTTTCCAAAAGTAGTAATTTAAAGCTCTAGGATGATTTTATGTATCAGTTGTTGTAAGCTTTTATTAAAAGAAGCTGTAAATTTTAAAACGAAGAAATATCTTATCAAAAATATTGAAAAGCTGACTAAACATAGTTAAGTGGGTTTTTTTTTTTTTAATTTCCATTGTGATATGAAAAATTTATTACTCATTAATATATCGCTCATTTTCTACCATTTCTTATTTCTGGTTTTATTTAAATCTCTACTAAAAAAATTTTATAATATGTATGTGCATTTACTCTTATATGTATGCTTTATTTTAAAAGGGAATGAATAGTATATTGAAAGAAGTATTTAGGATATAAATCACTTTTGTTTATTCTTTAAATGGTTTTATAATATATTAAACAGTCAAATAAAGGAATCAGCATTACAAATTTTCATGCATTCAAATAAGTCTCATCTATACTCATTTTATACATATGTATTCTAAAATTTTGTTCAAACTCAAATTATAAATTTAACTTAATAATATATTTATCGTTTGTTGATTTATGTTTAGTTCAGTAAGCAATATAGAGAGGGGGGAAGCCTCAGGGGTCAAATGAATGAATTAGCCTGTAGATTCCCAAGCAACTCTTCATTCTCAAGTCATGTAAGTTATTTTTAAGTCTAAAAATTCATGTGTTTTTAATGTTTTTTGTATGAATTAATGACTGAGTATCCAGATTTTGGAAGTAAATTTATTTAAATTATTTAGAAGTGTTGTAGTTATTCGCATTTAATAAATCACATTGCATTTCAAATGTTCTATTGCCACCACTTTTTGTGATGCTAACATAGTGTTTATTTTTAGTGATAATGATTTTGAGGATGAAGGAACAGTTGATACACCTTCATTTGCCTTTGCAAGCTTTGATACGCCTGCAACTGGGTAAAAAATTTATTTTACTTTATCATGTTTTATTTATATTATATATGAACATTTTCTCTAAACTATGAAGATAGATTTGACAGGATTTTTAAGTGCATCATAATACTTATGATACAGAGAATGTAATATCAAAGAGCATTGTCTTTACAACTTTGTCATTCAACAGTGAGTTTCAAAACACATTTGTGTTTCTTAAATTTTCAAAATTGTATATGATGCTATCATCCAGTTTAATGATTTTAAAGCTATTTTAACTTAAAAGGGTGTAAAACACTTGGATCATAGTAGAATATCTGATGCTTCTTGTCATTATACTCTAAAATTTAAAAAAAAAAAAAAAACCCAGAAAACTTCTAAGTATGTTAGAAAAAAAAAATTTAATTTGAAACTAAAGAAGTCTATGTTTATAAATATTAAAGTAACTAATACTAAAGTAATGTTACTAACATAAAGAGCCACAGTGTCCACTTTATATGAGTACATATATATTTATATGTACACAATTTTTCCTGCATGAATCACTAATAAAATTTTTGATTTTTAGATCCGCTAAAAATCTGG
Organism: Pardosa pseudoannulata; assembly: GCA_032207245.1. Taxonomy (NCBI): domain Eukaryota; kingdom Metazoa; phylum Arthropoda; class Arachnida; order Araneae; family Lycosidae; genus Pardosa; species Pardosa pseudoannulata. The sequence continues at coordinate 61,986,735 of CM063503.1, forward strand.
GTAAGAGGAAGAGAACGGAAGACCCCAATTCAACCGCTTTCTCAACCCAGCTTTTAGAAACAACTAAAACTATATCAAATTATTTTTTAAAAACGACTGAAGAGGACACAGCAGGCAAGTTCTGTGAACTTCTCTCTTACAGGCTTAGAGATTTATCAAAAAAAAAGAAGGGAGGCAATGTATGCCATTGAGAATGTCATACAAAAATTTGAAGTAGCCGAAGAGGAGGAGGCAGAAAAATAAAATAATTTTTTATGCTTATTTCTTTATTTATTAGTTTTCAAGCTATCTGCCAGTACATTTAAAAGAAAAAATAAACCATATTACAGTCAGGCAAATGAGCAAAACTTTACAAAAGGGTTTTTCACTCTACAAAACTTTGTATTTTAACAGTATTTAATGTAATTTTTATAAACTAGTAAAAAGTGATAACTTGCATTATTGACAAAAGGTTTAAAAAAGAGTTGGCAAAAATGAGGGTTTTGTCTAATCTTGTTTAAACTTTTTTATATTTCCTATATATAAAAATGCTACCATCATTTTTTAACTGAAATAGTTTAATTTTTCTGTAATAGTTTCTCTTCAAAGCTTGGACATAGCATTTGCACTAATGAAAACCTTGTTCAAAATGTTTTTATAAATAAAACAGGTTCATGTAATATTTTTTTCAGGCCCACAAATGTTAGAGGTTCTGTTAAGGCATTAACTTTAAAAAATGGTTATTATTTTTACTTTTATCTTTTTATTAAAGAAAAAAAAACTTTCAGTAAAGAAATATTTTAATTTTCATATTTTTTTTTCTACTCTTGTAATTGATCTATTTCACCTGAACATAGTTTTACTGGAAAATATGTTAAAAATAATCCTTTTAAAAATAAATAGTTATATATGCAATAGCATCAAACTACAAAAATGTACAGGAGTTAAAAGCAATCAATATTGATACCTGTAATTTCAATACATTTATTACTGCTAGATTTAATATTTTTCAACAGAACATTGTTTATAATAAAATAATGAATCATTATACTAATTAATACTATTTTGATTTTATGCGAAAATTTATTATTTTATGTTAGTAGTATAAGATCAAAATATATTTACAAGCATATGTTGTTTTAATACTTTTATTTGATTAAAATATTTTTTAATCATATCTTTTCTTTAAAAAAATTAAACCAAAAAAGAACAGTTATACAGTTATGAAATACTTTTATCATATATATCACACAAAAATATAACAAACATTACTAAATAAAATACATTTCTTCAAATCTGAGATTTTGTGGCTGGAGACATTTTAGGTGTAATAATTTATATATATAAACAGCAAAGTCAGGGTCCAAAGGCTGAAACAGAAAACAGTACAAGTCTTTCAGAGGAGTGGTGAGAATAAAAAAAAGAAAACCCAAACTAGATTTAAATTAAACATAAGATACAACTGATTTATGAAGAAGGTTAATATTTACACAATTAAAATTAAATGTTTATAATATGCAGTGTAAAAAAATAGTAAAACTTAGAATAATAAAATCTTAATTTTAAAAAAATTAAAGCAATTTTCATGAATTGGTTGACTATGGCCATTAATATATACACATAATTCTATGCACTTGTTAAGTTGCAGTAGAGTTATTGGAGATGAAGTATATAAAAATTATATGCACGACAGTAAATTCATATGCCCTATTCCTTAATAATAGTAATTTAAAATAATCTAAGTTAAGTGTTACATGGTAAAACAGTTATGATAATAAAAAATTAAAATAAGTACTACACTAATTAATTATAAATATTTACATGTTAAGATTAGTTAATAAAATACATGGTGCTACAATAGTTAGGAAAAATTATGCTACAAGTGAAAAAATTTAGGAAAATTAAGTGGATACTGTACATGAATTGAGGAGAAAGGTATCTTAGCAACAAAATGTACCAAATAAAAGAAAAAAAATATTCATCTATAAGCACTGCGGCTGAGTTGCTTTATATTGCCACGGAACTGCACCTTCGGTGCACAAGTAATTTTTATAATTATCTCGTAGCATTTTAGCTTCTTTCTGGTACATATTGCTGCTAAGTTTTTTTAAGAGACACTTTATCCCCATCATTCCTCCTTGTTCCCCTATGTAGTTGGTGATATTTATCCTCATAATCTACAAAGTCAGTAGGGCAGTAAGCATCTGATTTTTCTATCAGCATGTTGTGGAGAATGCAAGAGGCGAGCACCATGCTAAAAGCATGGTGCTTGGCCTCTGTTTGCAGAATCAATATAATTCAGTGGTCGTCTGAAAATTCTAAATTGTGCTGCTAATATACCAAAAGCATTTTCCACAACATGCCTGCCTCTACTTAACCTGTAGTTTTAAACCTTTTCTTTGGATAAAAAATGGGAACGCCTGGGATAGGGTCTCAGAAAGTTATTCCTCAGTGGGAATGCCTCATCCCCAACAATGAAATAGGGGCATAATTTACTAGAATATGGTAATAAATCTGGTGGTGGAAATTTTAACTCATTATTTATAACTAAATTACCAAATAAGGTTTTTCTAAAAATTCCACCATCAGATTCACTGCCATAATGCCCATAGTCAACCATTATAAATTTATAATTAGCATCTGATAGGGCTAATAGAACACTGCTGAAAGTCCCTTTATAATTAAAATTCAGGCTTCCAGAGTTTTTTGGGCTTTCTCTTACAACATGTTTGCCATCAATACTTCCACAACAGTGTGAAAGTTGTCACTTCTCATTAAAATTTGCAGCAATTTTTTTCCACTCCTCTGCATGTTTAGGAAAGGGCAATATATTTTAATTTAAAGCAATTCTATATTGCTTTACAAGTTTCTGGCACTATTTTTTGGATTGTTTGCCTTCCAATCCTGAAGGCAAAACTGAGGCTCCTGTATGTTTCACCAGTTGCAAGAAATCTGTAAATCATATTAATATTTAATTAAAATAAAATTTCTACAAAGATATATGAACATATTGAATTACTATAAAAACAGATAATTTGTGCAATTTATCTCAGAGTTTAAACTGAAATATTTGAATTTGATTCTGATTCATGTTTAAGCCACAACTTAAGCATACATAATAAATCCAACTAATGTGCATTGATTTTTAGTTTCTATAATCAGCTCTTTATCATTAATAAGTAAATGCTATCAGAATTCATAACAAAATATTCTAGAATTTAAATGGGGGAGATAATTTATTTTTTATGGTTGGTTGCAATATTGCTTATAACAAGATAACTTTTGACAAAGATACCATAGAAACAGATATTTTGTGCAATTTATCTCAGGGTTTAAACTCTGAAATATTTTATTGATTCATGTTTAAGCATTCAGAATGAATCAAACAAATGTATATTTCATATTAGTTTCCATTATCAGCTCCTTATGATTTTAAAAACAAAATGATCATTTTCTTTCTTTTTTTTTTTTTTTTTTTTAAATTTAGTTAAAATAACTTTAAAAAACAGCAAATGTATTATTACTCTCACTGTAATTAAATAGGGTTCATATTTAAATTAAATATTTTATATAATGTAAGATGTAATATTTTGTTTGTTTTTAATTTAAATCTCATAGTTTTTAAGAAATATAAAGGTGTAAAATTATTGCATAGCATAAAACTACACAAATATACCTTAATGTCAATGCAAGTCTGGCATCTGCTGGTATACTTTTTCTCCAATAAGTATTTTTCATTTCGATGAGGGGGGTTACAGTTTTTAAAATTTCATCGAACACATCTGGCGTCATCCTCTTAAAGCTGTAATATAATATTAGTGTGTTAGAAAATTTCTATGTAAGCAAAATAAAAAATAGAAGACATTTTTTTTAAAGAATTGTATACTTACTCGAAATAGGCCTCCTGATCAATAGTGCGAAGATCCTTAACTAGCGTGTTATGGATTCCATACTTTTCTCTCTCTCAGAAAATCTTACGAACCCAAAATCTGTGCCTTTTATCATTTTCTTCCATTCTGACAGAAGAAAGCATTGTTAAAATATGCAAACTAAGCATAGCCATATATCCTTGATTTTCCATATTGATTTGACACTATTTAAAAACTCCAACTGTCCCAAGCAACAAACAGGCAGAAAAGACAACAGATGGTGCTCTGCATTGAGCGTAATCTGTCCGAGGATACGTTGAGGTGGAGTCACGTTGGAGCAGAAACTGATCGGAAACAGAAAGCTGAAAAAAATTCTGTTTCTGCTTCATTTTCTGCTTTCAGTTAATGTGGAGTCCAGGCCTTACAGTCAGCATTTTCAGTCATTGTTGGGGTAGAAAAGAAGAGGTGAAATTATAAGCTTTGACCTTCAAATGGGTGTTGATTGACTTGTGTAATGTTGCGAAGATGCATTCTCATGACTTATGAGAGTGTATGTGAGATAGTAATATATTTCTGTGTCTGGTTATAGTTTTATCGATCACATATTGTACAAAAATATTATTTATTAAAAATTTATTGTATTTAATGTTCAAGATTTAAAATTCCAATTCTAAGAAAGTTAATTTGTTTAACATCTAACAATGAGATTTTCCAAAAGAAGTATGGTAAGATTTTCATTTTAATTGTTAAAATTAAAGCAGTCACTGCTTTAGTGTACTAACAATTAAAATCACTGCCTGAAATTTACTATCAATACATTAAATCTAATATTAGTAACTTCCAATTACTTGTTATATGTAATTTACTTTCTTTTAGTATTGGGTTTTTGATTGTGAATGATATACATTTCAGGATTTTTTACTTGGATGTATAATCACCCCTATGAAATATAAGTTATTTTGTATAATGTAACAATATTACATTCATAGTATTGTAGATGTGAGAGGGTATTCAACCATGAACGCAAGACAAGAACTGAACTTAGAAGTTCGGTCTTTGATAAAAAATTAGAAGATATATTATTAGCTAAAACAATGATTTGTATTAAACACTTGATAAAGAGTTTCTAGCCAAGATAAAGTCACGCACAAACAATCATTTGAAATATAAATAGAACTTTTTTTTTTTATATATATACATGCAAACATAACAGTTTTTGAGCAATGCTTCTCTAGATCTTGTTTTATACTTTCAGATTTTTGTCAAATTTTTTTTTTTTTTTTTTTTTTTTTTTTTTTTTTTTTTTTTTTGTTTAAAAATTTCATTGGAGTATTATTGACTATTATAAAAAGTTTAGTAGGTCATTTGGAATTGTAATCTCATAAGAGATAAGAATGTGTATAAAGTTCTTCATTAATATTTCTTTCATCTTTCTAGCGAAAAAGGGGGTAAGCAGTTAATAATATAACTAATTGCATAAAAAGGACCAGTGGCGTTGGGGTAGTGCTCACAAGCCACAGATCCAAGGTTTGATCCTCAAGCAGCTAGGCAATGTAGACTCAGTCTTTCATTCCTGCAGTGGGTAGACAAATTAGGGACCAAGCATGCTTGGGAACTAAACACTTGGGGTTTCATGTAAAGTTGACCACCCATATTCTTCATATCCCAGGGTTTTTGATCTGAAAAACAGAGATTGGCACCATAATCCATAGCCCCCAAGTTGGGCTGTTGCACCAAGGAGAATTGCATTAAATTAAACATTGATATTTACATATAATTTTTAAGCAGCTTTCTTTGACAAGGGTTTGGTAAAGTATTGTATATTAAAATTATATGAATTTCAGACTGTTTTCAGCCTAGATTTTTAGCTCACATTTAATATGTGAAATTGAAAGGTTTTTAAAATTAGTATATTGACAGCAGTGCAGTTTTGACTAATTGAGATTTCCAGAAAATGCTTTATTTTATTTTATGTTCAAATAGAAATATTTACTCAACACACAGTTAAATAATACAAATTTTATGTTAAAAAATTTTATTGCTTATTTGGGGATATTGTAAAATTATAAGTAACTGAACTGACTCATCAAGCATGCTACTTCAATTTTTTCCCTTACAGTATCATTATGAAATTTTACTTCCTTTTATGAAGGTTGCAGAACTTAATAAAAATCATTGATTATACAAATATTTTTCAATGGTTATTCAACTGACAGTTGATTTTAATTTCACTTTAACATCTCCAGGGACAGAATCAGTTTTACCAGAGTAAGCTAAAAGCAGTTTAATGAAAATCATGTATATTTTTAATTTCTGAAAAATCATAGAAATAAGAGTTGCATGTACTATAATTTCTTTTTGTGCCTTCACACACACACACACATATATATACATACATACATACATTTGCAATTTCATTCATAACAATCATCAGTATTTAAAATGCTGCGATGATTTTACGAAAGTTGGTGTTATGCTGCCAATTTTTATAATGATGGAAGATTCACTAGCGAATACTTTCTCTTTGATTCCATAATAGGCCAGTTGTCTGGAAACTATTAACCAAGAAGATTTCTTCCACCAGTGTAATTCATCTGAATAACTAGATGAACATAAAAGAGAAATTAAGTAGGGCGGATTAATTATTCCTGGCAGATAAGGAAACGGTATTTTTTTCATTCTATTCGATACAAAAACTAACCACCCTCCTTTACGCTTTTACCAATGAGGAGCAACGCTAGTGTTAGGCGGCAGTGCTACCCCATGAAAGGGGATGAGAACTGTAACTTTTCTTTTTTAGTGGGTCACTGTCGGAGTGTCCTATATGTTGTATAAGTTGTGTTCGTGATTGATAAAATGTTTAAAAGTGAATTCAATTGTGAGTTAAAAGAAATAAAGAATCCAATCGATGGACATTAAGCAAACGGGCGTTGAACTTGTACTACTTGAGTTTTTTGTTATATTACAGACAGATTTTAGATCTCTCATATAAATATTGTATTTTAAAATATCTTTGGTAAGATCCCATAAAATTCCCAAAACTTCCTTTGTCCCTGTGCTCTTAGATACTTATTGAAATTTAATATTTTTCCAGTTCCGCAAATTAAAAATAATCACCGAACAAAATTGTCCTAGTCTTTAAAATTAATTTTTCTTCCTGTCTAAACACCATTCACTCCAACAACACGGTTGCCAACTTAAAATGAAAGTTTCAATTCATCGGCGATGTCAGAATATTTCTTTAATCAAGGATATCGTCTTCCAATTATTCTCTGCTGTTGCTGAAAAACTGTCCATCACTCGAGTTACTTTTGATTTTGGTACAATAGCTTGCAGCCTGTACTGGAATTTATCTACCTTAGGAATATTTGTATCATCGTGGATTTTTCAAAATTGACTACAGAATGTAAATTAGGGCCGCTCTCACCAAAGTCGTTAAACGGCTAACTGCGATTAACCCATGGCGCCAACCAATGGTGGGATGCAATTCCCCGTTTAAACAGAGATTAATCTCGGTTAGCCGTTAAACAGTTTTGGTGAGACCGGCCCACATTTAACTTCTTCAGTTCTATATTCTTTCTCACTTCAGAACATTCACTTGTTTTCGGCTCTTTCAAAGATAGCTGTTCAATATAAGCATAGTTCGGAAAGCTTATCTCTATATCCTTCAGCAGATAAGCAATACTTCCTATGTTCATTTTCGGTATCATCTTCATTCAAAATAATGTCCTTGATATTTCCTTGGCCTGTTTCCAAGTGCATCAATTTATCACCAATTAAAAATAAAAGCGAAAGTTAATTGACATTAGGACTTTTCTTGAAAAGCCAGTCTCAATTTTAGTCACACAAACAATAAGCGATATAAGATGCAATTTTCATCGAGTTTTTAGCTGTGTCACATTCATTTCAGGCTCAAATTAATCAAGTAGCTGAAAAAATGGCTCCACATCAGTTGCCAGAAATTATGCAGCCTTACTCTCTGTAACGGTACAACTCAAACGGTACTTTTTGTTTTTCGAATAAAGAAAATTTTTGTTTTATAATTTGAATCTAAACACCAATTTTATATTTCCCTTTCAGTAAACTGAATTCGTTTAGTCAATCAGCGGTGATAAAACGATGCATAAAAATTAATACACAAGTCGCAAAATGTTACTAAATAATATCTCTAATATAACCGTTTTTGAATTACAAGCATAAAGCATTTTATGAAATACCTTAGGATATTTAAAAGTGTTTGTGTGTAAGGAACTTTTAGATGGATGAATTACTTATAATTATATATAAATATGAAGGCAGAGTTGACATCTACCTAAGGAATAAAATATAGAACGTAACATATAACATTTAATGAAGCACACAAAACAAGGCACTACATAAAAATTGATCTACTAAAGAAAAGCGAGCAACATCTGACGTTGCGTTGCAACTGATTGGTGAGTGAGGGGCTCCATTCACAACAGATAGCACTATCTATCTACGTTTATTTGTAAAAAAATACATAGCTAGAGCATTTCGATTTTACATACATTGTACAAGTAAAATATCCTCTTACTTACACCACAAAATAATAACATGGAAGTTTTTTAGGAATGAAATGATACAGCAGTAATAATGAAGGAAGTAATAAATATCTAAGAAAACTCGCGAAAAAGATAAAAAATGCTTAAGAGTATTTCAATTTTTAAAAGGGAAGCACAGTTTTATGATTGTTATCGTTACAAAAACTATTTATAAGAGGGGAATATCCAGACTTCTTATAATTATTTAATAGCAGTCTGAATTCGATGCTTTATTGCGATGCTGTTGAAAATAAAGTATGTTAAGTGAGAAAACTTTAACTTTTAATATTAAAGAACAATACCTGAATATTTTACAAGAAAAATTTTATCTGATTCCTTCAACTCATTCTGGGGTATATTTATCAATGGTCAACAGTATATGATATTTTAAATTCCAAATATCAGCTGATGCATTTGGGTAATTTTGTCATCAAATTTGGCAACTTAATTTCAGTCGGCATTATTCAAAATGGCAGCCACTAGGAGGCTTCAAAAAGTGAGTGACAGATCATTTTAGTTTCAATTCCAATTTTACGTCAGTTTAAACTTTCTTTTCTAGTTTCAAATTGAATAAGGTTATTAAGGATTCATGTTATACTATTGAAATGTATATTTTTATTTTCTTGGAGCTTGAAATCAGTTGAAAAGGAACTTGATACCCTTTAATCATTGGGAATAAATATTTAAAGTTACCTTTCACAAATTTTTGTTAATAAAAGAAATGAATAAGTGTGTTATATTTTAGTTGTTTACTATTTGCTAGTTTAACGAACGGAACCTAGTATATTTAGCTTTTATAACAACTGTTGGGATTTTAAAAGTTTGAGTCATCAAAACGAAACTTGCGGTAACGAAACTAATGACCGTCATTTGTTTGGATTTGTATACTAACTTTTGGTTAGTGTTTTAATGTTTGTCAAAGTAACTGGCATATTGATTGTTGTTAATTGAATCATAGTGTATATGTATCTGGTACTTTTTAGTTGTTTTGCGTACAAAGAATATTTTTGTTTTATAATTTGAATCCAAACACCAATTTTTTTTTTATTTCTTTGTCAGTAAAATAAATCGATTAGTCAACCAGCGGTGATTAAATTGGATGAATAAAAATTAATATGCAAGTTGTAAAATGGTACTAAATAATATCTCTGTTACAAAACGACATTGAATTACAAACTTAAAACGTTTTATGAAATACCTTCGGATATTTTAAAAGGGTTTGTGTATGAAGGACTTTTAAATAGATTAATTGTTTATAATTTTATATAACTTATTTACATATAAATATTGAGTTTTACAATTTTTAAATTTTTAAATTCCTTGTTTTTTTTTTCTGAAATTCTAATTTGGTTTTAGTGTTATTACTTTCTTAGTGTAAACACTGTCTAGATTGAAAACAAATTTTAATAATAAATTTTAACAAATTTTGAAATTTAGTTGAAGATCCTTCATAGAATGCAACTGTGGAATAAAAATATAAAAGGAATGGAATATAATTTGAGTTTATTATTAAAAACATCTGTTAGGTCAAGTGTGAAGATTTTTAAATCTTACTATTTTAAATATATTCTTTGATGAAATTTAAAGTTAGGCTGTATTTACTTTAAAAAATTGTTAGTTCTTAGTGTGGTAAATTGCATGAATAATGTAGAATATGTACTCCTAATTTTAAAAAGAGCAAAGATAGAGGAGGATGACATTTACTTTTTCTTATGGATTTATCACAATCATTGCATTATGCATAAAGTGATATTTAAAAAATCAGTATTTTTATGATTGAGTAATAATATATAAAAAAATGTTCTTAGAAGATTTAAAATAAGGGACTTAAATTGAGAGATGTTACATTTTGTTTTATTAAAGTGATAAAGACCTATGATTTGTTTTAAAATCTGTTTTGTGGTTCAGATATGATAATTGAAAAGCTTCAAAAATCAATTATTTGTTTCATTTTTAGCTACTTTAATAGCTTTTCTATCAGGTTAAGTTGTCTTATCATGTAGAGATAATAAAATAACTTTTCTATTCAATTTTTATCTGTTACTTTACAATTTTTTATGAAAAATTTGGGTTATTAGTGACTCATAGCATGGTTTCTTTTGCTAAACAAATCAGAAATTGAAGACAAATATGAATAGTTTATGTGATAATTTTTCATTGGAAAGTCATAACCATAAATCTTGTAATTTTGAATGTCTTATTAGATATCAGTAAACTAGATTTATTTTTCTAGTTTAAAATACTTTTCCCTTAAACTGTCATAATTTATATAAAGTTCTTTTAAATTCAAAATAAAAAAACTGTAATACAAATAAGTTATTAACTGGTATAAGATATCTTTTTATATATTTTTGTGCTTAGGAGAATTAATTATTAAATGAAATGTTTTGTCGGAAAGACTTTTTCCTGTTTTCATCCTTTTTTATTTGGTAAATTTACTAGTGTTTATAAAGTGCAGCAGAATAGAAGCTAGAGAGAAACTGAACTAGTTTTTTTTAACCAGTTCTTCACTTGTATATATATATATATATATATATATAATATATATATATATATATATATATTTATGGTTTTATGTTTAAACTTATCAAAATTACTTTTAACAGTGCAAGAAGGTAATATGTTAATAATACTATTATTTTGTTTTCTCATTTTCAATCACAGGATAATTATTCCAGAAAAATATTTGATCCATGTTATGTGAGAGTTACAAATGTGATTTTGTATTTTTGATTAATAATAGTCAGCTTCATGTTTATGTTACTTTCTAAAGTTTTTCATTTGTTACCTATGGAGTATTTAAAATAAGATAAATTCTTAAATAATTGTTCATTACCTATTTTGTTAAAGTAATACTCATTCATTCTTGTAGATAAAGTGATCAGTGTATCAGGGGTGTTGGAAGAAACTTTTTGTTATGGAAGGGATCTCCCATTTCAACTCTTTATCTTAAAATGAGAACAATAATCCTTATATACATAAGTATACAGTATTTCTTATGGGATGGAAGTTAGAATTTTCCTATCCCCTCCTTGGTGTGTTGTTGACTACTAATATAATATAATATAAAGTAAAAGCTAATAACTTGTTTTACTTAAAGATTTTTAATTTTTATTGAAGCTAATTCCACATAATTTTAGCTGTGAAATATGACTTAAATTTCTTGCATTTGTAGGAAGTGTTTTTCCATTTTATTATTGCATTTAGATCACAAAGTCTTTATACTAAGAAGTGTTCATTTTAACCCTTTTATCACCATGTAAATCTCTAACCTATCCAATAATTGATGTTATTTTCATAGTGGACATAGAATTTATATGAAATGATGATACAGAATTTTAATACTAGAAATAGTTTTCTCATAAAGATGCAAAATAATTTACAATATTTGTAAGAAATATTTTTTTTTGTGGAAAATATATTTTTTTGCCAGTAAAATTTTTTGTCTTAAATTATTTTTCATGTCTTAAATATTGTATTTTAATATTTGAAGCAATAATTTTAAATTCAGGGTTGTTGAGATACAAAGGGTGGGCATTACAAAGATCTCCCTTATTTGTAAAATTAAATTATAATATTTTTAAAGAGAAAAGTGGTAATATCAGAATGTATTGTAGAACTGTAAATCAATTTACTAAAAATTTATTACTAATAGTTTGATGTAGTTTTTATGGCTATGTTAATGAAATATTGCTGGATAATGATTAGTGAAAGATTAACTTTTTACATGCTGCTTTATGATCCAGGAATAAGATATACAATTAGTTCATGACAGTCACGTTGAAATATATCCACAAAAAACTGTAAAACAATAAAAGAAATTATCATATTTTTTTTTTTCTCTGATTTCCTGGATGTTTCACTTTTGGAACATTGGCTTGTAATGCTATCTTTTCTCTTCTACTTTTGCTTCATGAAAAGAAAGTGATATATGATTTATGTTGTTATAAAAGTTTACTTATTAGTTTGATTTGAAATTAATTAAAGTTTAAGTAAAACTCATTAAAATATTACATGGCTTTTGAAAAAAAAATACTCAATATAATCAATTTTGCCCATACACAATCTTTATTAACTAATAATAGATAATATGAATAAGTATGATGTTAATGTTAAACAGCCTACTAAAAATATAAAATATTTTACCCCTAAGAAGTCCAGTTTCAAGTAGTAACTCATCAAATTTGCAACATACTAAAACACTAATATTTTTAGTCAATTTTTAACAGTTTTTTTCAGTGTTCATGATGTTGTGAGAAGCAGTTTACGAAAGCCTCTTAAAAAAATAATAAATAAAAAAATACATGCCTTTAGTGGGTTTTTATTTTATTTATTTTGTACAGTACATAACATAGTACATACAGTGGGCAGCCATTGCAATGATGCGACTAGGACCAGTTTTGGGCTGTTAGCTGCCTGTGTGCTAGATAATATTTGGCTGCCCACTGTCCCTGCATGGAAGATAGTTTTTTGGCCATCCTTATCAATGTGTATACTTAGTAGATATTCTGTAAAGAAAAGTCTTCAATTTATTTTATATATATCTTCTATATATAAGTTGTCTTAGAAATTTGGGGTGCCTGTGTGTATACATACACTGCATACCTACTTGCTTTGATCCTGGATGTGACTATATTATGCATATCAGATTTTCTAGCAGACTTCCTATTTTGGATAAGGTGCCCAGATTATCATGAATTTTTGGCTTTGTGTAAAGCAGATTTAAATGTAATTTCTTGTCTGAAATTTAGATGAATCATGAAATGTTTTTGTAAATTAGTGAAACACTACTCAAGCCACCACTTTAATGAAAGTGTTTCGAAATAAATTCCAGTACCGTTTTCTGCTGCAAAACTGGCTGACATCTTTCACCAAGAAGTCAGTCCAACAGATTTACTCCATCCATTCCTTTGTTATATAAAGCTGAACCCTGGCCAATTGGTTAGGGCGCTGATCGTCGGTACCAGAGTTCGTGGGTTCGAATCCCACTGTGGCATGGATGTTCGTAGCTGTTCGGAATCGGCTTTAAACAGTAGTCCCAGTCTCATTAGCCCTCGTGTGCAAAACAGTAGACCGTAGCGCTCCAAACCAAACCTTTGTTATGTAATGTAAGGTTGAAAAACTTTTTTTTTCTTGGATATATCTTTCTATTCTTTTTAAATGTTTGGGAGTAATAAAAGTAGATTAATTAGTTGTGACAGAACTATCATTCTAATAGAAATATAAATTAATCACATTTATATAAAATACTATACTATATCTGGATACATCCCCTTATCATTTTACATCCTTTTCAGAACAATGAATTTCATACATATCCTAGTGACAATTATTTACAGGATTTTTAAGCAATGTTTTTGGAACTTACACAAAAGTTCCTTATATATTTAGCTAAAAAATTATAAACTTTCTATTCTGATTGCATTCATACATGTGTATTAAACATTATTTTAGCAAACCTTCTCATCTTTGTCCAATATTTTTAAATTTGATTTCAGGATATTGTGTATAATTTCATTTGTCATGCTTTCTGAAAATAGGATTCTTTTATACTGTGCAAGTTAGGAGCAAAGGACAAAAGGTGAAATTTGGGATTGTTTACATTGGAACCTTAATTTCTCCACGAGTTTATGTGCTGTCCTGATAAAAATGAACACTGATTATTACAAGAAGCCTCCTAATTATGTACTAAATTTTCACCTTTTTTCAGTAATTCATTTTAAGGGGGTTATTCAAAACACATTCATTTTTCTTCAATTTCTTTATGTTCTCCAAAAGGGTTTTAGGAAATATGTCTACCATTCTCTTTACACAACCAAGGTTTCAGCTTAATTCCTCATGTATTTTTCTAGATATTTAACAAAATATTTAAAATTGCAAGTCACCTGTCATCAGTGGTCATATAGTGTATTATTCTGTTTTTAAAGGTATACTTTTCTTTATAATCATAAATCAAAATATCAGTTATAACAATTTTCTTCCCCTCCCCCATTTTTTTTTTTTAAATTTAAACACATACTTTAATTTTTAGCTCATGCAGTTAATTTTCTTTTCTTAATATGACATTTTCAGGAGATTTGATGTATAGTTAATTTTAGCAATAGTTTAAAGCTTTTAATAATCTGTGTGTCATAGCTGATCAGTATTGAAGGTAATGCTTGTAACATTTATTTTCAATTTTGCAGGAGCTGCAAGATATAAGGAAGTCTGGTATGAAATCTTTTCGGGAAGTACAGGTTGATGATGCAAATATCCTCACTTGGCAAGGATTGATTGTGCCGGTAATGATTCAGTATTACTTATTCAGATATTCTAAAAAATATTCCCATACTTCAGTAGGTTTAATTATTATTTTAGTTATTCTGAACTCAACTGAAAGTTTAGTAGAATATAAAGTATTTTCTATTTTTCTTCTCTCTCTCTCTTTTTTTTTAAGGAGTGTTATTCTTACAAAAGTAAGATTTTCAGTACAAGATTATAAATTTATTTTATTAAGTCATATCACCAATTGTTTCCTTATATTTAGGGTTCTTATATATAGAAATTTTTAATTTTGAGATTTATATTACTTATTTTTATATATATTTTTAATGAAACTGGTATTGCTGTAATAAAAATTCAATTAGAATATTTTAGAAGTAAATTTATTTTATGAGATAGGATAAGAAATGTTAAAGGTCTAGCCACCATAAAGATTGCTTGATTTAAAAGTGGTAATATGTGAAAATATATTAACTTTGTTTTCCACGTCCAAAATTACCTCTTTTATTTTTTAAATGTTTTTCTGAAATATAAATAGTATTTTAAATGTTTTCTGGTAGTGTTAGTAATCTTTTTTTTAGTATATAATATTAATTTTAAAACATCTTTGGTATACTGCATTTTAGAAGGTCAAGCATTGCCTGTTCAGTTTATTCACATTGTATACATAAGAGATATAGAATAAAGGTTGTATAGCTCAAAGTATAAATAAGTTGCTAGAGTATTTTTGAAAAATATTTTATAAGAAGTAATAAACTAGGCAAGCTCATTTTGTTTCTCACAAAAGAGGATTTATTTTATCACTCCAATTATATGTGCTCATCTCTTTGAACTTTCTTGATGTCATCTTGTAAGGTTTGAGGTAGGATATTGTCAGTGGTATAACTAATTATGAAAATGATGACTGAAGGATACCAGATAATCTAGATCAGTGTGGTTTCTAATCTTTTATTCCTACAGATCTTTTCTCATAGCAAATACCTTGTCATGAACACCCAAATAAAATAAATCTATACAACTACAGAATTGTTATGTAATTGACTTAAAAAATTGATTGAATATGCTATATGAGGATGGGCTACAATGGAAAGCTACATCACATGCCCAATTGATGATTAAAATGGAACATTTTTCATCTCAGACTTTTCATGTTTGGGATACATACCTTTTGTTAATTTTTGTTGTGATGTCTACAGAAGTTGAAACAGGTTTTGGTTCCTTCATGTTGTAAATAATATACAGGAAGGTCTTTGATGTGTTTTCTATAAGACATAATAATGCTATGTTTATTTTGAATGAATTCTAAACCTAAACTATAAGTTACCCATATCCTTCATTTTAAATGATTTAGAAAAATTGTCACAAATATTTTTGTAATTTTCTTGAGTATTTGTTTTCCAACCAAGTTGTCTACATAGATAATAATGATAGCTTCTGTAGGATTAATTTTCTTGTGATATACACATTTATCTGTAATTTTTCATCTTTCTTATATCATTGGGAACCAGATTGTTTTAAATAATGAAGAGATTTATTAACAAACTTTATCTGTATTACTTTTTTTTTACCTTCAAAACATTCCAGTATTTTCATATATATTTCTTCCTCTAGATCTCCATTGATATAGACCATTATAAAATCTGATTAGTAGGCTGGTAAATTACTTTAAATGAGCCACAGTAGCTTAGTTGGTAAAGGGATTGATCTTATGATCGGAAGGTTACATGTTCAAGGCTCGAGGCATTCAAAGATCCTCCATGTTCATTAATGGTGTCTGGGGCATGTAAAATAGGTTTGTGTCCTCCAATGTCCTCCAAGTTCACAAATAGTACCTTTGGAGGTAGCAGGCCAAGCCTGGGGGTTTTCTGCATGGTTTCTTTTAAATTACAAGCACTCACTTTGTATTTTCCTAGGGAGTGATATTGGCTGCTTATATGGTGCTCTCATAATAAAATGGCCAACAGAACTTATGGCATTATATAGGCCATTGGTGGCCAACCTGACCCACATGTGGCTCTTTGAAGGAATATTTGTGACTCAATAAATGTACCTGAGTTCCATTTTCATTTTTGTGTTATTATATTTTAAAAAATTATTACAACTGATGGAGCTCCGACAATGCTGGATAAAAACATTGGTCTTATTGGGCTTTTAAGAGATGATTCTCAAATTTCACAATTAATATCAATTCACTGCATAATTTAATGAGAACATCTCATTAAAAAATATTTAAAATATCCTGATGTTATAAAAACAGTGTAAAACATTGTAAATTACATTCACCCCAATAAAAAATATCATCAAGAATTAAAAATTTTTTTTGAAAAGTTAAAGGACGAAGAACTTTAAAATGATATTCAATATAATTTCTGTAAAAAAAAATTCTTTTAATTACTTTTTTGCATACCTTTAAAATTGCGACTCATGAAAAATTTCAAATTTTGAAAAATGGCTGGGACTATCAAGGAGCTTAGCCACCCCTGGTTTAGGCAATTGCTTAACAGGCAAGTGTCTCTGCTTTATTAACATGTTCACTGCCATGAGGGTCATTTGTAACCCCCACAAAAAAACTGCTTCAAACATGATTTTATAACTCATTTTATTTGCTGCAAATAATATTTCAGCATAATATGCATTGCATAATGAAAGGTTCTCGTTGGTACCTTAGGTAAACCATCAAAAATGCATCTGGCAGTCAATGTGTTAAAATAATATTTTTAACAGCTTTAAGCAACAACAGTTCTAATAGAACTTGAACCTGCATCTGGTGAATAGTTTTCATAATAATCAATACTGGGACTGGGTGTTGGAGGAGATTCTTTGACTTTGTTTGCTTAGCTGTCATGCCAAACTTTTTCCAGTGTTATTTAAGAACATACAATTAGACCAGAGTTCTAAATATTTCAAAATGTGTTATGAATAGCTCCAAATATAGGAGTGGCATAACAAGGCTTCAGTTCAAAATACATTGCTCAAATTACTAGAATTCAACATAACTTTTATTTGATTTGCTGCAGTATAGTTATGTTCTGCTGTAGAGAGTAAATTTTTTTTTTCTCATTTTTTATGGTCTGTTCATTTGAAAATTGTGTGCAGTGGTTTTAAAAACAGCTTATAGATCATTATGAAACAACTCTTGGACTTAATTGAAAGATCATTAACCACTACACTCACGGCCCTGATCTAGACTTTCAAAAGTTCATTTTTTCTTATCTTTGGCATTTCTGGATAGAAAAGAATGTTTGACTGACAGTGACAAACAGTGCCCCAAAACGGTGGCATAAAACTTTTTTAAGGAAGTCAATTATGTCAAAAACTTGTTTGATATACAATAACGAATTTATAAAATTTTTCAGAAGTGTATTACCTTTTGGAAATTTAAAATATTAAGTATTCTTATAATCAATACCCATTCTAGCATACTGGCTTTAGATATGAACTTATTGTATTTATATTGTTAGTTGTTACAGAACATTGAGATAATCTTTTATAAGCTCAAGAATTAAAGTTTGGTTGAAAAGAAAAATTAATTTTGAATAATGAAGAGGTTCTCTTTCTAGGTTCATTTTAAAAAGTGCTTTTTTTATTTTTTTCTACTTCTGAATAACTTATTAAATTATTATCTTTTGAAATAGAAGATGCATAAATTTGAATAGTGTTGTACTATATATATATTCTAATTGAAATTTTAATGGTTTAACGTTAAAATTTCAAAATCAATATTTTCCACTTATCTTGAAATTCTTTTTTAGGGACATTTAACATTTATTTAAACATTTTTATTCATGGTAAATCTTAGTGATTTATTTTATATCAATTTCTTAATTTTATAGGATAATGCGCCATATAACAAGGGAGCATTTCGTATTGAAATAAATTTTCCTGCTGAGTATCCCTTTAAGCCTCCCAAAATTACATTTAGAACAAAGATTTATCATCCTAACATAGATGAAAAAGGACAAGTTTGTTTACCAATTATCAGTACTGAGAACTGGAAACCTGCTACAAAAACTGATCAGGGTATGTGGATACTTTAATATTGTTCTCTGTTTAAAATAACTGTAGGTGTTTAATGTTTTTATACAAATTATTTATTTTTTTGTAGTTTATATTCTCTATCACTCTTTTTCATGGTATTTCTCTTCCTTTGGTTAGTTGCTTTTTTTATTTAATCTCTAGAACAAACTGTACATCTCTAGATTTTTTTTTTTTTTTTTTGTTACAATCTGGTTACATAGTGGGAATACAGATCTTAAGTAATAGATTATGAAGATTTTATTGGGAAATTTATTTTTGTTTCTATTTTTATTTTAAATATTTAGTTAAGAAAATGGTATTTCATTTTCTAAATATGACTAATTGTGAAAACTGTGTCTAAATCAAAATTTATTTTTTGTAAAATACAAAAACAGTTATTGACACACAAACAAAAGAAATCTTTTAATCATAGGTTAGGAGGGAGGATGTACTTTGACAGTTAAAAATAAAAAGTGTGTTATATTGGTTAAATTTGTCAGAGCACCTTAGCTGTTTTAATGGCTAACTAGTTATAAAAATGCTTTTAACTTGATGACATAATCACTGAAACTAGAACATCTCTTAAAGTTGATTAACTGGATGCAGTTCAAATTAAGAGTGTTTAAAAGCTTCTGAGCAGACAACATGTGAGAAATATGGCTAAAAAAATCAGTTAATAAAGACTTTGAAATTTTTTTTTTAAATTTATTAACACATTATAAATTTCTGTACTACTGCTCAAGTAATCAAGCTTTACCAGAGTATTTCCTACAAAAAATTGATACCATATGTATGAAATATTTTTATAAAACAAAGGGCATGTTGAAATTTTTCCATGGGGAGTATTTAGCTTGAAACAGAATTGTATTTTCTTGAAAAAATTTTTATGAAGAAGGCTTGAATAACTTCCAGATTTATACTGAAAAATAAACTGCCAAATGTTACTCAAGACAAAAATCTAATATTAAGCTTTTGGCACTAGATCATCTGCTTCTCTTTATTGAAGCAGGGGAAAATGTCTTTTCAAATTAGAGTTGGTTTTCAAATTTTACTGACTGTTAGAATCTCCAACATTAGTAATGAAAGATCTGTTAGCAAATTATAACTCATCTTTTCTTTTTTGAGATCATTCATAGCCTATTAAAGATTCCCACATCTGTTTTGCTAAATGTGAAGCAGAAGCCTACATGCATTTTAGTAATTATATTTAAAACATTACTCATCATTTTCCTTTTTCTTTGCATTACCTTTATTTATAAATTATTATAGTATATCAAATGTTGAAGTTTTTGCAATGATATTTTTGAATAATATTTTAGAATTATTCTTAAACTACTATTGTTGTCTTATTTATTTTATTTCAATTTATTTTTATAAATTACATTGAAACTATATGTTAAAGAATTCATATTATTTAAAATAAATTATTAAATTATAATGTATTTAAAATGTAATTTAAGAGCTATTTAAAAAAAATCACTTCTCTGCATTTTGACAAAGTAAAATAGTAAAGTGTGTGAATCTTTAGTTGTCTATAAGTGCTCAAATCTGTAGCAATACCTCTGCTGGCAAAAGAAAATATTTCAGCTCATTGACCAGTATTAAAGGTTTTTTAAGTAATGGAGTAATGATCAAAGTTATGAATAGGATATGCTGTTCCTATGAGTTTGAAAATTTGTATTTAAATTGACTTAAATAACATTTTGATTTTTCATTTGTGTGAAACTTTTTATCTATTAATTTATTGTTGATATGATTTGAAAAAAAATATTTTTTTTTTTAGTTATACAAGCTTTAGTTGCTTTAGTGAATGATCCAGAACCGGAACATCCTTTACGGGCTGACTTGGCTGAAGAATACAGTAAAGACCGAAAGAAATTTTTCAAAAATGCAGAAGAATTCACAAAAAAGTTTTCGGAAAAAAGACCACCTGATTAAATTTTGTATTTGTAGATATTTATCACATAAAATACCCACCTGCTTTCTCATTAGATGCACAGCCAGTTTATAGTTCATAGTCAAAATTAAATAAATTATTTTGTCTCCTCTTGCTAATGAATGTTAAAGTAGTTCAAAAGTAATTATGTATTCTGAAATTTAAAAGTATTCAATAACTAGATATTGATGCTTAAATACCTCACACTTTTCAGTGTGTTAGAGCACTGTAGATTTGAATCATTTAAGCAGATATGCATCTTTCATATTATTTGCTGATGTTCTGATTGCTCACAATATTGATGTAGCTCTGTGTATTATATTTTTTGCTGTGTATTATATTTTGCTCATTGAAGTCTGCATTTGTCAGGTTCAAGATTTTAATCATGCATCTTGTACAGTGCAGATTTTTAAGTTTGGTCAGAATTTTTTGCCTCAGACCTGTGCCTTCTTGCTACTTACTGCATACCTAGCAACAAATTTTGTTATTAAAAAAAATTTATTTACCTGCTTAATCTTGTCAGCAAAATTTTACTGAGGCTGTGAATTACACCAAAGCTATGACTTTCTATTTTGATATTTATAACTACAATGCTCCTTTTTAAAAAAAAAATTTTATTCATTGCAAATAAACACTCTTTAAATTATCCTAAAGTTCATTTAGTGAGGTACTGATGATGTGAAGTATTTCAATTTTGTATCCTTTGAGTTTGGGTTATAGATAATTATTTTTTATCTGTACAGAATTTATAAAATATAACTGTATAGTTGTCGGAGAAAAATTTATAGATATTTTTCTAAGAATGTGATAGTTTGATTTGCGCCATCAAGCATTGAATCACAGTAACTATATTCAGTATGGATTATGTGTATTTAAATGTATTTATGTGAATTTACTTGTAGTGCAATAAAAAAAAGCTATTGAAATCTGATAATTTTAAATGTTTCCTGAAATATATTATTTGTTGTTATTCATTTTATAAAAGTTTAAGAACAATGCAATGCTGAATTCAAAGGTCTTTGATGGTAATATTATGTGTGAATGGTATGCACAAAAATAGTAGGCTAACTTATTTCTATGTATAAAATATTTTGAAAAATTTTAAAAATGTTACATCTGTCTGTAGTAATCTTACATGCACAAATTAATGCATGTGGCAAACAATTGGTTTGTATATTTTACTTTTAGAAAATAATTTTTATGAGCACCTTTGAATATTTTAAATTTAAGCACTGAATATTGCTTATGTTTTAAATCATTATTTTTTAGTCGGAAACAAAAAATAATACAGGCCAACAATTAAAAATTTTTCTGACTGAATTTTTCTTATTTTTGTGAACACTAAGAGAAAGTATTGAAACCCTGAACTTTGAACTCAGGTGCAACAGCTTAGATGACAGCTTTGATTGTCTCAACAATCAATCATCTGTGTTTGTAGGGCTCAGGCTAGATCAACTTATGAAATTCAGTTAATCTTGTGATTTTTTAGTATGCTTAATTCAAATATATCAATAAAAAAGCTGTGTCACCCACCATTTTGTCACATATTAATGCCATTTTTAAAAAGCATTTTTTTTTTATCAATTCAGTGCAGCATCTAAATATATCTTCACAACACAGTTTTTGTGAAAGACAAGCATATGACATGCATAGACTTTTTGTTTATAATCAATTAGGGCCATATCTAGGGAGTAGAGACATTGTAGCTTGCAAGAAAATCTAGAGCCTGGAGTGAAGATCATTTTGTCTACGAAATTTGTATACCTGAAAGCATTCTACTGGTGCATCTAGACATAAAATTATGCCTAATAGCAAAAATGAAAAATATGTTTATTGGGCCTGACATCTGTTCAGATGTCAATTCCAATTTTAAATCAAAAAGTTCTTGGGGGCTTCGGTATGAATATTCATGCTGTCGCGAGCTCGGCTGTTTTTTGTTTTCCCGCCGGTGGCAACGCAAAAAGAGTTGGAAAAAGAAAATAAAGGTTGCTGATGTTGAAGTTTGTGGTCGAATGTTTAATTTTTTGAATACTAATTTGCTCTCCCAAAGACTATTTTTTAGAGAATAGAACATTGTGGTGCCTCACCTCGGGACCTTTGGATTAGAATTGAACTGTTGATTTGAGAAATTTGAATTGAAATCGAAAGTGTGGGGTGAGTCATTTGAACTTCATTATTTGAATTATGATATTCTCGTAATTGATAAATTTGAATTATTATTTGGTTTTGATTGAATATTGAGTTGAATTAGATATGGATGAATTTCTAAAGCTTAAAAATAAGCGTTCGACCTATAGAACACAATTAACTAAGTTGTTTGCCAAAATCGAAACTGCTCTTAACGATCAGAATTCTCAGTTAGAGACATTAGAAAGTGATTTAGAACTGTTATCAATTAAAGATTCTACTGTTAAAAAGTTAAATTCTGAAATAGAAAAATGTCTTAAACCCGAAGAAATGGAAACCGAAATTAATAAATGTTCGGAATATGATGATAAGGTAATTCTTTACAAAACGAAACTCAAGAAACGTATTAAACAATTGCAACCGGATAGTGATCAAAATAATTCTGTTGATAATAGTATTTTAAATTCATCAGAAGAAAGCAGAGTTCGTATCCCTTCAGATATAAAAACAGTTAAATTACCTAAACTTGTGATTTCGAAATATTACGGTGATCCTGACAAATATTTAGACTTTATGAACCAGTACGAAAATGCTATTCATAATAATTCATCATTAAGTGATATAGATAAGTTCAATTATTTAAAGTCGTTGCTAGGTGGAGTAGCAGCCAACGCTATAAGTGGATTTAGTTTAACCGCAAAGAATTATGCAGCTGCAATTGCACTTTTGAAACAACGCTTCGGAAATCAAGATATGTTAATTCATGCGCATTTGAACAATTTATTGAATCTATCTCCTATTAAGAATATAACTGATATCCATGGATTGCGCAATTTGTACGATAAATCTGAAACTCAAATTCGTAGCTTAGAAGCGTTAGGTGTCGCAGAAAATACCTACAGCTGTTTACTTTGTCCAATATTATTAAAATTGCTTCCTGGTGAATTAACTTTAGAATTTACACGTATGCAAGATAGTAATAAAAAATGGGATGTTCGAACTCTCATAAATTTTCTGCGAAAAGAAGTTGAATCTCGCGAAAGAGCATTTCAAATACATAAACCGGAAATAAAATCATTAGAAATAAAACCTCAGAGGGATGTCAGATCTTTTGGAAGAAATTGGATTACTAATAAGTACAAGCGAAATATAAACACGAATGGATCTAGAGCACCGGCTAGTCCGAATATCGCCTCCGCAACAGAATTAATTACATCAACAAATGGTTTATGCTTGTTCTGTTCTAAAATGCATGGAAGTGAAACTTGTGATTCTTTAAATGTAAATGATAGAAGGGAATTTTGCAAGCGTTATTGGTTATGTTTTTTATGCTTGAAACCCCAGCACCGTTTACAAGATTGTGTTCAGAAGAATTCTTTATCTTGCTCATTTTGCCGAGGATTACATAATGTTGCGCTTTGTTTTAAAAAGGAAAATGAAAAAATGAGGACTTTGAAATCTTCAAAAATTGATAATACGGTAACAAAACATGTTAACATTGAACAAGATAAAGGTGATTGTACGATTTCTAATCATGTAAACAATGAACAAAACCAAATTTTATTGCAAACTTCTGCTGTTAAATTGGTTGGAAATTTATCAAGTAGAGTAATTCGCTGTCTTTATGATCCAGGTAGTCAAAGGTCATTCATTCGAAAAGACCTATCACGACAATTGTCTTTGAATAAAGTGGGTGAAGAGGAACTTTTTATTCATACTTTTGGTTCAAAAGCCCCAACTCGTTATAAAATGTGCTCGAGTTCAAGTAAAAACGAGAGCTGGAGAATTTATCCGACCTGACAAGAAACTATATCCTCTTGAACTTTCTTCACTTACTTGAACTCATTTAATTCGTAATTCATTTAGTATTCATTTAGTATTTTTGTTTATTTTAGTACTGTTTTATATTGTTTTGATTTTTATTTACGATGATTTAACTTAAAAATCAAAAGGTGGGAGAATGTCGCGAGCTCGGCTGTTTTTTGTTTTCCCGCCGGTGGCAACGAAAAGAGAGTTGGAAAAAGAAAATAAAGGTTGTTGCTGATGTTGAAGTTTGTGGTCGAATGTTTAATTTTTTTGAATACTAATTTGCTCTCCCAAAGACTATTTTTTTGAGAATAGAACACATGCTTACAGTGGGATATGAATCTAGAAACTCTGCTACTTATCAGGCCATTGTTTAATAAGTCTAGGGTAACATTCTAGCAAGTTGGCACAAAATTATGGAGCAACAGTAGATACTCATTATATTTCTATTATATCTAACATGCTAGAACACTGTATAGTGTTTAGATGTATGATGAGCCAGGAGATTCTCTTCTTTCACAGTTACATAGATTTTACCAGAAAATTGTAGGTAATAACAGTAAGGAGCAAAGTGACTAGATTCAACAATGTTATTGGAATACAAAGATATAACAGCTACTGAAATATAATTATAGTGTAAGTCTGCTGCCAGTTACTTTACTGAGAAGCTCAGTAAGTGATTCTTTATAGAGAAGCTGTATCAAGAGCTTTAAGATGAGGAAAATGAAATATAAGCCAATACTCAAAGAGTGTATGATTAAGAAGCATTTTCCTGTTTATATTTTAAGATTTACTCATTTATTTTTTATAGATATGCTATGTCCTGCTTGTATTGTAGTTTATAAAGAATCACCTTGTGGCAAAACTGTGGGTGATAGGGGAAATATGGAGGTGAGATATAGATTCAACATAAAACATGAAATTCTGCTTTTAATGTTAAAAAAGATATTTAAAGCTGTTGTCTATTGGCCTGTGTAATTTTTTGGACCATTGTACAGAAGAAAGCACACTTTTTTATTGCTACTTTGTGTTTTAAAATTAGATTTTATACCCAGAATTCTAACATACTTGCACTTTTTAGCAATTTTTTGTTAAGAACATATTAAAGGAAAAAAAATATCAGTTACATTGCAATATATGAACAGTGATATTTCAAAACTTTGGAAATTCAAAATTGCTATTCATTTTGCCTGCTGTAGTATTAACACTATAATGTAGGGATTTTATTCTGAAATTTACATGTTTTGCAAAACTTGTTACTAATTGTACCTGCAATTATATTTGATATCTCTTCAGATAGGGAATACTAAATATTGATCTAATCTCTGCTAAAGGTGAAGTTTCTTTTGCAGTGCTTCTATGAAACTGTCAGATTCTTTTAAAGTTTATAAACTATTATCAGTACAACTGTATTGTTTTCTTATTTATCAAAACTATGCACAATTATTATATTCCACTATGTTCACCATGTTGGGATTTCAGAATTTTAGAAAGATTGTGTACTTTTTGAGGATAAATATATGGATTACTTTTTATGTTTTTTTTAAATCTGTACTTATTTATTTTAGAAAAATTTATATGTAATATTAGGTTCATTTTCTATTTAATTTTTTATTGTGTGGGAAAGTAAGATAATCTTTTATATCTTATATTTTTGTGAGTTAAATATTTTTGTCTAAAATTAAAATTTTGTCTCATTTTATTGAGTGAATTAGTAGTTAGTGTGGTCCAAGTATATATTAATTTTATATTTAAATTTGTTTTCAAATAAATAATGTTATGCATATATATATTGAACAAGATATTAACCTGGCAGTGCATCTACATATAATGTATATCCTATTGGAAGAAACTAAATTGGTGGGAAGAGTTAAAATTTTTATTTAGTGATGAAAGTGTTATTAAATGTTACATTAAACTACTGTGTGCATGTTTCAATGTATAATCATATATCAGTTTGAATGTGTTGTATACAAACATGTGGTCAGTATTACATTTGTACATATATACATACATATATATATATGTATATATATATGTATATATATGTATATGTATATATATATGTATATGTATGTATATATATATATATTACACACACACACATAGGTATGAACATAAAAAGCTGTTGAATTTACATAGTTACACTAAATGCTTTGTAAATGTTAAACATAAATGAGGTTATTGTGTGCCTCAATTTTACAATACGAGTGAAATCCTAAATTGTTTAAGTTTTGTGACAAAACAAAATGGATTATAACATGCATATTTGTACAGATAACATTTTCAAAACATGTGATTGGGATTTATTTATTTTTTTTTTCAGTATAGTTATTGCCATCATTCAGTTTCCTATTTTTTTTTTTTAAGTATTTCCTTAATGTAGAAAAATGGAAAAGTGCAGCAAATTTTAAAGAATTGCCACATTTGTTTTTGGTGGAGCTTTATTTTATAAAACATTTAATGGTAATAGGAATTGTGATTGGTAAGTAATTGGGCTGCTGAAAGTTTAAATAATTATTTAAAGGTAGGTTTTACCCTGTTGTGGGCTTTGGTAAGATTGCTTCCTACCTGCATGATCTTACAACATACCTGGGGAAAGCTCAAAACCCAATATAGATCAGCTAACATTCCTTATAGCATTAGCTTTACAGTTAATAGATGAATATTCATCAAGAGAAAGGAAAGGTTCTTTTGGTAATTTCAAAGCAAAGAAGTGTGGTTCTGTATGGTATGTGCTCAGCCAGTGTTTGAAATCCCATGTTGAAGCTAGTGTTTCATTATAAGGGATACAGAAAATGTAACATAAAGGTACAACATAAGAGGATGTGCTACATATGGACAAAATGTGATGCTCTGTAGTGCATTGTAACATGCTTCTCATCTTTCCATGGCAAGTAATCAACTCAAATATTCTGTATGACTAAATGGTTCCTTGAAAGGCATATTTTTCATCACTAGAATTTAAATGTAAACAAAATTCGGCAGTATAAAATGTAGTTCCTTAAGTGCTATTGTTTAATTGATAATAAAATACAAGAAACTGGGAGGAATCCAAAAGAGAAATGGCGTATAAAAGGGTTAAGTAATATGTATATATTTCATTTATAGGCTGAAAGTTATAGAAAATCTTAAATTATTGAACTTTAAGACTTTTTAGTTATCTTAAAATGAAAATTTGTTAAGTAATTCATTGCAAAAACTAACATATTAATTATTTCAATCAGTCTTTTATATTTCCTTTATAGCTATTATCATTAAATTTTTAAAAATTTACTTTAAATGTGACAAAATTGAAAGTACATTAAATCTGAGTCCCACATTTGTTATTGGTAGGGTTTTGTCTTATTCATAAAACTTTTAATGCTAACTGGCATCTTTAATATTGATTGTTGCTGAAACTCCCCATGTTAAATAATTTATATGAATATATTAGTGTGACATTTAAAAGTTTACAACTATATTCTTCTTGATAAAATTTTTTAATTTACTTTCTTTGATGTCTTCCACATGTATACAATATATTTAATATCCAGGTATAGTTACATTCAAGATAAACATCTTTCATAGGTATCTTAGGAAAAAATGATTGATTGAATGAAATACTTTGTATATTTATCACTTATTTATTTTTCTGTATACTCTTATTATTTTGAGATTAAGTGCTGATATAGGTTGAAGAATTTATCCTTTAAAGTTTTTAATTGGGTATCATTATGTCTAGGCAAGTAACATCTAATTTGGAATGTGTATTACTAGACTTCATACATGTGAAACAATTACTTTAAACATACTAACACTTAATACATAACAATTTCTTTTCTTTTATTTATTTATTCACTTAATACCTATTTCTTTTATTTATTTTATTCACTTAGTACATACCTATTTCTTTTATTTCTATTTTAACTTATTACCCATCACATTTTTACTCATACATTACGAGTCACTTGACTGGTTATGATATGTTTAGTGTTAAGCATATGAGTCTGTAGAAAATATAGAACAGAAATCCTGGATCCTTCTAATACTGAAGTTGGATACAAAAATGTCCCACTGAGCACCAAAGCAATTTAAAAATTTTTTTTAATTTATAATGTTAGTTCTTATTAAATATTGACATTTAATTTATTAATGCTAACTCATTTAATTTACATTTATAAACATATAAAGTATCTATGCATTGAGATTTTAACAGGAATAAATTAATTTTATTCCATAGTAAGAATTTGGGGGTGGAGAGGAGATATGGATGTTTAACGTATATAAAATAGTGTTATCCTAGTAAGTACTTGGGGGTTAAGGGGTACTCTCATATGTAAATATCTTCCCATCTCAGTTAAGATTGCATATGGGGGGAAGTGGGAGGTAGTTTGAAATGGTATGGTAAATTTCTTTTAACATGAGGAGGAATTACATAGACAATTTCTTAAGAGAAATAGACAGTTGAAAACATTTTATTGTGTACACCTTCACATCTCTTGAAATTATGAATTACTTTTTATCATTTTTTTTTGTGATTAAACACATAACTAATATTACTTGGATTAAATTTTACTCTATCATCTGGAAGCAAATATATTTCATCAAAAATTTTATCCATAGTTAAGTACATTTTCTTAAAAAAGCAATCCGCTTACCTTGAAATTTTACATAATTACCAAAACATTTATATTTAATATTGTGAACTTTTTTTTATTACTGATTATTTTTTTAAATATATAAACTAACTTCGTGGAACTAGTCTGATTCATAGACTAACTTCATAGACCTAGTCTGTAAAATACAGCCTGTTTTTGACATTTTTTATAGCTATTAAAAAATAGTAAACATTATATCATAAAATTTTAGGTTGACTGAGAGCATTTTATCTCTTTATGCACTGATATAAAATTAAGAATTTGCAATTGTAGTAGAGTTTACACAAAATGTACCTAAAGCCAAAAAAAAAAAAAATGAATAAAATTAACTTCATAGACCTAGTCTGTAAAATACAGCCTGTTTTTGACATTTTTTATAGCTATAAAAAAATAATAAACACTATATCATAAAATTTTAGGTTGACTGAGAGCATTTTATCTCTATGCACTGATATAAAATTAAGAATTTGCAATTGTAGTAGAGTTTACACAAAGTGTACCTAAAGCCCCCCCAAAAAATGAATAAAATTTTATATTACTGAATGTTATTAAAATATTCCTAACTCCCATTCATTTTGTGACATCAAGTTTGTATTGTCTAACAGCTTTTTTTACTACCTTGTATGAACCTAAAGGAAGTATTGTGAGAAATTTCAGTGTTCAGATTTCTACAGAGATTAATTTTGACTATTCCTAAATTAATTTTGATATGTTTCAGCATTATGTCTGTTCAAGGAAGTTTTAAAATTTAATGCATTTTGACTGTGTCTGAATGAATACATTGTGACTGAAGTGGCTGTAGCAATCCTTTAAACTCTGACCCATGTGCATTGTGAATGGTGGGAAGCATTTTTCAAGGGTTATACTTTATGCTTTCTTGAGATCTTGCCAACAGTAATGTTGAATTCATATAATAATTTGTTGCCATGTGCTTTCTCTGTGGATGACTTATTTACTGAGTTCATATTTTATTTCATGAAAAATGAACCCATCCTACTGTTGCAATATTTGTGTAAAACTTCTCAGTAGGAAAGATAATATTAACAAAACATTAAAGAAATGCTCACAAATGTGAATCAGAGCCTAGAAAGTTTGTAAATTGTCCATCATATGACAAAAAATTTGGATTCCGTAAACATTTAAGAGAGAGCATATCATAGATGAGTATCATATCCAGATTGAAATTAAAGAATTTGAATTTCTTGATTTTGATAGTAAGTTTCATCATATGGGGGAGAGTAGGGATAAAAGGAACAGTTCTAACAGAAATATTTTTTACACATTATTTTCTATTAGTACAGTATTGTAAGTTTCAGAGTAACAAACTGAAACATTTTGACATTTTTAAAAATATAAACTTAATGGTAATTATAAAAATGTAAGTTTTAAAAAATAATTACGCTAGTAATAAAAATGCCACATTCCTCCCTTACAGGAGGCAGGGATGAGACATGGTTTTAAGAGTTAAAATAGATGCATAATTTTTAAAAATTATGAAAATTGGCAAAGAATGTGTATCACCCATATATATGATTTATTGATTATTGATAACATCTAATTATCTTACTT
Organism: Pardosa pseudoannulata; assembly: GCA_032207245.1. Classification (NCBI taxonomy): domain Eukaryota; kingdom Metazoa; phylum Arthropoda; class Arachnida; order Araneae; family Lycosidae; genus Pardosa; species Pardosa pseudoannulata. Next base: position 62,017,501 of record CM063503.1, read on the forward strand.
AATACTTTAATAAATTTTCATTAAACAAAAATATTCAGTTGAGTTGATACCAAAGAGTTTGGGAATTATTTTAAAACTTACTACTCAGGAAGAGCAGAAGTTTGGGTATATTGCTCATGGCTAAGTTTAGGATCGAAAAACTACCAGACATTTAGAATTGATGCATAAAACTCGTAAGCGTTTTTATCTAGAAGGAAAAAAAGTTAAAAGAATAGATAAATTTTCATTGTATTAAAATATGGGAGAGATCTTTCAAAGAGAAATTTTACAAAAAATATTGATATGCATAGAATAACTAAAATATGAGAGCCATGTAACAAGTCATACAATCACACCAATATAATAACCAAAATAAATAATGAGTGAAGTGAAATCAACAACAACAACAAAAAACTAGATCAGGAGCAATATTATTACTCTTAAGAAAATTGAGCATCCAGTCATGCAATGTGAATTGATCTGCACAATTTGCAAAGTGTGCATTCATATGTTTCAATGCACATGTGTGAACAATTAAATATATTACAACATATGTAAACATTCATGCATGTATACAGTTATATGAGAAACTCCTAAATGAACAAACAACAGATACTGCAAACAGAAGCGGTGAAAAAGAAATAGCTAATATTTTGCAACTATTAATTTCAATAGTATCCAGCAACCAGAAACAGACAACCACTTTTCTGTAAAAAAGCCAAAAATTAATATTCTTGAAAATGTTCTTAAAGGATATGAAATATGCTCTAAAATTAGTAAAGAACTAAAAAAAAAAAAAGAAAATATAGATAATGTATTATAATTAAGCAACAAAAATAAAGATGTAAATTTAAAAATTCATGACAATAATTAAAATGAACTGCCTAGTAAGAAAATTAAACCCCAAACCAACTCCACAAAGAAGGAAAAGAAATCTAATCCCAGTTTAACTGTCAAAACCTTTAGAGTATAAAAAAAAAAATTTTTTTTTTTTGAAAGTCTCACATATATAAACAAAGAAGTGCTGTATGTACATTCTACTATTGATCATACATATCAATATTGCTAACAAAATTTTGTTTTCTTGATGTTTGAATTTTATATTGCAACATGAAGTTTATATTTTTGTATAAAAGTTTACTAGTTACTTCCTACATTTTACTCCCCCCCCATATATATGTGTGTGCAGGGCCTGATTATCGCACGGCACTTGCGGCACGTGCCCTGGGCACAAAAATTTAGTCGAGTGCTTGAAACACATATTAAGTGGGGGAAAAAATTGCAAACATACGCTACCATCGTTAAGTTTTAATAAATTATTGTACGAGGTAATTGTGTTTGTGATGAGCTCTATTGCGTCCTATTTACTTTAATTTTACTGTTAATTCCCTCAACGAACGCGGTGCTCTTTTTATCCTATGGGTTATTGCATATAAGACATTATTAGCAACGTACCACTATAAACCATTAAATCATCTCATCAATTTAAATTATTTTTAATTCTAGTATTATTTATTTTCTGCACCACAGAGCTTGTGAGTGTGACAAGGTAAAAGTAAAAAAAAGTGGGTCACTCTAGGTCTTTAAAAGTCCTTAATTTTTAGCATGGCTAAACAGAGATAATAATGCTAACGTAAAATGAAAATTTGGTGTTCTTGATTTTGAATATTACTTTAATGCCAATTTCTTAAATCTGTTTGCTAATTCAATGTTATAATTTTTATATGACTGTAATTATGATAATTTGTCGCTATAAATTTGCATGGGGGTGGAGGGCACAAAAGTAACTTAGTCGGGCCCTGTGTGTGTGTATTTACTTATTTTAGTTCTGAATTATTTAAGTTGCAGTTATAATTGAGATTAAAAAAAAAACATTAATAGATAAAAGAAAAGAAACTGGATTTTACACACGTACACACATTTTATTAAATCCTGCGGGCAATGTAAAAAACACTGTGGACAGTTAAAAATGCTCCTCATGATAAATGTACATTGTACAAGCAAAATAGGGCACTGGAGGAATTACTTCTTAATTTGAAACAAAAATTTCGAAGAAAAGAGATGGCAAATAAAATAATACTTAATTTTAATTTTTAAACTTTCTTTACGCATACATACGTACATACATACAGATATATACTAAATTTTAAGTATTTCAACTAAGTACAATGTAAAAATGACTAATAAAATATTGATTAACACTTTGACTGCCATGGCTATCATATGTGATATCCAGTGATATTTCCGTTGAGACACTGGCTATCCGATATGATAGCCATGGTGTTTTAACACTTCAGGCCATGGCTATCAAAGATGTTATCAGTTACATGAAAATCGTATTGGAGTTTGATTGTTGGGCTCCCTACGATGTGTTAGGTATACGTGGTTTGCGCAAATTGGTATATGGGACGATTTTATGAGCTAAGTTTTATGAAAAATTAAATATTTGGAACATGCAACAAAAAAGGGAATATATATAAATAGAGAGAGTTTGTTTTAAAATATTGTTTGTTTTGAAATATTGTTTTTATATACAGTTTTATGTTGAAAAAAATACAAATTACACACAAAAAAAAAGTTTGACCCCGTTGTGAACATTTGCAATTTTGGCTTGGCAGTCAAAGTGTTAAAATGGAATTCGGTTTCAGGTACATTTTCTATTTCTTATAGTTTAGCATGGAACTTTGTACTACGGTTACGCTATGGTTTCTTGAGTCCCTCCCTAAGGCAAAATCCTGGGTACGCGTCTATATATATATATATATATATATATATATATATATATATATATATATATATATATATATATATATATATATATATATGTGTGTGTGTGTGTGTGTGTAGCCATGGTGTGCCATTCAGCAAAGTTGCCGATCGCATAACTGGAAGATTGTGAGTTCAAGGCTCGTGTCGTTCAAAGATCCACTGTGTTCATTAATGGCGGATGGGGCACATAAATTAAGCTCGTGGCTGCAATGTCCTCCAAATTTTAACGATATCTCTAGAGGGGACAAGCCAAGCCTGGGGGGTCTTATGTTTGGTCCCTGTTCCTAAAATAGAAGAATCCAGCGGAGGCAATGTTACTTGCGTCAATAGAGTGCCATAAGCTACACGTGCTTCTTGGGTGGTGCTTAATGAGTAACAGCTTCACAGTCGTGTTTGTCATAAAGATATCTGTATTGCCAGCTGCACTGGACTACACACACACATATATAAAAGAAATTAACATTAAAATCCCCTATATAATAATAGCTAAAGTTAACCGCCTGTCCTCGAATTTATGAAGCGGTTGTACCTGGAATGGATAGAGGCATCTATATTGGATTCTTGATGAGTTAGGATTAGCAGCTTTCGAAATCCCTCCCTTCGCCCGTTTTCTAGCATTTAATGACATTATTTCAAGCCCTATTTTTCCCGGTTAAGAGTAGGCTATTAAATTTATCAATTTATTACATAATAAATAGCTAAAAATAACATTATTTTCTAGCATTAAGACGTCATTCTTTTAAACATCTCATTTAATCATTTCTTATTTTAAATTATTTAAACATCGTCTGCATTATTATCATACGTTTTATCACTGAATTTAGATATCATGTAAATAATTCCATAATTTCAAGCCCTTTTTTCCCCTGTTAAGAACATTTTATCAATTTATCACGTAACAATTAGATAAAAATAATTTTTTTCTAGCATTATGACGTCATTCCTTTAACCATCTCATTTAATCATTTCTTATTTTAAATTATTTAAATATCGTCTGTATTATTTTCATACGTTTTATCACTGAACTTAGATATTACGTAAGTAATTTTCTTTTATATTTGGCTTAAATAATAAATTAGGTACATGTGTGATAATTTTAAATTTAGTCATCGATTATTTTTTGTTGCAGTAAAAATGTTATCACTGGTATTAACAACAAATTCTATCTACCTCCAGGTTGTAGTGGAAATGATCGTTTCATTCCTTTACTTCCATTAATTACTTTGTCAAAAAAAATTGGGAAGAACTTAACTATAATTTCGACTTCACTAAGAAAACTTTGAATTATATTTCTTAATGAATTCAACTTGATTCTAACTGCACTCACAGTATCGGGAGACTTTAGAGGAGTATGAAGATAAACAAATTATTGAGCGTGTACCAGATAATTCTCAGCCAAAAAACAAACCATTTTTTACCTGCCTGCCTCATTTACGAATCTGGAAAAGACAGCTTTTACAGGCTTGCAATTCTGTCACTTCTCTCACCTTTAGTCACTTTTTTTTCAACTCCTCTTCTTAGCCCACTCTCCTGTTTCTAATCATGGATCTTGTTGGTGCTTCAACCACATTTGGAGAAATTGGCGTGCTTGCAGCTTGCGTGCGTGGCGTGCTTGCAGCGTGGCGTTTGAAATCTGGCGAGGGGATCGTAACTCAACAAATTGATACATAAACAAAAACAACATTTTGAGGAAAAATTTTACAAAAATTGAATATTTAAAATCTAATTGAATTAACAAAGAAAACACAAAGGAAACACATAACATTCATACTAAATAGACTGAAACATTCACTTAATCACAAATTAAATAAACTGAGTGTGATTTTCATCACAAATTTGTGATTTAGTGTAAATTGTAAAATTAATTTAATTTTGATTCTGTATTTTGAGTGGAGGTTGAAGAGGAGTTGTAAAATTGAAAATTTTTTTTCAAATCTCTTATTTACAATTGATCACTTTTAGTCACTTTTTTAAGTAAACAGTCACTTTTAGTCACTTTTTTCATGGTGTATCACAGCAAAAGTCTGTTGTTGAAAAAAGAAAATCTGAATTAATAACAAAATATTTTAATAAAAGACCAAAATTGTAATGCTCTAATCTTATTTTTCTTATTAAAATTTAAGCAGTCATATGGTTTCCAGAATTTAGTGATTTTAAAAAGTCGTAAAAAAGTTCCTGAAATCTACATTTGTACTGAAATGTGCATTTAATACATTAAAGTAATTTACGTCAAAGCACACATTTCTCTTTTTCTTTTTCTTCACAATTTTTGTTTAGATACTCTAATCTAGCTATGTACATATTTCAAAACATCATTAATATATGTAGAAAATTGTGATTATACCAGGGCTTCGAACCGTAATTATTTTTGTTCCGGTTTTCGTTCCGGTTCAACTAAAAAATTAATATCGGTTCAGTTCCGGTTTTCTCTCCACCAAAAATAACGGTTTTCGGTTCAGTTCCGGTTTTCGCTCCGCCAAAAATAACTGTTTTCGTTTCGGTTCCAAATGAATAATTTCATTTTATGTACATTCTTATTTGTACAAAAAATGTAATTCTATCAAAATTTAGAAGATTTTATTCTTTTTTTAATTGGTACACTATGTGAATTGATACAAACAGCAGGTACGATAAGAGCGGCGAGCATTGGCATTGTTATCCATTATCAAAATCGCATTTGACAACTAGGTTCATGATTACCCACATTCGTCGTTTGACTCTCACATCGTGCACTTGGCCTTACAATAATTATGTAAAAAATATATTATTTATTTAACATATGAAAATTGCCTCTAATTATTAATATATCTTCTAACGTGGTTTCACTGAGATTACTTCTGTTGTCTCGGAGAATAAATTTCAACACTAACTTGTGTAGATGGAGCTGCCCAAACCACCATTGCAATCTTATACAAGTGCGGATATGTAATTATAAAGTTGACGTTAAATTAGAAAATATTGATAAGTTGGTAACAGTAACAAAATGACTGAAAGATATATCGAACCGAAATAAACCGATATTTTTTTCGGTTCAGTTCCGGTTTTCGTTCCGACCAAAATAACGGTTTTTTCCGGTTTTCGGTTCAGTTCCGGTTCGAAGCCCTGGATTATACAATTAATGTATTGTATGTATTCAAATCAAATTTATAGATTTTCTTGAATAAAAAGCAATGTTGAGTTGTGTTAAAACAAAATTTTTAACCTTTTTGTATTTGACGCTAAAATCATATCTTGCATGAATCATTTGATTTAGAGTTAAAATAAATAAAAAAAAATCTTAATAATAGCATCTGTGATCAAGAGGGGAAAAAATCGCTTTTTCCTTTTCAATCTTTAGTCACTTATTCTGTATTATTTGTCACTTTTCTCACCTTTTTGAAAGTACCTCAGCAGTTGCAAGCCTGTTTTTACTGCTACATAAGACGGGCTATATGCTAGTATTATTATAAAACCAAAAACAAACTGTATAAATTTTCGTGCGTACATGTACCTCAGATTTAAGTAGTAAGTGTCAGTCTATTTAGCGTGTTAGAAAAAAAAGACTTAAATGTTCTAAAACCCAACCAAAAATGCTGTTATAGGGGATATAGGAACAAATTCTCAACCCACATCTACTGAAGAGAGAATGTACGTTTTAGAAATTTAATTGGACATTATTACTTTATTTGAGCTAACACTTTATTCGGATCATTCAATAATATTTCGCCTACAGGGATTCTTAAGAAGAATCGCGTTTAAATGCAGGTAAACAACGTAAATTTAATTCTGCGATCCCAAAAAGTATGACGCATGTACGAAGTGAGTGAGGGACAAACACGTGTAGCGGACCGGAGTTGAAAGATCACCAGCTTAAGTTCTTCACAATCAAGGCCACAGAGTGTTTTCCAGTCCTTTGAACCTGAGGAAGTAAACGGAGCTATTTTTGCTAGCCCGAAAGCGAAACGTGAGGTGAATCAAAAAAGGTATTCTTCCGTAATAGCGGAATGATAAGAAAAAAAAAAAAAAAAATCGTAATCGCAAGAAAGGGATAGTGCTTTCAGGTGTCTGACGCGAGAATCTTTCATTCGTTTGGGCAAAATCGATAAAAATTATTTTATCTTTGAAGCGATATCGATAGTTTCTCTGCGCATTTAACACTTGTAAATAGAGAAAGTGCATGTTTGTAAACAAATACGAGTGCTGACTACAACTCAACTTTTCGTTGGCAAAACATTGCTTACTTTCATTGTATCTTATGAGCTTCGATATGGATCACAAGTATACAATAAAACTAAATTTTATTTAAGGGAAGGAAACATCAGAAACTGGCCAAGTAATTCAAAATTAATTTTTCGATGGCCGAATTGTAGAGCTCTGCTCTTCGGAACCGGAGTTCGCGGGTTCGAATCCCGCTGCTGGCATCGATGTGTGTAGCCATTCGGAATCGGCTTTAAACTGTGCCCTTCTTACGAACCATGGACCTTTCCCTCAGTATCTCCACAGGTTCCAAGTCTCAGATAGCTCATCGGGAGATTGTGTCTGCGGTGCACTCGGTGACTCCAATCACTACCTGCACGACTGCCCCTTGACACATGACTTGCATTTTAAGAAACCCTCTGAAAGATCCAAGGAACTCTGGGCAGAGAGCTTAATCAAAAACCCGGTACTGATAAGGAAGGCCGGGAGCCTGGTTGACTGGCTCACCGCTAACCAAGGCGCCATCGTGCGGCCATGAATTTAACCTTATACCACACCGCCAGGGTCAAAGTACCCCTTCACGTATGACCATCACAACTGCCCTGTGCAGATATTGCTTCCCTCGCAAACACCTGCTCTCATGTCAGAAAGTATCATGTAGTACACCGGACTTTTACCTGGGCAGGACTCCTGCGGAGTATCCCCTGCACTTTCGTAAACTGCATTAATTGTACCTTTTAGTCTAGATTTTCTACATTTATATGTTTATATATATATATATATATATATATATATATATATATATATATATATATATATATATATATATATATATATATATATATTTTCTTTTGTTATTTTAAATATTATGGGCTTGCTTGCTTGACTTAATGCTGACTTGGACCCTGTGTAACGCATTGTTGCCGGACGGCCAGACCGAACCAGCAATTCAACACCCTACACCCGACTTCGGGTGGGTGGCTGGTAACAGGTAGTACACGGCTTTAAACTGTAGGTCCCGGTCTCATTAGACCTCGTGTGCAAAACAGTAGACCGTAACGCTCCAAACCAAACCAAAGTAATTTTTTTAGCACTTACAAAATTATATATTCTTTTAAAAAATTAAACACTTTACACAGTACTATTAAGTATCATAATCAAAGTATAGCTACTTTGATTATGTTAGCAAGCACAATAAACTATTACATAAATAAGAATCTAATAAAGACGTGTAAAACCTGATAGTTTTAAGGACATAAAATAATTAAAATTACAGGTACAGTACTTCTCACAAAAGCATAGAAAATACATTAGAAATATGGAAAAAAAACTTAGTAATAATAAAAAAATTCTTAGAGGATAATAATTTTATATAATCTATTACATTACAGTAAGGTTAAAGTTTTATTACCATTCTGAAAATGTTTGCAGCAAATTCTCGAAGAACTTGGAGTCCAGTCTTGCCTTTTCAAAGCTTTTATCCAAAGCATTCGCAATGTAGGATATTTAGGAAAGCAATAAAATCCAATATTTTCACCTTTTTGAAATACTTAGTACAGCCATAAGTACAACAGCTTGTTACCATTTTCAGATAACTGACAAAATTAAAATCCCGATAACAAGCACAATCCGTAAGAAATTCAAATGTTTCGCTAACAAGGAAGTTGAGCTGCAATTTTTGCTGCACCTGACATTCTCTATATTATATGCTGTATATTAATTTTCCAGTTAATATTATATGAGTTGGAGTGAAATTGCGGAATATTACTACAATATAGCGATCCCCTGAAAATTTAACCCTACACTGCACAGTGACGCATAAATGAATCAATTGTAGTTTCATCCTATACTATATCTACAATAATTTGCATTTATTTAACATTGGTTTGTATATCAGTTAAGACTTTTATTCCTTTCATTGTGATTTTCTTCTCTATATTGTTGTTTTCAAAGATATCATTGAGTAATATATCTTTGAGAACAAACTTTATTTAGATGTTGCACATGTTCACCATTTTGCTATTATTTTATATTGTATTTTTTGCTTATCTTTTTTAACGTTTGAATGAAGGAATTTTTTTGAGTTGACCAAGGCATTTAGATAAATTTTATACCAGTATTTTTCAAATATATTTATGAATAGTATTTATAACGCATATTGAATTTTTATATGCATCAAATACGGTTTTTCATTCAAAAAACAATAAGAAAAAATGAGCTGCAGTGAACTGCACTAGTTCAGTTGGGAAAGGCAGCGATCTCGTAACTGAAAGATTGTGGGGTCGAGGCTAGAGATGTCAAAGATTCGCCTAATGGCGACTGGGGCACGTAAAATAGGTCCATGGTCGCAACATCCTTCAAGTTCCTAGACGATATCTCTGGAAGTAGCAGGCCAAACCTGGGGCTCTTCTGTTTGGTCCCTGGTTCTAAATTTCTAGAACCCACTCTTAGAAGATCAACTTCTCGAGGTAGTGGTAACTACCTATCCATGAGAAGTCATATGACTTTAAAATGGACATGACACCAACCAACCAATCAACCATTTCATTCTGATTTTCTTCTCTAGCACTTTGACTGCCATGGCTATCATATGTGATATCCAGTGATATTTCCGTTGAGACACTGGCTATCCGATATGATAGCCATGGTGTTTTAACACTTCAGGCCATGGCTATCAAAGATGTTATCAGTTACATGAAAATCGTATTGGAGTTTGATTGTTGGGCTCCCTACGATGTGTTAGGTATACGTGGTTTGCGCAAATTGGTATATGTGACGATTTTATGAGCTAAGTGTTAGGATTACTTGGACTTAACCAGCGGTTAAGTATTGGTCTGATTATATACAATTTTCGACACTTTAAGATTGTAAACAGTTTCAAATGTACTAGTCATCATTTGTAATTATATTTTCTTTATTTAGTTACTGTGTGTGTATTTTAAGTTTTGTATATTTTTTTATTTTAAAACTTTATGCAAATTTACACGTGTATGTGGACAGCCCAGTTGTATTTAAACAATTGTAGTTTTATGTGTGCTGACTCTGACGGTTGTTCTTTAGATTCCCTGTGTGGGTTTCACGCTAGTCTTATTTTTTTATTGCTCGTGGAGCAATGTGTAATGTTATTAATTTTTGATTCATTTAAATAAACGGCATGTTTTTTTTAATGGTTTCACTCTTCACTCACCATACTTGCCGCTCTGCATTAAATGTCGTATGAGACTGATATGATAGCCATATTGTTTTAACACTTCAGGCCATGGCTATTAAAGATGTTATCAGTTACATGAAAATCTTATTGGAGTTTGATTGTTGGGCTCCCTACGATGTGTTAGGTATACGTGGTTTGCGCAAATTGGTATATGTGACGATTTTATGAGCTAAGTGTTAGGATTACTTGAACTTAACCAGCGGTTAAGTATTGGTCTGATTATATACAATTTTCGACACTTTAAGATTGTAAACAGTTTCAAATGTACTAGTCATCATTTGTAATTATATTTTCTTTATTTAGTTACTGTGTGTGTATTTTAAGTTTTGTATATTTTTTATTTTAAAACTTTATGCAAATTTACACGTGTATGTGGACAGCCCAGTTGTATTTAAACAATTGTAGTTTTATGTGTGCTGACTCTGACGGTTGTTCTTTAGATTCCCTGTGTGGGTTTCACGCTAGTCTTATTTTTATTTGCTCGTGGAGCAATGTGTAATGTTATTAATTTTTGATTCATTTAAATAAACGGCATGTTTTTTTTAATGGTTTCACTCTTCACTCACCATACTTGCCGCTCTGCATTAAATGTCGTATGAGACTGATATGATAGCCATGGTGTTTTAACACTTCAGGCCATGGCTATCAAAGATGTTATCAGTTACATGAAAATCGTATTGGAGTTTGATTGTTACGTTCCCTACAATGTGTTAGGTATACGTGGTTTGCGCAAATTGGTATATGTGACGATTTTATGAGCTAAGTTTTATGAAAAATTAAATATTTGGAACATGCAACATGAAAAAAGGAATATATATAAATAGAGAGAGTTTGTTTTGAAATATTGTTTTTATATATAGTTTTATGTTGAAAAAATACAAATTACACAAAAAAAAAAGTTTGGCCCCGTTGTGAACATTTGCAATTTTGGCTTGGCAGTCAAAGTGTTAAAGGAGAATAATTGAGCATCATATCTTTGAGAACAAACCTTATTTAGGTGTTGAACACGCTCCTCATTTTGCTATACAGTGTGCCCTCGCCTCTTCACGCTTCATGTTTTGCGGCTTCAGTGCTTCGTGGGTTTTTCCAAAATATTCATCCAAAAATAAAAATGAAAAAAATGCAACCATGGTGGCAGCCACATTGCGGGAAGAAGCTTTGTTTCATGTTGATGAGACAGAGAGATGGATCCCAGCATGTCAAACAAAGATGTGTTGACTCAGACTCAAGGCCGTAGGCAGGGGGAGGGATTTGGGGGACTGGTCCCCCCCAAAATTTTGAAAGACCATTTTGTAGATAGATAATGTCCCACTTTTGTGTTTGTGTGTGCTATCTGCCTAGCTGTTCATGAAAATAAACAGTTATTTTCTTAAAAAAAACCGCTCAGATCATAAAAGTCTTCCTGGGCCGCTGGCCGGAAATACAGTACTGTATTTCCGGCACTGTATTCTGGAAATACAGTGCTTTTCCTTTCATTAATTGAAGTATCATTCACAAATAAAGATGTCTTTCTCCCTTGGTCCCCCTCCGAAAATAATTTCTGGCTACGGCCCTGCTCAGAATACATACCACAGGCTCTCATAAAGGCGCGTGATTAGTTTCCAGTGTGACATCGACCAATGAGAGAAAAAACAAAGACAACTACCCATAAAATGTTTCTCTCCAAGATAAAGCCCCCGGCTCTAATGTCAGTGTCTCCAACAGAAGATTCTCCAAGTGAGTCTAAAGCTTCTAAGAGTCAAGTGGCAGCCTCTGCTTCGCCATCAACACAAGACTTTTCGCTTCTCTCAGAAAGCGATGTTGATTAATGTTTATTACTGTATAAAGTTTTGTAATTAACCTTATTAATTAGCACTGACACGTAAATACGTGTACTGTTGTAATTTTTGTTTTAAACGTGTAAAGTATAAATACTGTTTACATATTTAAAACATTCGTGTACCCGCATACACGAAAATTTCTAAGGGCAAATCCTACTTCTCAGTTTTTCAGCTTTCGCGGAAGGTTCTGGTCCCCGAAAAACGAGGAATCACTGTATTTACATTATGCATTCTACTATCATTTTCAACTCTTGAACCACCAAATTTTTCCTTTAGTTTTGATTTGGTTTGGAAATCTACGGCCTATTATTTTGCTGCACCAAAGCTAATAAAACCAGAATTAACTGTTTAAAACCGGTTGCTAACGCCTATGGACATCCATGCCGGTAGTGGAATTCAAACCCACGAACTCCCGTACAGAAGAGCTACTCATTCCGCCATCGTTCTACATTTTCCTTAATTAAACAAGCTATTCAGTTTTAATATTGTATTATTACTTTTCATATATATTTATCATTATCAAGGGTAGGTATAATTGATATTGAATTCATATATGCATCAAACACAATTTTTCATTAAAAATATTTACAAAAATTCAAAAATAATTTTTAAATGTTTTCTAAAACATTCTGTGGACCGTAATACGTGTGTGAAAAAATAAAGTTGTAAAAGAAAAATCGTGTAGTGTAAAATGAAGCGTTCCAAACTTTACAATTTTTGGCTATATGAAGTAGCCACTTCGGGAAAAAAAACAATTATAAAAGCAATTTTCGTTTGTTGCAACTTAATTATCATTACATAAATGTTAATTTATATATAAACTATATAAATTATATATGTGTGATCTGAAATTATTAAACGTATTTCATGTTTGTAAAAAAGAAAAAAAGGTTCTTATGTAGTCCTTTTATAAAATAAGGAAATCTGCTAAAGTGTGTCATAAAATAAAAATTCTACACTGGTTATTTTATAAATAAACTAATGACAGATAGTTAAAGTGTTCGACTGAATTACATAGGAACTATTACTAATAAATAGATACAACTAAATGATTTGTTACGGGGATTACCCACATTGTGGAAAAACAAGTAAATGAACAACCTTCTTATAGAGCAACTTAATTATTAACTGTTCCCTGCACACATTTACAAGTAGAATTCAAATATAAGAATAATGGAAAATAAAGCAGGGGCTTAAGATTTGCATTTATTTCGGTATAAAAACAAATACATGAGAATTCTAACGTTCAATATTAAATACTATAAAATTTGTTCATGAGATAACATAAACTAGCATGATATTGTAAAATATTTTACATTGAATTTTCAAGAAAATGAAAAATAAGTAGAATAGGTTTTATAATAGTTCAAAGAATTAGAATTTATATGAAAATGTAGCATAATTCATAAAAAAAAACGTTGTGAATATTTAATATTTAGTCCCAATGTAGTTATATCGCCCTTTGCTTTAATAACGTTACCTACACGATCAAACATACTACGCACTATCTTCTTACAGTGATCTCGCCGAAAGATGGCCGAATGGTAGAGCGCTATTCTTTGGAACCGGAGTTCGTGGGTTTGAATCCCGCTACTGGTATGGATGTTCATAGCCGTTCGGAATCGGCTTTAAACAGTAGGTTCCGATCTCATTAGTCCTCGTTAGTAAAACAGTAGACTGTAGCTCTCCAAGCCAAACCAATCTTGCAGTGATCTCTGATGATATATGCTAAAATGGATTTTACGCATTCCACGAGTTCATTTATTCCTTTAGGGCTAAATACTGAATGTGTTTTTCCTTTAAACTCTATATGTTCCCACTGGGTTTAAAAACTATGCAAATTGGTTAGCTAAGGAAATAATTTGATTTTATTGTTCTTACATCAAGTAATTTTGACGTGTGGCAAGAGGCCTGTTAGAAGATAATGTCATCTTCAAATAGATAACGGAATCATAAAATTCATAAGTATATCTGCTTATACTTAGGAATTTATCCTTGTTTACCTTTCGTTAGTCGAGTACCCCTCACAGATACATCTCTACTTCACTTTCCCCTCAACAGAAGAACAATAAACAATAAATTTTACTAATTAAATAAAGCGTTTAATACTTTATATCAAAGAGTCATAAAGATTACATTCATAAACTAGAATAAATTTCACCTGGTTTTCAAAAATCCATAACCACGTCATAGGTGCAAAGCGACTAACCATGTTGAAAAGAAGTGCACGTCTAACAGAAGGTTAAAATATGTAGCTTTCCTAAGACATAGCACTATACACCCACAAGTAATTACAAAGGTGGTTAACTTTAGTGAACATTTTAAACAATCTGTAATAAAGGCTTCTTGCTTGCAATGCCAAACGCGGAAACTGTTATGTTCGTGGGAAACATAAAACAGTGATTCATCGCAATAAAAGTTCATTTTTATTGTAGTTTTGAGTACTTCACTTAAATCTATCTTTGCACCACCGCACTCAAGCTTTTTTTCCCGTTATACTAAACTAGCGGCTTTGTCTTAGGCACGCGTGAGTGAAAATCAAGTTCATGGTGTTCTCGCAGTGTGGTAGATGTTGAGGCATCCATGCCGTGTCTTCTTCACTTTCTACTTAAGAATCTTAGGATCCTCAAGCGACTTTCTCCTCGGATAAGTTTCAGCATTGCTTAAAGTTCTTATGACGCATCAACCTCTACGTACTGAAAAAGAAACACATTCAATTTACAATTCCTTTTCCAGATGAAGATTTCTCGTGTGATAGTGAAAAATATTCAACCGATTTATTTTGGTTCATGTGGACCTGGGATGAGGCCTTTAATCTGTTGAAAAGTTTTCGCTGTCACACGAGAAATTCAAGCATTCTTCATCTTGTAAAGGATTAGTAAACTGAATCTGTTGCTTTTTCACATGTACAGAATTACGTGTGATTAGGCTTTTAGGGTAGTTGTTCGTTTACGACTATTATTTGCACGATTACTTTAAAAAAATTATTTTTAGAAAAATTTAAAAATTTTACTCACTTTTATTTAAGAGCAATTTACATTTTTCGGAATTATATGTTGACTAAGTTCCTCACTGCTTAGACTCACATTATATATCTTAAAGAGTTCAATATGCTCAGGGGTTGGATAAAATAATGCGATCAACTGTGAGATGAGATAAAATATTTATTAGGAGGATGATGACCCTCCTTTTACATAAATGACGGCTCGTATCCGAAGTGGGATGGACAGCATAAGTCATGCCTGATAGTCATTAGGATGCGTAGTTCTCCTGCAATTTAAAGGTAGGTTTGCACGAACCCAATCCTTAGGATTCAAGCCAACAAACTTCAGACTTGACCTAGACATATCCAGGAGGTTGTAATTCACCCATTTTTTATCTATGTTCTTCAGTTCTCCCATTTTTAATAACTATATTAACTTTAATTGTAATTTTAACTCCAGACGGACATCATAGTTTAACAAATATAAGGCGTTACTGTTGCCACGTCGGAGAATAACCTAAATTTAAATCAGCGTTATTTTTGTTCCCGATTCCGCATTTCTCTTTCGCTCGTTGACTTCCCAGTGAGAGGATATTTAGACCCTCAGATTGATGCTGCAACTTCTCTGAATACATAGGAAGATGTTTAAGACACTTATTGTTCAAACTAGAATTTCTAGCCTAATACGCTAACAACTAGGATATCTTTTGCTCTTTTTACGTATGCTAGTGGTTAACATTTCATCAGCACCCAATCCTTAGTTCCCACGATGTAGGAGGTACTTGAGTTACTTTTTAATCAGTCTAAGCTGCGAGGGAAATGCAGATAGGTTCATTGCCAACTTGACTGTTGAACAAAGGATTGAGGAGGGATCGTGTCTCATCATCATCATCATAATTATAATTGACACAAAAGCCCAAAGTAGATCAAGGCCTTCTGCTGGAGACTCTTTCATGACATTTTATTCTTCGTCCTTGTCGGCCAGTTCTTTACAAGGAGCTGGACAGGTTGGAAGACACAAGACAAAGAGGAATACTCTGGTCGTCCAGGTTGGGGGTTAGGGGTGGGGCTGATACTCCCCCCTCCTTAAAAATTTACCTGATTGGAAATTTAATGCAGATTCAGGGATTGCGTCTATTCAAGCAAAAAATTGTCCAGTTACATTGTAAAGCAAGTTGGTTAAATGCCTAGTTACACCACGTTCCAAATTCAGTTTTGCTTCTCTACAGTATGATTCACGGTGACTTTATTAATTTCACTGTCATGAGACAACAAGACTTTGGGCTATGAAGTTTTCTCCAGCATATAATATAACAATATATAACAATATAAAAATATAACAATAGGGAGAAAATTATTCAGACTGTAAATTAAATATAAGTTAAGGTTAAGAATTAAAATTCGTTTTTAAATAAAATAGTATAATAAATATTTGAATTAATACTGAATCATTTATCTTGGTACTTTGGACATAGGGAACAATCTGGTAGATTAAAAAATATTTACATTTCGTTTCCATGTGGTTGTCAAGAATACATTACAGCCGTCAAGCGGAGGCAATAACCATCGATAGTAAAAAATTTGGTACTTTGTTTATAGGATTGCATTTACCTTCGATGAAAAGGAAAACTCATTTTGAGAAAACATAAAATTTCTGCAAATTATTTTTGAGCTGTCACTAAAAAAAGACGACAGGCTTTTAATGAGTTAATACTTCTACAGTGACTTTAAGTAAGGAAGGAATGTATAAAAACCCTTGAAATTGAACAGTAGTTTTATATTTAAATTGTAAATGAAAGTAAAAAGAAATATATGGGATTGATCTTGTGTCACTGTATACTTTTTATAGAAGAATCATCTCTAATCTTAAAAACGTTCGCACATTTTTCCTTTTGCCAATGAGGTCTGTACTTGAATGAACCTATCATGGAAGCCGTATGGGGTTTTTCTGCTTTTATTTTATGAGCTCATTACCAGATCTTCTTTCGTAAGTAAAACAGTAAAGTCTCAGTGCACCCAAGCCTTTCGGAAAATAAACTTTTTATGTACATTTGAAAATGCCATTAATAATCTATATCAACTGAGCTATACATTTTTTCTTTATGTAATCCTGAGAATGTCTTCGAGGTGTAATATCATCTGGAGCGTGCACTCTTATTTCACTGTTATATATGCTTGACATGACGGGATTTACCGTCATTATTCATGCTTGGTCGCTCGAAGTGCATAGAGGCTTACCTGTGTGAAATGTTACGATAAAGCATCTCATGTGAATCCGTATGTGATATGAAGTGTTACGAATTGGTCTCTTATTGTATTTTAGTTGGGATTGTTTCAACGTGTCAGTGCTTTACTGGGATCTGGAAGCACATCGAGCGATTCTAAATAACGTTGTTTTTTATTCTGGACAAAGATAGCACTGCTGAGAATATCTCGTACGGAAATCAGGTTTCGCTACTGTTGTTTTCCATAAAGTTTATGAATATTCCTTTGTACACGAAGAGTGTTTTGTTGCAATACGAGACGTTGTATACACAATGGAGAAAGTTAGGTGAATCTTAAGGCTTTTACACACGTAAATCTGTATGCGTTGAAACAGCAACGGATTCAGCTCACGAACCCTTTTCCTGATAAAGAATGGGCTAATTTCTTATGTTAGCTATTTTTTTTTAACATTTATTTGCATAGAGGTTGACCAGTAATAAGGCATTTAATCGGCATTTTATGTTATCCCAGGATAAATCCGCATATTCTTCATCTGAATAAAATCTTAAATTGGATCTTTTTCAAAGTGTACAGTTTGACGTATTATAAAGATTTATAGGAAGATATGTCTATCATTCTTTGAAACCTAAAATAGGTGCTTTAAATAGGTTTTGATTCCACACAAAACTGGTCAGATATTTTCTTCTCAATTTTGAATATCTGGGGAGCTCTTCATTAAGAAGTAAAATATTAGAAGTGAACTTCACTCACAAGTAATATATTATGTGGTACAGAAAAAGACTTCGGATAAGAATATAATAGAAAATTAAAGTAAACAGAAAAAGGGGACAAAATAAAGAATAATAAAAAGCAAACATTTATTAATTATTCGCTTGCCACAGATTTTTACCTATCTTCGCACTGATAAAGTAGCTCAATTGTAGCTACGAAACTACTGTTTGCTTTTAATTTTTACTTACAGTTGTGTTTTATTTAAGATAGCTTTACTTTATACTTTTCCTAAATTTTTGTTCAAGGCTTTATTCTATCTGATGTCTGAGTAGGGCACTTCGGTATCGGAATTTGTGGTTTTAAATCCTCTTGCGGGGACATATGTACGTATCCGTTCAGAAACTGCTTTAAACAGCAAATTCCGCTCTCAATAACCCTCTAAAAATAGTAAAAAATCACCCAACTTATATATTTTTCGGAATAAGAAAAGTTCAGTTAATGTAAGAAAGATGCTAGTATGTTCGTAATGCATAAAAATGATTCTAGAATACCTTAATTGGTCTGGTTTGGAGTACGAAGATCAATATTGTACCACATGAAGTTTAATTGGATCAGGACCGAATTCCTGAAGGGGATTCAGAAAGGTAAGAATATCTTCATTAGCTGTAGGATTCGAACCCATGGGTTCATATCAAAAAGACTACGACGATTCGGTTACCATCCACATTTTGTAAAATCCAGGAAAAAATATATAATCAAAATACTAACTACAACAGTAATCCATCTGTACTTAATCATTCGTCTGAGATTTTAATATTTTTGAAGTATAGTGCAAACCATAAATTATTATCGAGGTTTAAATACTTCATTTATCTCTGACTCCCCAGTCCTCTTTGGCTTCGGGTCCTGGAATAAAGTAACAAATAAGTTTATTTTTTATGACTACGTGAGATCTACAATGAGTACGAAAATCATTCGTCTGAGATTTTAATATTTTTGAAGTATAGTGCAAACCATAAATTATTATCGAGGTTTAAATACTTCATTTATCTCTGACTCCCCAGTCCTCTTTGGCTTCGGGTCCTGGAATAAAGTAACAAATGAGTTTATTTTTTATGACTACGTGAGATCTACAATGAGTACGAAAATCATTCGTCTGAGATTTTAATATTTTTGAAGTATAGTGCAAACCATAAATTATTATCGAGGTTTAATTACTTCATTTATCTCTGACTCCCCAGTCCTCTTTGGCTTCGGATCCTGGAATAAAGTAACAAATAAGTTTATTTTTTATGACTACGTGAGATCTACAATGAGTACGAAAATCATTCGTCTGAGATTTTAATATTTTTGAAGTATAGTGCAAACCATAAATTATTATCGAGGTTTAATTACTTCATTTATCTCTGACTCCCCAGTCCTCTTTGGCTTCGGGTTCTGGAATAAAGTAACAAATAAGTTTATTTTTTTATGACTACGTGAGATCTACAATGAGTACGAAAATCATTCGTCTGAGATTTTAATATTTTTGAAGTATAGTGCAAACCATAAATTATTATCGAGGTTTAATTACTTCATTTATCTCTGACTCCCCAGTCCTCTTTGGCTTCGGGTCCTGGAATAAAGTAACAAATAAGTTTATTTTTTATGACTACGTGAGATCTACAATGAGTACGAAAATCATTCGTCTGAGATTTTAATATTTTTGAAGTATAGTGCAAACCATAAATTATTATCGAGGTTTAATTACTTCATTTATCTCTGACTCCCCAGTCCTCTTTGGCTTCGGGTCCTGGAATAAAGTAACAAATAAGTTTATTTTTTATGACTACGTGAGATCTACAATGAGTACGAAAATTGAGTATGCATTTAAACGTAGAGTATAGTTTTATATACCAAGTTAAATTTTCGTTTTAAGGTAATCGTGCCAATGTATTTGTGTAAAAGTGGTTAAAATTTCGAAGTAAAATATTACTTATTTTATAAGTTATTTATTGTTTCAAATCAGCTTCTCTAAGGTGCTCCATACGCAGGGCTGTAACTAGGTCCTTTGGCACCCGTGGTAAAAAACTAGTCGGCTCCCTGACGCAATATAGTGAGAAAATACATAAACACATTTTTTTTTCTATATCATGTATTCAGAATAAACACACAAAACTAATTCTTAAATTATTCCTAGTGTATTAATTTTTAATTTTTTCTTCTATTTGTACCTTATTAATACTTAAAATATTTTTTGAATACTCTGGGGGTATTATTTTGCTGATAAACGAAATAGTTTATTTGAAGAATTTTTTTTTTTTTTTTTAGGAGAATGTTTTTTATACGTTAAAATTTCATAAAATATTGACGAATTTCTAATTTTAAATTTAGTTTTAATAACTTTAATAAATTCAAAATTTAAAACGAATACCCGGATTTATATTAAGGATAATTATAATTATATATAATTATAGCATTTTATAAGAATCTATAACAAGTTTAGTCTTTAGAAGCCTTTTAAAAAATAAGAAAATCCATAAAAAAATAATTTCTACACACTTTGGATTTTATAAATAAAATCGGATTTTATAATATGAAATTTATTTTTCAACTTTTTTTTCTTATTTCTACTCGGATCAAATTGTCCTCTTTCGGATCCCATTTTCATAACAGTGCGGCACCCCTATGACTGATGAGCCCATGGCAAATGCTACCTTTGGCACGCCCTAGTTACGGCCCTGTCCATACGCATTTCTTTTATACCTATTTTTGGCTAATTTTCTTTCTATGATATCTTTTTGATTTTGGAACTTCGCTGTTTTCATAAACGCCAATAGAAAATATTCAGAAAAAAAAAGAATAGTGAAAATACCTATTTTACCTGCACAAAATATATGTAATGATACAGATATGACAGATTTTGAAGTTCGAAATAGATAAATTCTGATTAACTTTTATTTGATATTCTATGGTGTAAATAGCTGAAAAATGTCAAAGAGATGGAATAGTTAAAACTGCACCTGCAGTGTTTCAAAAATTAAAAATAAAAATAAAAATAAAAACATGTTTGAAAGAAGCATCTAATGCTATTCTTAGTAACAATTGTCTGTTACAGCAATAATTAAACTCCCTTTCTGCTTTTCATTCTTAACCCTCTAAGCGGTTCGCACGTACAATTTCGCCAAACCGATGATAACTTTAAAACGTACAATTTTCGACCTCCAAAAACGCTCCAGAAATGGATGTAATGTATGTTTTTGCCAGTGCTTTCCCCCATGGAGTTTTTAGGTAGGAGGGTCACGTCTATTGTTTAGGAATTGCACCCCTCTTTCACTTAATTACTTCATTTATCTCTGACTCCCCAGTCCTCTTTGGCTTCGGGTTCTGGAATAAAGTAACAAATAAGTTTATTTTTTTATGACTACGTGAGATCTACAATGAGTACGAAAATCATTCGTCTGAGATTTTAATATTTTTGAAGTATAGTGCAAACCATAAATTATTATCGAGGTTTAATTACTTCATTTATCTCTGACTCCCCAGTCCTCTTTGGCTTCGGGTTCTGGAATAAAGTAAACAAATAAGTTTATTTTTTTATGACTACGTGAGATCTACAATGAGTACGAAAATCATTCGTCTGAGATTTTAATATTTTTGAAGTATAGTGCAAACCATAAATTATTATCGAGGTTTAATTACTTCATTTATCTCTGACTCCCCAGTCCTCTTTGGCTTCGGGTCCTGGAATAAAGTAACAAATAAGTTTATTTTTTTATGACTACGTGAGATCTACAATGAGTACGAAAATCATTCGTCTGAGATTTTAATATTTTTGAAGTATAGTGCAAACCATAAATTATTATCGAGGTTTAATTACTTCATTTATCTCTGACTCCCCAGTCCTCTTTGGCTTCGGGTCCTGGAATAAAGTAACAAAGAAGTTTATTTTTTATGACTACGTGAGATCTACAATGAGTACGAAAAATCATTCGTCTGAGATTTTAATATTTTTGAAGTATAGTGCAAACCATAAATTATTATCGAGGTTTAATTACTTCATTTATCTCTGACTCCCCAGTCCTCTTTGGCTTCGGGTCCTGGAATAAAGTAACAAATAAGTTTATTTTTTATGACTACGTGAGATCTACAATGAGTACGAAAATCATTCGTCTGAGATTTT
Organism: Pardosa pseudoannulata; assembly: GCA_032207245.1. Taxonomy (NCBI): domain Eukaryota; kingdom Metazoa; phylum Arthropoda; class Arachnida; order Araneae; family Lycosidae; genus Pardosa; species Pardosa pseudoannulata. The sequence goes on from CM063503.1 coordinate 62,039,538, forward strand.
AATATTTTTGAAGTATAGTGCAAACCATAAATTATTATCGAGGTTTAATTACTTCATTTATCTCTGACTCCCCAGTCCTCTTTGGCTTCGGGTTCCTGGAATAAAGTAACAAAGAAGTTTATTTTTTATGACTACGTGAGATCTACAATGAGTACGAAAATTGAGTATGCATTTAAAACGTAGAGTTATAGTTTTATATACCAAGTTAAATTTTCGTTTTAAGGTAATCGTGCCAATGTATTTGTGTAAAAGTGGTTAAAATTTCGAAGTAAAATATTACTTATTTTATAAGTTATTTATTGTTTCAAATCAGCTTCTCTAAGGTGCTCCATACGCAGGGCTGTAACTAGGTCCTTTGGCACCCGTGGTAAAAAACTAGTCGGCTCCCTGACGCAATATAGTGAGAAAATACATAAACACATTTTTTTTTCTATATCATGTATTCAGAATAAACACACAAAACTAATTCTTAAATTATTCCTAGTGTATTAATTTTTAATGTTTTCTTCTATTTGTACCTTATTTATACTTAAAATATTTTTTGAACACTCTGGGGGTATTATTTTGCTGACAAACGGAATAGTTTTTTTTTGAGGAGAATACATTTTTTTGTACGTTAAAATTTCATAAAATATTGACGAATTTCTAATTTTAAATTTAGTTTTAATAACTTTAATAAATTCAAAATTTAAAATAAATACCCGGATTTATATTAAGGATAATTATAATTATATATAATTATAGCATTTTATAAGAATCTATAACAAGTTTAGTCTCTAGAAGCCTTTTAAAAAATAATAAAATTTGTAAAAAAATAATTTCTAAACACTTTGGATTTTATAAATAAAATCGGATTTTATAATTTAAAATTTATTTTTCAACTTTTTTTTTATTTCTACTCAGATCGAGTTGTCCTCTTTCGGATCCCATTTTCATAACAGTGCGGCTCCCTTATGACTGATGAGCCCATGGCAAATGCTACCTTTGGCACGCCCTAGTTACGGCCCTGTCCATACGCATTTCTTTTATACCTATTTTTGGCTAATTTTCTTTCTATGATATCTTTTTGATTTTGGAACTTCGCTGTTTTCATAAACGCCAATAGAAAATATTCAGAAAAAAAAAGAATAGTGAAAATACCTATTTTACCTGCACAAAATATATGTAATGATACAGATATGACAGATTTTGAAGTTCGAAATAGATAAATTCTGATTAACTTTTATTTGATATTCTATGGTGTAAATAGCTGAAAAATGTCAAAGAGATGGAATAGTTAAAACTGCACCTGCAGTGTTTCAAAAATTAAAAATAAAAATAAAAATAAAAACATGTTTGAAAGAAGCATCTAATGCTATTCTTAGTAACAATTGTCTGTTACAGCAATAATTAAACTCCCTTTCTGCTTTTCATTCTTAATTATACCTAATAATTCTCTCACAATTCAATGATATAAAAAGTCAAAACTCGCTCAGAGCTGATTGTCACCTTAAAAGCATAAAAACTCTCCCAGCTTTCAATTTAACTTACTTCATCAATCTCTAAGATTGCAAAAAATATTTGACCCATGAACTTAAAAAATAAACAAACCAAAAGTAGTAGGTTTTGTGCTCCTCCAGGTCATTTGCTTTTTCTCATTTCTTGATGCCTTTTTCCACGAGCTTACTTAACCAACTTCACCTTTCCCATAAGAAGGCAGTTTAGAAATAGAGTTCGTTCGGCATAAACGCTATCAATAAAAACACCAAAAAATAATGAATTGGATAACCAAAAATATAATTGTGGATTACTCCAGATGTTCAAAATTGATATCTTGTGAATGGACACAAGTAAAATAAATTTTTTTTGGTCCCACAACAAACAAATAAAACAAAAAAAGGGCCTAATAATTATTTTTTATGTTCAAAACTTAAAAACGGCTTTCAGATTTTTTTTGTTGTTTATGTTTAATATTAGTTATAAAAAATTGATGTAATAATAGCTGAAGTTGATTTAGAGTCAACCATTTTAGCTTTTACTAATATAAAAGTATTAAACAGTCAGTAGTAAAAACTGAGTTAATTTTATGAAACATTTCATTATAAATACATATTATACCAAACTTCTGATAATATTTTCTATGAGCGCGTTTATATTTTTAATAACAGAGGAAAAAAAATTTCCTGAGACAAATATTTGTTTTCTTTTATATTGGAATGATTATGTTACTTTTTATTTCAAATTTTGTACTTTTCTTTCATGGTCGGGCTAACGACCATTTTATCCAACATGGACATCATTTTAAGTATAAAAACACTCATTGTATATATATATATATATATATATATATATATATATTTGTATATATATATATATATATATATATATATATATCTGTAATGAGACTAACTTCTCGATGGGGGTTTGCAGTCATGGCCATAAAAATGATACCGTTTCAGCTATAGACCTTTATTAAGATAAATTTGAAGGACGGGTTCCCACTTCATCATAGAGACAAACTGAATGGTCAGCTAGCATGAAGTTCTATGTACAAGACAAGTAACACCTGGGTCAACATCTGTGGGAAAATATCTCTAGAAAAATCTGTCTCCGCTAGCGTGTATCCCCTTTTTATTTGGAAATTTCCCAAATTGTCCGCTAGGGCCATATAGGTTTATAATTGGCCAGGCCCCTTCTCTGAGGGCGTAACCTGTAGCCCCAGTGGTCAATTTAGGTTAGGGGTTAAAAAGGGGAATGGAAAATGACGCGGGAATTTTTACCCTTGATTTAACTTTTGAAAACCCCTGAGAATTTTCCTTACACACACACACACACACACACACACACACATATATATATATATATATATATATATATATATATATATATATTTGTATATATATATATGTATATATATATGTATATATATATATACATATATATATACATATATATATGTACATATACATATATATATATATATACATATATATATATATATATATATATATATATATATATACATATATGTGTGTGTTTGTGCGTGTGTGTTTGTGCGTGTGCATGTATGGTAATCGAGTTTACAATAAAGTAAATAAAAATAAAAAAAGATAAATAAAACGGTTATGCACTTAATTGTTTAAAGACGTTACATTTAACTTTTTGCTACACGAGGGCTAATTACACCAGGACCTACTATCCAAAGCTGGTAGCTGGCTTTAAATATCAATATTTTGCCAGTAAAGTGAAAAGAAAAATTTAAAAGTAACAGAGACTTATTATTTTAATAAACTAGTTAAATATGATCAATGTTTACTTTTTGGGTAGATATTACTAGGGTCTCAGTTTAATAAAAAAAAAACTAAAATAAAAGTGTTCTTCTAGTTTTGTAAACTTCAAAAAAGTTCCGATATAGTATGATGTTTTAAGGCTTAGAGAATGACCCTAAAAAGTAACAGTAGCTTTTGAAAAGTTAATCTTTTGTAGTTTGAATGTCAACGAAGTGGATGATTTTTTTTTTATTCAATATGAAATGATTAAACGAACTCAGATGCAAGAAAGGTAAAGGATAAACCATAAGCATTTCTGCTTCAATACTTGCTGAAGGAAAAATTCATCGGAGCATAAGCGGAATGGATTCGATCCATTTGAATTGAATCTTGTCGATATTTTAAACTATGAAATATTTTCATCTTCTAACTTGATGATATCACCCTTGGAAAATTAACTATCTCGACGAATTTAATGCTCTATCACTCTGTGCAGAGTACGATAACAGGAGGAATTGTTTCAAAATCTGTTGGAGAGAGGTTCTATTAAGTTTAATTGTAAATGTTTAAGGGGGGTATAGTACATTTTCGAGTTCAAAAATAGTCCGTTTTTGCTTCGGTATAAAATAAAATGCTCTGCTCTGTTTATAATAAAATTTTTCCATGGCCCTAAGAATTACTTTGAATCGAAAAAGTCTGTTCTAAAGATTTTGCTTTCTATAAAGGTATTTTTTTTATTAAGTTAGGGCTTTATTAAATATCTTGTTAAAATAATCATTCTAAAAAGATAAGAATTATTTATTTCACTTTGAATCGAAAAAGTCTGTTCTAAAGATTTTGCTTTCTATAAAGGTATTTTTTTTATTAAGTTAGGGCTTTATTAAATATCTTGTTAAAATAATCATTCTAAAAAGATAAGAATTATTTATTTCACTTTGAATCGAAAAAGTCTGTTCTAAAGATTTTGCTTTCTATAAAGGTATTTTTTTTTATTAAGTTAGGGCTTTATTAAATATCTTGTTAAAATAATCATTCTAAAAAGAGAAGAATTATTTATTTTACTTTGAATCGAAAAAGTGTGTTCTAAAGATTTTGCTTTCTATAAAGGTATTTTTTTTATTAAGTTAGGGCTTTATTAAATATCTTGTAAAAAATCATTCTAAAAAGAGAAGAATTATTTATTTCACTTTGAATCGAAAAAGTCTGTTCTAAAGATTTTGCTTTCTATAAAGGAATTTTTTTTATTAAGTTAGGGCTTTATTAAATATCTTGTTAAAAATCATTCTAAAAAGAGAAGAATTATTTATTTCACTTTGAATCGAAAAAGTCTGTTCTAAAGATTTTGCTTTCTATAAAGGAATTTTTTTTATTAAGTTAGGGCTTTATTAAATATCTTGTTAAAATAATATAAGGTTCTAACTTTATAAAGCATGATTTAGTTTTGTTGTATGAAGCAATACATTAAAAAATATAAAATGCATACAACGTGTGAAAAGAGAAATCTACCTAACCCCAGTTCTTAAATTTTGTAAAGTAGAAACCATTTTTTAATAGGAAAATAGAAGCAAATTTTTCTTTTTATGCAGTGAATTATACAAAGAGGAGTAATATATTTTACTTTTTATCATGATAAAGGCTATTTATTTTCAATTTTTCAATTTCTTGACAGTTTCTAATTCCTTTTAAATTTTACACAAAGTCATGCACATTTAAGTTTTAGGTTTACATCATTTAAGTATGCATAAAAATTAATTACAAGATCATTTCAATACAATGAAAACGACTTAATTCGTTTATCATTTATGTGACAGCTGAAATTAAAAAAAAAATATTTTGAAGAAAGCTCACGTTTGTAATAGTTTTATTTATTAGTTATTTATATAACAAATGTTTGAAAATCTTTATTTTTAAAATCTCAAATTGAACGGAAAAAGCTTAGCATGCGAATTTTACTTTGACTGACCGGGGAATGATGAATAACAAAGAGGAAAGGGGAGCTGTGCACAAATAAAAATTGGGGCCCCCAATGGCCTTAACTGCATTGTAGCAATACTTTTTGTAGATTAACGTAAAATTATGACATTTTGATGTTTAATGTTCGTTATTCATATTTAAAAATATTTTTAACAAGATTTTCAAGAATCAAAATACCATACACAGAATGTTAGCGAAAAATAGCAGAACACGTGCAACTAAATACTCATTGTATGTTATTTACCAATTTAATATTCTAAGAACTGCTCAACTGCACGCTTTATATTTTGTCTCATTTTTAAAAATGCGTTGTTAAGTTAAAAATGGGGGCCGGACACGTGTTTCGAATTCGCTTCCGTAAATCAGGCCATATGACTGACTGTGTACCTAAATATAAATACATCTTTTAATCCAGCTTATTTTTACGTGGATTATCAGTAGAAATCAGGGCCGTAAGCAAAAGAGCAGTCTTAGGTTCCGGTTCTCTCCCAAATACGATTATACCTTATTAAGGGGAAATCTTGTACCACGTAGAAAAGGAATTTTAACGCTCCAATGGTTTTCAATTGTATAATCATTTTCCTGAGAAGTTTCTCTGTGTCTTCATTTATATCCTGATAGCTTATCTACTATTAAAAATCTTCAGAATGTAGTTTTAGTAATTGGTGACTAGTAAAAGAGATAAATAATTATCATGAAATGTGTAATAAGACTATTAATATTGCGATGCTCATGTCGGGAATCCAAGCAACGGATATGTGAATTTTCTTGAAAAAATCTCAATTAATTAGGATTAAACATTAACTTTACACTGGCGTGCAAAACTTAAGCAACAGGTGGGTTTTTTGCCATAACCCCACGAGAAATCATCTGAGAGACATGAAATTAAGAAATGAGGGAGAGTATTATGTACGTAAAGGATGACAAAAGTATTGGCGGTGAAAAAGGAATACAATGCATACGGTATGGAATCAAACAAAAACAAGCTTTATTGAGTGCATAGTATCGTGACTCATGATTGTCTGTCCAAGAGGAAGAACAACAAGCAGATGTTCCTTAATATGGGATATGCCCTCCCCTAACTGCAATAGTTGCTTTGCACCGTCTCCGCATACTCAGAACCAGTTGGTTCAACATTTCTTGCGGTAGGACTGCCATTCCGCAATCAGCATCTGTTTGAGTTGTTGGGTGTTCTCCGGAGTATGTAAGCAGGCTGCAATGCGTCTCCCCAAAGCCTCCTACACATGTTCGATAGGATTTAAATCAGTGGAGTACGCTGGCCAATTCATTCGAATGATATCTTCACTTTTCAGTAGCTCCTCAACAGCAATAATACTCTCCCTCATTTTTGAATTTCATGTCTCTCAGATGATTTCTCGTGGAGTTATGGAAAAAAAAAAAACCCACCTGTTGCTTAAATTTTGCACACTAGTGTATATAGCATCAATCTATAGTTAAAAATTATTAAAAAATGATATTTTGGATGATTGCATGAGGAGTGGCAGGGTAGTGATAAGGGAATTATATATATAGTATGTAAACACGTTAATTATCAATTAGAAATCAAAAACGTGGTTGTAATTTTGGGATATATATGAGAAAAGTTTTCCTAGTTTTCTAAATAAAATAGAAAACATTAATTCTCTTATTGTTTTTTGGACCTCATTGTTGATTTTCATTACTATACTATACTTGCACTGCTTGTTCTTTCCGTAAAATTTTTATTAAAAAATATGATATTGAATCGTACTATGATTGCATCATACACATAACAAAATGACACCATAGACATAACAAAAATGAGAAAATCTAAAAGAGTTAATACACACAAATGTATATAAATGCGAATTATTAGTTTATTTTTACTTTGGTCTGACAAATTCTGTATTAATGATTGCTTAAATGTTAAGTTACTTTTGGATTTGTTTTGTTTTGTCTCACTTTGCTAATAAACAACCTTTATTTATTGTTAACCAATGTTTTAATTTGAAATATAGTATATTTATATTTGAACGTTAAAAGTTGTTTATTTGTGAACAAAAATTAATCTGAAAATCTGCAAATAATAAGCATATAAATAATGTAGGTTAGTTTGTAACAAGATGTTGATGATTATTGCCAAAATTTTTGTAAAAGGATTAATTCTATTCATATTAGTTCGTTGGAATTTAATTGTGGTCTTTCTAACTTATCTTGACTTTAGGGTGACCACAAAGTCCTTTAGGGTTTGGTCATGAGTCGTCTCGTCTTCATTGCTTTTTCCAAATGTTCCCAAGCGTTTCTGTTCCGGGAGCTCTTAGTCTGTATCAGAATTTTTAACGGCGTCCTGTCATGACATTGATCTATCATATATAGTCAATGTGGTTAACTTAGTTAAAATATAATGATAAATGAATTCTGAGAGAATTTATGCAATAGGCTTATCATTAAAACAATTAATAGTGTGGATGAGTTGATTGTTCACTACAACTTCTGAAATATCGGAACTAAACTAAATACAGCTACCCCCATTTCCTGCTCCAAGCTAATTTTCGCTCTATATTTACTCTTCATTACAGCGACTGTCGTAAACCATGCTTCGGCCAAATAGAATGTTGAAAATTGATTTAAGGTTAGTTGAGTTTTAGCCCTGAGTAGTGGATATCTTTTACTTGTATACGAAAATAAATGATCATCCTGTTGCTAATATTTTTGCTTCAATTTTCGCTCCAAGACAACTCAAGAAATTTTTTTTTCCTTTTATAGAAATAAATTCAGTCGAATCTTTGTTTTTATAATGATATCGAATTCATGCAAATTTTTCGGTATTATCTCTTCAGAGTATTTTTCGAACCATCTGATAAACTATGGTAGGTGATATTCATAAACAGATTTTATGTTGTAACACGAATCAACTTTACTGGAGATTTCAAACTGGAGCAACATAGGAGAAACATTATCGACACTATCTTCATTAACTTTGGTTTTCTTAAGTAAATGGGTTTTCTCCTCCTGATTTCGTTACTTTTATAAAAAATATCTAATATTCGAATATTTTCGTGGAGTCCCCGTAGCATTGCCGCGGAACTCTGTGTGAGATGGGGGGGGGGATTAATCAAGACACAAATTTTGTGAACCTTTGGCTTCTCTATTAATCTGTTTAAAATACACTTATCACATTTCTACTGAACCAGAGCCTAAAATCTCCGACTTGCTTACGGTTTGGTTTGGTTTGAAGTGCTATAATTTTGCTACACGAGGGCTGACGTGACTGGAACCTACTGTTTAAAGCCGATTCCGAAAGGCTACGAACATCAATGCAAGTAGATTTGAACATAGGAAGAGTAGCTCCCTGCCATTCGGCCATTGTTTGGCTACACTTGCGTACGGCCCTGTACAGAAGGTGCATATACATTTAGTAATCTCAGCTCAGAAAAAATTTAAAACTGGTGAATTATTTTTAATAGCTTTTTCAATTGGTAATCTGTTTGTTACTTTTCTGATTTTAAGGAATGTTGGAAAATTTAAACGAAAAATTTTGCTGAAATGGAAAGAAACAGACATAAGACTTTGTCCGTACATTAGCAAAATATTAGGTGGTCTTGATAATTTGAAGATGAATATTTATTTAAAAATGTAAATATTTAAAAACAGTACATGACTTTTTATTATAAGCTTTCGAAATTTGATTTAAATGTTATCTTCAAAATAAGTAAATTAAATTATTACCTTTTTAAAAACAAATAAAAGGGTTACAGAGAAAAATATTTGAAACGCATAGTTACTACTGTTAAAATAACTTAAATTCTGAAGAAAATATCTTTGGTTTACTTATTTGTGTTAAAATCATAAATACTTATATTCTTTATTTCAGATTTTATAAGTTATGTTGCAGCTAGATTTTATTTCTTCCCTTTATGTCTTATATTACTACAATTTTATCTTACGAGCTTTCTTCAAATGACCTGTACTATTATCTTGAAGACCCAACAGCTTTTAGGACAAAGCAATTATTCTAAACATGTGTCTTATTCTATTAATGAGAAGGTCAAAGCAAGAGACAATTCCGGGAGGACACAAATAACTATAGAAGATCGAGAGATCAGAATGCAGCTATTGTATAACTTGTCAGAAGACATAGTTGTCGATAAAGGAGCATCTTGTCCTTAGATAATCCTTGTCTTGACCTCAGTTGCATGTTCCATAGTAAAAACTAATGAGGTGGAAGTCATCGACACTTCCTAAAATATATTTGACTATGTTTTATCCGCTTTTTTCTATATATTTCCAGAAGCAATAAAGCTTAATATGAAGCTGGCAGGAAACATTCATTAAGGTTGTGAAGGGAAAATTTATTATTGTTATTTATTTTAAAGGACCGGTATCGATTTTTTTTGTTGATATTGTGTCTTGATTGCTATGCAAGGGGGGGGGGTCTTAAGACATAATATCTTGAGTCGATGCAATATAAAACTACCAATTATTTCATTTTACTTTTAAAAATATTTATGTACGCAACATTTTAAGAGCTCATATAGGATCTTAGTACAACTAGTAAGAATATCATAATTTTTCTGTTAGTAGCAAGTGAACTTGTAATATATTGCCAAATATTTCTGAGAGTAAAAAGCCTATAATCGCCTTTCAAATGATTTACTGGATCTTTCTGTTGAAAAGTTTAATGTTGCAGAAATTTCATAGACTTTTCATTCAAATCAAGTGGATCAAAGAATTATGCTATAATTTTTATATGAAATTATCAAATAAGAAATGCAAATATTATCTGTACAAATGGCTTTAAATCTTACAAAAAAATTAAATCAAATGTTGAATTTAAATAATCTATGGAACAAAGGTAATGGCGTATCGTATATTGAAAATACTGTAATATGTATTTTAGTTTCCGACTTAAATAGTTTTATAATTTTTCAGGGCATAAAAATGAAGCAAACATTGTGAATTATTTTTATTGTATACTATTTAAAAATATAAATGAAGAGCTATGAATGACGATGCTTTACGATATAGAGATGTATTGATATTAAAGCACTGACTATTAACGTTCAGGAATATAAGTTATGATAATCATGTATTTCAAGTAAAGTTTCTGTCAAAACTTAAAGATATGTATATATATATATATATATATATATATATATATATATATATATATATATATATATATATATATTCCTAAAAAGTCCGCGAATTCATAAACTTTTAATTATAATTTTGTGAACTCTTTGATGCAGTAAAATCCATTGCCTTACTCTTTAGAAGTGTACATGAATAGTGTTATTTGTAATTGTTTTCAACCCTTTTTCAGAAATAAAATCAAAATCTTTATTGGTCTCTGCCTCCCCGAAAAATATTTCTGGTTAAGATCTTGCTTAAGGTTTTCTTAAAGTTTCTTTTTTTAATTATAATTTTGTGGACTCTTTAATGCAGTAAAATCCATTGCCTTACTTATTACTCTTTAGAAGTGTACATGAATAGTGTTATTTGTAATTGTTTTCAACCCTTTTTCAGAAATAAAATCAAAATCTCTATTGGTCTCTGCCTCCCCGAAAAATATTTCTGATTAAGATCTTGCTTAAAGTT
>CM063503.1:62055339-62102839 GCA_032207245.1 Pardosa pseudoannulata
GTTTATCTTCCAAGAAATCTCTAGTTTTCTGAATAGAATAGACATCTATTTACCCCTTGTTGTGTCCAGGTGTGTGAACAGGTGTTTGAACTAGTTTTCATTGAAAGATAAGACAATAATTTGCGCTATCAATGCAATATCGAATTCATAGAAAAATAATCATTATTGGAAGTCGTCTTAATTTTAGTGCACCTTTTTTATACTTACAAAATACACGTGAAAATATATTTTCAACAAAAACTTTCAGCTACATTATTAGCTCTGTTTTTAAACTAAAAGTAACCTCCACAATATTTAAAAATAATAATAATAAATATAAAATTATAGATTAAAAATGACAATTTTTAAGAAGTTGCTGATAATAGATTTTACAATACAATATAATTTGATTTCTCAGTTTTTTTTGTTACTATGATAAAGTGTGTCTATTTTAAAGGTGTTAAAATAAAATCCGCTCAAAAATATTTATAACTTTATTATTAAATGGAATTTTATATGCTGTCCTGTTTATAGGACAGCGGTCCAATATGGGTTAAACTGAAATCACCATCAGTAAAAGCCTATTTTTTAAAACTGGAATTTAACAATTTGTTGAGAAATAAAATCCATTTAAACTCTTAACTTCCGGTTATTTGAATCTAACTTCTTATGAGTCGATCCAAACAAAGAAATGTCATAGCGTATTTTTCGTAAATCGCGAAGGCAAATGAAAAACTGTTTTGGAAAACTAACATTATGATATTTTAAATAAATCAATAAAAGAAATTTCTAATTTTCACCACAAACCGTCATTAAAACCCAGTCAGTTACCTTAAACACCAGAAGTTTCAGGATATTTCGCCAAATTTTTTTAAAAATATTCTACAAAACATCTAAAATCGAAAGTGTCCAAATACTGTCTAGTAGACAGCGTATATACATACCTGTACATACATGTATACATACATACATACATATATACATATATCTATACATGTATGTACATATATATATTTATATACGTATACATACACATACATACATATATATGTGACATATTTGTTTTACTACGTGCAGTCGTTTTAACTTAGATTTAAGATATTCATCCCAGCAAAAATGACTTGGGCATGAATCGGTTAATGATTAACGGACAACTGCAGATCATAAGCATTACATACATTGGTATTACATCATAAATCAGCAATGCTGCATTTGTAATTCAGCTTTTATTTCTGTTAGTTTATCTAGTTCTGTAATTATACCAGAGCTGAATGTAAGGAAGGGCGAACTTGGCTGCAGTACAGATGTCCTCAACAAATATAGTCCCTCACTAAGTCAAAAAGTTTGTGAACCAGCGTGTTAATCTTTTTATAAGATGTAGAAAAGGAAATAACTGGAGGTTGCAACTAACAAAAACCGACCTTGAAGTACACAAACAATGCACTGTTGCATTTTTTGTAAAATGTAAATTTAATCACCGAAATCTATAAGAATAAAAAAAGGAAAGAAACACCAATTAATCTAGTTTCAAGTGCCTGCCAAATGTCATTTAATTATTCTTTAAATATCGTCATTACTACCTCTTTTATGAAGTGTTTTTTTCCCTATAACCAAGCTCTTATAATATAAAATTAATAGCTTCAAAAGTTCTTCTTTCCTTTAATAATCATCTTCGATTTAATGACCTAAGTGCTTAAGGCTTAATGATACGTGAAATCATAAAATAATGCATGCGTATAATGAGGGAGTAGTTATCTATTTATAACTACATATAAAGGTGTTTTAAGAATTGTCGAATTTTGTCCTCCTGTTACTTGTGATTGATTTAATACTGTTAGAATCATTACGTCTGTCATGCATTAAGTTTCTGTATCTTGAAGACAATTTCATAAAACAAATCACAGCAAATATTTATAGTTACGAAAAGAAAAGTTTATTATTATTATGATAATTGTTATTCTTTGTATACACATTTTTTGATTTAATTAATTCTAATATTCAATTTCCAAACGCTTAATGACATGGTTGTAATAACGTAAGTAAACTACACGTAAGTAATACATGCATACATGTAAGTAAACTATAAAAAAGGTACTGAAATAATAATCTACTTCCCAGAATTTTCATGCTTATTGCTTATAAAATGTGATGTGCAGATTAAAATCTTTGCATTGATTATAAACTATAGACCTAGATGTCTTTAAAACCACGCATATTAAAAATTAATTTCATAAACAGAACTCTACAGTGTTTATAATATTATTTGTTTTCTGTGACAAAGACTATATAAATTAGAGTAAACGTATGATATCCAGATTTCATATGCAGTGTTTTAAGTATTTGGAAATCATTCGGTATTCTTGAAAATAATACGTAACAGGTATCTTGCTGAGTTTTTAATTTTCACTTTGTTTGGAATATTTAACAGGCATACATTACACTAAAGAAGGAATATTAAAATAAAATCAAAATGCTGAATCTTATCAAAGTTAATAGTTTATATGCTGAAATTTTAATCTTCTTTTTCTTATATATATGAAGAAGTATATATGAATATATATGAGGAGTTATACGAATATATATGAATACATAGGAATATATATGAACTTTTAGCCAGCCTAACTTTACATTACATATTATTTTTTATTGATATATATATATAATATATATATATATATATATATATATATATATAATATATATACGTATATATATACATATATATATATATATATATGTATATATATATATATATATGTATATGTATATATATATATATATATATTCATATATATATGTATATGAATATATATATATATGTATAAGTATATGAATATATATATATATATGTATATATATATATATATATATAAATATATATATGTTTATATATATATATATATTATACATATATATACATACACACACTCATATATATATATATATATACATATATATATGCATATATATATACATATACATGCATATACATACACACACATATATATATATATGTATATATATATATATATACATATACATATATATATATATATATATATATATATATATATATATATATATATATATATATATATATATATATATATATATATATATATATAAAGAAAAAGTAGATCAAAATTCATATATATAAATTTTCAATATATATGAGGAGACGGAAATGGAAAACGATGACTATGGTATAACGATATAAGCCGGAAATGGATGTTATTCACTCAAAAGCCATCTAATCAAAGACAAAGGTCCTACACTGGATTTTCATACGTTTTGCAATCATGAGAACTATATGTGGTTCCAAGGATAAAAAAAACGCTGTTACACTAAATTGTAAACTAAAATAAAATTGAATGAGTAAATGTCTTAACCGTTATATTTTTTTTTCGGAATGAAATCTGGAGCTCTATCATAAAGTAAACATCAGTTTGTTTCGGTTAAACAAATTTATTTAATTCAACAAGTTAAAATAATTATGACATTGGTTTTTTGAGAGAAAGGCGAATCATTATCCAACTATTCGTACTTAGAAGAGAAGGCAATGAAAATTTTGAAGCAGTAGTATCAATCTTTAATGTTGGACGAAAAATTACTAAAAGCTATCCAATAAAAGACAAACATCCTACGTTGTTCAACTAGCAATAGTTCTAGGTTGAGCAAGATAATGAAACAAGAATTACAGTTTTTTGACTCAACAGTAAATCGCTCAAAAATAATTTAAACGTGGACGAGGCTTTAAAAATAATCTCTCCCAAATCAGCTAAAGTTGGGAGGGCATTTTCTGCTGCCGGGTTCACAACAAAGCTATAAACTAAGATAAAAGCATAGATTGCTTATGCTTACTTAAATCCTACTTTAAAATGAATAATTAATATGTTTTAATTTTATTTTGTAGCTGAATAAAGGAAAATAAATTGTGAACTCTATGAATACCCATATGTGTAATTATTATGGATACCAGCTAAATATAACTAGTTTAATTTAAAAAAAATTTTGAATAATTATTGTGTTTTTGGGATTTACAAAAATATCCCGGGAAGGAAATATTTACGCAAAATCAGAAACCCTTATGATGGAGCAAGAAATTCGGAGTGAAATAATTGTAGAATGACGGTATAGTATGATCAGGGAAAGAGCAAGTATGTGTTGTATTTTGGTTTTTATTCTTTCCTTTTTATTTTGTCTTTACTTGAACGCTTCAGATGCATTAACTTTGGGGGAATCTCCAACTATGTAAGATATATATATATATATATATATATATATATATATATATATATATATATATATATTTATTTATTTAATTTATTCATGCATATTACACGTAAACTTGACTCAATGATCAATCCCTCTCCATATTTTTTTTTTTAAATTTGAGCTCAATATTTCATTGTACGAGATATCTATAAGGGTTAATCAAGCTAAATGTTCATTATTATCAATAAGAATGCTAAATTTATTCTCAATATTTTAAAAAATAGTATGGTACTAGGTATGTATTATATAAATCAAGCTAATAATTATTAACTGACTATATGAGGCACATCGTGTTGTCTGGGTTTCTAAATGACTCCATAATATGTTGCAAAAGGTAAAATAAAGAAACTGAAATGCTTTTGAAATTTTTTTTCCTGTAGCTTGTGTGTAATGGGATGTATATAATATATTTAGAATATACCATATTATATTGTTTCATTTGTCCTTATGTTACATTTCAAAATTGATCCTATTACTTTCGTGTATACAGTATTAGTTTGTGCTGAACATGTACGTACACACATTATTTTAGATACATAAAAACAAACAATCCGTTATATACATATATGATGAATATATACATACACACACACATACATATATATATATATATATATATATATATATGTATATATATATATATATATATATATATATATATATGTATATATTGATCCTATTACTTTCGTGTATACAGTATTAGTTTGTGCAGAACATGTACGTACACACATTATTTTAGATACATGAAAACAAACAATCCGTTATATATATATATATATATATATATATATATATATATATATATATATATATATATATTTTAAACATACACATATATATATATATATATATATATATATATATTTATTTATAATACATATACATATTATAGGACCAAGTAGGCTTGGGAACTACACACTGGGAGTTTCGTGTAGGTAAGGTAACCCGGTAAGGTTGACCACCTAACCGGAACATATGCTTCGCATTCCAGGGCCCTTGGTCTCGGAAACGGAGATTGATACCGTAGGCCCTGCCCCCTTGGAGTTATTGCACCGAGAAGTTTAGTTATATATATATATATATATATATATATATATATATATATATATATATGTGTGTGTGTGTGTGTGTGTGTGTGTAATATATCAAAATTATTACACTTAAAATACCTATCTATTCCCCTTCTCATTATTTCATATCTATTTTCCTAGCCGAGTAGTATCTTATTTAAAGGAGTGTCCAATGAGTAAAAATTCTTTTAACAAGTCTCCCAAAGCTCTGAAATAAATTCGAATTTTTTGTTGATTGAACACATTTTCCAGATGTCTCAATAAATATAGTTCACTTTTCCAGTGATCTAAGTTCCTTCCTGACTGTTAATAACGCTGATTAATCTGCCGTCTCATGGAAATACGTTCGCGTCATCTCTCGCTGTGGGGCGTAATTTGTAATAGTAAAGTTTTTTCGTGTATCATTCAATGCTCTGCTCTTGTCGGAGAAATATATCTTTTCTCAGTCTAAAATAAAGTAAAAGTTCTACCATGGATCTCGCTGCTTCTTTGTAAAGGAGCCACAACTGCATAATACTTAAGTTCACTCACTGACCAGTACCCCCGAACAATTAAAAATAATATTATGCATTTAAAGAATTTACGAATCTTGAATAAATTTTATTTGTTAGTTATACTGCCCCAATCGTAGTTAACAGAATGTAACTATGGCTCATCAGCGATTTAATTACTACAAGATTATATATTATGGGTGTTGTAATGTACATACAACCTAAACACCAGTGTTCGTTACAAGGGGGAAACACAGAATGAATATAATACCTTATATAGATTCAAACATTTATTCTATACATTTATTTACAAAAATACTTGGTTAACATAATCAATCATTTATAAATTCTATTTACACGGTTATTATCCCACAACTCTTTATAAGGAAATATTATTATTAATAGAGGCCTAAGTCAAATGACTGTAAATATTCTTTATACAGTACCTCTATTCAAGTCACAGGGGAGCAGGCAGGGGCTTTCCTCACGGGCATACGGTACGAGTTGGTGATGGTGAGCGGGGCGGTGTCGGTCTGGGCGTCGGACGAGCTGGTGCTAGTGGATCCTTGTTCCACTTCTCTCGACTGCCCACGTCTAACTCTCAGCTCTCAGCTCTCACTCCAAAAACTTCACCTAGGTCCCAACGCCCCTTCTTTTTTTCATCCAATCCATTCTCAGTAGGAAATTTTCTCACGTCAAATGCCCTTCGGGAGTGCAGGTGGGCTCATTAAAGTAGCCCCTTTTTGTTCAGGCTGACATTACATTTTAACTCCTGCTCCCATAATTCACGCTTACAGTTCTGTGCGAGCTTGACCGTTAAGCTGTCATTCCGTGAAGTATCCTCTCTGCAGGGGTCCCTAAACTTGACGTCAATAATTGGGGTCTTAAATTCGTCAGGGAAAATCCTCCCACGGCTATGCATGCACGTGCAACTCACCGTGAGAAAGTACCTCGGTACAATAGGAAACATTTATGAAAATTATTTTTTATAAGAACATCCTAGACGTTTTGGACAAATAATCGCAGTTTACAATAAGATTGTTACTTATTTTCCAAGCATATTTCGAGGCAGAGGTAAAAATTTAAAACTTTAAACTCATTGTACATGTTTTTGGCATGTCAACGTTAAATCAAAATATTTCTCACAGCAAAATTTTAATCAAGCAAAAGTCTTGTCGAATGGTTAATTGGTTAATTTAAAGTTTAGTAATACTCCTAGTTTGTAGATTTTGAATTAAAAAATGTAAAATTCAATTGAATATTCATTACAAATTAATGAAATGTTTCAATAGGATTACAATGGGAGGAGAAAGACCCAAGAAAAGAGTGGCAGTTGTTGGGGGAGGTGTCTGCGGAATATGCAGTGTAAAAAGTTTAAAAGAAGAAGGCTTGGAGCCTATTTGCTACGAGAAAACGGCACATTACGGAGGAACTTGGAGATACCATGAAGATGAAGTCGAAGGTAAAATGTTTCTGTTGATTGTAAATTAATTGTATTATTTGTGGACATTTGAGTTTGCAGTTTCTTTTATTTGGACTTCCTTAACTGAAACTCAAATTTTTCGATTCTGAAAAAAGCATTCATTGAACTTTATAGGGAATTTAGAGTTAAGAAGATGAGAGTTTCTGGAAGCTGTTCTCTTTTCGGAATTGTTTGATTTTTCATTCACCATGCTGCACTAATATTTCTAAAGTGACAGAAGTCAAAAACTAATGTTTCGAGAAAATTGCAAAAACTTGTTGTGAGCTTAAATAAACATTACATTATTAATATTTTTATTAAAACTTATAAGCAGTGAGAAAAAAGAATTAATATTGTTTTTTAATATTGAAATTTTAAATTATTATAAATTATTTTATCCCACGTCGTTTTTTAACACATTGTTGACCGGCAATTTTACTGAAAATTTATCTCATGTCACCAACTATTAGCCCAATTTGACACATTGTTGAATTGATCATCAATTCAACAATGAATTATGAATCATCATGAATCACAATTATCAACAATTATCAACAATTATGAATCACAGTTTGTTAAGAATCAAATTGTGATTCATAATCATTCGGATAATCAGATAAAGCATCCGCGTATAATTCATTGAAAGATTCTTCATTACGTTCCGTCATCGTTTTTTTTTTAAATTTTTTTAATTATTAAATATTTTTTACATCAAAAGATTTGGTGAGTCTTGTAAGTGAAAGAAAGAAACAGCTTGTGTTATACTGACCAACACTTTGCACTGTATGGTCGCCAACAGAGAAAACAACAGCGATGCGAAAAAAAAAAAAACTGCATCACGAGTTTACTTGTGGCCGGCCAACAATGTTCGGCCATAAAAACACGAGTTAACTCGTGACCGGTCGACAATGTGTTCATTTGGCAATCTTACTAAATCAGTTGGGATCACTTCAAAACAAAAAGAGAGACACATGCAACGCTCTAGTGAGAGGAAATTAAAGCTAATCTGTTAAACTTTGGTTTAATAAAGAACAGTTTATCCGATTTTGACATGGTATTAACTAATACTGGTTTTTCATGTGTGTCACTTAAGAAATACATGTGTGATGTTTGGTCGTAATATGATGCAACTATTTAAGTTATTAGGTAAGATACCTGAGTAAAAAATAGTAAATGAATACTTGAAATAATAAATTACTGTCTTACAATCTATTTATCTTTAGCATAGCATTATCTCCTACAACTTTAGTATAAGCTTTTTCGTGATGCTTCACTACTTTTCTACCATTACCAAGTCAGGTTTTGAAAAGCCAGTGTAATAGCTGTTCTTTGCATTTAAGGTTCTTTATTTCAAGAAAAATGTTAATCAATAGGTCAATTTTACGCTAGAAAACAAATGAAATTCTGGGGGAGTTTAATCAGGTGAATAAAGTGTATAAAATTTGGAGAAATTTTGTATATTACTTTTCTATTTTTGCCTGGGAAACAGGAAAACGAATTTTTTGTCCCTACAACCTGGACTGTATGTGCTAATAGTTTATTCTTATTGTTTCAAAGGGTTTAACCCTAATCGCCCATTTATTGTTTCTGAGGAAGGCAGTATCATTATCAGAATTCTTTTCATGTCCCAGAAAACTTCTCAGTTAACTCTTATACATTTTACAGATATGGTTGGCAGATTTTGTTGGGAATTTTTTTTATGACTCGCTTAGGGATTTTATTTAATGACTATTTTTCTAATCTATATGAAATAAATTGTTGTACTTATTGCGCATAATGTGACTAAATTTCATCGATATATTCTCTACATAGCAACGAAGAGGAGTCTTTGAAAAGAAGAGTGGAAACATGTAATAGATGTAGACATGTATAAAGGAAATAAACTTAACATTGATAATTTAACGCCTTAAATATACTAGATTGTATCCATAACCAGATTAATCATATTTTCCATAAAGCATTGGCGAAATTAAGAAACAAAGGATTCATTAAGCTAGCCTTTGTTTAGAAAATTAAAATTATAAACACTTTTCAGAAACTTAAATAGATCTAGGAGTTTCTGTCACCAGGAACAAATCTATAGAAATTTATATGATTTATTCTATTTTGGTGAACTTATATTATACTTGGTTGTTGTCAGTCATAATTTTACGGCCTAGGAAGCTTTGATTTATGACCTATTTGCATTCCATGAGCTCTCATTGATAGTAACAGTAATGAATTTGGTACTTTTCATTACCAATAGTTATCTCTAACAATTATGCTTGTTTCAGTATTAGCTTGCCGAATGATTATTTTGTAAAATTAAACTGATTATACCCTCCCCTTTGGATAAGACATTTTGTTGATCTGTAACACGCCCATCGAAATTATTTATTCATATATTCCCTGTACACCTTAAAATGACATTTCATCATTTTTTAACCCCTTATACATATTATAAGTATTTTATATGTCGAGATACACATATATGTCGAGATATTTATATTAATGTACCTGTATTATAAAAAATATTTTTACAGAACACTTTTCTTGAGATGAGAATTGAACATTAATTTGAAGATTTAATGAGGGACAACCAGAAAGTAAGTCCCCAAGGCCCCTCTAATGAATCGAAACATTATTACCTAGAAAGATGTAATGCAAAAGAAACATCGTTGTTTTAGATACTTCGCAACATAATATTTACCGGAATTATAACACTTGTCATACCGTTGGATACATTTTTGTAGTCCAGTTTCATAAATGTTTGTCTCCTGGGTATAAAATCAAAGTATCAGAGTTGTCTACAAATCTTTGGTGACCCAACAGGAATTTCTTCGGGTGAAAGAATAGGTGGAAGTCACTGGGAGGAAGATCGAAACTGTAGGATGGAAGGCCATCATCGATGACAGAAAGCCGATTGCAGCTCTGGATATTTCGTCTACCTTCGGAAAACCCCCAATCTCCAAAGACGAACCACTTATTAAGCATTATTTACGGTCCATACTCTATATAGAAACATATGACGAAGTTTTTCGGTCGACGCTACCATTTGTGCTTTCCAAAATTATCGGTGGAAGGAGAAATGAGAGCCGACATCTTAGCGCTCTGCAACTACGATAATGTGGGCTATCGGAAATTTACAATTGCCGCTTACAACAGCCACACTCCCAATCTACCCCGCTTGTGCCACCGTGTTTCGTTTCTTTCACAGCTCCATT
Organism: Pardosa pseudoannulata; assembly: GCA_032207245.1. Lineage (NCBI taxonomy): Eukaryota > Metazoa > Arthropoda > Arachnida > Araneae > Lycosidae > Pardosa > Pardosa pseudoannulata. Next base: position 62,065,820 of record CM063503.1, read on the forward strand.
TATGGCGATGTGGGAATCTTACTTTCTGGTTATCCCCGGGATATAAATAAGAGTCGAATTTATGGATAAGTTTCACTACATTTTGACAATGCTGAAACAACGAAAATGCATGTAGGAAATGCAAAAACCAATCTAAATTGATGTTAACACATTGTATGCAGGACACGTACGAGTACGTTTTCTGATGATTAATACTTGAGCGCGGGTCACGTACTAGTACGGGTTAGTGTAAGAACACGATTTGTTTGTGGGTACTAAAATAACGGTATATACAGGAAAACGAAGCCGAATGTTCTTGTCTACTACATAGATTCTGGAAAAATTTAGATAAATAAAAACTAGTTTTTACACCAGTCAGTGCTGAACCACAGAACGGGAAGGTTGATTAAAAAAATCAATTTAGATTTAAAATTAACTTTTTATTTATCCTTGCGAAAACGATATTATATATATATATATATATATATATATATATATATGTATATTTATATATTATATATATATATATATATGTATATATATATATATATATATATATATATATATGTATATATATATATATATATATATATGTATATTTATATATATATATATATATATATATATATATATATATATATATATATATATGTATATTTATATTATATTATACATATATATATATATATATATATATATATATATATTTGTCTATTTATATATTTGTTTATATATTTCAATATAAAATACGAAAAGTTGATTAAAAAATTAAATAATTTTCGATCTATTGAGATTTAACTAAATAACTAAATTTACGCTCAAAACGCCCGCTCCCGGTACAATTCCGCTGCGAAATGAACCCACACACAATGTGTTAAGTGCGTAAAACTTTATTAGCATATTCTTTGGTTAAAAAAAAACTATTTTCTTAAATTGTTGGATGGAGAAAGTGATAGTTTTCAGTGTAAAATGTTGTCAAATATCTAATATAGTTCTTCACAAAGTACAATTTCGTACTATTAATATTATTGTAAATAAACAATAGCATTAATCGTACGAAAACATTTAAATGCTTCTTAAAGCTTAGCATATACTTTTCTAACAAATACATAACTTCATTTCGCAGGATTGGCGTCAGTGACTAGTGCTACAGTAGCAAATAACAGCAAGGAAATGTCTGCTATCAGTGATTTCCCTCCACCAAAAGAGCTACCGAACTATTTATCTCATCGAAAAATATATGAACTGATTTATGTCTATTGTAAAAAATTCGATGTTCTACGACATATAAAGTATAATCATGAAGTTATACGTATCAGACAAGCTGAGGATTACGACTCTAGTGGTAAATGGATTGTCACAGTAAAAAATCATAACACGGGGAAAATTAGTAGTGACACTTTCGACGGTGTTTTTGTTTGCACTGGACAGTTTGCTTATCCCAATATTCCCCAGTATCCTGGACAAGAGAAATTCAAAGGTCAAATATTGCATTCCAAATTCCTGAAAACATTTGAAGGTTTTAAGAAGCAACGAGTCGTTGTGCTTGGTATTGGATGTTCTGGAGTAGATGCTGCCACAGAGACAAGCAATTTTGCCGAACAGGTGAGTTAATTGAATGAATTTGGATTAATCATGTGCGTTCATAAAACATGTATATCTTATACGAATCGAAAAGAAAAACTCTTCAAGTCACGTAAATTCACAGTGAAAATCCTATTTTGTAGATGATAAAGAGCTATAAATTATAATCTTGAAGCAAAATTTTGAACTAATTTGATTTTTATCGAAATGAATAAAAAATTATTCACTTTATTCATTCATTCATGCTATTCGATAATTACCAGTTCTTCTTCTTGGATTCTAACATTTACAAATTATTAAATAGCATAATACATTAAGGATAATATATTTTATTGTAGCACACATTTAATATTTTGCTCAAAATGTATTTTTCTTTCAGGACGAAATATATAAAATTAAATACATTTTTGCCAGTAATTTATAAGTCTTCTTTTTTGGTTTCTGAAATTTACAAATTATTAAATAACAACATATATTAAGGACAATATATTTTATTGTATACATTTAATATTTTATTAAAATGTATTTTTCTTTCAGGACGAAATATATAAAATTAAATACATTTTTGCCAGTAATTTATAAGTCTTCTTTTTTGGTTTCTGAAATTTACAAATTATTAAATAGCATAATACATTAAGGATAATATATTTTATTGTAGCACACATTTAATATTTTACTCAAAATGTATTTTTCTTACAGGACGAAATACATAAAATTAAATACCATTTTTGCCAGTAATTGCTAGGTCTTCTTTTTTTGGTTTCTGAAATTTACAAATTATTAAATAGCATAATACATTAAGGATAATATATTTTATTGTAGCACACATTTAATATTTTACTCAAAATGTATTTTTCTTTCAGGACGAAATATATAAAATTAAATACATTTTTGCCAGTAATTTATAAGTCTTCTTTTTTGGTTTCTGAAATTTACAAATTATTAAATAGCATAATACATTAAGGATAATATATTTTATTGTAGCACACATTTAATATTTTGCTCAAAATGTATTTTTCTTTCAGGACGAAATATATAAAATTAAATACATTTTTGCCAGTAATTTATAAGTCTTCTTTTTTGGTTTCTGAAATTTACAAATTATTAAATAGCATAATACATTAAGGATAATATATTTTATTGTAGCACACATTTAATATTTTACTCAAAATGTATTTTTCTTACAGGACGAAATACATAAAATTAAATACCATTTTTGCCAGTAATTGCTAGGTCTTCTTTTTTTGGTTTCTGAAATTTACAAATTATTAAATAGCATAATACATTAAGGATAATATATTTTATTGTAGCACACATTTAATATTTACTCAAAAATGTATTTTTCTTAGAGAACGAAATATATAAAATTAAATACCATTTTTGCCAGTAATTGCTAGGTCTTCTTTTTTTGGTTTCTGAAATTTACAAATTATTAAATAGCATAATACATTAAGGATAATATATTTTATTGTAGCACACATTTAATATTTTACTCAAAATGTATTTTTCTTTCAGGACGAAATATAAAAAAATAAACACCATTTTTGCCAGTAATGCTTGGTCTTCTTTTTTGGTTTCTGAAATTTACAAATTACTAAATAACAAAATATATTAAGGACAATATATTTTATTGTAGCATACATTTAATATTTCATTCAAAATGTATTTTCGTACAGGACGAAATACATGAAATTAAATACCATTTTTACCAGTAATTGCTAGGTCTTCTTTTTTGGTTTCTGAAATTTACAAATTATTAAATAACAAAATATATTAAAGATAATATATTTTATTGTAGCACACGTTTAATATTTTATTCAAAATGTATTTTTCTTAGAGAACGAAATATATAAAATTAAATACCATTTTTACCAGCAATTGCTAGGTCTTCTTTTTTTGGTTTCTGAAATTTACAAATTATGAAATAGCAAAATATATTAAGGACAATATATATTATTGTATCATACATTTAATATTTTATTCAAAATGTATTTTTCTTACAGGACGAAATATATAAAATTAAACACATTTTTGCCAGTAATTGCTAAGTCTTCTTTTTTGGTTTCTGAAATTTATAAATTACTAAATAGCAAAATATATTAAGGATAATATATTTTATTGTAGCATACATTTAATATTTCATTCAAAACTTATTTTTCTTACAGGACGATATACATAAAACTAAACACTTTGACTTTTTTTCTCAGAATTTTGCATGATTACCCTTTCTTGAATTAATTTAAAGCTTACAATATGAGTTATTAAATAATATTTCTAATAATAATTTCTTAAAGTGGTTTAATTGAAAATGTTTCGTACGTATATGATTTCTAGAAAGAATGATATAATTACAGTTCTTCATCTTTTATTAAAATGGATTTCTGGGCCAATGTTATAATACTTTTGATAAATCCACAACTATTCTGATGTGTTTGAATATTTCAGGTTTACCTCAGTAGCCGAAATGGCGGATGGATTTTCCCTAGATTAGGTCCTTATGGATTACCATTCGATTGTTGCTATTTAAGAAGATGGTCTGACTTTGTATTCCGAAAGCTTCCCTACAGCTGGAGTAGTTGGTATTTTGAAAGAATTTTGGAGAGATTGAAGTTTAACCACTCATTATACAGTCTAAAGCCACCATTTACTGTGTGGGCCCAAGATCCTGTTTTAACTGATGCTTTGCCTTCTAGAATAATGTCAGGGCATGTTATTGTGAAGAACAACATTAAAACCTTCACAGAGAATGGTGTAATATTTGAGGGTGAAACAACAGTTACTGAAGCAGACGTTATTATTATGGCCACTGGATATCAATGGAAGTTTCCATTTTTTGACGAAGGAATCCTGACTAAAGATGGAGATTGCTTGAATATTTATAAGTGTATGTATCCTGCTCAGCTGCCACACCCTACTCTAGCTATACTGGGATTTCTTTTACCTTTAGGTCCTGGTTTTCCTCTTGGTGAAGCTCAATGTAGATGGGCTTCACTTTTGATTAATGAAAAAGTTAAGTTTCCCAGCACAAAAGAAATGCTTGCTGATGTGAAAAAGACATACGAAAATAATTGTAAAAGGTATAAAAGATCCGACAGATTGACTACTAGAGTGGATTATATAGAGTACATGGATGACATAACGTCTCAATTTGGAGCCAAACCAAACTTGCTGAAAATTTTCTTCACTGATCAAAAGTTATTTTGGGCTTTATGGTTAGGACCATCTCTTCCTTATCAATACAGACTTGAAGGTCCACACAAATGGCCTGGAGCTAGAAAAGCAATTTTGACTTATAAAGAGCGCGTTGAAGCCCCTTTGAGAAAAGAAGGGTACAGGAAAACGAAAAGGAAATTTCAAGGTTTTCCTATAAAACTGATTTTAGCGTTTATAGTGTTTTGGTTCTGGATGACTATAGTTGCAGAAATGAGTGAGGTTTGATCTGACAAGAATTAAATTTATTTATAGGATGGAATTTTTGTATGTTAGGGTGGAGAAATCTGAGTCAAATGGAACAAGAATCTGTACATCTTAATACATATTTAGTAATATATAAATATGATTGTCTTCGTATAACAGATGTTGTCTGCTTTATAGCAAGAAAATACCAAAAATGAACACAGACATCTAACTAAATATTTAAAGGAAGAAAATTAAAAAGGTTTAGTTAATGTCCCTCCGACTAAATATATACCATCAACTACCTCAATTTCAGTAAATTTAAAAAAAAAAATATTTTATTGTACATACAACACATACACATTTTCTTCGAAGAACTATGTATATCCTGAAATTAGAGTATAAATTTTGTTTATTAAGCTATTATGCTTTATATATATATACATATATATTTGTCGTAAATGGAATATACAGTGCGTGGTTTGCAATCGTGGCCAGTTGGTGTGATAAAGCAAAAGACCGTTTCAGTTACGAAAGATATTTATTGCCACAGCGTTAGTTGGATGGTTTCCCACTTTATTACACTTACGGGACGAACTACGATATCATCTAACGTGAAAAATCTAAGGAAAAATATCTCCGAAAAAATCTAAGGGAACATCTAAGATAAGATCTCTGGAAATATCTAGGAAGAAAATAATATCCGAATGATCCGTTTCCGATAGCGTGCATCCCCTTTTTTTTCAGAATTTCCTAAATTGGCCACAATGGCACTATAAAGTTTTAATTGGTTAGACTCCTTGCTTAAGGGCGTAAACTGTATCCCCAGTGGCCAGTTAAGATTAGGGTTAAAAAAGGGTAAAAGAAGAGAGATGGAATTTTTGACTTTGACTTTGGATTTGAAAACCTCTGAGAATTTTCTCATACCTTAATGAGTGCGTTCGGCTATAAATTTATTTCGGAACAATTAAAGTACCAAATTGCAGGATGTTTTCTGACAGTTTATTCCTTAAAGGGCCGTCTTCGGGGTTTTATACAAAATCTCTACAGTTATTTACAGGTTTAGTTAATTTTTTCCTTACATATATATGCTCGAATTGAGGTAGCGCGAGTTACAGTCTTTGAAATCAGAAGTTTTGTAGTGATAGAACAAAATGAATCCATTTTGGGAGAATCAAAACTAAGTACATATCAAAAATTTCCAGTCTGGTGCTGTCTTCCTGATCCTTTTTATGCAGTTTAAGGGTATAAAAAAACCATATTATACAAATATTTTAAACTATTTTAAAACCAAATGTTTCTTATTTTGAATAATTTTACATTCCTGTTTTCGTTTATATGCAGATTTATATTTTATATATAGGGTGAAAACTACTGGCTGAATATTTATACATTAAATTTCAATTGTTTTTGTAATTTCTTTACTCTTACGATTTTGTTATAAGTGAAAAAGTTTCATGTACAAATATCTAAATGTTTAAATAAAGACACTGTTTTACTTACTGTTTTGTTTATCTTGGCACTTTAGTGAAATTATTGACTACAAAAATATCTACACAATAAATTCTCAGTAAAATAGATTAAGGAGAAAATATAATCTACAATCAAAAATCCACACAAATTATTTATATGTATTTGACTGTTTTAAAAAACGAATGCCTCTTATTTTGAACTATTTCAGATTAATTTCAGTTTTTTTATACAGATATGTTTTTGTATTAACTATTTAGGATATTTTAATATTAGGTTTCAATTGTTTTTATACTCTCTTAACACAAAGTATTCTTAACGTTTTTATATTTTTACATAGAGGACTTTTAATGATTTACTGCATATGAGTAAGTGATAGAACTAATAACCTGTCGTCAGTCTAGTGATAAAGGTTTTTTGAGCTAGAAGAGTGGTAACATGGAGTCAGAGTAACCCAGAGCTAGACCAGTGATAACATAAAGTCATGGAGTAATCCTCAAAGTCAACATGGACCCCCCCCAGAGGTCCATGTCAACTCTACATACAGATATGTTTTTGTATTAACTATTTAGTACAGTTTTAAAGATTAGGTTTGAATTGTTTTTATACTCTCTTAACACAAAGTATTTTTAACATTTTTACATGTTTACATAGAGGACTTTTAATGATTTACTGCATATGAGTAAGTGATAGAACTAATAACCTGTCGCCAGTCTAGTGATAAAGGTTTTTTGAGCTAGACGAGTGGTAACATGGAGTCAGAGTAACCCAGAGCTAGACCAGTGATAACATAAAGTCATGGAGTAATCCTCAAAGTCAACATGGACCCCCCAGAGGTCCATGTCAACTCTACATACAGATATGTTTTTGTATTAACTATTTAGTACAGTTTTAAAGATTAGGTTTGAATTGTTTTTATACTCTCTTAACACAAAGTATTCTTAACGTTTTTACATCTTTACATAGAGGACTTTTAATGATTTACTGCATATGAGTAAGTGATAGAACTAATAACCTGTCGCCAGTCTAGTGATAAAGGTTTTTTGAGCTAGACGAGTGGTAACATGGAGTCAGAGTAACCCAGAGCTAGACCAGTGATAACATAAAGTCATGGAGTAATCCTCAAAGTCAACATGGACCCCCCAGAGGTCCATGTCAACTCTACATACAGATATGTTTTTGTATTAACTATTTAGTACAGTTTTAAAGATTAGGTTTGAATTGTTTTTATACTCTCTTAACACAAAGTATTCTTAACGTTTTTACATCTTTACATAGAGGACTTTTAATGATTTACTGCATGTGAGTAAGTGATAGAACTAATAACCTGTCGTTAGTCTAGTGATAAAGGTTTTTTGAGCTAGACCAGCGGTAACATGGAGTCATGGAATAACCCTCAAAGTCAACATGGACCCCCAGAGATCCATGTTAATTCTATATACAGATATGTTTTTGTATTAACTATTTAGTATAGTTTTAAAGCTTAGCCTTGCATTGTTTTTGTACTCTCTTAACAAAAGTATTCTTAACGTTTTTACATTTTTACATAGAGCACTTTTAATGATTTACTGCATGTGAGTAAGTGAAAATAAAGAACCAATAACCTGTCGTCAGTCTAGTGATAAAGGTTTTTTGAGATAGACGAGTGGTAACATGGAGTCTGAGTAACCCAGAGCTAGACCAGTGATAACATAAAGTCATGGAGTAACCCTTAAAGTCAACATGGACCCCAGGGGTCCATGTTAACTCTGAGGGGGTACCTGGTATATAAAAATTAATTTGGGGATATGTGGGTAACGTTTAGGGGAGTTCGCGATAGGTTTAATATATAGTAAAACAACTGCGATCCATTTTCATTTTTACGAAAGTTTAAATAAATTGATAGTCGTTTTTCGGCTGTTCATCGAACAAAAATTTCTACTTTCTTATTACCAACATTTAAGGCTCTTACTTACGGTCTCAGGTAAAGATTTCAAGATATTCTTCATTTGGTAATTCCCGATTCAGTGTTAGACCCTTTTGCAAACAAATCGACAAACTCAGATGAATCCATACTGATACAGCAGCAATTTATTGAATTATTAAAATTAAGGAGTTGTTTTAATAAGAATATCTAAAATTCTCTTACAATATAAAATATATATATCGATTTTATATCCTACATTATGGGTCTCTGTAAAGAAATTGTTAATTTATTTCCAGTCTTTCTATCCAGTAGAAAGTGGATTTATCGCAGTTATGATCTTCATCACAAAAGAAAAAGAAATCGACTGAAATCAGTTCTCTTGAGGATTTACTACTCTAAAACTTATAGCCAAACATAAACATATATTAACCCATCAGACTCTCACATCTCCTTAGCAGTAATGAAAAATAATGCTTTTATAATTTAAAGCTCAAGTTAATTAGTTCAACAAATAATACTTTAAACATCAAAATGTTTGATTTATGTTTTATTTTTACTTGTCTATTAAAAACGTTCGTTAGTATACAGTTGTATAGAGTTATTTCACTTGGGGGTCATGACAAAGTTATTGCCATAAGAAAGGGTAAAAAAAAAAGGTTGGGAACCACTAAGATACACGAATCTTGGTATTTTTATCGAATTGGTTGCTTATGATATATCCATACAATACATTTTGTATGGATTTTGTATGGATATATCATACCACAAAACTGACAAAACATTAACGGTTTACACTTTCTAAATAATGCGGCACTTCAGTAACTATATTTTCCAGGAGTTGATTTCGAGAACTACAGTTTACTATTTTGCAACACGACAGTTAATGGGATCGAAAAATGAAGTAAATTTCAGCAATACTAAATCTTGGTAATGATAAAATGTATGACTTACCGTTTTTTAGTTAATTGTTTCTTAGATGGTACAGCTCAAATTAGCCTAGTGTTTCAATCCAAATGCTTTTCCTTCATTTTAAAGCATGTCTGAATGTGAAAGACATTGAACTTTATCCAGTCATAGGAATCGATGAATCAGCCAATCAATTTCTTCGCCACCATGAATTTCTTCCAAGGGAACTTTCTTCATGATCATAACACTTTCTGAAACCTTCCTGCTTTCATGAAGTGTTGTAATGAAACCCGGGAATTTACAAGGAAAAGCAAAAATTGTAGGGGATACAAAAGCCTGAAATGTTGCCACAAGAGATGCTAAACTTATCAATACAAAAAATAAAAAAATGTATTTTACGTTTGAAGATGTTAACACACTTCTCATTTTGTTTTTGTTACGTTTGATTTTGTTTTGCAAAATCAGAATAACAAAAAAATGGTTGTTAAATTCAACTACGAAAATTCCTTTTAATACTATTAATAATGCTATTAATACGAACAGCCAGTACTAACTTAGAGAGGATTGGTTCTTCTATCAAACACTGTACCAACCAGAAGTTTTTAAAAATTTCATTACACTGAAATATAGTAGATACAAAGTATGGAATGAATGAAGTGGCAGGATTAAATTTTTTATGCTTTATTTGTTGGCTATTTCATCAAACGTAAAAGAGACATGGGTTTCATTCCCAATACACACAATAAGATCAGGTATTTCACCCTTGAAGGAACAGCTAAAATTTCTAAATAAAAATTTCAAACACCTCTATTTTTTATCCGTCAATACAGTTTTATTTTCTTATTTATTATGTTCTACTCTTCAAAATATACATTGGAAAACAACAATCATCCGTGGAAATATAGAATTATATAAAAAAAAAGAATTGATTGCTTACTCAAGATTTAGGTCCGTGTACGGAAATTACAGAAGGACCATTCATGCCTTTTACATGCCTTTGTCATGAAATTTTCCGGTCGCACCTGTTGATAAGTGAATCTATTAAACATAAACAACGATAAGAAAGTATCGGGAAGATAATAAAAGACGATCTATAAGAGCCATAAAAAATAAGGACAGTATTGTGTTTCTCTTACTATAGTTATAAAAGATAGAGACTGGCAGTAAATAAAGAACATTTACGACCTATGTATCAGCGTTAGGAACTCTCGAAGAAAATGATTCCATGATTATTAATAATGAAGAGTCAATGCTAACTGAGGGAGGACTTCTATCGAAATACTGTAGCAATCCATACAGGGTTCATAAAGTATATACTGATACCGTGCCAAGGGACTCCTAAAAACAAAGTATAAGGTGCCCTAAAAATAATGCACCAAGAAGGTGAGAGAGGTGAGTTATGGTAGTATTAAGCAGAACAACTTTTTGTAACAAGCAACTTCTTATCGCGCTTCTATCCACATTTGATTGTAAGGCCATGATATACATGGCCTCTCCTTGGATGAATCTAATTAGTCGTGGCAACATTTTCCTACTTCATTTTAAATATTTCTTTTATCTGCAATTTCTCTTGCCTCGTAGACTAACATGGTGTTTTTACGAGTTGCTGGTAGAATAATAGCTCTGTATAAGAAGCCTCTTATATAGACTAAGACATGTGTAGGGTAAGGGTAGTAAGTGTCTTAACAGAGATGGAGATGCCTTAGTTGGGACTATGTGTCCGGAAAGATGTTGTCCAGAAAGATAGCAAAATCTATCGAATGTCTCATCTTCCTTGCGCCCAAACTCCATACCCCCTATATAATAATAGCATAAGTCAACTGTCCGTCTGTCCACGAATTTATGAAGAAGTTGGACCTGGAATGTATAGAGGCATCCATATTGGATCCTTCATGACTTAGGATTAGCAAAATTCAAAGCGAGTTCTTAAACGTTCGTTATCCCCCTTCTCCCTTTTTCGATCATTTAATGACATTATTTCAAGCCCTTTTTTCCCCTTCAAGAGCAGGCAATTAAATTCGTCAATTTATCACATTAGAATTAGATGAAAATAACATTTTTTCTAGCATTATGACGTCAATCCTTTAACCATCTCATTTAATCATTTCTTATTTCAAATTATTTAAATATGAATTATTTTCATACGTTTTGTCGCTGAACTTAGATATTACGTAAATAATTTTCTTTTACATTTGGCTTAAGTAACAGATTAGGTACATATGGGATAATTTTTAATTTAATCATCGATTATTTTTTGTAACAATGAAAATTTTATCATCTGTATTAACAACAAATTTTTTTTCATAAAAATGTAGGAGTCTATTTCACGGACTAATAATATCTAACTTTTAAGTTATATATCTTTGAAAATTAAGAAGTTTGTTCGTTTGTGTGTTTGTTTTTTTATACATAACCACACGGTTTTCAATCGATTCATTAAATTTTGGACATCATTCATATATACCGCCAAATAATCACTGTCAATATTAAAACCTCTGCTGTCCATCCTATCATGTAATATGACAAGATACTTTAAAGTTGGCAACTAATACTGTCAGTAAATATAAACAAATTATTGAGCGTGTACCAGATAATTCTCAGCCAAAAAACCTGCCACATAGAGTACGTTACAATTCTGGAAATTTAAAAATTTTAATGATCCCGTCATATGACGGGCTATATTCTAGTTTATAATATATTCCTATTCCATCTTTTTAAACTGCATTAACTGATTACATCCCTATTAAAAATCTTGAACTTATTATATTATATAAACACCAACACAATTTGAATGCAACTGATTTATAATATAAGTCTTTTAGTTATAAATTTAAAAATGATATTTTAATGAACTGATAATAGGTATTGGAATAAACACTTTAGAACTTTCTAATTTAGTCACCAGGTTAAAAGTAAAGGGACACCACAGATTTGTGAGCAATTGATTGATGATTGGTTCTAATTTATAGTACTTGGAGACCTAGTAAATAAGCTTTATTTCTACGAAAAATTTCGAATTAGAATGAACAAAAAGTAAACGAATCATTTTGAAGAGGTAATCAAACGATCGATTTGGTTTGGTTTGGAGCGCTACGATCTACTGTTTTGCACACGAGGGCTAATGAGACCGGGACCTACATCTTAAAGCCGTGTACTACCTGTAACAAGCCACCCACCCGAAGTCGGGTGTAGGGTGTTGAATTGCTGGTTCGGTCTGGCCGTCCGGCAACAATGCGTTACGCAGGGTCCAAGTCAGCATTAAGTCAAGCAAGCAAGCCCATAATATTTAAAATAACAAAAGAATATATATATATATATATATATATATATATATATATATATATATATATATATATATAAACATATAAATGTAGAAAATCTAGACTAAAAGGTACAATTAATGCAGTTTACGAAAGTGCGGGGATACTCCGCAGGAGTCCTGCCCAGGTAAAAGTCCGGTGTACTACATGATACTTTCTGACATGAGAGCAGGTGTTTGCGAGGGAAGCAATATCTGCACAGGGCAGTTGTGATGGCCATTCGGGAAGGGGTACTTTGACCCTGTCGGTGTGGTATAAGGTTAAATTCATGGCCGCACGATGGCGCCTTGGTTAGCGGTGAGCCAGTCAACCAGGCTTCCGGCCTTCCTTATCAGTACCGGGTTTTTGATTAAGCTCTCTGCCCAGAGTTCCTTGGATCTTTCAGAGGGTTTCTTAAAATGCAAGTCATGTGTCAAGGGGCAATCGTGCAGGTAGTGATTGGAGTCACCGAGTGCACCGCAGACACAATCTCCCGAAGAGCTATCTGAGACCTGGAACCTGTGGAGATACTGAGGGAAAGGTCCATGGTTCGTAAGAAGGGCATTTACTGCCGCATTTCCGCTCAGTCTAGAAAATTTCACATTTCTTAAGAAACCGTAGAGAACCCTGCCTGTAGTGGCAGAATCCCAGTAATTTTGAAACTCGAGGAGTATCTCTTGCTTAAGATTTTGTTTTATATATGATCTAGTTAATAAGAGTTTTATTTCTGGCTCGCGAAGTGTCGCTTCTTTAGCCAGCTTATCGGCAGCCTCATTGCCGTGGATGCCACAGTGAGCTTTGACCCAGCCGAGGTCAACTTTTTTGTTGGTTATTTCCAGATTTTTAGCTTAAAGCCGATTCCGAACGGCTACGAACATCCATGCCATAGTGGGATTCGAACCCACGAACTCTGGCACCGATGATCAGCGCCCTAACCAATCGGCCAGCGTTCGGCTCTCAAATGATCGATCTTAAACGTCACAATGTTGACAAGCATTAGTTATATAAGTGCGAGTAAAAATAAAGTTTAAAAGTATTAGCGTGCGTAAGTGGAATTTACTAGAATAGGATGAATAAGGATGCTTTCGGAACCAAAATTTTTAACATGGAAATTCTTCTTAAAGCTATTGAAATATTAGATTATAATATAGTAAAGTTTGGTTTGGTTTAGAGTGATACGGTTTACTGTTTAGCTCATGGGGGCTAACGAGACCGGGACCTACTTTTTAAAGCCGATTCTGAACGGATACGAACACCCACGACATCAGCGGGATTCGAACCCGTGAATTCCGATGCCGAAGAGCAGCGCTCTACTATTTGGCCGTCCTTTGGCTTATAATGCTTTAATAAATGTGAGAATTAAAATAGAGACTTTTATTTTTTAATTTTTGCTAAATTTGACAAAAATGGGGGGAAATTCAGTTTTTGACTTTACACCAACAGTCCTAACTAAAGAAATGTGTAAAACATATCACTTTTCTTTATGTAAATATAGACATACATCCATTATGCATGCATTTAATCTAAAGAAGTAAAACTGTCCAAGTATAAATGAGCTATAGCCAATCGAGTAACTTAGGGCACAAATTTAAGAACATAAAATAAAAAGTTTCTAACATAAATGTAATAACTCATCTCTTAATGATCATATTTATAACCTTTTGATTAAATGCATACATAAACTACTTAAAATTTCACAAAGTTCTGAAAATTATTATATCAATTATGACTGCTGATATGTGGCGGTGTAGCAAAAATTATTGATTTACAGAAAATCAATTTACAGCTTTTATTGGATAAAAAGGAATATTGTATTTTATAATTTGATAAACCTTCAGAAATATGTTGCAGTTACTTATTTCTTTACTTTAAAGCTATTGTCTATTTTTTATGCTAATTGTCAAACTCCGGCTGTTTAACTGGGCACTTCCGGAGGTGATCAAGCAACTGTAACTTAAATTCTAATAACTCTAGCAACTAACTGCAGAACTGTTTTATAAAGCTGAAAGTCTGATCGTTAAAATAAAGTAATAAAAATAATCGATTTTTCCACGAAAATCTTTACTTGAACGAAGTCAATTAAGGGTTTATATTATTCACTTTAAACCACCACCTATATCATTTCCCTTTCTTTCAATGCATGTAAAACGTGCATGTAATATTGCGTGATTTTAAACTACAGTTAGTAAGCACAATTATTTAGAAGTCACTATGAAAAGTTTCACTTTATGCTCTCGGCCGTCATGCAAGTGAGCCCCCTTTATAAATTAAAAAATTTACATAAATTAGACTTCAAGCATAAAGGGACAAAAAAGTGCTATATATTTAAAAGACCGTTCAACAATAATTATTTTATAACTATTTGAGCCTTGGAATTAATATTTGAGTATTTTTAACTTTCTATTTTAATGGCCATTCATATGTAAGTAATGGGAGTAAATGGGAGTAAGATGTAACTATTCATATATTATACGATTCTTTTGCATATACTTTGTGTATATTGGTTGCTACCATATTACGGTCGACATATGTCACTGGTGACTTTCGCGTCATAATGACGTCAGAAATCGCCAGAGATGGGAATTCGGTACCATAAATTTCCCTCTCTGACATCATTATGATGCAGAAGTCACGAGTCACATATGTCGAGTGTAATATGGTAGCACCCATTTTTTTATTATATCTTGGTTTGGTTTAGAGCAATACGGGGTACTATTTAGCATCACGAAGGATAATGAAACCAGCAACTACTGCTTAAAGCCAGTTTTGTTCTGCTATGAACACCTATGCTTGCAGTGGGACCTCGAAACCACCAACTCCGGTACTGAGGCGCAGCACCCTACCATTCGTCCAGCATTGTCGAGTAACTCGACAATTATAACTTGTGGAAAGAAAAAATGCAAAGCGTTGCATAGCAATGCAAACAACATGCATATAATGTCACACATACATATAATTATACGTATTTAGTAGATTTGTGGTGGTTAGCGGGTATCCACCACAAATCTACTAAATACGTGTTTTTACGTGACCCGCGTTCTAGTGACAGACTGTAAAAAAACGTAAAAATACGTTGCCCGCACTCGAAGTGTTAACAGGGGATATTCATATGGCACGTAGACCTGTTGTGTTTTTAACGAGATTCACGATACTGTGTTAAAATGGGTGATAGCTCACTCATACGGCTTTATCTTCCGTTTCGTGAGAGTCGCACAAGTGAGAGGTCACTCTATGAATGCTATACTTTCCTTGAACTTAACAATCGTCTCGGAACGAAAGAAAGCAGGTATGCGAAATCAATTAATAAATGAAAGTACTAAATACAGTGACCTCTCATTTATTTATTTAGTATACCTGCTCTGTTTCGTTCTGAGACGATTGTTAAGTTCATGGTAAACATTCACAGTGTTTACTAACCTACTTGTTTTTATAAACCATTAAGAGTAAAAGTTAACGTAACTCATAAAGTATTTTCCGTTTTTGTTTATTTTGCAGAGTTTGATTTTTGCTCTCCCGAAAACGACTTTTGGTTTGGTTTGGGACGCTACGGTCTACTTTTTTTGCAGCACGATGACTACTGCTTAAAGCCGATTCCGAACGGCTATGAACAACCATACCCCAGTGGTATTCGAACCCACGAACTCCGATACTGAAGGTCAACGCCCGACCACTCGGCCATCGTTCGGCTATCACGTAAAATGAAATTCATTATTTATGATGGTGAAATGCTTCTACGAAACTTATAACAGTTACTTAACAGTTATTACGTTAACTTTTACTTTAACGTAACTCAACTAGTAAGTTTCTTTTTTTTGTTTGTTTGTTTATCACAAAAATAATATTCTTTACTTAGCATGGTGAAGGTCTCGACAAGACACATAAAAGAACTTTGTGTTTACATACATAATACGTACATAAGTATGTGTGGACTTCTTTATATTTTTAGTCTTAGTTTATTACATTTTTCATAGTTTCAAAATAGTTTTAAAAACTTCTGTGTCTGTTTAACAGGGGATATTCATATGACACTTAGCCCTGTTTCCTTTTGAGAGTAGGTAATGTCCAATCTTATAAACAATGTACGAAATTTTCAAGTAATTTCTATTATTTATATTTTTTTCATTTAGATCTAGATTTTATGATTTTTCGATCAGCGCTCATAAATTTAATTTTTCGGCAGGTACAGACTGAGATCATGACAAATTTGCTTTTTCCGTTACACTACAGCATTTCGCAGAGATTATTTTACCTGCAATATCAAATAAATCTTTTTTCAGGAAGTTTTTCCCTTTTTTTTTATAAATGTCACTCTATGTTTAAAACGATAACTGATCACTACCGTGACATGCTCTAGTATTCAAAATTGTTTGATCTTCAAATTTATTTCGTTCTGTACAGTCCATATTAACTTAGATTTAAGATAGGCTCCGAAATGTAATCGACAGAAATGACTTGGGCATTAAAGGGTTAACCAGATTCAGGAAACTTTGTTAAAATGGGTGATAGCTCACTCATACGGCTTTATCTTCAGTTTCTGGAGAGTCGTACAACTGATAGGTCACTGTATGAATGCTTTCCATGAACTTAGCAATCGTCTCGGAACGAAAGAAAGCAGGTATGCAAAATCAATCAATAAATAAAAGTACTAAATACAGTGACCTCTCATTTATTTATTTAATTTACATGCTCTATTTCGTTCTGAGACCATTGTTAAGTTCATGGTAAACATTCACAGTGTTTACTAACCTACTTGTTTTTATAAACCATTAAGAGTAAAAGTTAACGTAACTCAAAGTATTTTCCGTTTTTGTTTATTTTGCGGAGTTTGATTTTTGCTCTCCCGAAAACGACTTTTGGTTTGGTCTGGGACGCTACGGTCTTCTTTTATGCAGAACGATGACTAATGAGACCAGGACCTACTGCTTAAAGCCGATTCCGAACGACTATGAACAACCATACCCCAGTGGTATTCAAACCCACGAACTCCGATACTGAAGGTCAACGCCCGACCACTCGGCCATCGTTCGGCTATCACGTAAAATGTAATTCATTATTTATCATGGCGAAATACTTCTACGAGACTTATAACAGTTACTTAACAGTTATTTCGTTAACTTTTACTGTTAACGTAACTCAACAAGGAAGTTTCTTTTTTTTTTAAATCACAAAAATATTATTTTTTACTTAGCATGGGGAAGGTCTCAACAAGACGCCTAAAAGAACTTTGTGTTTACATACATAATACGTACATAAGTATTATGTATGTAAACACAAAGTTCTTTTATGCGTCTAATAAGTATGTGTGGGCTTCTTTATATTTTTAGTCTTAGTTTATTACATTTTCCATTGTTTCAATATAGTTTTAAAAACTTCTGTGTCAGTTTAATAGGGGATATTCATATAGCACTTAGACCTGTTGTGTTTTCAACGAGATTCACGATACTGTGTTAAAATGGGTGATAGCTCACTCATACGGCTTTATCTTCAGTTTCTGGAGAGTCGTACAAGTGATAGGTCACTGTATGAATGCTTTCCATGAACTTAGCAATCGTCTCGGAACGAAAGAAAGCAGGTATGCAAAATCAATCAATAAATGAAAGTACTAAATACAGTGACCTCTCATTTATTTATTTAATATACCTGCTCTATTTCGTTCTGAGACGATTGTTAAGTTCATGGTAAACATTCACAGTGTTTACTAACCTACTTGTTTTTATCAACCATTACGAGTAAGAATTAACGTAACTCAATCAATACTTTCCGTTTTTGTTTGCTTTGCATGGTTTGAGTTTTGCTATCACGAAAACGAAATCCATTATTTATCATGGCGAAATGCTTTCAAGAGGCTTATAACGGAACTTTAGACCGCCTACCTGCACCTAGCTAACACGTTTTGAACTTGAACTTTTCCCATTCTGTTCGTTCACTGGACCGTACAATTCTTAAGCCCCAGGGGAGAATTTACGGCTGTTTAATGTGCAACAAGGGTGAACCAAATAGACACAGTGGCTTGATCTTTCCCTTGTGTTACTGAGGACGAAAAATATTAAACAAACAAAAAATTCTTTTTTCACAGCTCGCAATTCCTTTTTATTAATGTTTTTCAAAATAAATTTTTTTTATAAATTGTTTCTAAGAGCTGTGGAAAAACAATATTAACTGGTTGTATTACAATATCTTCGAATTTAGAAATATTTCTGAGGTCCCAGGAAATATTAAGTAAACAATCAAATAAATAAAAGAAATTCAACGTTCGCATTTCTAATTTTATTTATGTTTCGAAAAAATCGAATGTTCGAATTTTTTTTATTGTTTCTAAGAATTGTGCGGAATAATGTTAATTGTTTGTATCTCAACATCTTCGAACTAAAAGATACTTCCGGGGGTGCGGAAATACTAAACAAATAAACAAACAAAATATTTGCATCGTTCGCATTTCTTCTTTTAAGTATATTTCAGAATGAGAATTATTTTTATTGTTTCTAAGAAATGGGAAAAATAATATTAACTTTTCATATTTCAATACCCTAGAGTTGCAAAATATTTCCTCAAAATTTAAATTACTCTATTTCTAATATCTAAAATATAATACACCCCCCTTAAAATATAGAAATATAATATATTCGTTAAAAGAAGCGTCATTTATATAAAAAAAAGGTTGTGTAGTCCTTATAAATAGATTACATTATTTTCTACAAAAATTATCTGTACATAAAGAAATGTAAACTATTTTTGTGAGAAATCTACTTTTAAAGTGTATATATATATATATATATATATATATATATATATATATATATATATATATAATATATATTATATATATATGTGACATGAAAGATAAATTTGATTTCATATATAAAACTACTTTATTGTAATCCTTCTGTCCATAGCTATGCCATTTAGAAATCCTTTGTTCTCATAATTTGCCACGGCAAGCGTGGAGGATGTTATAAGCCCGAGTTCTCGCTCAGAACTGTCTTTTTTGGCGTTGCTACCTAAGCACAATTCCTATGTCTACTTCCGCGTCAGCTCTTTTACTCTGTACAGTTCCGCTCGAGGGTGTGTCTTTCTCCTATTACGTTGTCGTTGATGAGTTCTAACTATTTTTAATTATAACTCGCTTAATTCTTAACCCCCATTTTTAAACCTCTCTCTCTCTCTCTCTCTCACACACACACACACACACACACATATATATATATATATATATATATATATATATATATATATATATATATATATATATATATATATATATATATATATATATATATATATATATATATATATATATATATATATATATATATATATATATATATATATATATATATATATATATATATATATATATATATATATATATATAAATATATATATATATATATATATATATATATAAATATATATATATATATATATATATATATATAAATATATATATATATATATATATATATATATATATAATATATATATATATATATATATATAATATATATATATATATATATATATATATATATATATATATATATATATAATATATATATATATATATATATAAATATATATATATATATATATATATATATATATATATATATATATATATATATATATATATATATATATATATATATATATATATATATATATATATATATATATATATATATATATATATATATATATATATATATATATATATATATATATATATATATCAAATTTAACAAATACAAAGCTTATTTCAGTAATAATAATGTCCGTCTGACCAAACAACAAATGGCAGAACGATGGCCGAACGGTAGGGTGCTGTTCTTCGGAACCGGAGTTAACGGGTTAGAATCCCGCTACGGACATGATGTTCGTATCAGTTCGGAATCGGCTTTAAGCAGTAGGTCCCGGTCTCATTTGCCCTCGTGGGTAAAACAGTAGACCTAGTGCTCCACATCAAACCAAACAACAAATGGGATTTTGATGAGGAAATCAAATTTAGTATCGCCGTTTGGTGATGATTCTGCGAGCAAATTGAGCTAAATGTAGTTGAAGGGAAGTGAAAATAACTACCTTTTAATCATGAAATAAGTATAGATTAGAGAACCTGATATCAAGAAGTAAAAGATCAACATTTATTTATTTTCTTCCATTCAAGATCTGAAAAATAGTGGAGATGACCTTTCATAAAAGATATATTTTTTAGAAACAATATAGAGTGTGATATACAGTGTTGCAGGAGAATCAACAAAGCTATCTTTCAAAGCTTGTTGTGAAAAGGACATTAATTTTTGCTTATGTTTTGTTTTCAACACAGTGATACAAAGAGTTAACTTATTAAAGACCGGATTATTTTTCCAACTGTACCCAGTGGCCAGGTGTGTTCTCAGAAGATCTTTTTTTCTGTTCAATTAGTTATAAATGAGTTTATAAATTATCAATTTTTATAATATTTATTTTAAACTCTTAGTGTTTGAGTATAAAACCTTACGCCACATTATAAAATAATTATTTTGCAATGGATGCGTAAAATTAGTATTTTCACCAACTGTAATATTTATTTAATTTATAAGCTTTCTACAAAAAAAAATCAATATAATCCGTATTAACTAATTAAAGACCAGATTATTTATTTCCAACTATCTTTTCTTATGAATTCTCTCGAATCGCGAATAAAACTCGAGATCCGTCCGCAGTATATTAAGGCCAAGTTCATGGTCAAATAATGGTCATGGGTTTTTGTAGAAAACAGCGTACTGGGCGAAGTGAAAAATACGGTGCCCAAATCGCTGAACAAAAAAAAGATCGAAAACTAATTGAGTGCAACAGTAAGGGATGACTGCCAAACAGAAAATTTTGCGTTGACATAAAATTCTTAAATTCAAATTTGGCTGAAGAAATTATCAAAGGAGACGTTTCTCATCAAAGCCGAGAGAAATCTAATGAATTGCACATAGCTGTATCTTGACATAAATGTTGAATAGTTTAGGTTTAAGTATACTACCTTGTGGAACCTCACCAGAAATGAGTCTAAGAGTGGATTATGTAGTATTACCACGCACAACGTACGATAACACGTACGATTAGTCAGAAAAAAGTTAAAACTTTTAAGTAGTTGAACAGGGAAATTAAGGATTATAGATAAAACCCTCAAATCAAATTTGCTCAAATGCTTTCGCAAGGTTTATTTAAATAGCACAAGTGCAAAAGCTGAATAAGAGTTAAGACCGCTTTTAGCAGTATTACTAATATCTAGACCCCGTTTAATTAACTTTAATCCCCTTCCAAAATTAATGATTTTTGATAATTTTTATTATGAAGCCTAGACATTACTCTATTTACGCGTGGGTAATGAACACTTTTGTATTCTTTACAAGAAAAAAAAAATAACGAAAATGTTTATACCTTGTATAGTTCGAACCATCATTTGCTATGCATATAATTTTCCAAAATGCAAACCAATTGCAATGGAGCCCAAATGGACAAACCTCGAACCCTGCTGCAATGTTAGTCTTCAGGCTACTATCTCTTTTCTAATTGTAATCCTAAGGTTCTCATTACACGCTACACCTGCTCACATTGAAAAAGCTACTGATTCAATTTACAATTCCTTTTCCCAATGAAAAATGAGTGGATTTCTCGTGTGACAGCGAAAAAAATTTCAACCGATCAAAGGTATAGTCACACATTTCACATCATCTTCAACTAAAATAAATCGGTTGACAAATTTTTGCAATCACCCGAAAATTTCACGCATTTTCCATGGGGAAAAGGAATCTCAGGTTGAATTCCTTGCTTTTTCAACGTGAACAGGTTGACTTTGACAATACTGATATAACACTTAGGGCCGATCTCACCAAAGTCGTTTAACGGGTAACCACGATTAACCCATGGTGCCAACCAATGGTAGGACGCAATTCTCCGTTTAAACAGAGATTAATCACGGTTTGCGTTAAACGACTTTGTGAGACAGGCCCTAAAACTTGTTGAAATTTAATCAGGAAAGGCTAAAATGAGTTTTTCCTTTGAAATCTGAACACTACAATTTTTCGTGATTACAATACTTCCTTTATTTTGTAGAAAGAAGTAAAAAAGATGGTTTTCAATTCAAAGTTCATGTCACATAGTAGCACTAAATCTCACACTTCGACATCTTATTTTATAGATTCTCTGAAACCAGGAATCTTTCTAATCATTGGGAAATTGTATTCTCAATCAGGTATTTTAGAGTGGCTGGACGTTTGAGATATTTGGTACTTGATAAAAAAATTTCGTTGATTTTAGGTCAAATGATCTACATTTGGATGCACATTTCTCGGCCAAACCTGGTGTATTTTACCAGATATTGCTGAAATTCATAGATACATTCAATAGTCAAATTTGGTGTAATTTGGATGAAATCGGATTGCACATTTTACATCCAAGTTTTAGTTTTGATTTATTCTGCAGTTACATTTTGGGTTATAAGTTGTGATATTTGCACCTAGTATCTACTTAATCATGATCAGATTTGCACACACTGTGACGTAATATTTCATCAAGCCTATGCAATATTCAATCTAATCGGGATGAACTGTGTTGGCTCAGAATAAGGCGATTTCACGCAGAAGGACACATCTCAACTTATGACAATTCTGGCTTTAGTTTCAAACGGAAGGGCAGTTTATTGTTTGTCTATTGGCTGTTGTAAACCTGAAAATGAATGGGAAGGGCATTATAGTAGTTCTTGATATTGCGACAAACTGCTCTATAGGTTCAATTGTCATTGCATATGTACCAAAACCATGTAATTTTAAGTTATTGTATTTATAGTTCTTTAATATTGCACTCATGTGGGGTTAATGGAAAAATTTACACACTTGTAACATATTATGTTATTTCGTGGCTTTAGGTTTCATTGTTCCCTGTTATGACACCTTTGTCAAAATAATTGTAAGGCCAGGCATTAAAAAAAAAGGTGTATTTGAATGATAAATTAGACCTAGTCTCACACTAGTCGGTTACGGCAAACGAAGATTAATTACAATAGGAATGTATGCAATTTAATTTATGATTTTTATTTAACCGACTACGGTGAGGTAAACCCTTAATCTAGGTATATAAATGGCTGATATACCTGGAAATTTCTCAAAGTGAAGCTTTTAATTATTTTTATTTCTGTTAACGTAGGAAGTCTATATTAAATATATCGCAGAAGATGAAAGAGAGTGATACTGAACCAAACATGCTATCTCAAGGTGATAATGTGGTTTGATATGAAGGAATTCTTCTCCCAATCACTTAATCGATTATGTAATCGACTAACAGACTATTTTTAAACGTTACTATCAGAAGCAGCAATGTTTCGACTTGAAAGATTTTAAACTTTGACGAGGTAGTTGAAATTCTGCTTCAAATTAATGCACTTTTATTGAATTGTTGTAACTTCTTAATAATGACAACAGAACAACTCCTTATTGGAGATCATTATTTATTTGCTACCGAAGTGATCAATAGCTTAAACAGATTCTATGGCATTCCTGTAAGAGTAAATCAACGTCATGAGGATGATTGTTTCTTTAACAATGATATTCGCTGGGGTATCATTACTATATCTTATTTATTTCGTAAGGATTTCCATAGAATTTACGATCAAATTAAAAATAAATTGAAGAATAAACAAGAGTTCGAGAACTATTGTATGCTTATTACCGTAAGTAAAAACGATCGATACTTCTTTAACTTTTTGAGACGAGTAGCTTTAATATACGAAATAGCTGTTTGTTGTTATAGAAATGGAAAGGATTATTTCTCGAGAGCTAAAAGATGCATTATGTGGTATCAAGATAAACTATATTTCCGATCTGCTGGATCATGGCCAAGTCTTAATAAAACTGCTTCTTTCCTTAGGACACTTGGTAACCCACTTTTGCGAGTAATATTAGAAGAAAGTAGTTTGAAATGTCCGTTAACATTTTCAGCCACAGTAGACAAGATAGAGCAACGTTTAATAAAGTCAAAGAATTTGAAAACTTCGAAGGGTAAAGAATTTGATATTTTTAGACAACAGCAAAAAAAGTTTTTAACTAGTGAACGGGACGAAAAGGAAAGCTCTGCTTTTCAAATTAAAAAAGAAAGAGCATATTTTCAATGTCTGAAATCGATTTTACGCCTGATCAACAATGATACGTCAGACCAAATATGCAGCATGAAGGAACGACATGCAATAATAGAATATCTTGTAAGTTTAATATTGCCAGAAATTTCAAATAAATTGCTTAACAAAAACCTTTCTTCTCCAGAACGTACTAGTACCAATGTTACTGATTTATACGAACCGTTTGAGGAACTTTTCCAATCGAAACAAGAATCAGATGGTCAGGAGATAGAAAAGGAAAGCAGTACTGTAAAAAAAGAAAATGAGTCGACTTCATCGGCAGTTAAAGGTCTTTCATTACTAAAAAGACCTTCATACATGAGCAAAAATGAAGAAACTGAAATAAGCAATTCAGAATTCATCGCGGGAGATTTGTTTTCTTCAAGTTCGGAATTTGACAAATTTTCGCAGCTCTATAGCACAGATGATTCTCCAGAACGCACTAGTACCAATGTTACTGATTTATACGAACCATTTCAAGGACTTTTCCAATCGAAACAAGAATCAGATGGTCAGGAAATAGAAAAGGAAAGCAGTACTGTAAAAAAAGAAAATGGGTCGACTTCATCGGCATTTAAATGTCTTTCATTAACGAAAAGACTTTCAAACATAAGTAAAAATGAAGAAACTGAAACAAGCAATTCAGAATCCATCGCGGAAGATTTGTTTCCTTCAAGTTCAACATTTAACGACGAATTTTCGCAGCTCTATAGCATAGACGATTTAATTAATGATAATATCTTTCTAAACAAATATATAAATTTAAGTAAGAAGTTAAATAGACCGGAATCTACCCTTTCGTCAAATAGCATCAATTTTTTATGTGACAGAACTAACTCTTTAGAAATGCCTAAGAATGAGATTTTTCCAGAATATTCTTTCGAAGGTAAAAATGTTCCGCAAAGCAGCAACAAAAATGATCATTTAGACAGCTGGAAAGATTTACAGAACTCTTGTAGTTTATCTTCAGATTCAAAATCCCAGATCCCTAGTTCGAGTGTTGATGCCCCGAAAATAGTTTCTGCAGAACAAGCTGTCGTAAATGACGATAAACAAGAAACTGGTATTTCTATAGACGACAATGAAGAAGTAGTTACGATCAGGATGGGGCCATATTCTGCACAATGTTATAAAAAGTCGGGACTTCTCCATGTAAATTATCTTACTGACGTCCTTTTTACCCCAGAAGAAGCAAACACTATCGCTGACACAAATATACCTACTGAAATAAATACAAACAATTCTGAAACTGACCCAAATGAGATTGTAGATAGATCGCTTTCAAATTCCCAACATCAAAGATACCGGGGTAAAAGAAACAGTAGGAAGAAAAAAGGTAAAAAAAAATGATTGAGTATTTGTACTAGCATCGAATTCAGTAGGTTTTAACATTTTGTGCTTATATAGTATACAATGATTTTAGCTTTATTAAGAAGTTTTGAATTTTAAACTAATGGTGTCTTTATATACCACATGTAATTTTATCAACTGAAATGCATATTGTAAAAGTGTTAAATTTGTCTACAGATTCCAATACTATAACAAACTATTTAAGCTTATTTCATTGCTGCTTTTAATTAAAATTTTATCTTCATTTTATACCCAAACTGTGTGATTTTTAATTGTTTTCTAGGCAACTTTAAGTGAAAGGGACTACAGAAATTTCATTGAAGGTAAATTTTCATCATATAAATATCAGTATAGGTGGAATAATTAAGTAATAAAATCGCCTTTAGGAATATGTTATCTTGCACACACCAGAGTCGGGGTGGCATTTTTTCGTATTCATAAAATTTGTGTAAAAATATTTTACAAAATTTAATTTTTTATAGTTTGGAAGCATGGAACACAATTATTTTTTTTATTACATTAAATTGCAATGACAACCAATGAAAATAAAACATACAACACAGGATAAATTTTTTAAAGGAACATTGGGCTATGTTGTGATTTGTTGTAACAAGTTTATAACAAAATTTGGGTAGACATGTTTGTTCTGTCAGGATTTTCGCAGGACTATTATGAAAGGAAAAGAATAAGTATTGGTAATAAGAACAATTAATCAGTATTGTAAGAGTTTTGAGATGATTATATACTGTTCACAAAAAAGTCCTAAGAGGGCGGTATTTTACATGTTTGTCCGGAGCGGCAAAATTACGACATCCAATCTGCACACAAACAAATGTAGTATAATATATTTATTCTTTCTTGCATCTTATGGCAGAAAAGATAGGGTGTTGCCTATCAGTGCTGGTATCTGTATTCTGAATCTCGTGGCTGACATGAAAGTTTGTAGATGTTTAGAATCTGATTTGAAGCGACCATGAACTCGAACATGAATTTTTTTTTATCGATTTGCTTGAAAATATAATATAAAATAGTTGAATATTTATATAATAGGGCTTAAAACTTGAAAGTGAAACATTTATTAGGAATGTAACTATTTGGGCCGATATTCAGTATCCGACCTATTTGGCTGCTTTGCCGAATATTCTGTCTAGCTGAATACTGAAAAGATATTCAGGTAAATACCTTTAGCTAAATATTGCTAGATATATGGCCGAATAAATTTATAATCTAACAAATATATTTTTTTATCTGTACTTTTAAATATAGTTTAGCAAAGAATATTGCAGACTCACATTTCATTGCCTCAATTATTAGAAAATTTAACATTTACTCATTTTGAGTTTACTAATATGTAAGTGTATTTAATAATGCTACATAAATAAAAAAAATTGTTTTAAACTTATCATTATATGTATTTAAGCAAGTATTGGGATTTTTTATATTAAAATGCAAATATATATATAGCATTTTAAATAAAATCTGTAAAATTTTTGAATCAACAATTAATATATTTTCATGATTATTGTGAGCTATTTAGTGATCAGCAATTTATTCATCTTGATAACATCAGTATATCAATAATATGCCGTACAAATATTGTTTAATTACAAACATTAATATATTATAATACAGTTATATAGTATATTATATAATTGCAATGCAAAAAATACGTCAAGTTGCTAAATTTTTTTAAAAATGAACTATTTAGTATTTGGTTTAAAATTTGCCCAAGTATTCGGTATTCAGCTATTCAGCCAAATCACTCTTTGTTACATCACTAATAACTATTTTTGTAGTTATTTATTATTAATTGTTGTAAATATATGCTATAATTCTCCTGACGATACAAAGTGATTAGCCGATGAGAAGTGATTATTATGGTCATGAAGGTACGCGAGTACACACGTTCAGAGCAGTTATATAAGGATTATGTATGCACTGTTAGAAGCCCGGTGGCGTTGGGGGTGCTTCGCGTTCCCACGACCCAGGTCCGAGGTTCGATCCCCGGACTAGGCAAGGTTGATTCAGCCTTTCATCCCTTCAGTGGGTAGACAAACTGAGGATCAAGCATGCTTGAGAACTAAACACTGGGGGTTCCGCGTACGGTTGACCACCTAACCGGAACATATGCTCCGCACCCCAGGGCCCTTGGTCTTGGAAACGGAGATTGGCCCCTTCTCCCCTAGGGGCTGTTGCGCCGAGGAGTTTATTTTATATATTATTATTATATATAATATATATTTGTTAAATATATGCAACACGCATCCATTTTATGCATATTTTTAATTTATAAGATCTTTGTAATAAAAGTTTAGTTAAGTAAGCTGTTGAATGTCACACAAAATACTTTGGTTGCTAAACATTAGTTTATTTTGATGCACATTTATAATCATTTTTACCATTACAGTTTAGAACGCCATCTCTCAAAACGGGCGCCATTTCTACACACACACACACAGAGAGCGTTCTTTTTCTCCCTCGTGGAACATGACAAAAACGCCATCTACCGGCGTAAACCTCAACATAAGCATTCTCAGAAAACTTAAGAAAAATAACATTTTTCCTTTATAAAATGTCTACGATATTCTTTAAAGTATGGAATAGATATATTTTACTTTCCTGAACGTATTGTTTTAACCTACCTATTATTTTACAAATTTCATAAAATGCAGAAGTTTGTTTTAAAAAATGTTTAAATTACTAGTAATAACTGCATTGTACATTCGAGTAGCACATACTTTTAGCCAATCTTATTTCTACGATACCTACTAGATTTTGTAATACAACTTAGATGTTATCCTAATCTTTCACAAAAGATATGCATAGAAAAAGTTTTGTTTTTAAATATCCATTTTTTCTGATCATCGTTCGAAGTATGTTATTAACCGATTGTGGTTTTCGAAACTCATTAATTAAAGCCGACTTTAGGAGATACTAGATATATAATGCACCCAACGTTGTTAGTTTTTTAAATTTCTTCCACTATTCATCACAGTGTTACTAACAATCGCGATACAAAGAAGTGATGTATCACTTCAAACCATAACAAATCCAATATGTAGATTGTGTGATTTGAAATGCTATGATTTATTTGTTGCGTGATGGCTATTGACATCGTGGCCTACAGCACAAAACCGATTCCCTGAGGATACAACCATTATGTAAAGTATGCAAATACACATTTATGGTGGAACATATTACACTGTGCCTATGTGATATTAAAAAAATAGTAGTAATATCAAGCAAAATAAGCAAGCGAGCTGAGTGATGACCGAAAGCGTAGGGCACTGTTCGCTTGAATTTCGAGGGTTCGAATCCCTCTGTTGTCATGAATGTTCTTGCTGCTCTGAATCGACTTTAAGCAGTAGGTCCCGATCTCATTTACCCTCATGTAGCAAAAACATTCAACCGAAGCGCTCTCAACCAACCAATCAACAAACCAAAATATACAGGAAGCATAAAAAGTCCATCATTTCACGGCGTAAAAGTATTCCTACAGTGCAAACTATTGCATATTTATAGTTGGTTGGTTAGTTTAAAATTCTACGGTCTACTTTTTACTTCAATGTACAAAGTAAGTAAGGGAAGTATTGTAACCAAGAAAAATTTCAGTGCTCATTACAATTAAAATACTTATTTTGACCATGACTGACTGAATTTTGACCAGTTTTAGTATTGTGTCTGTATGTACGTACAAGGAAACATTAATTTTGAAACTTTAAATATCCATTGTGGGAATTTCTGAACTAGTTATGACTACTTTTCTCTTGACATTTCTACGTAATATATACATACGGACTATCTCCTATAACTAAAAAACGATCAGCCATAGAAGGTCTATATTTTGTTTTTAGAGCTGTTATAACGTCTAAATATGCACCCTTTACCCTTTTCATTGCAATGTGCAAGCTATATAACGAAAAATTGCCATATAACATTATTAATACTGTGAACCGTAACTCAAAAATGAATAGCCGTAAAATGTTGAAACCTTGCATTTAGGACTCTTACAATATCTTGGTTTTCTTATCCTCATTTGATTGCACTCTGCAATCTATATAACGAAATAAATCAATATGACGTTTATTGGCGTTGTGGAATATCACTCGAAAAGGATTATCCCTAATTGTTGAAAATTTGTATATAGGACTGTTGTCCACCTCTCCTTTTGATTGCAATCTATATAAATATCGAAACATCGTAAAATATCAACAAAAATGACAAATTATGAATAACAGCAGATACTGGAAATTTGGTAGAAGATTCGTTTAAAAAAACCCTTGATCATTTCTGTTGATCGATACGGTTTTATGTTTGTTGAAAAGCTTCTGGAATCATCTTATTGATATGAAGAATAAAAATAAACATTTTAAATTGGGTACCATAAAACAAACAGGAAGTTCCAGAAGCTTCCATATGACGGGATCAAAACAATTTGTTCTTCATAAAGAATAACTTAATTATAAATGGTGAATCCGTGGATAGCGAACCTGTTTTAGAGGCCTGCGGTGTTCTGCTTTTGTTTGTCTCTAGCAATTGACCTTGATGGAAAAAACTAATTCTTCTATAATGTATTGCACAATTTTTGTCCTTGCTATTCAGTTTGTATATATTATAAATGTTTCTAATAATTTTATTAAATATAGTAATACTTTTAAAGCACACTTTTAAACGTATTGAAGAATGAGTACATGACTAACTTTATTTATTTACAAAAAATTTTTGATAATGTATAAAAAATTTTTTAAACTATAATATTTTATTAATATTTTAAAAAAAAAAAAAAAAAAAAAAATATATATAAATAATATAATATAAATTATAATATTACATATTTTTTATTTATCTTTTTTCATAAATTTAAAATATATATATATAAAAAGATTTATACATATATATAAACATATATATTTTACATATATATATAAAGTAAATTTATATATATAAAATATATAAAAAATTAGTTAATCTTTTAACATTCCGTATATATATATATAAATATATAACAAATATATATAAAATTGATATAAATAAAAACCATGATATTTTTGTATAAAAATAATATATTTATAAATTTATAATATTTATATTAAAAATAAAATATATATATTTTTTTTTAATTTTTGGTTCCGCATTCGGATGTAAAAACTATTTTTTATTTGTCTATTTTTTTCGTGAAATCCTTCGAAGAATTCGTAATATAATCCTGTATATGTCGCATTTGTTAACACTGCGTGCTACTTTCGCTGCAAGTTCAATCGCGTACTAGTACGTGTCCGCATACAATAGTTAATATCTAAGCTTTAGAGCGCTTATCGAAACCTTACGTAATTTTTTCTGATTTTGTTTCCTCTTTAAATTTATATTTGTATAAAAAGAAATATATAAATAAAAATAGGTTTTTGTATATATTTTTGTATAATTTTATAATACGTTCTTTGAAAAATAAATAGTGTATATAATAATTAATTTTTTTTAAATTTTATTTTGGAAGAACATTTTTATGTAAAATAGTGTAATAAAAACATTTTATTTTTATATTTATTTTTGTAAAAACAAACATTTGTAATAATTAAACGTGTAAGTATATTCAGAAAAGTATAGATTTAAATTGTTAATATCTTGTTTGAATTGCAGATACGTAAATGTTTTTTATTTTGTTTGCTTTAAATTTATATTTGAAAAACAGAGAAAATAGTAAAATGTGTAGTGATTTTTTTTATACAACGTTATGATTGTTTCAAAACTTACAGTTTAAGAATTCCTTTAAGCTTGATTATGAACGTAATTGTAATATTTTTGTTTTTTACGTTCTTTGAAAAGAGAAATGATGTCATTGTAACGAAAAAATAATTTTTTAAAAAATTTATTATTTTAAGAACAATGAATTAATTATCCGTAACACATCAAGGAAAAAAAGCCCAAAAAATTTATAAAGTTGTTGTGGTAAAGTTTAATTTGTCGACTAGATTGGAATCAAACCGTTTAACCACTTTACTTGCTTGGAACATATCAAGGAAGAATAAATATAAATGTAGTCAGTAAAAGTGTTCTATGATTTATTTACACTGCTCAAAATCTCGAAGATGAAAATAAAATATCAAAAAATAATTATTATTTTAAGAAATAAATTTATATCATTTTTAAGAAATCATAAAGAGTTATTTAAAATAAGTAATATTCTAAGTATATTTTACAAAAGAAATGATCTTTTTACGAATGCAGTTTAAGTACACAAAAGATACTTCGAAATAGTTTAATGCTAAAGTAGGTGTGCTTTTCTAAACAATCGAATGACTCGTAGTCAAAAAGAAAATGGGCAAAATTACATTTTTTACATCCATTTTCGAAACGTTTTTCGAAGTCGTGACAACCGCTTTGAAGTCATCATTGGTTTGGCGGAACGTTTAGAAGATTAAACGAAATATCTATGCATGAGAAAGAATCTTTTGTATAGGATAAAGGTAGGAAACCTTTTTGCCACTGTGAATTTTTTGGGGGGTCTACGTTTAAATTAGACAATAATAAGGCCGCGTATGTTGCTATACCTAAAACTGCAACATTTCTGAAACTACTATAGTTTTTGTATTGTTTCATCAATCCATTGCGTTATATTGAAATAATACAAAAACATTAAACCATTTACTTTTTATTGAACATAAATTGTTGACCCATAAGATATTTTTGTATTCACATAAAGGTAACTTGTTAAAACAGTAATCTTTAATAACTTTTTAAATAAACGGTTACTAATTTAAATATCACTTCAAAGTACTAATGTTGAAGTACAGGATATTTCAGAAATTTTTAATATACCATGAGCCAAAAAAAAGTTAATAGACAAATGCTTATTACCATCCGTCGAATGAGGCTACTGAGTCGTATGTACACAAACGCACGCGTGTCGGGAAATTCATTTACCGCATTTGCATTTTCAAAACTACCGTTCCTTTCTTCACTTGATGGAAGGATGAAATCCTTTTTCTTTTTGTATTACGGTAACACTGTTACTGAAGCGGGAATCTACAAGTCTTCAGTTTCTATTAGATATGCACGTGCTGTTAATATATATTCAAGGCAGGATGATGGAAAATATAAACTGAACTGATAAACAAGTACATATAGTAAAAACTTCTGTGTAACGCTCCCCACTTCCTGGTGCGCTATGATAGCGTGGGACATGCCCGCCTACTTTATTGGGGCAGGTATGCCCATAGACCGTCGCTGGGATGCATAACCAAAATAATTCCTCGAAATGCTTAGACGGACAACAAAAATTCATTTACAAGATTAATGACATATTAGAGTAAAACGTCCTATTTTGAGTGTCGGAGCCAGTCTTAATCATAAAGGGAGGCCTAGCTTTCCATGTCAGTATAAAACTGACGTAGTATATCTCTCAATTCAGAGCGATGTCTCCCGATCGCAGGCTCTCTCGACTCTCCCAATCCAACTGCCCTGTCTTGCAGATCTTCTCTCATTTCTTCGATGGGGGGTGG
Source organism: Pardosa pseudoannulata (assembly GCA_032207245.1). Classification (NCBI taxonomy): domain Eukaryota; kingdom Metazoa; phylum Arthropoda; class Arachnida; order Araneae; family Lycosidae; genus Pardosa; species Pardosa pseudoannulata. The sequence goes on from CM063503.1 coordinate 62,099,348, forward strand.
GGGGGGGTTCAGCATTCTCGAAACTTGATCACGTTCTAAAAGAGAAATCCTCCCTTCCAGATGTACTGCCGGCCTAGAAAAACACAAACAAGCGACACATCCGAAAAGCCTTCCCCCCTTAGCCGGCTGGCTCCTACTTCCCCCAAGGAACGCCGGGTGGAACGGGTCAATAAGGGTGATTTTGCAGATATCAAGAAGGGCACTCATTTGGGATACATTGGTCGTGAGGTCCAAATTCCTTACATGCTGTATAATAGTTGTCATACAATCTCAGAAATTTGTGGTGAATCTAGAATGTTACTTATTTTAGAAGAAAGGCCCCTGGAAATTTGTTTTACTTTTCTGGAAGGATACTTCTATGGTAAAGGAACCTATTTTCCCATAACACTTTTGGCAGTAGGGGAAAGACATTTGGATGCTATGCTGGAAATTTAATTTCGATTATTTTCAGGACGGGAAGGGGTTATGTTCCTGATTCCGTACCTCATTCTTTCTTGCGAACCTCGCTGCTAGAGGAATTCTGGACTAATAGATACCTGCTCTGGGTGTACAGGGGATATTTCGTGCACTTTCTGGTCTGGAATTTACCGACTTGACTTTGTAACAGGCATACGCTGCACACTAGATCATATCATTATCGTTCTATTTTTCCCTCAGATTCCTCATTTACTGTAAAAGCAGGATGTTTTATGCTCTCACCTCCTCATATTAAAATGTTTTGACTGCCACCTTGGGTTTTTAGTCCTATACACTGTTTTAGTACTATCCACTACACTATCTTTTGCCTTTCCTTTTCTCTCAGAAAGATCCGTTACTTACAGTAAAAGCAGAAAATTTTATGCATTAACCCCTCATGCAAAATTGTTCTTTACCGCCATCATGGTGTTTTAGCCCCATATGCTGACTACTACCTCACTCTATGCCTTTCCATTTCTCTTAGAGAGATCCTTTATTTATTGTAGAAGCAGGACTTTTTATGCTCTCACCTCCTCATATAAAAATGTTTTTGACCACCACTTTGGGTTAAAAGTCCTGTACGCAGACTACTACACTATCTTTTACTCTTCCATTTCCCTTAAAGATATCCGTTATTTACAGCAAATGTAGGAAATTTTATGCTTTAACCACTCATATAAAATTGTTTTTTTACCGTCACCTTGGTTTTCCCCCCATACACTTACCACTACTCCACTCTATTCCTTTCCATTTCTCTTAGAGAGATCCGTTATTTACTGTAAAAGCAGGAAATTTTATGCGTTCACCCTTCATACGAAAGTTTGCCTGATAAAAATTTCTCCCGGACATGAGTAATAGCCATGCTACATTTGTTCAAATAATACGATTCAAACGCAGATATGAATCATGATTAACTCATCCACAAAAAGTTGAAATATTTTGCAAATACTTTTATTTCACTCATAATACCATTTAAATTATCTGTTATAAGTTTCATATTGTTATAATAATTTTTTTTTATTACCACATTATTCTTGAGTAATGAAACTTCAAAACATAGTCTCTCAGAAAATGCGTTTAAACTTTTTGCTGTCACTTAAAAGTTTCAAGCTTTACAAATCGCAGTTATACTGAAACCATCGGCAAAAGTCTATTTTAAAAGTAAAAACTTAAATTTAATGATTTGTATACAAATAAAATTCAAAGTTTTAACATCCGAATATCTGAATGTAACTTTGGGGTTGTCGATCAAAGACAAAAAATGATATAACTTCTATTTCTTAGATCAGAAAGACAAACACATAAAAGAAATTTTTAATTCTTCACCCAAAAACACTGTTTAAACCCAGCAAGGGCTTTAAAAACAACAAACAAATCGCATCGGAATGTTTTAAAATAGGAACATAAAAGATAAAGAGTAAAATAATGTAAAAACATAGTGTACAAAATAATAATCTTTTGAAAGTTTGACAGGAGATATTACATATATTTATGCACTCAAAATTCCAAATAATACAGGACAATGTTATACATGCATATACATTTATATACGTAAAAAAAAAACCCACACACGCACACAAGTGCCACTGAATTAAGGATAGTAGGGCTATGCAAATTTCGTAGTGCTGCGCATCGTTTATGTGCAAGTAAGAACGCCGCTGTGGTAATTGCATATATAGCGTGTACTGTGATTGTTCCTCATTATCGTGAACAATATCTGCTATTCCTCATGCATTAACAGTATTTCTGATTTGGAGGACTAGGCCCATATAAATCAGATTTAACTCTCCTGTGAGATGTTCTGAATTGCTGGAATTGACAGTACGAGTAAACTGCCTGATTTAGACGCCTTCGATCGAGTACAAATCGTAGGTGCTCGACGCATGGACCATTCAATTTCCGAAATCTTCAGACAGCTAAGTTTTTGAAGGTCGACAACGTCAAGAGTATACCAAGAACACGTGGATGGTGGGAAAAAAAACTAGCAATCGGGCAAACCGCAAAGGACAGTTAGCCTTGACAGTGCGAGGTGACAGTGCTCAGTTTATTGTTTCAGCGAAGCCAAACATTAGCTAAAATTACCACCAAGTTGATTGACGATGCCAGTCGTAAAGTCAGTAAACGAACTGTGCAACGATTGCTTCACCTTATGGGTTTTGGGAGCTTTCGACCTACGAGAGTACCATTGCTCTATGTTTTCCAAAGGGCTCCACGGCTTGACTGGGCAAGAGAGCACAGAGCCTGGAGTGTAGAGAACTGGAAACGAGTAGTATGAAGTGATGAGTCTCTATTCCGACTACTTAACGCCGACGAGAGGCTGAGAATATGGCGTCAGGCTCATGAAACCATGGATCCTGCATGCCAGGTTGGAACTGTACTAGGGCATGGTAGCTTAATCATGATCTGGGGTGTTTTTTCGTGGCCTTGTTTGGGATCTTTAGTGCGTGTACCAACCTCTCTCAATGTAATTCGGTACGTAGAGTTACTGGATGATCACCTAAATCCGTTTAAGCTGTTCTGTTATTCGCACAATAATGGAGTTTTCCAGCAAGACAACTGTACCTCTCACAAGTCCCGGTTGGCTACTGGCTGGATGGATGAGCATTCTTCTGACTTGTCTGTCATAAATTGGCCACCCAGAAGCCCAGACTTAAATCCTATTGAGCATCTTTGGGATGTTTTGGAACAAGGCGTGAAAGGCCATCACACAGCACCAACGAACCTTACTGAATTATGGACAGCTTTAGCCAATATTTGGCAAGCCATTCCCATTGAACGTTTCCATAAACTTGTTGAATCTATGCCTCGTCGTATGGAAGCCGTTATCAAGACCAGAGGAGGCCCAACTGGTTACTAGGTAGGTATCCCTAATTCAGTGGCACTTCAGTGTGTATACGTGCATATACATTTATATATGTGTAGATACACACATATATAAGGTATTAGTATCAAAATAGTGTGAATAACGTGTTATAATAGTAAAATATTTAATTTAAATAATTATATAATCCTCTAAATCATATCTTCTTAAATTGT
>CM063503.1:62107839-62170339 GCA_032207245.1 Pardosa pseudoannulata
TAAACACGTTGGATTTTATAATAAAAATAAATCATTTTTCACCTTTTCCTTATTTCTTACTGAGGCGAATCATCCTCTTTCTTACCCCATTTTCCTCTCTGTGCAGCGCCTCTAAGACTGATGTGCCAGTGGCAAGTGCCACCTTTGCCCCGTCCTAGTTAATGCCCTGGCTTCAAGAACAGATTGGAAGCCTGCTGAATGATTGCGGGGCGCATTTTTACAACTGGCCAATTTTCGTAAAATTTTGAAAGTATTCGAGCGATATCAGTAAGAAATAATAAACATAGTTTAATTAAAATAAAAAGTTCAGTTATTTTAATTGCATAAAAGAGTTGGAAAAATATATTTCTGGGATTTATAAATATTTGTATATTTTAAATATTAATACATGTATGAGAAAGTAGGGAAATATAGGAAACAAGCTTATAAAATGAAAAATCAATAAACGCTGTTGTGTTGTTATTACTCATTTTTATGGTGTAGGAACCTATTGGACCTATACCAGAGATCTATTAAACCTACACCAGTTCCAATAGACCCAGTCGTAGTATGTGTACGGGTCCATAGCTAAGCGTAATATACAGCTTCAGTTTGAGCGAGGAACCAAGAGGGCTGAAGATAAACTAAGCCTCAAGAATTATCGCTGAAATTATCAAGAATTATCAGATACTGTTGGATAATCTCGAACAATTGAACTTTGAAAACAATCACTCAACGGTATCAGTTTATTTGAATTAATATTTTAAAAAATTGCGAAAAGAAAAACATTACCTAAAGACTAAAATTAATAATTTAATAAATATTAAATTTAAAGAAGAATTATTTAGTAGGAGCATTGTGATGGCCACCTGCATTAACCAATGAACGGATGTTCATCAACAGCTCTGTTAATACTAATCTCAGAAAGGAAAGCATTGACAAAATCGAGTTCTGTTTTAATATTTAATAAATTTCATCCCAGAAAAACTATAGAGTTATGAAAACTGTGTTTTTTTAAAAGCTAAGATAGTTATTAAAAAAGATAGTTATTTCACTCTCCTCAAAAATTTTACAACACTGATTGCTTTATTTTCATGAATTGACTAAATAAAACAATTTTGTACATACTGGTCACCCTTTACGTATCAATAGCGTAAATAAACATGTTGAATCATCACTTTTGCTTTTATAATAGTCCAATAACAATCCTGCCAAAACAAGTATATCTATCTATGTTTTGTTATTCAACTCCTCTTCTTAGCCCACTCTCCTATTTCTAATCATGGATCTTGTTGGTGCTTCAACCACATTTGGCGAAATTGGCGTGCTTGCAGCTTGCGTGCGTGGCGTGCTTGCAGCGTGGCGTTTGAAATCTGGCGAGGGGATCGTAACTCAACAAATTGATACATAAACAAAAACAACATTTTGAGGAAAAATTTTACAAAAATTAAATATTTAAAATCTAATTGAATTAACAAAGAAAACACAAAGGAAACACATAACATTCATACTAAATAGACTGAAACATTCACTTAATCACAAATTAAATAAACTGAGTGTGATTTTCATCACAAATTTGTGATTTAGTGTAAATTGTAAAATTAATTTAAACAAAAAAAAAAAGAAAAAAAAGGAAAGAAAACTGTATTTTGAGTGGAGGTTGAAGAGGAGTTGTAAAATTGAAAAATTTTTTTCAAATCTCTTATATATACTTCTTACAACAGATCGCTATGTAGCGAAATCTTTTTTTTTTTAAATGTATACTCATATCCTCTATATAAGCATCGTATCACAGCAAAAAATACTATAATATTTAAAACGTTCGAAATCCACCCCTTCCTCCTTTTCGAGAGTTCAATGCCATTATATCAAGCCCCATTTTAAGAGCAGGCGATTAAATTTATCAATTTATGACATAATAAACAGATAAAAAATAGTTTTTTTCTAGCATTATGATGTCATTCCTTTGACCATCTCATTTAATCATTTATTTTAGATTATTTAAATATCTTCTGCATTATCTCCTTACGTTTTATCACTAAACTTAGATATTACATAAATAATTTTCTTTTATATTTGGCTTAAATAATAGATTAGGTACGTATGTGATAATTTTAATCGATTATTTTTTGTTGAAAGACAATTCTCAGCCAAAAAACTAACCATTTTTTTATCTGCCTCATAGGGTACTTTACAATTCTGGAAAATTAAAAATTTTACTGATCCCGTCATATGACGGGCTATATGGTAGTCTTACATATTTTGCTTCTACTAGTTGGCATCGTGATTAAATCTAATTTAGTTTGGTTTGGTTTGGAGAGCTACGGTCTACTGTTTTGCTCACGAGGGCTTATGAAACCCGGGCTTGTTGCTTAAGGCGACAGTAGACCTTTAGAGCGAAATTTTTTTCTTTTAAATGAATTTCCTTGAAAATTGATTATGTTATTAGTGGTATTGATATATAAATATTTTAAAAATTTGAAGACAAAATATTGATTAGTTTGGAAGTTATTAATTATTAATTGTTTCATAATTAGCTTAATTGAAAATGCTTCAGGCGCATCAGTTTTGCATAAAATTTGATAAAAAATTTATACCTTAAGTATACCTTATAGACCTTACAAAAAATGTAATTGTTTCCATAAGCATTCATAGAAAATATAAAGAGAAAAAAATAATTATTATGATGATACCCATATTTTGCCGAGTAAACAGCTATAGCGGTTAATTAAAATGCATAACTAACATATTATATGCATCAAAACATACCCGTTTCAACTAGACTTTATTTTATAAACTCTAACGTAAATAATACTGGAATTTCAGAGACAGTGATCTATTTTCAATGCGCCGGAGTACTTTAAACATTTATTATATGTGAAAACTAGCATACAGCCCGTCATATGACGGGATCAGTAAAATTTTTAATTTTCCAAAATTGTTAAGTACCTTATGAGGCAGGTAAAAAATGGTTTGTTTTTTTGGCTAAAAATTATCTGGTACACACTCAATAATTTGTTTATCTTTATTGACCGCATGTTAGTTGCCACCTTTAATTTAACTTGTAATATTACTTGATAGGATGGACAGCATAGGTTTTAATATTGACAATGATTATTTGGCTGTATATATGAATGATGGCCAAAATTTAGCGAATGGATCGCAAACCCTGTGGTTATGTATAAAAAACAAACACAAAAACGAGCAAACTTCTTAATTTTCAAAGATGTATAACTTAAACGCTAGATATATATTAGTCCATAAAATAGACTCCTAGTCTTTGTTGTTAATATCGGTGATAAAATTGTCATTGCAACATAATCTATGATTAAATTTAAAATTATCACATATGTACCTAATCTATTATTTATTTACGTCAAAAGAAAATTATTTACGTCATATCTAAGTTCAATGATAAAACGTATGAAAATAATGCAGACGATATTTAAATAATTTAAAATAAGAAATGATTAAATGAGATGGTTAAAGGAATGACGTCATAATGCTAGAAAAATGCTATTTTTACCTATTTATTGTGCGACAAATTGATAAATTTAATAGCCTGCTCTTAACCGGGGAAATAGGGCTTAAAATAATGGCATTAAACTCTCAAAAAGTGGGAAGGGGTAGATTTCGAACGTTTTAAAGACGACAGTATTTTTCGCTGTGATATGAAGCATATTTATACCAATTTATTTTAGAATCAGATCGATAGTTTAGGAGTAGATAAACATTATTCTCTTTGAATTTTGCTAACTACGGATGCCTCTATCCATTCCAGGTCCAACCGCTTCATAAAATCGAGGACAGACGTACAGATAACTTAGGCTATTATTATATAGGAGATTTTACTTCTGAATAAACAGCATTTGAAGTTATTATTGCTATACCCATAACCAATGATAAGCTTACTATACCCATAAGCAATGATAATTTTATTATACCCATAAGTAATGATAATTTTAAGTAATGATAAAATGATGGGAATGAAAAAATTCTTTTTGCTCCATATTCCTAATGATATATTCTTTCACTATTCACTAAAATCGAAAATTCGAATTTTCGGTCAATGTTAGCCAATTTGGAAGTCTACCATCGCCTTAAAGCCGATTGCGAACGTCTACGAGTATACATGATAAAATTTGAACTTTAAAAAAATCTATTATATCGTTCGACTAAAATTAAATGACCATCGATCAGCAGTCGAACTAGCGACCTATAGATATCTGCCTCCTTCTACCTACAATCTATTATGAAAATAAGACGATATTTAAATAATTTAAAATAAGAAAGGATTATTGTGATAAATTGATGAATTTATTCATAGCCTGCTCTTAACCGGGGAAAATAGGGCTTGAAATAATGGTATTAAACTATCAAAAAGGGAGAAGGGGTGTATTTCGAACGTTTTCGACCTCGCTTTGAATTTTGCTAACCCTAACTCATCAGAAATCCAATATGAATGCCTCTATCCATTTCATTTCCAACCGCTTCATAAATACGAGAACAGACGGACAGATAACCGAGGGTTTATATACAGGGGATATGTATGTACTTTAAATTCATTCTCTAATTTTGTAGATTTTGATCTATTGACGGATTAAATCTAACTTAAAAAAATGATGAAAAATAATTATGTCCCAGGCTTTCAAGCCATAGAGAATTGAATTTCGTAAAATATTTTTATACAAAATTTTTCCTAACAAAAAAAAAAAATATTTTAGAAATATAGCACTAAATGCTGCCACTCAAATTTCTCACCCCAGACATGGGTCCCGGCATTAGAGCTGTCCGTGGAATTCAAAGAGATAGAAATATGGAATTTTGAGGTGCACTCCACTCAGCTGAAAATCTATTATCGCCTTGGAGCCGACAGTAGACTTTCCGGTGGGCGAAGTTTGACTGAAAAATCAATATTACTGTCTCATTGAATACTGAAATGTAGGTAATAATTAAACGGGATATTTTAATAATCCTAATTCCCTAATGAATATAATTATTACCACAATAGTCAATTATTTATTAAATACTAGCAAGTTTGCCCGTGCTTCGCTACGGTGAACTTAATATGTTACTTTTAAATAAAGATTTATTTTCGTGAATAACTCTCTAAATTCATCACAGTACAGTTCGAGTCATTGGCATATTTATATATTTCTATCATAAGCGTATTATGAGATTAATCAGTTCTTTTTAATCGAATTTGTGTCTAATTAAATTTGCTCAAAATTTTATGGTAGAATATAAGTTTAACCCTGAATTGCATTACTGTATTACTACTGTACGTTGATTAGCAACGTTAACAAATCTTGCCATATTACGTGGTAGAATAGGAAGCAGAAGTTTTGACAGCAACCGTTCTAATTTTGTGGGTATTAATAAATGTTGCCCGAAATAAAGGAAATTTATGACAAACCACATGGTTTTGTACGAAACAGAAACACAAATTCATATCGACAACCATATGAATATAAATATAACTATATAAAATGATAGGTTTTTATTTGCCTATGAGAGTCACTGAAATTTGTACTTTTTGTTGTTAGAATAATGTTGATAAACATTTTATTGTAAAAATTAACTAAGAACTAAACTTAAAATAAGTTCTCATATAAAAAAGCTATTTTTTGCGTCACATAGAAATGAAAGTTAATTACTTTATATCACAATTTCCAGGTCAAATCGAATGGATACTACGCACACGATGTTTAAATAATATAAAATAAGAAATGAATAAATGAGATATTTAAAGGAATGACGTCATAATAATAGAAAACTATCGTTTTCACCTATTTTATTATGTGATAAATTGAAAATTTGAATCTCCTGCTTTTAACCGAGGAAAACCGCGCTTTAAATAATTACATGGGATTAACGGCATGACGTCATATTGCTAGAAATGATTGCTTCTTTCATTTAGTTATGATGCGATAAATGAAAAAGTTAATCGTTTGCGTTTAACCGGGGAAAATAATGCTTGGAATAATGACACGAAACGCTCGAAAAAGTGGGAAGGAATGGATTTCGAAAGTTAAAAATTTACAAAAACCTTCCCAGGAATATACTTAATAATTTTCCAAATTTTCACGGCGATTGGATGTATGGTCTTTGAGTCTATCGAGTACAGACAGACAGACAGACAGAAACAAATTCATTTTTATATATATAGACTAACATACAGCCATATGACGGGATCAGTAAAATTTTTAATTTTCCAGAATTATAAAGTACTCTATGAGGTAATAAAAAAATGGTTTGTTTTTTGTCTGAGAATTATCTGGTACACTCTCAATAATTTGTTTATCTTCATACTCCTCTAAAATCAAGGTCAAAGTCTAGGTAATTGGGTTTAACGGAGTACCTAGCGAAGTGGAAGGTCTTCACTTTAACCTCCGAACGTAAGCAGATCAAAACATAAATTTAGGCCTCTAGGCAAAAAGTAAACCAAACAAAAATTTAATACACTCCAGCTCACAAGGAAGCGAGGAGGTGAGGACGTTCTCATAAAAAATTATGAGTAACCAACGCGTTGTCTAATTAGGGGATAATTAGACTGGAACCTTGACTATGACCAGTAGGTATGGTTAACAGCAATGCATGGATTCAACAACATGAAGCTCAGAAAAAATAAAAAATAACACAATAAAATTTAACAGGGACTATAACCTCCTCTAAAGTCTTCCGATACTGTGATTGCAGTTTAGAATCAAGTTGAATTCATTTAGAAAGATAATAGAAAATTTTCTTATCTAAGTCTAAATTATTGTTAAGTTCTTCCCAATATTTTTGCCACAGTAATTAATGGAAGTAAAAGAATGAAACTATCATTCCCACTACACCCTGGAGGTAGATAGAATTTGTTGTTAATACCGGTGATAAAATTTTCGTTGCAACAAAAAATAATCGATGATTAAATTTAAAATTATCACATATGTACCTAATCTATTATAAAAAATTGATTATAATAGGCAAATATAAAAGAAAATTATTTCCGTATAATTTGAGGGATAAAACGTATGAAAATAATGCAGACGATATTTAAATAATTTAAAATAAGAAATGATTAAATGAGATGCTTAAAGGAGTGACATCATAATGCTAGAAAAAAAATGTTATTTTTACCTATTTATTATGTGATAAATGTATAAATTTAATCGCCTTCTCTTAACCGGGGAAAATAGAGTTTGGAATAATGACATTAAACTCTCGAAAAGGGGAGAAGGGGTGGAATTTGAACATTTTAAAGACGCCAGTATTTTTGGCTGTGATATGAAGCATATTTATACCAATTTATTTTAGAATTGGATCGATAGTTTAGGAGAAGATAAACTTTACTTGCTTTGAATTTTGCTACTCCTAACTCATCAAAAATCCAATATGGATGCTTCTATCCATTCCAGGTCAAACCGCTTCATAAATTTGAGGACAGACGGATAGACAACTTAGGCTGTTATTATAAGGGGATTGTGGCAAGACAATTTTAAACGTAAAAGAAATGTTTGTATTTTATTAGATTTGAAACACTGTAGGTGAACTTCTAACTGTCAATCCGCTCCTTTGACCTTTAAAAACATTTATTTTATAGTCTGTAAAATAAAAGTTAAAACCAAAAAGTAAAATATGACAACTGTATACTTAACCATTATATTCATTTAGTACAGAAAATAATTTTGCAGTAATCTTTCTTCTCTTAACATTATCTCCATGCAATTGTTATCATTATCCTAATGCTTATGATAACAACTATGTTTTGTTTCATGATCTGAGAAGCATTTTATGTATCAAAATCATTCTATTATCTGTAAAAGGGATGTGCATGGATAATTTTAATGAAACTTCTCTGAAACAATCATTTATTAATAGCTTTAAAAATAGTGACTATATAACCCCGAAATATCAACCAATTTTCCATATATATATTACTAATAACATATTAATTTTTTAAGGATATTAATTAAAACTCACTATCACCTTATAGTTCTTTGCAATTTTTATTCCTTTAAATATTAAAATAATTGCTTTTGTTATTTGTAGTTCATTTAAAAGGTTGAGAATTTTATCAACTTTGCAGTAACAAGTATTTACACCTTTTCTGCTTTGGAATCTGATAAAAGTCTAAAGTATTTTTAAGGAGTTATTTCTACTGTGATTTTTCTTTTTCGTTAGACTTCCACAGTCCGGGTCATATAACAAATATTCTTATTACAGCTTATGACCAGCTTAAATGAGCTTAATAATCATAGTGTCTTTTAACCCCTTAATGCACAATTATTTTTTTTGAAAAAGGCCAGCCAAAAAAAAAAAAATCAATTTTTTAATGTAAAAAACACAATTTAGAACGTTTTCTTGCCAAGAAAATTACAAAAATACAAAAATAATCAAAATTTTTATTGCAATTTTGGATTTTGATAACATTGCAGAAAATAGTCGACTATTGTAATATTCGACTATTACTACACAAGGAACAGATAAGTCGTAAGTGATAAGTAGACAAAAAATATATATTTTATACTTGAATAAGTAAGTGTTATAGCTTACAATCCCATGTAAATGATAAATATCAATAAAACGATTGTTTTTTTCACATTGTTATTTTCAATTCTCGATTGCATTCGAGAGTGAAAAATCATAGCAACACAAAGTACAACGTCGCTCGAATTATCTCGAGTATGCACAGTTTAGCCAGTTTAGCGCGCTCGAGTAAACTCGAGCGTGCACGTTAAGGGGTTAAGCTAAGAGGACAATCAGTTTTTAATCTTCAGTTTCAGTCTAATAGATATTTCTGTTTTGTAAACAAACTATTTTTTATTGTCCACCTGATAAGTTGCACGAGCAAAATTATGTTGCATTATGTTAGACATTCAAAGTTACTTAAGGTATTGATGTAGGGCAAGCACAACACAACTAAAATTTCATAAGAGGTCAATTTCAAAGTCAAAAATAATTCTCAATAAGCATTTTATTTGCATATTACATAAAAAACGTGACCCAAAGATTGTTTCAAGAAGTAAATGAAGCGGAAAAAACGAGCTTTTTCCTCGGTTGAACTGCGATAGTAGAAACTTCTTTACTTCTTCAGTTATCCATTTGACCTTTGTTTTGAGTAACAATTTAACAGTTGCTTTACTTCGCGATATACTCCTTTAATTATTAAATGAAGTTGAAATGTTCTGATTAAGTGATAGGATCCCAGTTAAAAAAATTAATGCTTGAAATTATTAATTAAAAATAACATAATTAATAAAAAACAGTATAAATTACTCTATTTTAGCATTAAATTAATTACTGACATTTTGCAAATATTTTCTTACAATTTTGACTTTTTATGTTATTTCACTTTTTATGGTTTTACTGGAGTATAATCTGTAGTATGATTATCATTTCTTAACCATTGGCTTTAGGTTACAATCTTTAGGAGATAATCCAATCTCAAAGATAATAATTACGTTTGAAATGTTTCTTATTGTTATATTTACAATGTATAACTTCTCATGTAATGATAGTGTTCTAATTACTCAAAAAGGCACGCTTCAGGATTTTCTTGATTTTTTTAGGTAAAAAAATAAAATATAAAATTTATTAAATTGCCTTCGCATCAAATTAATTATTGATATTTGCAAATACTTTTCCTTATTTTTTGTTTTTTACTGGCATTTTTCCTCCTTTTTGTGTTTGAGTAAAATATGTTGCGTGATTGTCATTTCTTAATTTTCTTTGCATAAAAAATGAGTTATCAATGCATTTAGGGGACCACCCAAAAATTAAAGAAAAAATATTTTATTGGTTAAACCTGTACCAAAAAAAGTTGCGAATGATCTGTAAATTTTATCAAATATGAGGGACTTTCCCGATGGGTATGAATACCCATCTCCAACCACTAGAAGCGGTGCGGTTAGAAGTGGTTAGGTTGTGTTGCTGCCGTTGATGTATATACTGTAAATAGACTTGTAAATGAAAGATTAGTGATATATCAAGTCTTATGGTCTTTTTCCACCTTAATCTAAAAGGTTCTATAGCAAAAGTTGACCTACCGCTCGTCATCATGACTGGATCCCTATTATTGGAATGCTTTTCCATTCTGTTACTAAACTTATGTAACCATGCATGGCCATCCTTATATTCAGAAAAAAATTACTAAGTGGCATGTTCTGTAGACCGTCTTACAAAGACAAAAAAAATGATGTAGGGCAACAGACATAAAAAAAGTGTGTCTCGAACTCATTGAAGACTGCATCACTTCACAGGAAGATATGTTTTGTTTTATTCGTTAATTTTTTAATTCAGATTACAGGAAAGGCTCGTTTAAAATTAGATGCATTTCAACCATGAAAGATTCAGGTAGCATGAAATCAGCCAGACAGCGCCGTTTTGCATCGACGCATCAAGGATTGCCCTAAACCATCTATCTTTCTTTCCAATGTAGGAGTACTTACCTTCATTCAGCAATCGCCTATTTTAGTACCGCGGTACTATTGACCATGTTTACTATAGGAAAATCATAGAGGCTCTATTCCCTATTAACCGCTTTGTGCCCAGCATTCGGTATAGATGATTAAGGTTGTAAAGGGGTAGTTATCTGATCTGATCGTTTATTGAATTATTCTTAATGATTATTTAACTAGTAGTTATGTATTGGTTATTCTTTCCTATGCCTCTGTGTTTCAGTAACATATCTATCCAACGCCTGTTTGTACTGAAATAACGAATAAAAACAAGAACTTGGAAGAAATGTATAAAAACCCGTGCATTTTTTAAAATGTGATTTGTTGGAGATTGAAGTGCCATAGTGGATTGGATAAGACCCTATTTTTTCTTTAATCCGAACAATGGCCGATTGGTTAGGGTGCTGACCTTCGGTACCGGAGTTCGTTGGTTCGATTCCCACAGTGACATGGATGTTCGTAACTGTTCGGAATCGGTTTTAAGTTGTAGGTCCCTGTGTCATTAGCCCTCGTGTTGCAAAAAGACCGTATCACTCCAAACCAAACCAAACCTATTTTCCTTTAACTGTGTCATTAGTACCTTATCCGAAATTAAATATTGGTAAGTTTTGAAGGCTACTGCAGTTTTACGGACAGCTTGATATAGGAACCTGAAAAATTAACTTTTTGACTAAGCTTGTCACTGAAAACAGTAAGAAGGCCATTACAAGGTATTTCTAAGGAAAAATTTATATAAGATTTAGAGTATATTTATCCCCGCAATAAAATCTATTTCGAATATAATAAAATACAATTGCGTAAAACGAATACCACATTTTAAATCGAATACTTACTTCCCAACCGGGCAGCCCCGGAAAATGCACTTGGAAGGTTTGTATTTTAATCTAAGCCACCATTATACATGCAAAGAATTAATAAAGTACAAAATTGTTTGCTTATATAGTGGTTCGGGGGCATTACATTTTTAGTGTTTTTTAATGAAAAGTTAAAATTTTTTAATATGCAATATGCGTCTTGAAACTCTCCTATATTCTAACATAATTCTGCAAAAAGTTGGTTATGATTGGTTCAGTAGTTTTTTTTTTTTGTCATTTATCTCGTACAGACATAAAACAGGCTTCCTATATATAAAAATATAGATGAGAATGCAACACAAATACATCCAAGCCGTACTCGAGACTAGAACCCAAGCCCATCGAGTGAAAGCGTGGAGCGTTAACCACTATAGTATATGGGTGATTGCCATAAACTAAGGATGGGAGACTTTTAAACCATGGTTTAATTTGGTTTGGAGAGCTACGGTTTACTGTTTTGCATACGAGTGCTAATGAAACCGGATTCTACTGTTTAAAACCGATTCCTAACGGCTATGAACATCCGTGCCCGCAGCGAGATTCGAACCCGTGAACTCCGGTTCTAAAGAGCAATGCCCTACCATTCGGCCATTGTTCGGCCCTTTAAACCATGGAAAGTGACTTGTGTAATGTAGCATATGCCGTGCATATACTCATTTCATAGAAACATGTTTATCCGAAAGGGAAGGAAGAAATTATATTTTTGCTTCTGTATAAAGCATTATCCCCGGCATGTAAAGACTTTATAGCTGCATTTTCGGTATTCAAGATCGCGGGCTGATATTCCCCTACCAGCATGGTTTATCATAGGTTCAGGTGTCATTAGACCTTACGATGCAATAGATCATAAACTTCAAAACCAACCTATGATTTTTAAAGTTACAACTCATAATTAAAGTGGACCTTTACCTGCCATATTGGATTCTTCTTTCTCAACATTAACCTATAAAAAAAATAAAATTCCTTCTGGCCTGTTGGTATTTTAGCAATTCTTTTAAAAAATTTTATGTCATAGAAAAGCAATTTCTCTAGTTTGCTATTGCTTTCTTAAATTTATATCTTTTAAATGTTCTTATTTTCATTTGAAAAAGATTAAACCAAAATTTCCCACAAATCATTTTAAATTAAATATAGCTTTTTCGGAATTTTTTAGAAAGTGAATGACCTAAAGAATTTTTTGTTTTATTACTTGGTATAATATTTCTTAAGGTATCCGTTTACGTTAGGAGAACTTTTTTCTTTAAACTAGAAACTAGTTCAAATTAGAAACTAGTTCATGTTTTTACATTTTTAGGTTTATTTTTTGTATTATCATAGAGAATTGCACTTAAAAAATTTATTCCTGGAGAAGTTTTTATAAAATTTCTAATAAATGAAGAAAATTTAGTAAAAAAAAATCGTGTTTTTTCAAAAGGTCTAATTTTTTAATGAATTAAATTATTTCAATAATTTTTATACAACACATTTCTTATACACTGGACTAGTGAATCACCTAAAATCTTTGCTTAATTTATATTTGGTAAAACATTTTGGTTCTTCAAAATCGTACACATTGAATTTTTAAACGAATTTTAATTACCTTTATATCTAACTATGAGTGTAACATCATTAAAAATTATCCAAATATAAAACTTTTAGGTCATTCACTAGTAAATACTATCAAAAGCATCCATAATAATTTTCAACAAAATATTTTAAGAACTTTTTGAGAAATCACATTTTAAGTTTCAACATTTTATTAAAAATACCGTTCTGAGAAAAACGCATTTGAAGTTTATGAAAGCAACTTTAACTATTAAAAAATTTAAATACATGTTTAAAATTCCCCACACTTTCTTGCTTCAAAACTTTAATTGCCAAGTTGCTAATTATTAAAAATACTAGAAAAATGTTTAAAATAATCGTCATGAAAATTTAAAAAGTTTTGTCCAAAAAATGCTCTTAAAAGGCTTTAAATTCACAACTTCCGATTCCAAAGGCTCTACTTCCGTTTTGTTTTGACAGCTCTCACTGATGTTTAAACAGTTGTAACTTTTCTTTAAAATGACGTAGAGACAAAACAAAAACAGATTTAGAAGCCTAAAAGTTGAAATTTTACAACAAAGAAATAAAAAAAATTATGATTTTTGGCAAAAAATGACGTTTAACCGTACACGGTATTTTAAGTATTATAATCTTAAAGTATCACGGTATCTTAAAGTATTTTAAAATGCGAGCCGGTCAGAAGGAATTTATTATCCCCATAAATAAACATTGAGCAGGGGGAACCCAATATAGCAGGTACAGGCGCATCTTGACATGTACAGGCTATAATATTCAAAGTTGATTACATTTTATACTTTTATGTTTTATTCTCAAGCGTCCATAATAACTTATATTTAAGATATTCATCAATATCTATCCAGCAAAAATTATACATACATTAATGAGTTCAGTTCAGTAGGAAATCGTTACTAAACTTTTAATGCAAGTAAATCATATTATTATAACGTTTTATTCAAAGAGCTAAAAGCTTCCTAGAATCACCAAATATGCGACACAAATTTCGCGTGTGTAGAAACGTTGCCCTCTTTTATAGCATGCATGCAGTTCCAGTCATTAATTCTGCTCTTAAAATCTCCGCTCTACTTATTACATCTCCGAACTCAAGTATCCAATGAGGGATTTTCCACGACAATATAAGTAAAAGTGCGAAATAGCAAGAATTTGTTGTTACATCGAAAAGTACCGAAAAAGAAGTTTGCAGGCTATACAGTAGTCTGCTAGCAAGAAGAAGAATTATTTTATTCATTAACTTTTATTTCCATAATAGTTTATGATTATTAACGGGAAGTTACCTTTGTGCCGGAATATAGCATAAAGGCCCCATCCCCACTATGGTCCACTGTAAGCCATTACCACTGCCTGGGTATGGTTTATCGAGGTCGACGATGGTAGACCATAAAATGGTCTTGGCGGAGGATGGCTTCAGAAACGGTTTTTCTCCGAAGATAAAAAACAACCAGCATGCGCTACCAAAGCGAACAATATATTCTACAATTTTATACACGCGCCCAGCTCATTTAGTGGCCCAGCGTGTGGATGCAACCCGTGAACCATCGTTCAAGGTCGCCACCAGGACCAGTAATGGAATGGTGAACAATTGGCCATAGTGTGGAGGCTACATAAAATGCATAGCCGACGTAAATAAGGTGAGAGACAAAGTGCCTAGACAGCTTTTGCGCTGCTTTCAGCAAGCGACATTGCCAGTACGATAGCACTTGGTGACTTATAAAAGCAGACTGAGCGAAAAGGCTGAAACCCTTTATGTCATGCCAACTCATTTTCATAGTTTTTACATATCAAGTAATAGTTATTCCAGTACTAGAGGGCTTGGCCCAGGGAGTACTGTTGTCAACTTATCCTGTGAGATCTTGTGAGGCTGAAACCCGGCGGCTTAAAAGTCACTCACGTCGAAAGTCAAGTGCAAGTGCACCAAACGAACGCAAAAGCAAGACAAGTGGCAGCTACTGCCCCCTTCCATACTACACATAAAAATTAATAATAATAATAATAATAATAATAATAATAATAATAATAATAATAATAAACACAAAACGAGAAAAAGATTGAAAATGCTGAGAGGAAATTATTTATTTTATTCAATAATTAAATAAAATATCTAATAATTTAACCATATTGAGGACTTAGTGATTATTATGCAGGACTAGAAGTCCGGGAACCCGAGTTCGATCCTGGCAGGTGCACTAACATACAAAGTGACACCCATAATATCCGGAATGCTTTTGTTTTTTAAAAATTTATTTTCATCAACAAAAATAATAATGTTATTCTGTAGAGTGTTCTCCATTTAATGTAGTAGATTTATCCAATCTGTTTCTTCCTTATTTAAAACATTTCTGAAAATCTTCAACTCAGATGCTTTTTAATACCATTTCAACGTTTTTTACTTTATTTTTTCTAATTAGATCTCCATTTTGAAATCTATAGTTAGCAATACATACAGGGTCCATTCGTTTTCACCCTTCACCATTTTTTCAATTTCTTCCCTTAGTTCACATTCTCCCTATATACACTCATGTCCATAAATTAAGGATAATGAAGTTCAGGCAATGAAAGAGACAAAAGCAAAACAAATTTGACTTATTTGTAAAGTCTATTTATTAAACAAAAGGTAAAGAGCAAAAAAGATGCTATATGTTTAACATAATTAATAAAAATTGCGATTTTTACTCCCTGGAGCAAATTTCAAAAAAGAACCTATTTACAGAAAACAGTATAACATGGTTAGTTGTTCCAGAATGACATCCCGATAGATGTGGCCTGTCATCGTTACACTCTGAACATGCAGGTCAGTTCTGGAACCAAGAATAATTCCTCCCCAAACGAGCCATCCTGCACCACCGTAACAGTGTCGTTCAATGGTGTTCTCTTGGTGGTAACGGGTACCTGGCGCTCTCCATATGAAAGTCCGGCGAGAATCAGAATGTAAACTGAACCTGGACTCGTCGGAAAACATCACACAAGACCACTGTTGCGGTGTCCACAATGCATGCTCTCTAGCCCAGCATAATCGCAGGCGACAGTGAGTTGCGGTAAGGGGAACACATCTGACAGGCCTACGAGCATATAGACCAATGTTCCCTAAGCGTCTGTACACGGTCTGCCTTGAAACTGTCGTACCGGTAGCTGAAGAGAGCTGACGAGACAGGTCTGATGCTGTGCTCCGTCTGTTTCTTTTGGCAGTAACTGCCAAATACCGGTCATCATTCGGCGTAGTAACTCGGGGGCGACCTGTGCTGTAACATCTACTCACATTACCATCATGTTTGAATCGTTGCCAAAGCCTGGAGATGACACTCTGGGCGATTCCAAGTTCCTCGGATACTTCCAGCTGGGTACGTCCACATTCCAGTCGTCCGATAATTCTACCACGTAAAAAATCATCCAAATGCTTCCTTTGTGCCATAACTATGCGGTTATTGCACTGAAAGGCTTTTAAAGCGCTTGTGAACAATTTTACTTCTTTGCTACCATTCCTTATATACCCCTTTCATACACTCTCGTCATTGTGACGTACTATCCGCGCCATCTGGTGGTTTCCTGCAATTTGCATATTCTTCTTCAAGATGTGTGTGATAATTCTACAAGTGAAATTTTTTATTTTAGAGCTCAATTTCTGTGTGATTCTGAATTATCCTTAATTTATGGACATGAGTGTATATTTATACTAGACGACCCGACAGACGTTGTCCTGTTTTAACAGTGTAAAACTTGTAAAATGTTTTTAAACAATTATAAAATGGACCATTTTAACGGAAAAATAAAGACAAATTTTATTTTAAAGATACTTGACGCGACCCCACATATAGTCATCACAAACGTAATTAGATTAAATTAAACTTCCCACATCGTTTGTACGGGGATTTGATCCTAGATCTTCTCGTACTTATCACCGTTGCGCTGACCACTGCGCCACAGATACGTTGGCAGTGAGTGGTGTAAAGCGGCATTGTAACAATCACAATAAGCTCTCAATTCTGAATTTTTAATTAAAAAAATTCTATCGGATCAAATTGGGAATCTAAACCATTCTCGAATAAACTTAATGACTTAATTACATACACAAAATTTCATCAAAATCAATCTAGCTGTTTAGGAGGAGTTCTATTACAAACACACGAGCAGAAAAATTTTTTATATAAAGATATCCTGTTCAAAATTTTAATCGTTAATAAAATACTTTTTATTCACCCATTCAAGTTCAAATACATTTTTTTAAACTTTTAGTGGATGACACTTGATGTTAATACAATTTTTTCAAATATTAATTCACTAATTAAATTAGATTAATTAATTTCCATCAGTCAATGTGAACTTTGGCAATAATGGTGTTCACAGAATAGAGCAAATAGCAATGCAAATCTCCTCCAAACGCAGCTACGGTACTGCTGAACGAAGAATGCTACTATTAATACAACAGCTTTGTAGATTATGCAGTAATATATCTAGGGCGTAAACTCCTCGCAGCAGGTCAAAAATATGAAAATATGTCGCCTTGAGTCGTGTGAAATCATTAGATGGACTATTAATTGAAGAACTGGACTGCTCGAAACTCACTGGAAAGGTTCCTTGCAATAATGAAGCATTACAAGAGATGGATAGAATGAGACCACCATCAGCTTCATAAATTAGAAACGAAAAAAAAATAGAAAGCGAATAAATAGTAACAAACAAAAATAATAGTCCAACACCATATATAGAAAGGAAAATGGAAAATTGCAAGGAAATTCGCTTTCTATTTTGCCACTTAATATTGTGATTCTGTCATATGTATATACATATTTATATTAATTGTAATTATTTAATAAAAATTATCTAAAATAAAAATTTTATATGTTGATCTAAGTAGGAATTGACTTAAATATTTTTTTTTATATATTACTTGTTTAATTTTAAATGTCTAAGGTTTTTAGTTTTATTTCAATTTCAAAATATCAGATACCTCTATAGTTTTCGTTTAAGGAATAAAATATATGTTACTACAATTGTATAAAAAATTTTAGTTTTTACTGTACACATTTCAAACTTTTTTTGCGAGTAAGTGATTTTCATTATTTTCAACTGGTGTTTATTTTTAAGATATTATAAAAATATATTATCTGTAATAGCAAAACTAAATATTTTTTTAAGTTAGAGGTTTATTAAAGAATTTGCAATAAACTTATTCTAATAAGAGCAGAACAGTTTATTTAATAATGAATCGAAAGAAAAGACTGCTAAAATGAAAATTTTAATTCTCAAAATGTACTGCTTTCCTAAGACACAAGCAAAATGAGTAAATAAAATTAAATCACACTCGCAATATTTTTGAATAGCAAATATATAGCGAAAGTTTAGTTATGTATATACATATTTATATTAATTGTAATTATTTAATAAAAAGTAACTAAAATAAAATTTTTCTTTGTTGCCCTAAGTAGGAATTGACTTAAAATGTTTTTTATATATTACTTGTTTAATTTTAAATGTCTAAGGTTTTTAGTTTTATTTCAATTTCAAAATATCAGATACCTCTATAGTTTTCGTTTAAGGAATAAAATATATGTTACTACAATTGTATAAAAAATTTTAGTTTTTACTGTACATATTTCAAACTTTTTTTTTGCGAGTAAGTGATTTTCATTATTTTCAGCTGGTGTTTATTTTTAAGATATTATAAAAATATATTATCTGTAATAGCAAAACTAAATATTTTTTTAAGTTAGAGGTTTATTAAAGAATTTGCAATAAACTTATTCTAATAAGAGCAGAACAGTTTATTTAATAATGAATCGAAAGAAAAGACTGCTAAAATGAAAATTTTAATTCTCAAAATGTACTGCTTTCCTAAGACACAAGCAAAATGAGTAAATAAAATTAAATCACACTCGCAATATTTTTGAATAGCAAATATATAGCGAAAGTTTAGTTATGTATATACATATTTATATTAATTGTAATTATTTAATAAAAAGTAACTAAAATAAAATTTTTCTTTGTTGCCCTAAGTAGGAATTGACTTAAAATGTTTTTTATATATTACTTGTTTAATTTTAAATGTCTAAGGTTTTTAGTTTTATTTCAATTTCAAAATATCAGATACCTCTATAGTTTTCGTTTAAGGAATAAAATATATGTTACTACAATTGTATAAAAAATTTTAGTTTTTACTGTACACATTTCAAACTTTTTTTGCGAGTAAGTGATTTTCATTATTTTCAACTGGTGTTTATTTTTAAGATATTATAAAAATATATTATCTGTAATAGCAAAACTAAATATTTTTTTAAGTTAGAGGTTTATTAAAGAACTTGCAATAAACTTATTCTAATAAGAGCAGAACAGTTTATTTAATAATGAATCGAAAGAAAAGACTGCTAAAATGAAATTTTTAATTCTCAAAATGTACTGCTTTCCTAAGACACAAGCAAAATGAGTAAATAAAATTAAATCACACTCGCAATATTTTTGAATAGCAAATATATAGCGAAAGTTTAGTTATGTATATACATATTTATATTAATTGTAATTATTTAATAAAAAGTAACAAAAATAAAATTTTCTTTGTTGCCCTAAGTAGGAATTGACTTAAAATGTTTTTTTTTTATATATTACTTGTGTAATTTTAAATTTCTTAGGTTTTTAGTTTTATTTCAGTTTTAAAATATCAGATACCTCTATAGTTTTCATTTAAGGAATAAAATATATTTCACCTCAATTGCATATAAAATTTTAGTTTCTACTATACGTATTTCAAACTTTTTTTGGGGGGTAATTGATTTTCATTATTTTCAACTGGTGTTTATTTTCAAGATATCATAAAAATATATTATCTGTATTAACAAAACTAAATATTTTTTTAAGTTAGAGATTTATTAAAGAACTTGCAAAAAAACATTCTAATAAGACCAGAACATTTTATTTTATGATGAATCGAAATAAAGACTGTTAAAATTCAATTTTAATTCTCAAAATGTACTGTTTTCTTTAGACACACAGAATGAGTAAATAAAATTAAATCAAACTTGAGACATATTTTTAAATAGCAAATTTGTTATGTATATACATATTTATATTAATTGTAATTATTTAATAAAAAGTAACTAAAATAAAATTTTTCTTTGTTGCCCTAAGTAGGAATTGACCTAAATTTTTTTTTTATATATTACTTATTTAATTTTAAATGTCTTAGGTTTTTAGTTTATTTCAATTGCAAAATATCAGATACATCTATAGTTTTGATTTAAGGAATAAAATATATTTTACTTCAATTGTATATAAAATTTTAGTTTCTACTATACATATTTCAAACGTTTTTTTTTTGTAAGTGATTTTCATTATTTTCAACTGGTGTTTATTTTTAAGATATTATAAAAACATATTATCTGTAATAGCAAAACTAAATATTTTTTAAGTTAGAGGTTTATTAAAGAACTTGCAATAAACTTATTCTAATAAGAGCAGAACAGTTTATTTAATAATGAATCGAAAGAAAAGACTGCTAAAATGAAAATTTTAATTCTCAAAATGTACTGTTTTCCTAAGACACACGCAAAATGTGTAAATAAAATTAAATCAAACTTGAGACATATTTTTAAATAGCAAATATACAGCGAAAGTTTTGTTATGTATATACATATTTATATTAATTGCAATTATTTAATAAAAAGTAACAAAAATAAAATTTTTCCTTGTTGCCCTAAGTAGGAATTGACCTAAATTTTTTTTTTATATATTACTTATTTAATTTTAAATGTCTTAGGTTTTTAGTTTATTTCAATTGCAAAATATCAGATACATCTATAGTTTTGATTTAAGGAATAAAATATATTTTACTTCAATTGTATATAAAATTTTAGTTTCTACTATACATATTTCAAACGTTTTTTTTTTGTAAGTGATTTTCATTATTTTCAACTGGTGTTTATTTTTAAGATATTATAAAAATATATTATCTGTAATAGCAAAACTAAATATTATTTTAGTTAGAGGTTTATTAAAGAACTTGCAAAAAATTCATTCTAATAAGAACAGAACATTTTATTTTATGATGAATCGAAAGAAAGACTGTTAAAATGAAAATTTTAATTCTCAAAATGTACTGTTTTCTTTAGACACACAGAATGAGTAAATAAAATTAAATCAAACTTGAGACATATTTTTAAATAGCAAATTTGTTATGTATATACATATTTACATTAATTGTAATTATTTAATAAAATGTAACAGAAATAAAATATTTCTTTATTGCCCTAAGTAGGAATTGACTTAAAATGTTTTTTTTATATATTACTTGTTTAATTTTAAATTTCTTAGGTTTTTAGTTTTATTTCAATTTCAAAATATCAGATACCTCTATAGTTTTCATTTAAGGAATAAAATATATGTTACTGCAATTGTATAAAAAATTGTAGTTTTTATTGTACATATTTCAAACTTTTTTTGCGAGTAAGTGATTTTCATTATTTTCAACTGGTGTTTATTTTAAGATATTATAAAAATATATTATCTATAATAGCAAAACTAAATATTATTTTAGTTAGAGGTTTATTAAAGAACTTGCAAAAAATTCATTCTAATATGAACAAAACATTTTATTTTATGATGAATCGAAAGAAAGACTGTTAAAATGAAAATTTTATTTCTCAAAAGGTACTGATTTCTTTGGACACACAGAATGAGTAAATAAAATTAAATCAAACTTATTTTTGAATGGCAAATATACAGCGAAAGTTTTGTTATGTATATACATATTTATATTAATTGTAATTATTTAATAAAAAGTAACAAAAATAAAATTTTCTTTGTTGCCCTAAGTAGGAATTGACTTAAAATGTTTTTTTTTTATATATTACTTGTGTAATTTTAAATTTCTTAGGTTTTTAGTTTTATTTCAGTTTTAAAATATCAGATACCTCTATAGTTTTCATTTAAGGAATAAAATATATTTCACCTCAATTGCATATAAAATTTTAGTTTCTACTATACATATTTGAAACTTTGTTTTGTCGGCTAATTGATTTTCATTATTTTCAACCGGTGTTTATTTTTAAGAGATTATAAAAATATATTATCTGTAATAACAAAAGTAAGTATTTTTTTAATTAGACTTTATTAAAGAACTAGAAAAAAATCATTCTAATAAGAACAGAACATTTTATTTTACGATGAATAGAAAGAAAGACTGTTAAAATGAAAATTTTAATTCTCAAAAGGTACTATTTTATTAAGACACACACAGAATGAGTAAATAAAATTAAATCAAACTTATTTTTGAATGGCAAATATACAGCGAAAGTTTTGTTATGTATATACATATTTATATTAATTGTAATTATTTAATAAAAAGTAACAAAAATAAAATTTTCTTTGTTGCCCTAAGTAGGAATTGACTTAAAATGTTTTTTTTTTATATATTACTTGTGTAATTTTAAATTTCTTAGGTTTTTAGTTTTATTTCAGTTTTAAAATATCAGATACCTCTATAGTTTTCATTTAAGGAATAAAATATATTTCACCTCAATTGCATATAAAATTTTAGTTTCTACTATACGTATTTCAAACTTTTTTTGGGGGGTAATTGATTTTCATTATTTTCAACTGGTGTTTATTTTTAAGATATTATAAAATATATTATCTGTAATAGCAAAACTAAATATTTTTTTAAGTTAGATCTTTAGCCGAAAGACGGCCGAATGGTTAGGGTGCTGGCCTTCGGAACCGGAGTTCGTGGGTTCGAATCCCACAGTGGCATGGATGTTCGTAGCTGTTTGGAATCGGCTTTAATCTGTAGGTCCCGGTCTCATTAGCCCTCGTGTTGCAAAAAGTAGACTGTCGCGCTCCAAACCAAACTTAAGTTAGAGCTTTATTAAAGAACTTGCAGAAAGATCATTCTAATAAGAGCTGAACATTTTATTTAATGATGAATCGAAAGAAAGACTGTTAAAATAAAATTTTAATTCTCAGAAGGTACTGTTTTTTTAAGGAACACAAAGTGAGTAAATAAAATTAAATCAAACTTGCAATATTTTTGAACAGCAAATATAGAGCGAAAGTTTTGCAATTGAAGGTTTATAAAAGATAAACATTAATACTTTGGAGGAAGTTATGGCATTACAAGACCGTTCAACATTCGCCAGACTGCCTTTCTTTATCAAGGTTTTCAAGGTTGATTTCTTTTATGTTATTAACCGTCACAGCACTCTATCTAATAAATGAGGAAAGTTAGTGCTGCGAGAATGTGATGCTTCTTTGTTGACACTCATCTAGAATTTCCTTGAGAAGTGCATTTAAATAGCTTCAAAATGATTTAACTGTTAGATTGCAGTTTATAGTTGTAAGATCTTGCCCTTGAAACACCGTTTCAGAGAATAACATTTGACACGTGAGGAAATTTTTATAAAAATTATTTTATTACTTTAGAGAGCGAAGGAAAATTTTCTATTATCCCCCCTACCATTTTGCCATTCATTACATACTTGTTTTATTTTTTGTGCACACCTCATAAATTAATCAAACCACCTAGAAAGGTAACAAACAGCTGTTGGTATAGACACATATTTATACATACTTATGTATTCACGTACATACATAGTCTACTTTAATTTACTAATGCGTCTCTTTTTGAGAACAGCTAAAACGAATTTATCAAATTTTTATATTTTCTTGAATATAAAAGTTTTATATATCTTTTTCCATTTAGTGAAGGTAGATGGCAATCCTGTAAACAATCCCCTAGATTTTTCTAGTATCGGCTAATATTTATAACTAGCATATATAGCCTGTCATATAACGGGATCAGTAAAATTTTTAATTTTTCAGAATTGTAGCGTACCCTATGAGGCAGGTAAAAAAATAGTTTGTTTTGGCTGAGAATTATCTAGTACACGCCCAATAATTTGTTTATCTTTACTGTTCTTAGTTGCCAACCTTAATTTATGTTGTTATATTGTGTGATGGGATGGACAGCAGAGGTTTTAATATTGCGGTGTCTATGAACAATTACATCACCGCATATCGCAACTCCTGATCTGACGGAATTATAATACACGGTTGCAGCTTGACTGGAATCTTGGTGCGGCAACCGTAACTGACTTTCACTTGTAAAAGAATCATTCCGCTTTGTTACGGTGATCTAGTGTACCGTATGCAGTTCTATCTGTAGCACGATCCTTCGTGCACGCTTATCTTTATTTCTTATTAAATGTTTGTTAAGTTATAATTTATAGTGTCGACCTTCTTCACTAATGACCACGTGTATCTAATTGTCGGAGATGGTGTATAATATTATCGTATTCTTCGTACACCCAACTCCCGCAATATTGACAGCGATTACTTGACGATATATATGAATGATGTCCCAAATTTAGCGAATCGATTGCAGGCCGTGTGGTTATGTATAAAAAACAAACACACGAACAAACTTGATTTTTCAAGATATATAACTTAAACGCTAGATGTTTATTAGTGAGACTTTTAGACTTTTATGAAAAGAACGTGTTGTTAACACCGGTGATAAAATTTTCATTACAACAAAAAATAATCGATGATTAAATTTAAAATTATCACATATGTATATAATCTACTATTTAAGTCAAATATAAAAGAAAATAATTTACGTAATATCTAAGTTCAGTGATAAAACGTCAGAAAATAATGCAGACGATATTTAAATAATTTAAAATAAGAAATGATTAAATAAGACAATTAAAGGAATGACGTCAAAATGCTAGAAAAAAAATGTTATTTTCATCTACTTATAATACGATAAAATTGATGAATTTAATCGCCTGCTCTTAACGAGGGAAAATAGGGCTTCAAAAATGGCATTAAACGATCGAAAAGGGGGGAAGGGGAATTTCGAGCATTTTTGAACTCGCTTTGAATTTTGCTAACCCTAACTCATCAAGAATCCAATATGGATGCATCTATCCATTCCAGGTCCAACCGCTTCATAAATTCGTAGACAGATGGACAGATAATTTATGCTATTAATATGCAGAGGAGTTTGGAATTTGGATTTACAGTTTACGATTTTTCAAGCCGTGCATTGGATCTTATGTTTACAATAGCAACATCAACTTAAACCTTTAAAGGACCATTTTTTTTCTAGTAATGTTATGTTAAAATATTTTTGGGAGTGAGATTAATTTATAAACAGAAATTCATTTAGCTTATTATCTAAAATAATTTTGATTTTAAAGACCATTTTTTATGGGAAGTATATTTAATAATAGATGGGAAAATAGCTTCCCATTGACACTTAAAAATTAATTTTACTTCCCACGACCTTATAAAGGGTTGAATCAGGACAAATAGCTATATCTATTATAAAACTTCATTTTGCAGTACTATGTTCCCATATGCTAGAAAATTTTTATTTATGATTTTTATTTATTTTTTTTTTTTAATGATTTCCTTATGACATTTAAAATTACGGCTCACTATAATCAAAACAGGTTGTAAACTTCAAAGTTGTTTGAATTTTTTTTCTTTTTTTTTTTTTCTTTTTTACTCTTAGAAGTCTATAACTTGAATTTGAGGTATTCATCGGTCCAGATTCTGCTGGAATGATTCGAGTGTTAATGCGATAAAAATGTTTTATGCATTTGTGCTTCGCGAAAGTAAGTCTCTTATTTTAAATTCATCAGACATCTGTTCAAAATTGTTCCAGATTTAAAGACAGGCAGAACTTCTTGATACCGAAAAGAAAGGCTTTTGGTAAAATATTTAGGAATATGTATTAATTCAAAATATCGATACTTATTTACATGCTGTTTTCATTTATACGATATTTTATCACAATCTCGATGCATCCTTAATCATCTTAATGATAAAGTCTTTCATTTATATGATACAAAGATTGAGTTATGTGTGGTACATCTTCTCTGAAGACCGCACAAACGGAGAAACAGCACAAGGCGAAAGGGATTAAGATAAAAGAGAAATTTTTACCTAGGCGCATTTAAACGGGAGTTGTAAAAGACAAATAATCAAAATATTCATGGGAGGGCAAGCGTCAGAAGCAATAAGTTCCGGAGGTCAGAATTGAGGCCGACACAACCAAAATGTAGATGAGGAAAACGTCGCTAAAATAAACTGGAGCTGAAATTTCCTGAACAAACCCCATAATCGTCTCGAAGATGCTCTGAAATTGTGCACCAAGGAAGTCAATGACAGAATCCTCTCGAAAATAATAAATGGGTACATCCTACGCCCTAACAGGAGATGATCCAAGGAAGCGGGAGACTGACCAAAAAATCTCAAAGATCAGCAGCCGTCTCAAAATCCTGGTTGATTACTTGATAAATGCTTAACATACGAGGATCCCAAATCCCCTGAATTATGTCATCCCTTTTGTTGCTGTGCCTCAGTTCCTGGTAACTCCTTATGCGCAGTACATTATATACATTATAAAATTTCATAAGTGCCGATCCTATACCGTCGGCGAGCCATTTGCTTATAAAAATTGGCCGCCCTTTTTTACAATCTTTCTGCTTTTATAGCTTTGTTAATTTCCACCCATATTGTATAGTGGTTAGCGTATTGTGCTGTCCCCCGATGGGTTGGGTTCAATTCTCGACTAAGCCTTCTATGTTTGTTGTCACTTCATAGACATCGAAGTTGCCATATCTATATTGTGTTTCCACAATAAAAAGGGCAACAAAAACCAGCGGATTTTGTATAGTGAATGCTATAAATAAAAGCAGGTGCCCCGCATTGGAAAATAATCATTTCGCCATCCCTAAATTAGTTCATTCACGTGCTGTGCATCATCTTGCCCCCTCTAGGATCGGCTTTGAATTACATAAAAGGAGATAACTGTGAATAAAACATTGTTAATTTAAAGCTACTTTTGTCTGTGTCTGTGTCTGCGTTCTGTATGCTGGTTATTTATTTCTATAAGCAGCATTTTGGAAACTGACGACAGTTAAGTGAAATATTAGTTTCTCTTTTCTAGCTTTGGGTACAAAAAATTTTAAGTACCGCGATCTCTGAGTTGAAGAGTACTTACCTATGTATAAGTACAGTGTTTGGCTATTAGCTTAACTCCCCTTGACAATAATTCTTGCTGCCCATCTGCCATCTCCATCCCATGACCATTACATATTTTTTGTGAACAAACCAGTCTAAAACGTTCGCATGAGAAGTGGCACGAACACAATTATGTTGCATTACGTTATAATTTCAAAGTTGCTCAAAGCATCGATGCATAACAAATGCTACAGGTCTGAAATTTTGTAAGTGATGCAAATTATGAGTAATTGTCAATAAACCTCCTATTTAAACACACAGGCGAACTTAAAAACTGGCCGCATATGCGCCTCCTGGCAAAGAAACACGAGTTAAAAACATCAGAGCTATGAGCTCAAATTTATCCTAAATTCATCCTTCATATTTAACACTACCTATATCAGATCTTTAAGATATTGTACATGGTTTCTTATTTATGCGCTTCTCATAGATTGTCCAAGCTTTCGAGGCTCATGTTCACTCCACTTAAATTCCACTAGTTAGTTGCAAGGTACTCCTCTACTATAAATGTAAAGAGTGGGGTCAGTATTTACATTGGAGGGCAATGGAATTAGGGATATATGTCTAGGAACACGTAGTACCACCTTTCACCTTAATGACGACTGCGATTCATCTTGGTTTGAACTGGCTAATACACTGGAAGCGATGGGAAGCCATACGTATGCAAGACTTGTGAACAACTTCCCACAATTTCCGAAGACTAGATGGCTGGTGGTCATTTTTATCAATTGTTTTCTAGATGTCTTCAATTGCATTGAGGTCAGGTGATCTTGATAGTCAAGAAAGCACTTGCAGATCTGGGAAATGTTCATCCAGCTATTCCGATACAAGTCTTGAGAGATGATCCAGTACATTGTCCTATTGAAAAACAATCTTTGTAGAACGCTGTTGAAAGCGAACTCATGAGAGCAGATGGTCGTCAAGGATATCCCGGTAATGTTAACCTGTGATAGACGATGGTGCCAGGTACACACGTACCATTTCAGTCCCTGTGAACACTCCCCAGACAAGAATGGCTCTGTAAAGTCATCCTGCCAGCTTGTCTTCAGGCTGCTACCTCGCCAGCTGCAAAACTGAATTCATTTCTTTTTTAACCCTTTCACACCTTTTTTATAACCTTTTTCATAACCTTTTTTAGCCTTATCACACGTCAACCTGTACGGTTGACGTGTGATAAGGCTTTTCGGGCACACATACTTTTCGACATTAAAATGGAATTATTTGAGGAAATTGTTTACAAGTATGTATCTAAATTCAAAATACAGGTATTTTCGTTTTTAAGATAGCTGGCCACAAGTCAATAAGCTTTGAAGTTAGAAGTTCGAAATGTTAACCGTTGGTCATATGTGAAAAGCGATTAATTTTTTATACTTGTAACATTACATTTTTTTTTTTTATTTACCACTACTAAATTTTTCGTGTTTAATCCTTTGGCAACTTTTTGTTATTTTTAAAGAGAAATCTTTGGGACTGTTTTGTAATGAATAATGCTTGTTTAAAAGAAATATACGCATTTAAAAAAATAAAAATGATTACTCAATATAGCTAAAGTATTTATATACAACTAAATACTTGCATTATATTTTATATTTAAAATGGAACACTAGAATGATGTCAATAATTCGATTCTTTTTTGAAACACTTATTTGTTTTCAAAAATTATCTATATTCTCCTTATATATATCCTTCTTCTATCTTCTTATGTATTAGGTACACTTTTTATAATGTATAGAATTTATGCTTTTTGTGATGGGTAAAGTTGAAAAGAATATATCATTTGACAATAATGAAAAGTATTTTGCTTCTTGATTTAAAAACAATGTATTACTTATTTAGTTGAAAATTTTTAACAACGAGAACAATTTAATGGAATATTTTTTGTTTAATTTACCTTCATTTGTGTATCACATATTATAATACAAACAAGTTATTTTTATAACTATGTGATTTACAGAAAATTGACACATTCTCTAACTAATTTTTAAAGTTTACCTTCTGGAGACAGTGGACTTAACAAAGTGTTTATGCTTATTATTAACTTAGACTTATGAAACTTTATACACACATGCATTGAGGTGGAACAAAATAAAGCACATCATTTTATTATTAATCTATTTATTTATTTTTCTAATTCAGAAAACTTAAAAAAAAAGTTGGATTTTCAGACAGATTTTCTAGCTTAAAAAATGTTACTTAAGACTTCATTTTTCATAACTTCTTACAGAGTTTACCCAACACTCCTAACATACAATAAAAGAAATCTGTGTATCCATTTTAAATTTCGACTTCAATTAGATATTGCAATTTAAATTAAATTTAAGAAAAATCTTACATTTTATAAAAATTCACCATACAATCTATTCAGTAATCGACGTATCTCTGGTATAATTATAAATCAAGTTCTGGGATATTAATTTAATATGCGTAGCATAAATAAATTTTAGTGAAATTAAATTGATATGCATAGTATTATTTAAGGATTTTCTAACAAATCTGAAATAGTTTAAATTATAAAATGCAGATGGCAGCACTCTACGGTTTGTTTTTAATCGAAGCAGTAATGGGGATTTCTCAGGCTCACCAGACTATGCTTGTTATATTTTGAGAATTTCGACAAATTCTTCACGTCATGGAGTAACACCTTTTAAGAAGGAGATAGTCTAATTGTGGAGGCGCTCATGATGGCTTGGATTATTGGCTCCTTTATGATGATACCTTGGCGATTTTCGGTGGGGATAAATTTACATTTTTTAATTCTCTGGCAACCCTCTCAATCTTGTTTCTATATTCGTAAAAGTTTTTAAATGTGTATAAAATATGACTTATATTAATAAGTATTTAAACATGACTTAAACTTTGTTAACTGTATAAAGTAGGATATTTATTAATGTGCATTAAAAGGTGTCTGAAACTGTATAATTAGTATTTTAAGGTGTTGTATTAGCATTGTACATTTATATTAGTCAGCTTATAAAGTGCTCTGTTGTTATTAGTGTTTACATTTTATGTTAGATTTTGACGTTTCTTAGTTTACATTCAAGTGAGAGAGATACGAATTTTGGCTATGTATCGATTGTCATCGATTTTTTTTTCTTGTGATTTCTGAAACGCTTTTTCTTCCGTTTAAAGAGTTCCACTTCAAGAAATCAAAGTTGTTATCAGGGACATAAACTTCCAAAAATGGAAAATATAGCTTTCACGTAATGTGCTCCAAAATGATTACGAGAGAAAATTTTCGCCAAACGTTACAAGCGCCAAGCTTGCGCCAAGATATATTCAAGATGGTAGTGGTTGGCTCCCATCATGCATCAGTGGAACATCCATGATATAGGGAGGGGGTGTCTGAGGGGCTCAAGGTCATAATACTAGCAGGACACTTGTTGAGGGCTCACAAATTTCTGAAGTTCAAAAATCCATTATTATCAATGAATTGGAAACTACATATCTAAAAATGAAAAGATAAAGAAAGTATTGACTTGATTTATTTATGAAATGGACACGTAAATGTCAAAGACGGCATTGAATGGAGTTTGATGTAGTTCCATAAATTTAGACACTATCTCGGATTGATTTAGAGTTTTCCTAAAGGTTTTTAATATTCCAGAGGGATCAAATATGAAATTGTAATATGATATATTTGATCTCCTGTATTTTGAATGGGAAATGGTATGCGATCTGTTTGGTTGCATTCTGGGTTTGGAGTTTGGTGTCAAGTCGTCTATTTGGATGTCTGTGCTATTTATTCCATATGATGGGATTTGATTTGTGTCAAATCTTTGGCTAATCGTTATAATATAATTTGATGCTTCATCCGCCTTTTATAATAGTATTATAACATGTAAGACTGTACGTTCTCATTCTTCGAGTTCACGTTTTACCTCCTCTAAGGCAATCAGGGCCCGACATACAAAAATGGGGGCCCAGGTCAAACCCATTCATCCGGGGCCACCCTCACTCCGCTGTACATAGGTTGTGGCTACGCGGGGTAATTGTTATATGTAATGATGCATAAACTATGGCCCATGGGCCAGTTTTGGACAGCAGAGCCAATGTAAGCTCACTAATGTAGTTAGTAGAATAAGATTAGTGTAAAATAAAATGAAAAATTATGAAATAAGTAAAATTATAAAAAAAGTTACAAAAATCCTGGAAGGTAAAGCTTATATTAGAATTTTGTTAAGTCCTTACCGAAGAATTTTCCTGCCTAAAACAGAATGTAGCTGCGGGTTCTACATGTTTTGCCAGCATTTACATTTATGAACAAGCTCTCTAATGTTGCTGAATAAGTCAAAAACAAAAAGATATTGTTAATAATTCAAAGTGAATTGTAGACATATGCATCATATTTTTAACTTGAAATGGCAGTTAATTTGGGGACCCCCTTTTGACATGGGGCCCGAGCGCTTGCTCCGTTTGCCCTGAGGGCGAAGAACTCAGATACTTGATTCCGTTAAGACAGTTCATTTACTGTTGAGATTATGAGAATGAAATGACTTTAAAATGTTTTATTAGAATGAAAAAAAAGTATTGTCTTGATTTATGTATGAAATAGACACTGCATTGAATAGAGTTTAATCGTAGTTCTAAAGACTTTGACACTGTCTCGGATTGATTTAAAAATTTCCAAAGATTTTTAATCCCCTAGAGAAATTAACTCTCGTACTGGAATACGATACATTTGATCTAATGTATTTTGAATGAGAATTGATATGAAATCTGTTTGGTTGCATTTTGAGTTGGAAGTTTGGAGTGGGGTTGTGTGTTCGGTTGTGTATACTGTTTATCTGCCCTGATGTGATTTGATCTGTGTCAAAACTAAGATTAACCCAAAATCGCACTTAGAAAAAAAAAAAAAAAAAAAACTCGAGTACATACGCATGGTATCTCATACCCAGGGATGTTTTTCATATTTTTTACTATAAAAATCATTACACTAAAGACGACAAAAATGTAAAAAAGAGACAAAAATACATGTATAGACATATTTATAAATGCTGTTTGTATTCAATCTGCACATTTTCTGCAAATACATACCATGTGCTGCATACAATTTTCTGTCACACTTTTTACAAACTTAGTTATCCTATTCTTTTTATTTGGCATTCAGCATATCTAGGATGTACTCCTTATTATATTTTGCATATCTCTTTCAAATTAAACGTTCGTTAATTGAATCCATGAAAATGTTAGTGTATTTTTCTAAACTATGTATTATTTAAGAAGGTATCAGTAGATTCCAAGCTTTCACAGGAAAAGTAACAATTTTTGAAACACATGTATTTTCAGTGATTTTCGTAATAGAGTTTTTCACAAGCATCCTAAAATAAGAAATGGATTTTTCTTTTATCCATTTTGGCATAGTGTCCATTCTTAAAAATAATCATTTTTATTTGAACTAGTGTCTTCCCTTTCTTTATCCGCTTCGATTTCAGTGAATGATTCATAGTTACTATTATTTTTCTGTTCATTTAGTTCGTCATCTTCTTAATTGAAAATATCTTTACCCGAAGCAGTAGTATCCTAAAAACTTAAAAAAAAATGCAATTCCTCATCATAACTGCTATCATGCGCCATTACAAAATTATTTAAAAACGTGATGGGATATTAACCGTTCGAGTGCAGCGAAGTGCTATCGCGCTTCGCTTGTTATGCGCCAGAATATTTTTAATAATATAAGAAATAAAATAAAATACAGTGGTAAGCAGTAATGCAGTAGAGCCGTGGATTGTGGTACGATAGACAAAATGAGCTTGTTTTATATATTTATTTATTTATTTATTTGTAGTAAAAAAAACTTTTCGTTGTTGTTTAGAAATTAGACACTGTTTCCACTTTCTCAACAAGCGTTATACTGATCGTTATTGGTGCTATAGAGGAGGAATGGTTAGCAAGCAAAAATGCCACAGGAAGACTACCAATAAGTACAAAGTTTTCTTTAGAAAAATTGCCTGGACGAAACTTGCGACAATGTGATGTATGCAGTAAAGAAAATGGTAATGGAATTAGACGATCCAACTTAATTTGCGCTATATGTAAAAAAGGAATTTATGGAATTTGGGCAGTAAAACATTCTTCTAATAAGTGAGAATAAAGAATATTTTTGTCGGTAAAATTACTTGTTACATAATAATTAGTGTTAGTTATAACCATTAGAAACTTAGAATTTACATTAGAAGCAGTTAAACAGACATTAGAAATTAGACACTGTTTTCACTTTCTCAATAAGCGTTATACTGATTATTATTGATGCTATAGAGGAGGAATGGTTAGCAAGCAAAAATGACACAGGAAGACTACCAATAAGTACTAAGTTTTCTTTAGAAAAATTGCCTGGACAAAACTTGCGACAATGTGATGTATGTAGTAAAAAAAAATGGTAATGGAATTAGACGATCCAACTTAATTTGCGCTATATGTAAAAAAGGAATTTATGGAATTTGGGCAGTAAAACATTCTTGTAATAAGTGAGAATAAAGAATATTTTTGTCGGTAAAATTACTTGTTACATAATAATTAGTGTTAGTTATAACCATTAGACACTTAGAATTTACATTAGAAACAGTTAAACAGACATTAGAAATTAGACACTGTTTTCACTTTCTCAATAAGCGTTATACTGATCATTATTGATGCTATAGAGGAGGAATGGTTAGCAAGCAAAAATGACACAGGAAGACTACCAATAAGTACAAAGTTTTCTGCAGAAAAATTGCCTGGACGAAACTTGTGACAATGTGATGTATGCAGTAAAAAAATACTAATGGAATTAGATGATCCAACTGAATTTGCGCTATATGTAAAAAAGGAATTCATGGAATTTGTGCAGGAAAACATTCTTGTAATAAGAGAGAATAAAGAATATTTTTGTTGGTAAAATAACTTGTTACATAATAATTAGTTTTAATTATAACCATTTCTATTGTTCTCTATAAAAAATTACTACGCAT
This sequence comes from Pardosa pseudoannulata, assembly GCA_032207245.1. Lineage (NCBI taxonomy): Eukaryota > Metazoa > Arthropoda > Arachnida > Araneae > Lycosidae > Pardosa > Pardosa pseudoannulata. Next base: position 62,141,638 of record CM063503.1, read on the forward strand.
TTCATTCCGTACTATTAGCACATATATAAGAAAACTCTTCAGCACTCAAACGGTTAAAATCTGTGTTGTGTAATCTGCGTCAGACACTATTTTCTTGAAGTCTTTCAAAACCAGTTCTTTGTACCAGAATATAATAAAAATAAATCAAGCCAATATATGTAACAGCACTAATACGATAAAAATGAAAGCAAACAGTGTTTTCATGTCTGGTAGTAACAGGTTTTGTAGTATGTGCTTGGATAAATAGAGATTTCTGAATTATCTTTCCTCAATTCTGCATGGTAAGCAATGTAAAATTATTAACAATTTCATTTTCCTTATATTGTCCGCACGGCAAAAATAACAAGATGTCGGACACGAAACGACTGATTGCTTTGAAATTTTATTCAGTTTGTGATCGCATGTTTTGTATTTACTTTTACGAAATTCTGGCACAAAATCCACTCAATTATGCAATTTTATGTCCCTGTCTCTCTTTATAGTCCTCTTTCACCTTTGATGCGGGAAAGTGGGGAATGGTTAAAATAGAATTCGTCTTAATGATCATGATGATGATGCTTATGCTTGTTTTGTAACGTTTAAGAAAGTACATTATTTTTAAAATGTCACAATTCTTCCTTTTGCTAGTTTGATAATAGCTTGCATATCATTTGTTGTTTCTTTATTTTCTGTTTTTAAACATAACTCACTTACTAAGACTTACTCACGGAATAGGGAAGTTTGAAAATAACGCATTTAGTAATATTTTTCGGTGATAAATAAGCTGTACCTAACATAAAATCAAATAGCGTAGAAAAGTGTCTACATATGTTGCAAAATCTTAGCATATACTTTATATTTTATATGCAACAGTGTTTTAAAAAATCAAAATATTGTCATACAGTGACAGTTACTATCTTGTTATTTCAAAGAACAAAGACCTTTTTTATTATAGTAAATTATAATTGAATCGAAGGTCCTAACATGCCCTAGTAACGATTTTTCAAAGTAGTTTTGTTATTAACAATTTGCCAGTTAAAGGTCTTGGACACAAGATTATTAGAAAAAATAGCATTATACAGGGCCCGACTTACAGAAATGGGGGCCCAGGGCAAACTCATTCATCCGGGGCCCTCCTCAATCTGCTGTACATAGGGGGTGGCTACGGGGTGATTATTATATGTAGTGATGCTTAAACTATGGGCCTCAGAGCCTTTAACCCTTTCGTGGGCCGTGGGAAGATTACTTCCCACCTACACGATCTTACAAAACACACCTGTGGGAAGCGCAGAATCCATTTTAATATATTGGTCTCACTATTGGAATGACGTGAAAACTAATTCCCGCTTCGGTTTTTCTCTGCCATCTATTGTTCGATCGATTGAATAAAATTAGCAGTTCTGTTTTGAAAGTTTGGACACGTGGAGTGAGAAATAATGGCCCACGAAAGGGTTGACTCACCAATGTATTTAGTAAAATAAGATTAGTTTAAAATAAAATTAAAAATTATGAAATAAGTAAAATTATAAAAAAAAGTTACAAAAAAAAAAAAGAAAAGAAAAATCCTGGAAGGTAAAGCGTATATTAGAATTTTGTAAGTCCTTACCCGAGGAATTTTCCTGCCTAAAACAGAATGTAGCTGCGTGTTCTACATTTTTTGCAAGCACTTACATTTGTGAACAAGCGCTCTAATGATACTGAATAAGTCAAAAACTTAAAGAAGAAATTGTCGATAATTTAAAGTGAATTTTAGGCATACGCATCATATTTTTAACTTGAAATGTCAGTTAATTTGGGGGTTCCCTTTTGACTGGGGGCCGGACTCTTGCCCCATTTGCCCTGTCGGAAATCAGGCCCCGGCATTATGTAAAATTCAAAAATAGTAAGGCAATTTAGGCTACGCATTTATTTCAACAGTTTAACCTTTTAACTACGAATTAACTTTTTTTTAACCTTGCCTACCTTTTTAGTAGAATGAATACGTTCTAAATAAGACATACATTCATTTGTAATTTTTCTTTTAAAAGGGTGTTTAATTTGTAGTCTGGGACATATTTTGGATTTGAAAGTTATTAGTCAGATATATTTGTCCCAAGTCTCATAAACTAAATTCACTTGCGTATAGTTATTATTACTTCCGAGGAAGGTTTATTTATTCATATATAATTTTATTTTTAATTATGAAGTGCAATACTCAAGTTATTGATCAAAATTACTGAAAACGTAACTCCACGCCGAAAGACTCGAATAGATAGTGAGTTTTGTCGGAAAATGAGTAATACCATCGAGTTGTCTACAGATTAAATATGCCCCCAATTTTTCTAGCTCTATAGCTGGAACAAGCTATATATTAGGTGAACGTAATGAAACTTGGCTTGTTCGGAGCAATCTAGAGTTGTAACTAAAATACGGTGTGAGGGTTCGAATTCTACAGTTGGTATGGATATGGTAGTCGTACTGTTTGCTTTAAGCAGTATACTTGGTCTCATTATCTCTCATTATCTCTAAAAAAGTAGACCAAAGCTCTCCAAACCAAAATACTGCTTGGATACTTTGCATTGGGTTTCTGTGCGGTATTTATCTCACTAGTAGCCTTCCTGCTTGAATGAAGTGTGGTAATAAAGCCCTAGAAGCTACATGAAGGTACAGGAATAGTAAGGAATACTGAAGCCACTAAAAAAACTTTGTTAGCCTTACACACAGTACTAATACTCAAATAACTAGCATATAGCTCGTTATATCACGGGATCAGTAAAATTTTTAAATTCCCAGAATTGAAAAGTACCCTATGAGACAGGAAAAAAATGGTTTGTTTTTTGGCTGAGAATTATCTAGTACACGCTCAATAATTTGTTTATCTTCAGACTCCTCTAACGTCTCCCGATACTTGTGAATGCAGTTTAAAATCACGTTGAATTCAATTAGTCAAACTGTGTGGTTATGTATAAAAAACAAACACACAAACTAACAAACTTCTTAATTTTCAAAGATATATAACTTAAATGCTAGATATTTATTAGTCTTTGAAATAGACTCCTAGACTTTTTTGAAAAGAATTTGTTGTTAATACCGGTGGTAAAATTTTCATTGCAGCAAAAAATAATCGATGATTAAATTTAAAATGATCACATATGTGCCTAATCTGTTATTTAAGCCAAATATAAAAGAAAATTATTTAAGTAATATCTAGGTTCAGTGATAAAACGTAGGAAAACAATGCAATATTTAAATAATTTAAAATAAGAAAGGATTAAATGAGATGGTTAAAGGTATGACGTCATAATGCTAGAAAAAAATGTTATTTTTACCTATTTATTAGGTAATAAATTCATAAATTTAATCACCTGCTCTTAACCGGGGAAAATAGGGCTTTAAATAATGGCATTAAACACAAGAAAAGGGGAGAAGGGGTGGATTATGAACGTTTTAAAGGCTACAGTATTTTTCGCTATGATATGAAGCATGTTTATACTAATTTATTTTAAAATTGGATAGATAGCTTAGGGGAAGATACATTTTACTTGCTTTGAATATTGCTAACCCTAACTCATCAAGAATTCAATATGGATGCCTCTATCCATTCCAGGTCCAGGCTTCATAAATTCGAGGACAGACGGACACATAACTTAGGCTATTATTACATAGGGGATAGGATTGTGTTGGGGAGTTTAAAGCTAAATATTCTACGCAACATGCGGAGTACCACCGCAAATGCTTCCTTGCGATCTCGCAGAAGCATGGAGAAGATCCTTTAATAAAAGTGATAAGTGATGACTACTATTTGGTTACGCTGCGCACCATTTGTAATGTATATAGTTCAAAGACTCATGTAATGCAATGAACGAGTCGAGCGAAGCATCTTGATATTTTTATTTTTACTTTCATTTTACGCTCACAGCTAAATACACGTGTTACATCCATATACAACTATTAAAAATAGCATTTACTATAGTGCATGTAAAATCTATTGGCGCTTCAAGGTCACATTTTCTCGTTTCCCCAGTCATCGGTTACTATGGTAGCGACTAAGAAGGAGGTACATTCACACTTATTTTCAGCACTTCAGTTGAGGATTTGATTCCGTTCAGACGACTTGCTTTTCTCTTTTATTGTATATAATTATTTTGCTCTTATCAGATATTACCCTGTCATTTTTTATCTTTTTATTCATTATTTTATTTAAATTGTGCTCTATATTTATATATTTTTACTTCGTAAAACATTTTCTGTAATGGTTAGTTTTGATCTTAGAAAACAGTCCAAAATACTGGTATTTAACGTATACAACTACTTGAAAGGTCTTGTTGAATCCAATCTGGATGCTACAGTTTTGGAATTATTTTCTCAGACTCAACAAGCAACTGCTGATGCCTGTGGTATTTCCAAAAGAACAGTTCAAATTACTCATAAATTTTTGTGTGTAAAGTATTAAGTGTTCTTCAAAGATTATTATAAATAAAAATACTTTTATCATGCACCCAGAGCCCTTGCGATGCATGACAACCCTTAACATAGTGGGAAAAAAGAGTAAAGTCATTCCCCAACTGTCGTTACCATAGTTACTCGTGGTCATCGGGAAAAAATCAGTGACCTTGAAGTGCCTATAGAGTTTACACAAAGTATAGGATAAGCCTGAATTAAATTCAGTTCACTCCAAAGCGAGAACATTCCTAGGACGTCCGGAAACAACCTCCTTGGACGAAAATTAAAAGAGGAGATCCTTGTCTCTCCCGTTAGGCGAGTATCTTTCTATTTCATTCCTCCCCTAAGGTGGGAGACGATCTCCTCCTTAATTTCGTTTGCAAAAGTTGCAAACGAAATTAAGGAAACGAAAGGTTGCAAACGAAAGGTTTTGCAAAAGTTGCAAACAAGCGCACCCAATAATTTATTGGACAGATCTAACTTTGGTGGAAAAATTTTACTCTCATAAAAGTGGTCTATATGTATGCTACGCTACTTCTATCCCCCCCCAAAAAAAATTAGGATTATGAAATAAATAATGGGTTATTAAATGAATAAAATCATTTTTATTCATTTATTCTTAATTATTTTTTATTTTTATATTTTATACAGTGCTATCTTTGTCTATAACTGGATAAAATACAATATCATTGGGCAATTTCTGTGGTGCCAACTAAGAAACAATTAGCAAAAAAGCGATAGTTGCATGCTACATCATTACCGATAAGTATTATTATTTTACTGATCATCTTAAGTTATTTTAAATAGAAGTGATAAAGGCTATTTAGATTATTGAACGTTTACTAAGTGTTATTATCCAAAATGACATTTCAGGTTTACATGGAGATATATTGTTACCCAAATGGGCGTTAACACATTGTCAATTCAGCATGCTATTGCCCAAACAACCTGTGTGTTGTATTGACTAAAAATTATAAATACAGTCTAGTTACATTAATGTGACTACTTGTCAAAATTAAGAATAACCACCTTTCGAAGAGTGGTCCACTGCGAGACGTGCAGAGTGTCCATTAGGTTCCTGAAGGTGATCACTGGGATGTTGAGCCATGCTGACTCCAGTGCCGTGGCCAGCTGCGCTCGGTTAAGAGGTGAGGATCCATGGTGTGAACAACACCATCGAGGTGGTCCCATAGATTCTTGATTGGGTTCAAGTCCAAGGAATTTGCTGCCCAGGGTAGAACGGTAAACCCATCTTAGTGCTCTTCAACCCATGCACGTACACTGCGATCTTTATGACACGTCGCATTATCCTGCTGGTATATGCCATAATCCTGAGGAAAAACAATTCGTATGTAGGAGTGAATATGGTCCGCAAGGATATATGTATACCTGTGTTGATCCACTATGTCTTCCACAATGATGAATGAACCCAGAGAATACCATAAAAACATTCCCCAGACTATAATGCTCCCTCCTCCAGCTTAGATCCTTTCGGCAATCGTTACAGGGTGTTTGCTTTCAGGTGTTTCATGCCATGTACGCCAACATGCATCTGTCTGAAGAAGCATTAAACGTGATTAGTAAAGCCCGTCTACTCTCAGAAATCCAGTTGCCGCACTCGCGTGCAAATTTCAGCCTACGTCGCTGATGAACAGCAGTCAGCGTAGGTGCATCAACCAGGCGTCTGCTGCGGAGGCCCAATACGCAGCAACATTCTCTGAACAGTGGAGACATTGTTGGTAGCCCCTTGGTTCATCTACGCGGTCAGTTGCTCAACGCTTGCACGTCTGTTCACCAAAACGCATATCCGCAACCGTTCGTCACCTCTGCCATTTATGACCCGTGGTGCACCACATTTGCCACATCACTGATTTTGGATAAAGACATTTTGCCATTCATGGTATACTTTTGCTCGACAGCACGCGAACAGTTTACAAAATTAGCAGTTTCGGAAATGCTTCTATCCTTGGCCCGAAAGCTAATGATCATACCCTTTTAGACATTGGATAAACCACTCTGTTTCAGCTTGACTGCAAGAATTAAAGTGATTTCCGAATGCCTATAACACACTTTATATATCCACCAAAATTGCTGATGACACGTGCCTTCTGAAACGGATTATTTAACGTTGACATCAAAAGTAAGGGATGGTCGCATTAATGACTGGACTGTATAAATACTTAAGAAACGTCATTTAATGTTTTTAATTGTTTGTTCTGATTCCTAAGTTTGTTTTCTAGGATTGAAAATGCCGGAAACGAAAAGAGTAGCTATCATTGGCGCTGGACCCTGTGGTCTTGGAGCAGTAAAAACTTTTAAAGATGAAGGTCTGGAACCTGTGTGTTTTGAGAGGACTGGTCATTTGGGAGGTCTTTGGCGATATCACGATGACGACGTGAATGGTTTAGCATCAGTAATGAAAACAACTATAATAAATACTAGCAAGGAACTTGGTGCCGCGAGTGATAGCCCTCCTCCAGCTGAATATCCAAACTACATGCACCACTCTTTAATGTATAAATATATAAAAGAGTTAGCGGAAAAATTCGACTGTGTTCGTCATGTGATTTATTATCAAGAAACAATCAAGATAGAAAAGACCGATGATTATGAGGTAAAATGTTGTTTATTGGTTTGTATTTTGTATACATTTCACTGATATAGCTGCTTACCGTGTTTAGAAAGAACTCAATTAATAGATAAACTAGTAATTTTCTTAGAATCCTCAAAAAAAAAAAAAAAGCAGTAACTTCTCTTCTTTCTGTGTTTTTTTATTTATTCCGTACCAGAGAAATAAACCATTTTGTCTATAATATAACCCCATTACTGTTTTTAACTTAATATTAAGCACCACGCCAAAGAATACTTACAGTTCTTTAAGCAAAATTTAGTTTTCTGCTTTACATTCTAATACTCGCTTCAGATGTCTCAAATATATAAATTTTTATTTGTGTGATAGGCTACCCATATATGTGTCTAATTTTTTCTTAGATAAGAATTTCAGTACCAATTATTTAAATGCATAAATATTCTATTTTGAGTTTTCAATATTTATTAGCCCCAATGTCTGAATTAAATTATAGGTTATTGTGAAAAGTCAAGTGTGTGTCACCCAGATACGAGGCTACCATCAAGTACTTGTGCAAGTATTGGATTGTTAATATTTGCGTGGTGCTTCTTATATTATTGTAATAGAATCGATGTAGATTTATGTACAACATTGTAAGGTTCCAGGTCCGAAAATTATTGTCAACACCTGGAGACGTAGTTGCTCCGAAGATGGTAATGGACACGCTTGTTCGCAAAACGCTTGGGCGAGCGAAGAAACTATTGCTTTCCCTTAATGATCTCCAGTGACATGCAAACTTTTTGTGTAAAGACAATCGTGGACAATAAGTGTTACTTAGCGATTATGCAAAGTGGAGATGTTATGGCGTGAGTTGGCGCTTGATGCGCAGTTGTAAGCAGATGTGGTGAAAGGGCAGCGGAAAAATTAAGAAGACAAGAGGAATGACCTCGATTTCTTTTATTATAAGGGGGCAGGCTGCGAGGGATTGCCTAACTAGTGTACGGCCTGGATGACATAAGGTGCGAGGGATGAATGAGAAATAGGAAGAGGATATGACTCCCGAAACTGAGGTTTCGGTAAGGGCTGTGAAGTAAGAAAAGGAAGATCGGAACGGAAAATGACTGGTGAATGGCAAGATTGTCTTCTCGTTATTTTTCTCTAATTACTTTTCTTGTCTGACCGAGGCAATAAGCATTTCGGGATGGGACTACGAGCCTTAATATGAGTCCCTTTGGATGTTGTTTCGCTTAATGTTTTATCTTTTATAAACAAAATTTTGTCTATAAAATATCATATCAGCTATTTTTCTTCACCTGTAACACCACTAAACCACTGAGTTGTCTCAATTTCGAAAGCGGACAAGAACGCTCGTAATGATTGTCAGGGTCACTTGAACTATTTTGCCTGAGCTCTCTGGTCCAATAATTCCAAAGTCCAATGATATTCTGGAGCTAGTAGTTTTTAGATTTCGAATGAAATCTTGGACACATCAGCATGGGAAAGGACGTTATTGTTACAAGCATCACGATAAAAGATTTATTACAAAGAAAGTAATAATTAATAATTGCTGCAGTACTAAATCTATAGTCTGAGACATGTTATAGTATGTAACGATTCTCTCTAGTTTTCAATAAAATAATATTAGTAGAACTTTATATATATATTCATTAAAAGACCTTACCATTGATATAAAAAAGATATAATTTTATTGGTAAAACAAAAAAAAGGCTGTAACAAGAGTTTATTATTAATAACTTTTTTTATAATTGACCAATTTTAAAAAAGTCACATTTTAAGTGGTCAATACAAAAAAATTCCTGTTTTTTTATTTTGTGCTCTATAGTTAAATTTTGATGTTTAACTTTCAGGAAACAGGTCGTTGGGTAGTAACGAACAAACACACTCAAACTGGAGCAATCACTAGCGATACCTTCGACTGCGTCTGTGTGTGCATTGGTCACCATGTCTTTCCAAACATACCAACATTCCCAGGGCAAGAAGATTTCCAAGGAAAAATCATACACACTCATAGCCTTAAAAAAGTAGATGGCTATGACGATTTACGCGTAGTAGTTGTTGGTGTGGGAAATTCTGGCATGGATGCTGCAGTAGAACTCAGTTCTGTCACTAACAAAGTAAGTATTTATTTTTACAATAAAAAAATTATACATTTTACCAATCACACAGGCATATTAACCCAGAAATATATATTTTCATAAAAATTGAGTTGTCTTACAACATTCTTTGAAAATGCTCTCAGCGCATTGCCTATTAATTAACAGCCTTAGTGTTTTCTCTGTATGTTTAGCAACTATATAGAGAGCTAAATGGATATAAAGTTTCCTTTATATTAAATAAATTTGTATAAAGCAATTATTTATGTTTGTACTGCTGTTAACATTTTTATCTCTGTATCACTGTATTACACATTGTGTAAGTTTGCAAAATACTGAACCCTGCACTGCGTGATTTTTTCTTTTACAACTACAGTGGACTCTGCTTTATGTGATCGCGATTAATGTTATCAATCGCTTATTGTTATCGAAATCACTTGGTCCCGATTTTATCTATTCATTTGTATGTTAAAATTATCTCTTTAGGTGATCTTTACATCGGTAAATGTTATCAGTTTCCGAACTTCATTTTAACTGGCAAAGGAATATTCACAATATATTCAGAAGGAACCCATTTTTTTCTTTCCTTTCGCTGTTGTTTGAATTTCCGAGAATTCTCCCTCATCTACTTAGGGAAATGGGGAATGAACAAAGGTGGTTACACGTGGAATTAGGGTGTTACACGTTCCCGGAATTTTTTAGAAATACGCACACCCTGCTCGTGGTCAGTGGTTGTCAGATAACTAGAAGGCAACACATTTTTATCGGAACTGAGAAGGGGAGTATTCACATTTTATGCCTTGATTTGAGAAAAAATTACCAGAAATCTCAAGAAATGGTAGAAAATCCTCCGGATATGACCTCTGAAGATTTCGAGTCATGGGTGAGAGTAGGTCAAAACATTTCATTAGCTTCCACATTAACAGAATCTGAAATCTGTTAGATTGTCATAGGAAAACAGACGTATGATGAGACTGATGAGTCAGATGAAGAATCTCTTGATATTGAGCCACCTCCTACAAGTGCTGAAATGAGAAATGCATTGAAAATGTTACACCGCTTACATCGTTTTATGTGAGCATTACATCGGTTAATGTTATCAGCTTCGAACCTCATTTTAACTGGCAAAGGAATATTCACAATATATTCAGAAGGAACCCTTCCTTTCTTTTCCTTCGCTGTTGAAAATACTCCCTCTTCCAACTAGAGAAATAGGGAATGAACAAATGAGTGGGAATTTACTTGTTCCTGAAATTTTTCAGAAATACGCACACCCCGCTGGTGGTTAGTGGTTGTCAGATAAACAGAAGGCAACACATTCTTATCGGAACTGAGAAGGAGCGTATTCACATTTTATGTCTTGCTCACTTACATGCAGCTTGTCGATATGGAAGCCAGAAAACGAAATAATTTAACGTTAAAACAAAAGATCGAAATTTTAAATCGATTTGACAGGTTGATTGTGATTATGAACAATTCATCAATGGGCTTCTTAGAGAAAAAATTGTAATCAGCCAATAATTGATCAATTTTTAAAATTATGTATACAATTCTTATGTTTTAAAGGATAATATAAAGTACATAAATATAAGATCAGTTTTTTCATTTTATTTTCAAATTTAGTACGTGTGAATTAAACGGCGGGGGGGGGGTAAATTTATCTAATTTTTCATATCGTTTATTGTTATCAATCGTTTATTGTTATCAAAATTACGGTGTCCCAAACTGATCACATTAAGCGGAGTTCACTGTATTATTTTTCACCCACATATTTGGACCCAGAAAATATCTTAAACATATTTAAAAAGTTATATTTCATTTTTAGTGTATTAAAACCAGTAAAAAATCCAAAAATAACTTTTTAAACTAAATTGAGTTTGATGCATACATGAATTTAATTTGAATTATAATTGATAATTATATGAAAGATACTCCCATAAAATAAAAACTAAGTAACTTGCTCAACCAAAGAAATTTTTTGGGGATTAATCGTTAAAAATTACAAGCAAAGCATATAATGTAAAAATAAAAGCAAAGTTATAAACATGAGTAACACCTAAAATAAAGTTTGTTCTCAAAGATAAAAAAGTAAAACTCGATTAATATCATCTAGGTAAGAAAATAAAACGAAGTGAATAAAAAAACTGGTAGCCCTGGGAAAAGTCCTAATTTTGGCCATGCGATAATAATGGCATAATTAAGAGTACTTAATAAAAGTTTTATAGGAGTTGATGGAAAATTAAGTCGCAAGGACAATAAGTAATTACAAACAGAGTATATAATGTAAAAATAAAAGCAAAGTTATAAACATGTGTAACACCCAAAATAAAGTTTGTTCTCAAAGATTAAAAAAAAAAATCTCAATATCATCTAGGTAAGAAAATGAAACGAAGTGAATAAAAAAACTGGTAGCCCTGGGAAAAGTCCCAATTTTGGCCATGCGATAATAATGGCATAATTAAAAGTACTTAATAAAAGTTTTATAGGAGTTGGTGGAAAATTAAGTCGCAAGGACAATAAGCAATTACAAGCAGAGTATATAATGTAAAAATAAAAGCAAAGTTATAAACATGTGTAACACCCAAAATAAAGTTTGTTCTCAAAGATAAAAAAGTAAAACTCGATTAATATCATCTAGGTAAGAAAATAAAACGAAGTGAATAAAAAAACTGGTAGCCCTGGGAAAAGTCCTAATTTTGGCCATGCGATAATAATGGCATAATTAAGAGTACTTAATAAAAGTTTTATAGGAGTTGGTGGAAAATTAAGTCGCAAGGACAATAAGCAATTACAAGCAGAGTATATAACGTAAAAATAAAAGCAAAGTTATAAACATGTGTAACACCCAAAATAAAGTTTGTTCTCAAAGATTAAAAAAAAAAATCTCGATAATATCATCTAGGTAAGAAAATGAAACGAAGGAAATAAAAGACCTGGTGGCCCTGAGAAAAGTCCCAATTTTGGCCATGCGATAATAATGGCATAATTAAAAGTACTTAATAAAAGTTTTATAGGAGTTGGTGGAAAATTAAGTCGCAAGGACAATAAGCAATTACAAGCAGAGTATATAACGTAAAAATAAAAGCAAAGTTATAAACATGTGTAACACCCAAAATAAAGTTTGTTCTCAAAGATAAAAAAAAACTCGATTACTATCATCTAGGTAAGAAAATGAAACGAAGGAAATAAAAGACCTGGTGGCCCTGAGAAAAGTCCCAATTTTGGCCATGCGATAATAATGGCATAATTAAAAGTACTTAATAAAAGTTTTATAGGAGTTGGTGGAAAATTAAGTCGCAAGGACAATAAGCAATTACAAGCAGAGTATATAACGTAAAAATAAAAGCAAAGTTATAAACATGTGTAACACCCAAAATAAAGTTTGTTCTCAAAGATTAAAAAAAAAAATCTCAATATCATCTAGGTAAGAAAATGAAACGAAGGAAATAAAAGACCTGGTGGCCCTGAGAAAAGTCCCAATTTTGGCCATGCGATAATAATGGCATAATTAAAAGTACTTAATAAAAGTTTTATAGGAGTTGGTGGAAAATTAAGTCGCAAGGACAATAAGCAATTACAAGCAGAGTATATAACGTAAAAATAAAAGCAAAGTTATAAACATGTGTAACACCCAAAATAAAGTTTGTTCTCAAAGATAAAAATAAAACTCGATTAATATCATCTAAGAAAATAAAACGACGTGAATAAAAGACCTGGTGGCCCTGGGAAAAGTCCCAATTTTGTCCATGCGATAACAAGGGCATAATTAAAAGTATTTAATAAAAGTTTTATAGGAATTGGTGGAAAATTATGTCGCAAGGAAGACTTTAAAAAATTGAATTAGTTGCATTATTCATTTGATTATAATTAAAATCTTTCTCCGAAGTAATATTTTTTATGTTAAAAGTGGGTGAAATTTTAAGATACAGTATTTATTATTTTAAAAGTTTTTAATTATTTATTGTTTAAAAACTTATTTTCTACTTTATGATTGAACAGTAGATCCAGAAATGTTCCATACGAATCCCTTTTGCACATAATAGCGACATTTTTAGCGACTTTAGAAAAAACACATCATTGGCGTAAATATTCGTAGAAAATATTAAAAGAAAAATAATGGGAAAATATCCATTTTCTTGTATAAAATAGTTTGTTTCGACACAAAAATCATTCTTTCATTAAATAAACTATTTTATACAAGAAAATGGATATTTTCCCATTGTTTTTCTTTTAATATTTTCTACGAATATTTACGCCAATGATGTGTTTTTTCTAAAGTCGCTAAAAATGTCGCTATTATGTGCAAAAGGGATTCGTATCGAACATTTCTGGATCTACTGTTGAATCATAAAGTAAAAAATAAGTTTGAAACAGTAAATAGTCAAAAACTTAAAAAATAATAAATATTGTATCTCAAAATTTCTGTAGATGTATTCCTTGAATACTAATAATTATGATTGTTTCGAAACAAAAATCATTCTTTCATTAAATAATCATAATTATTAGTATTCAAGGAATACATCTACAGAAATTTTAAGATACAATATTTATTATTTTTAAAGTTTTTCACTATTTATTGTTTCAAACTTATTTTTTATTTTATAATTCAACAGTAGATCAAGAAATGTTCCATACGAATCCCTTTTGCACATACTAGCGACATTTTTAGCGACTTTAGAAAAAGAAAATCGCTTAGCGTAAATATTAGTAAAAATTATTTTAAAAAAATAATGGGAAAATATTTATTTTCTTGTATAAATAATTTTTTAATGAGAGAAGGATTTGTGTACTCAAAACAATCGTAATTATTAGTATTCATCTACAGAAAAATTATAGTAGTAAGCTACCCACTGCAATAGTAATTTTAAGTATAGAATTGGCAAATTCTGCGTCTCGAAATACATTAATTTCAATTAACTTTTTTTTATGTGCTATATGGTAAATAGTCGATATATTTCAAAGGAAAATGGCAGTTAAAAATGCACCTGGATTGCTTCAACTACTAGTAGATACAGCATGTTTTGTTTTGATAATATGTTTAAAGCTATTATTAGCAATAATTCTGTTGTATGTACTTGTAATGATTACATTCATTATAGTATGATGAACATTAAAAACTGCTTTTTGATTTTTATCCTTTATTTTATTTCACAATTCCCTGATAAAGATATATCGAGTTTTCAGCTAAGTTTTGCTCCTTTGCTAAGCCAAAAGTCCATTTTCAACTTAACTACATCCTCATACGTCATGAAGTAAGAGATGATAACATTATTTGTTATCCAATAAAACCTTGTGTTTGCTTTAGGACAAATCTATTGTAAGAAATTATTAAACATGAAGAAAAACGTTAAGATGTATTAAACATTAAGAAAAAGAAAATTACATTTTTATGGCTTTTTGATGACGGTATTTATTTCAGCTTATTTTCATCTGCATTCGTGCTGCATTTGCATTTATTATTACTTTTACTTTTGGTCGGGGAAGAGAATTAATTATTATTTAGTAAATTATTACTTAGTAATTATTTAGTATTTAGTAAAACTTTATTTCATTAGCCGTGACACATCACAGATGTATGGAAAATAGGTAAAGGATTTAACCTCGATTTTGCAGATTCAGAAATTTAAAGCAAATGGGCTTAATCAGCCTTATTGTTTTTTTATTTTGTTATATCCACTACTGAATACGGAATATGGTAGGAATTGGATGCCAAGCCAAATTAATCCACCAGAGCTTTTCCTTTTTTTTCTTTCTCCTTCAAATTTTGAAATTTTAAGAAATAATTCTATAAAAATGCTGTTTTCTGTACTTGATCCGTTGTATAGTCAATTTATAGCAAAGACATTTAAAAGGGAGTTGTGCATTTACCACGTTTTGGTGGGGGTAAATGCGTAACAAATTTTTATCAAACTGATAATAATATTTAGGCTATCAGAAAAGCAATTATACTGTTAAAAAGAATGTAGTTTAAATTAAACAATATTAACAAGGAATTAACCTATTATCAATAGTTAATTTATTAAGCCTGGTTGAATTTGAATCTTGCATATCATATATCACATTTTCCCCACTTCACACTAACTATTATTGGTTTGCCGAGGTACTCAATTCATGCATTAAATACTTTAAATTGAATATCTGAAGAACTGTTTCTTGATACACTGCCATGCATTAATTGTCCCAAGTGTTATGATATTTCTCTTAATTTATCAAAATTTTTATTCTGTGATTTTAATGATTTATTGTATGTGTTGAACTAAAAAGCGGTAAATCAATATATTTAAAGATCAATTATCGGCATTTTTGTAAAATATTTTTCTTCCTTGTTTTTTTCCTTTGAATTACTCTATGGGCTGTAACTCATTTGTACTTTACACTATTATCATTCTTTTAGATCGATGCATGTAAAATGGATACGCGTTTACATTTGTCGTGCAAATGTAATACGTTTCACACCAGCCGTTTTTGCGTAAAGGAAAACAATACTTAAATTTCTTCAATTTTTGCAAATTTTTAACAAATGTACACACATACATATTTTTATTTTCTCCCCTTTCATTGTTATGGAAACTAATTTAACAAGAAAAAAAAATTTTTTTTCCATAAAACCTTATTTAAAAATCTTGCTCCAACTGAAGTCTGCTACATGTTATGATTCGTTTAAATCAGAGTTTCTCAAATTTACTGAGTCACAGAGCAACTTTGAAATTGGAATTCAACTTGAAACAATAAATTTTGACTCAAATGAATGTTGATTAAAGTGCAACTGATTTGAGATGTGAGTATTATGTCATACTATTTTTATATGACATAAAAACGTTTCTTGTAGGCTCTGGACTTGTTGCATTTAGCGACGGGGTCTACTGGACCTGGACTACAGCAATAATGCTTTCTATAATTCTGGAAAGGTGTTGAAGCTTCTAATTGTTTCTGAAAACGAGGAGACAGAGTATATCCTCTCTATGGCTCGGTGTTGCCTTTTGATGTAAATTAGTTTTGTCGAATGCCGAACAAGAAAGTAAAACATTGAAAGCCGACTAACTTTTTTTTACTGTCGACTATTTTACCTGATCAGTGATAAATGATTTATACATGATTTTTCGTTATACACCAATAGCACAAAAGTTTATAATATGTTTGATACATTTTTTTTTTATTTTAACCACTTGCTTGTTCTTGTTGTGGCTTGGAGCTGAGTTTCAGTTCCGTGAAGCCCAAAATTGGTCCGTCCAATGCATAATATTTAATATGCCTTTTTCACAATATAAAGAGATACTTTCCCTTGAAAAGTTCGGCAGTTTCATGCCATTTCTCGCTGTTTCTCTGATACTGTAAATGATTTGTGAAATTAAAAAAAATCTGAGGGACCTGGAATTCAGGACAGAAATTTGGTATAGAAAATGATATTGTTATATTAGTTTATTATATTTACCCAGAAAATTATGTTATTTGATTTATTTTGGTATAATTTGAGCAAAAATTACTATTGAAAATAGTAGTTATTTCGATTAAAATTTTGTTTTCTCATTTTAAAAAGTAATCTATTTCTAACATTTTGATAATAATAATGAACAAAACAGACCTTCCAACTTTTGAATGTTGAAAATAGTAGCACTTAACAATTTTTTAAATTAAAAATAGTAGCAGACTAATCTGCGAGGTAGGTTGGATGGCGAGATTTTACACCATAAATCCTGGGCAATCGCACGCGTGCCATAACACAATGCACATACTAAATGATTGTGTGTACGTTTATTGTTCAAGCAAAACAATCAATTCGACTAAAGTATTTAAAATACCATATAAAATTTCAGATAGACAATATTTCATTTTCAAAATATGATATACATTTATATACATTCCTAAACTGAAAACCACTCATAAAAAGTTAGATGAAGTATTTTATTTAGATTTATTTTAGTTGTAATTAAATATTATTTCACACCTTAATATTTTTATAGTAAGAAATAATAATTTTTAAAAAATCTCAGAAATATACTGAGGTAAGAACACAGAAATATACTATAACATTATAGCCAATACTATCAGATAAAAAATATTTTTTAATCTAAAAATTTCTTCCTTCGAGAGAGTATGGCAAAGCACCGTAGTTACACGAAAATTGATCGGAAAAGTTTTTTACAGATTTCCTTATATTGAAAATATATTCATTTATTTTGATTTTCCGGATGCGATGCAATTTTTAATTCTTGTATATATTTTTTGACCGATTTTCGTAGGATTGTAATTACTTGCTAAATTCGTAGAAACTACGATTTTTTCGTAGCAGTTGGCAGGTCTGACAACATTAAAGAGAAAAAATTTTCCATTTTTGCACGTTTTTCTCAAAATATATTCCACAGGCAAGGGGTTAAACATGTTCTACCTTTTTGTGGAGCACTGGAAATTAATTTTTGCGGGTCAGTAAGTGGAACATAGTTTGAGATACTCTAAATGATTCTATTTTGTTTTACAAAGTGTTTCTTAACTCGTTTCAGGTATACCTGAGCAGTCGCCGTGGAACGTGGGTGCTTCCAAGGGTAGGTCCAAAGGGCCACCCTTTTGATGCCATATTTGTGCGGAGGTACTATATTCTCATGCAACGCTTTTTACCGTACAACTTGGTATGCAATTTTTCCGAGAAGGAACTCAACCAGCGCTTCAACCACGACTTCTACAATCTGAAACCGAAGCATCGAGTTTGGAGCCAGCATCCGACAGTGAGCGATTCTCTTCCTATCAAACTTCTCAGTGGAACGGTCGTCGTCCGAGGGGCAATTAAGCGTTTTACAAAGAAAGGAGTCATCTTTGAGAATGAAGAGGTAAGATTAAGATCAAATGCGAAGTGTTAGTTTAACCCGTGAAAACACCATTTTACTAACAATCTAACAAATTTGAAACTGTTTACTTATTAACATTTATATCATATTTAGTTATTTTTAATTTGGTATTACTCTTCTCAGCCCCAATGTTCAACTCCGATTCACCACTCCCACCTGTTAAATGGACAAGTTGCACTCCATCTGCCAATCATTATATAGTGCTTGCATCAGATCCGCCTGCAAATTAAGTAAAAATAAGCAAAAATATACAGCTGTTTCATAGCTTTAGCCTTTTACAAACGGAGCCGCCCAGCTTGAGAGCGTGAACTCGACTCTACTCTGCTATACTCATGCATATCATATCGTTCTGAAAGATAGACGTATGCCAGATAATTTATATTACATCTCCGCAGCTGTAAACTAAACTGGGCGACTTTTGCCGGCAGGCATCAACAACTGTAAAATGCTGAGGTGACTGTTGATACTCGACCACAGAGGGTTAAAATCTGTTAGAGAAACCCCAGGAAATTATATTAAAGTAAAAAAGGCATGCATAATTGTAGCGTCTAGGGTTGAAAAAAAAAGGGTTCTAATATGAATAGAAAGAATAAAAGGTCTTAGGCACGATCATGATCATTTTACATGTCATGTCAATATCATGGCCGAAACGTAATGGTTAGTGAAGAGACAACAGATGGTCTGCCCTGAAAGGCATGCTAACAGTCTTAATTCGAAACTTTAAGGCGAAGATAGATGGGACTGCAGAACAAAATATTTCAAAGCCATTAAATATGAAATAACGGTAGTTGCAATCACTTAATCTATTCTGTATGTGCATATATCTTACTTAAAGGAATAAAGCTTTTATCAGTTCTTCATAACCCAACTTAGCTGGGAGACGTACTCAGCAGAGTTGCTCTATTTTCTAAGTTTTAACGTCAATAAAATGAAGATTTAAAGTAATCGGTTCACCGACTCCATCATTTTTTATAAGCCTAGCCACATTAAACCATATTTGGGAAACTTTCTTTAAATTTTCAGGTAATTTTGGATAGCTACTGAAACTTCGGTAGCCGTCGACAATTTATTCGGTCGTAGATCACCGCGGATTCTGTGGTGTAACATTCGTATACTTGTTTGCTCATTCGTATACTCATGCATATCATATCGTTCTGAAAGATAGACGTATGCCAGATAATTTATAATACATCTCCACAGCTGTAAACTAAACTGGGCCGGCAGCATCAACAACTGTAAAATTCTTAGGTGACTGTTGATACTCAACCACAAAGGGTTAAAATCTGTTTGAGAAATCACAGGAAGTTAAATGAAAGTAAAAAAGGCATGCAGAATTGTAGCGTCTAGGGTTAAAAAAAAAGGGTAGGAATAAATAATCATAGTGTTCTACTTCCAGTTTACGGATATAGATATACTTCTATACAATGTTCATTCAACACCCTTTTAAACTGCCAGATTTAATTTACCCCAGCACGTATTTCTATGATGGGAATAAAACAAACAGACGCATTTTACAATCCATCCGAAGGCACAGACCGAAAAACATTTCAACAAAGGAAACACACACACACTTACATACATACATATATATACATGAATACAATGTTAATATTCATAAGAATTTCAATGACTAAATTAATTTTTAACTATTAAATCTCAATTTAATATTTTAATGCAATAAAATCAATTATCACATTAGACGTGTGCATCAATAGCAATATCTGTAGTTTCATTTAACTATTTTTTACAAATACCGGTATTAAAGCTATTTTGATTATGGCCTTGATTTAAATATAGTACTTTATGAAGAATTAGGAGAAATATTCAAGTTATTGAACTTAGTTAACTAATTGTTAATACTTACAAAATTAATTCAATTTGCAGTTTGTAATTATTGAATAAGTGTATTTTGCTTTATATTGAAACAAACTGTAATTAAATAATGAAGATTAAATATTTTCCTTTGTCTTTTAGAATGAAACAGAAGTTGATGCTGTAGTACTGGCCACAGGATATCGTATTAAATTTCCATTCCTTAGTGACGACATACTGCCAGTTGTCGACAACAAAGTACAGCTTTATAAGTTTATTTACCCTCCTGAGCTGCCCCATCCAACACTAGCTATTCTCGGTCTAATTCAACCATCTGGTCCAGGATTTCCTGTCGGTGAAATGCAGTGTCGTTGGACGGCAAGGGTTATGAGTGGAAGGCACAGTTTACCTTCAAAAGAAGAAATGTATGCTGATATAAAGAAAAAACTGGAGTACATCAAAAAAAGATACGTTGATTCTCCTAGGCACACGCTTCAAGTCGATTTCATTGGATATCAAGACGAATTAGCAGAGGAGATTGGATGCAAGCCTAATTTGTTAAAACTTTTGTTCACAGATCCCAAACTCTTCTCTGCAATATTTTTTGGGCCGTCACTTCCATACCAGTATCGCTTACAGGGTCCACATTCATGGCCAGGCGCAAGAAATGCAATCCTCACTTACAAGGAAAGAGTTGTCGCTCCTTTCCAGAGACCAGGTGAAAAAAAGGTTTTACCAAAGAAACCATTTTTGAGAACTGGTACAGTGATGAAACTGTTATTCATTCTTCCTCTCGTCTGGTATTTTTTCCTGGCGGTTATGGTTATGGATTTCTAATACTAAATGATTTGTCAACAAAAGCACATTCATGTAGTAAGACTCAGTAATGAGTCTTTTAGTGCTGGATATTTTTGCAATGGATAAACAAGATTGATGTTTTAAAGCAGTACTTAAATCTTCTGTTCAGATTATGTTGGTAACCAACATATTCTTTATGACTGTTGTGACAGGTAATACGAAGTGTCGATTCTTACTGAGGATATATATTTTGTTGAAAATTCTTTTATAATAATTATAGTTATTGTTGTAATCTATTTATATCAATTAACCATTTATTGATTGACTAACAGAAATCATATTGATATGAATAAAGTCTGTTTTATTAAATTGTCGCTTATTTTATGTTCAGTTTATTTATTTTTCGTACATCTTTAATGGGGTTGTGCACCTTTGTAAAATGCTAACTTCAAGATAAATGACATGATATATGCATTTTTTTAAATAACAGCAGATAACAAACGTATACATCCAAAATTGTTGATTTAGTTACATAAACTATTTATGTGTTTGAAAAATTTCTTCATACTCTAAAATGCAATTCCCATTTAAAATTTTTAATTTTACCGAGTCCTTCTGGTTCAGTATTTGAATTATATTTCATGACTGCACTTACGATAGACCAGGCACACATCATACGATTATTAAAATTTTTATTCTAGTTAAAGAAAATATCTGTTTTACTTAATAATCTAAAAAAAATTTCTAATGTCTTAGTTTTGTAAAATGTAATCGAGTATAAATTACATAAATCATATTCTTTTACTCCCATAATTAATGCAGTTTTCTGTTGTATTCCCCTATTTCAGTAATTGTAGTCCTTCATATTTTTATTCTAACATTTATGAGTAAACATAAGTTCATTTAAATACTACATATATTAAAAATATACATTTTACAAAATAATTTTATCAGGCCTTTTTGGCAGTCATCGAATTTCATTGCATCATTGTGCTCATGATATCTCAGACACACATCATAAAACAATTACAATTTCTGTTTTAGTAAAACACAATAATATAAACAAGAATTATGAAATGACTCAGTTTAGTAAAAGTAATTGAATGTTAATTTTATAACACAAATCATACTTAATTTTACTCTCAATTAAAGTAAATGTTTCTGATCTATTTGTTAGTATTCAATAATTATAGTCCATACCATTTTTTATTCTAAGATTTATCAGTTGACACAATTTTAAAACTATATCTGAAATATTTTTGTGGTAATCATTTGTGCAAGGTACAAAAATACTGTTTAACCCTTTCGTGGGTCTTGAGAAGATTACTTCCCATTTACGTGATCTTATGAAATACACTTGAGGGAAGTACAAAACCCACTAAAAGCTAGCTACCATCCCATATCGCATTAGCTAAATTCCCCAAGAACAAGAAATATATGAAAAAGCGTTTTTTTTTTTAATAATTACTTTTATTTAACAAGAAAAAAATGCACCAAAATGTAAAACTTTTCTTTGAGTTCTTATTTATGCCACTAGATGGCGATACTAGTTTACAAATCCCTGCCACTGGAATTTCAAGTACTCTGAACAACTTTTTACCAAATTGGTTTCACCTTTTTTTTTCTACTCTAATATTTTATGATTGAATATTGTATTGTCACCGGAATAGAACCTATGTGCCAAATTTCAGACTTCTAGCTAGTCGGAAGGTAGTTAAAAAGGGATTTCAAAATACTTACTGTGACTCCCAAGGGAAGTTAAGTAAAAGCGATTAAAAAGGAAAAGCCCTCCTGCTTGTTTTCAAACAAACAAGTGTTTGATTCCGGATGTTGTACGCTCATTCAGTGCAGGAAATCATATGCCAAAGTTGGTTCCAACTGTAGACGATGTAGGAAATAAGGCATAGAAACCCAGGTTAAGAGTACTGTAACGTCCCTGGATCCTCTGGTAGCATGAGGGTGTCGAAGTTGTACTGACACGGTATACAGCTTAAAACAATAACAGCTTTTATTCTGGACTAAATATAAACCTATTTACAAAGTTTCCGAATGTAAATCACGGGGGCTCAGGATGAGCTGGTACGGACCCAAAAGTCTCAGGTTCAAGGCGAGCTTAAATAGAAATCTACGGTCAGGTGCCCGACAGATATACAGTTGTACAGGAGTACAACTTGGACTCCTGACTCCAACAAAAAGCTGGAGATCAGCTCTCCAAAAAACAAACGCAACCTGCCCTTCCTTCGTTTTCTCTCCTTCGTATTCACTCTTCTTCCGGCTAAAACTCGCACAGCCTGACGTCACCTTTCGCCTCTTCCTATTAGCTTTTCCTTCCTTCGTCGCTGTCCTGTTAGCCTTCGATTGGTCATTTTATTGGTGTCTGACAGTCTGTCCTTTTCGAGTCGCGTCCGATCTTCTAATCACCTTGGTCATCTCAAGGCGTGTCGAACCGAAAATCCTTTGTAGTTTAGTGTCAATTTTTCCAGACAGAATGTCGCCTTGACCCCAGGTTTTAACAAACCTCTTTGTGAAGCTAATGGGGTGTCGCGACGTCATAGTACTCACTATAAGTGTCCAGAATGTGATGCATCCTTGGGCATTGCAACATGCTTTTTATCTTTACATAGGAAATAGTTGCTATTAAATTGAATTTTCTGTATGACTGTAAATGGTTCCAGGGTAAGTATACTTCCTACCCGTAGAATTTAAGTATAAACATAAACTTCCACAAAATAAAATGTATTTCAATAAACATTTTGTTTAATTGATAATAAAACACAAACTGAGACAAAATCAAAAGGAGACATAAATGACCCATGAAAGGGTTAAAGAAAAAATATCACTCAATTATTATATGGAAATAGGAAAAACTCATTCTGGGATTTGTTATATGTAAAATGGTACCCTAAACTATGTAAAAAAAAAAAAAAAGTTCAGCATGATCATATTAAGTAAAATTTAAGTATCCTGATAAGGACCTCGGATGATTGGAAAGGAAGGAAGGAGGATAAAATGCTTTTTGAAAATTTATAAAATTCAAATAATACGGCCAGTGAACTTGGATGGTAAATTTTACACTAATATTAAAATTCGGCTTCGTTTTGAATGTTATTAAAAATCATTAATAGTAAAGATATTATAAACAA
Source organism: Pardosa pseudoannulata (assembly GCA_032207245.1). Classification (NCBI taxonomy): domain Eukaryota; kingdom Metazoa; phylum Arthropoda; class Arachnida; order Araneae; family Lycosidae; genus Pardosa; species Pardosa pseudoannulata. Next base: position 62,165,315 of record CM063503.1, read on the forward strand.
GACACAAATAAACTTTCCAATCTTGTGCTAATAACTGTTTTTGAGAACTAAATCAAACTAGAAGCCACACATGAAGGCTAGATATTAAAAAAGATGTCACTTTAGATAAAAGTCTGTTGAAAATTATACGAAATAAATTTTTATTACTTAAATTAGGAGTCTCATACAATATTCAAATAAACAAAATAGTTGTAGTTAAAATATCATTTTTACTATATATATATATATATATATATATATATATATATATATATATATATATGTATGTATGTATATATATTAATAAAGGGATTTCCTGTATCTTAAAAGATGTTTGAAAATGTTAAATGTTAAATTTTTTGATAATAAATATAAAGCAATTTCTAAACCCATCGAGATCATACACAAACCAATGTATCCAAAATCGATGAACGTAAATGTAAGATCTATAACATTTAACGTTTTTAATAAATAAGGAATTAAGGAATAAATCTTAGATTTTATGTTATAGATTGGTGTATACTTATCTTTTAATACTTTTTTAAAGAATCTGCTCATCACTGCTCTAGACAATTCTAATATTTAATAGCTACCAGTAATAAAAGCTTGTCCTAAAGAAATTGACCGTCAAACGGAAGCTAATGTCAAGTGCCATTGTGAAAAAACTCGACTGTAAAAATCTGTTGCTAGATGAAATTATTACGGCAAATGAAACAATATTTTTTTAAGTAGCTAAATTTCTATTTACATTGGAAAAAAAGTTGCTTGCAAAAATCTTGAAGGCCAGTATTTACGTTATTATATGTAATTCCTTTGAATTTGGTTAATCAAAAACAAATCATCATCAATGCTCTAGCCGAATATACATCATACAGTAGTTTATCATTGTTAATCATTGTTAAATTATTATTATTATTTTCCCGTCTTTCTTTGTGTAATCCAAAGTTAATGATTCCTTGTAAATCGCACATACAGAGCCACTACCATTCTTCTTTCATGCATGAAACCAATTTCTAGGACTGTGAAAAAAAGGGGATTGTTAAATTTGTTTTTTAACATTACCTCTGATAACTCTATTTTCTAATTATAAATGTGTATCTTTGTAATATTCACTATTTGTAAAGGGTTAAACAGAGGGAAAAAATTGCTGTCCCTTATTGTTTAAGTATTATATGTAAATGTATTCTTTAAAAATTCTTTTGAATGCGTGTCTTTTTTATTAACACATTGTGTGCGGGTACAATTCCGCTGCGAAATGTACCCGAACACAATGTGGGCGTTTTGCGCGTAAATTTAGTTATTCAGTTAAATCTCAGTAGATCGAAAATTATTTAATTTTTTAACCAACTTTTCGTATTTTATATTGAAACATATAAACAAATATATAAATAGAAATATATAAATAACAACCATAAGATTTTTGTAAGCAAAAAATATATTTTTAGTGGATAAATTTATAATAGTATCGTAAATATGAAAAATCAAATAGAAATGGTAGTATATAGTTTTAATTTTTTCGAATTAAGTTATATATAAACATTTTTATATTATAAAAAGTGAAAAGAGCAATCATAAAATTAATAATGTAAAAACTAGTTTTTATTTGTCTAAATTTTTCCAGAATCTATGTAGTAGACAAGAACATTTGGCTTCGTTTTCCTGCATATACCGTTATTTTTTTACCCACAAACAAACCATGTTGTTACACTAACCCGTACTAGTACATGACCCGCACTCAAGTATCAATCGTCAGAAAACGTACTGGTACGTGTCAAGCATACAATGTGTTAAGTAAACTTGAGTCAAAAGTTGTATTGTCAATGTAGCCACATATATCATTGAATTTGCCGTGGATATAGAGCTATTAGCTGCTAGGTGCCACATGTCCACTTATGTCTATATCTATGTCTAAATCGCACACAGTGTTAGTAAGGAAATGTAAAAGGGCCACATGATGCTAAACCACTCTTTTATATTTTTAAATAATAATAATAAAAATAAGTCAAGGTAATTGGGTTTAACGGAGTAACTTGCGAAGTGTAAGGTCTTCACTTTAACCTCCGAACGTAAGCAGATCAAAACATAAATTTAGGCCTCTAGGCAAAAAGTGATCCAAACAAAAATTTAATACACTCCAGCTCCCAAGGAAGCGATGAGGTGAGGACGTTCTCATAAAAAATTATGAGTAACCAAAGCGTTGTTTAATTAGGGGATAATTAGACTGTAACCTTGACAATGACCATTTGGTATGGTTAACAGCAATGCATGGATTCAACAACATGAAGCTCAGAAATAATAAAAAAGTAATACACTACTAAAAATATGGACAGTAAAAAGTTGCAACTTGGTACAGCAAAAAAATAAATAAATAAATAATAAAAAAAATAAATAAATAAAATAAAAATAAGCAAAAAGTGACAACACTAACAAAAAGATATATTTTTGTGTTTTATAAAATTTAAAAATTTTTATTAAGCATTTTTTCAGTTTTTTTAAAAAATTTTTATAAACATAAAACAAGATAAAACATTATGCAAAGTAAAAATAAACGAGAGCGAAGTAGCGGAATGATACGATACCCAAAATATTTAATAATAAGAATAATAAAGACTATTTGTACGATCCAGAAGGGAAGAACCCATGTTAGGATTCTTCATCATATTCATTAGTAAATCCTCATTTCTTCCCTGTCTCTTCCCTCTTTCCCCCTCCCCCCAAGAAGCCTATGTTTTTGTAAAGGTGAATCCATACTGCCCCCCCTTCTAGTGATACACTTTTGTGCTACCCAACGTCTGTCTATTAATTTTTTTATATTATTTATAGATGCTGTAAATTTTGTTGCAGGAAATTCTATTGATGATACTATATATTTTACCTCCATTACTTACCTTATTTAAATGTATACCTTTACATCCCTGTATTATCTAATTGAAATTATTGGTATTAACTCTGCTTTTTAAATTGATCATAATTTCCTTATATTCCATTTTTCACCCGATCATTTGTAACATTTAAAAAATACTATAAAAAGTGCTGCCATCTATATCTGATAACTTAAAAGATTTAAATTTGTTATACATCATGTTATATTATTTATATATTTTAAGTACCTAGCCTAGTAGTACGCCATACCTAGAAATCTTTCTCATAGAGGAACTCATAAAGGTTCTTATTTGTGAAAAATATCTAAACAAACTACGCATACTGCTATTTATGTATACAACTATACATTATGTCGTTGAAGAATTTATCCAGTCTAGAAATATGGAATGATGAAGTGTGTTTAACTCTTAAATGGCTAAATAATGAATTTTGAAAATTTATTTTTTCTAAAATATATATTTATTATGGTTCCTATGATTAAGTTAACAACATTTTTAAGAAACTACTTTGAGAAGTTGAGCTGTTTTAAAATTATTTTCTTATATTTCTTATATATCTTGCAAAGTTATCCATACACAATAATTACAAATAAAAGAAAATACATTCAAAATTAAAAAGGCAAAATCATGAAATAAAAGGCCTATTTTATCAAAATAAGATCAGATCTCAGATTTATTTATATTATATTATTAAGTATAAAGGAAAATGTATACTAAATAATAAAGCCAGAGTTCTGTTGGAGTTAAAGCTTAATTTTCGGAAAATATGTCTTTTTTTTATACTTCAGAAATGTTAAACTTTAAAATTATTTATTTTAAGACTGATATAAGTTAAAAATTTTCATATTAGATTTGAATATTTCTTTTCTTTTTTAATTTCTATTTTTAGCTGGCTTTCTTTTTGGAGAGTTTACCGATTGTAAGTACCACATGCTTGACATTTTAGATGTTTACACATCGGCGAAATTTTTGCAAACTTCCTAACATTCTCATTAGCAACTTAATGTGTATTGCTAAAGACCTACAAATGTCCAGTCCCATCAATAGTATTTATTCTGTTTAACTAATCTTCATTTGCTCATCTGCACTATTCTTCTTCTGTAATATTACCACTTTCAACAAATGGCAGGATACAAACATTATATTTTAAAAAATTACCGGACACTTCCGATTTTAAACGTTTTGTCGAATATTCGTCAAGACTTGACGAATTAGCTTGAAATTTCAGGAGAGTAAAGAACATGTTATCATAATTTCAGCATGCTGTTATAAGTAATAAATTTCAGCCAAATTCCCACTAGACAGCTTTTTGAATTTCTTATGAGAAATCCAAAATTTCATTAAATCTGTGAAAACAGATTTTATTTCCACCCGTTGTTGTAAGATATTTCAATTAAGCTCTATCAGTAAAAACTCGAAGAATCTATTCTTTAAATAAATGTAATAAAATTTGATGAAATATATTAAGGAAATTAAAATTAATGAAGAATATGCTCGATTCTTCAAAGCAAGTCTTTCCTCAAATGAAGGAATACCGGGATCTCTTCAAGGTGCACTATTTGGGATCCTCGTGTCATATAGTAAACTGTAAACTGGTGGACAGATAGCGTGTGTAATATTGGTTTCGAAACTCAACTCAATTATAGATTGTATTCCTAATGCTCAAGACTCTAATGACGTGCAGACTGTTATCACAACCACATTATTTATTACTACTTAACATTTAATATTTACATTTATAAAATAATAAGTTTTATTACTTATGATACGAACATGGAAAAATGTTACTCAATAAACTAAAACTATATAGATCAACTCACTTGTTGCCAAATTTAAAATTACAAAACGCAAACATTAATATTAAAATTCACAGTGGCGTCAAAGGCGTGTAATGCGTAATATAGCGTCTTTGTGAATACGGATTGAAATACGGAATGATGAAGTATTAAAAAAGAAATTATTGATAATGCTTTTTAGGGCTATTATTCATATTCATAAATTATTTCAACCCCAAAATATCTACAAAATTTAAACTTGATTCAGAGTGCCGTGCACTTAAATATGAAAGGAATGGAAATTTCGTTTACAGTTATTTACAGTCATCGTTTACAATTATTATCGTTACAGAAATTTAAGATAAATTTCATTGTCCAATTAATTTTTT
>CM063503.1:62175339-62230339 GCA_032207245.1 Pardosa pseudoannulata
ACCGCAGATTGCTATTTAGGTTCGCCTCGAACCTGGGACTTTTGGGTCCGTACCAGCTCACCTGAGCCCTGTGATTTCCATTCGGAAAATTTGTAAATAGTTTTATATTTAGTAAAGAGTAAAAGTTGTTATTGTTATAAGCTGTACGACGTTTCACTACAACTTTGACACCCACACGCTACCAAAGGATCCAGTGACGTTACAATATATACATATGTTGAATATATAAAATATGTAACAAAAATATTTTGAAGTAAAGTAAATCTTTTCATACGTTTAATTTGTGAGATCTATACAATATCAAATGAATTACTTTTATAAAGTTATAAACTTACAATTATTGTTATTATTATATTAATTTTTATGAAGCTAAATACTTCCAGTTAGTAATTGCTGTATTCACAGTCTGACAGTTTATCATATTTCTATATCTATTTCCTGCAAGCATCGTTTTGCATTTCCATCTCGTTAAAAAAACTGCAGACAGAGTTACTACTGTATGTAATAATTAATGCAAAGAGTGAATTATTAAATATTTGTCAAATGGTGTATGATACATTAAATTAATAATCAGTTTTTAAAAATATTAATAAAATATAAAAAATTGCTAAAAATACAATGTCAGCATTCAAAGAACAGATAAGATATAAGATACAGAAATAAGATATATTTTGTAACTCAACATTTTTTTAATGTTTTTATTACAAAGATTAATTAATTAATTAAAATATTTGTGGCAGTTTGTGTCTTGTTCTCAGATGTATGAGGCATTTTCCATGGCTGCAACTTGAAACTAATGTACTTTGCCACTCAGTAAACGCTGTTGTGAAAAAATGTGTATGGAAGATGTATTATTTTTCTCTTCAGAGTATTTATACACTTTCTATAAATGTCATGAGCTATGGCAAGTGAACAATACCACAAACTCAAAGTGTGGCAAAACATGTCAACATAAATCCAACGTGAATATTGTATATAAAACTTCGATTGCAAATTTTTTATTCGGGAAATAACGGTAGACTATTTTAATTCACTGATAAACATTTTGAGGGTATATTTGAAATAACTGGTTTCCTCGTATCATTTTCCTTATTATGAGGAATCGAAGCATAAAAGGTCGTTCTCCCCCAAACACGTGATTCATGTGCAAACAAAAGTGTAGTTCGTGAATTAACTCCATTTTCTCATTTTTTATCGTAAGTAATTCGATCCTCCAATCGCAGGTTTGTAGAAGAACCAAAGGACAAAGTTTTTAACTACCATTGTCCATAAAGTGGCAAAATTCCACCTAATAAGTGAAAGGGTTCAACTTTTAACAGGCGAATTGTGCTCCGCTTTCGAACAAGCCAATACTCAATATTGGATACCAATTGTTCTAATTGGTGCCAATTAATCGTATTTTGATAGTTTCTATGTTTTTTTAATATGTTACAAATTTTTACATAAATTTAGCACTGTATTCGCCATTTTTATTCGACCCCCCGATCACCGGTTAGTAGGAGAACCAAAGGACAAAGTTTTAACCACCATTGTTCATAAAGTGGTAAAATTCCAGCTAATAAGTGAAAGGGTTCAATTTTTACCAGGTGAATTGTGCTTCGTTTTCTCTTTCGAACAAGCCCATACTGACTATTGGATACCAATTATTCCAGTTGGTGAAAATTAATTGTATTTCGATTGTTTCTATGTGTTTTTAATATGTTACAGATTTTTACATAAATTCAGCATTGTATTTGCCATTTTGATTCGACCCCCCGATCACTCGTTCGTAGGAGAACCAAAGGACAAAGTGTTAGCCACCATTGTTCATAAAGTGGTAAAATTCCAGCTAATAAGTGAAAGGGTTCAATTTTTACCAGGTGAATTGTGCTTCGTTTTCTCTTTCGAACAAGCCCATACTGACTATTGAATACCAATTATTCCAGTTGGTTCCAATTAATTGTATTTCGATTATTTCTATGTGTTTTCAATATGTTACAAATTTTTACATAAATTCAGCACTGTATTTGCCATTTTGATTCGATCCCCCGATCGCTCGTTCGTAGGAGAACCAAAGGACAAAGTTTTAACCACCATTGTTCATAAAGTGGTAAAATTCCAGCTAATAAGTGAAAGGGTTCAATTTTTACCAGGTGAATTGTGCTTCGTTTTCTCTTTCGAACAAGCCCAGACTGACTATTGGATACCAATTATTCCAGTTGGTGCCAATTAATTGTATTTCGATTGTTTCTATGTGTTTTCAATATGTTACAAATTTTTACATAAATTCAGCACTGTATTTGCCATTTTGATTCGATCCCCCGATCGCTCGTTCGTAGGAGAACGAAAGGACAAAGTTTTAACCACCATTGTTCATAAAGTGGTAAAATTCCAGCTAATAAGTGAAAGGGTTCAATTTTTACCAGGTGAATTGTGCTTCGTTTTCTCTTTCGAACAAGCCCAGACTGACTATTGGATACCAATTATTCCAGTTGGTGCCAATTAATTGTATTTCGATTGTTTCTATGTGTTTTTAATATGTTACAGATTTTTACATAAATTCAGCACTGTATTTGCCATTTTGATTCGACCCCCCGATCGCTCGTTCGTAGGAGAACCAAAGGACAAAGTTTTAACCACCATTGTTCATAAAGTGGTAAAATTCCAGCTAATAAGTGAAAGGGTTCAATTTTTACCAGGCGAATTGTGCTCCGCTTCTTCTTTCGAACAAGCCCATATTCATTATTGGATACCAATTGTTCCAATTGCGGTCAATTAATCGTATTTAGATTGTTTCTATGTCTTTTTAATATGTTACAGATTTTTACAGAAATTCAGCACTGTATTCACCATTTTTATTGACAATAGCATTTCATAGCATTACCTCAACAGTATAACAATAAAATAAGTGAAGACAGAAGTCAGTGTCCACAATGTTAGGCGTTTCAGCACCGTAGCCAGAAATTATATCGGAACATTGTTTTTGAATGATACTGGATAAAAATTACATTTCTTATTATGTATACGCTAATGAGTATCATATACAATGTGATTTTAAAATATCAAAATAATTAAAAAATGATGTAATGAATAAACGTATAGCTTTGAATGAGTAATGTAGTAACTACACAATGAATTTAATAGCAAAATTAACATTGAAAAGATATAAACTATACATGATATTAAATCCTAATTTTTGAATCAGAAGTATAATCTAAAAAAGAGAATAATTTTTAAAGAAAATGAAAATGTTCAAATTTTTCTTATATTATAAAATATTCTCTTTTTGAAATTTTCACAGTTTCTTCCGATTGTGCAACAATATTGTGATGACTTGCCAAAAGTGTTAGTCATTCTGCTTTCACTTGTCAAATACAATTTGCACCTACCGTTTAACTGAGCTTCACTGTTCTAAGCTCAATGTTGTCTATGCACAGTTAGGCAGATGACACACCCACACACATGGTCCATTTTCTTTCCACGAAACGGTCTTTAAGAATTTCCGGGGGACCGGTCCCCTAAATCCCTCCCCTTACCTACGGTCTTGAGGCGATTTATAGCAAAAGTAAATAACTTTCATTCACCTACGTATATATGACGAACAAAAGCAGTTAAGTATATGCATGTTCGTGTGTGACCTTGAAAATGGTATATTATTTTTGAGACCAGTATTTATCTACTTTTCGACAGGTACGAAAAAAATAGCATGAAAATTAATGATTAAGTTTGGTTGGTATGAAGCACTACGGTCTACTGTTCCGGACACGAGGGATAATAAGACTGTTATCATTAAGAAAACAATACACTTTCAGAATTACTGTATTTTTGTTTTTGACTGACTTGCTTGAAAATTAAATATATTATTAATTTTATCAAATGAAATATTATTGAAAACATTCAACACGTAACCCTTTTAGGTATAATAGGATAACTTTTATTTATAGGATATCTTTTAGACCTTAGAATAAAACTTAGATAATATACTTAGATAAAAGTATTTACAATTTCAAGGAAAAATCTTATCTTTTAGAAGTTATTAATTATTAACTTTTCAAATGAAATATTATTGAAAACATTCAACGCATAACCCTTTTAGGTATAATAGAATAACTTTTCTTTATGAATATCTTTTAGACCTAGAATAAAACTTAGATAATATACTTAGATAAAAGTATTTACAATTTCAAGGAAAAATCTTATCTTTTAGAAGTTATTAATTATTAACTTTTCAAATGAAATATTATTGAAAACATTCAACGCATAACCCTTTTAGGTATGATAACTTATATTTATAGGATATCTTTTAGAGCTTAGAATAAAACTTAGATGCTATCACAAGCACAAAAATAATATTAAAAAGTGCAAAATTTTATAACTATAAAAAAGACATATTTTTGCTGTTCAAAATATATTAATTTTAACTACATTTTATTCTATACTTATTAAGGTGAACTGTCTATAAATTTTGAAAGTTAATTTTGAACGATAAATTTTGATGGTTAGAAATGCACCAGGAAAGTTTCAAACACTAATTAAATTCAGAAATATTTCTTTAAAAAACTGTTTAAAGTAGTTATGATTAATAACTGAACTGTCTTTTGTGATAATAATTATCTTAATTATAAGGTGATGAATATTAAAACGCTCTCTTTGATTCTTAGTTATATTTTACAATGAGGAATTTTCACGTTTTCTAATTTTAATTTTAAACAATAGAAGACAAAAAAGTAAGCAGGGCAGTTCCTATTTTTCTTTCATTTGGGGGCTTAATTGGTAATTTCTAATGGGTTTTATAGCGGACTCTTTAACATTTCTCAAAAACGATACTTTTCCTCCTCCAAGTTTGTGACGTCATCGTTCACGAAAACACCGACCGCCTATGTTGTTTACATGTTAAAAGGCGACTTTTAAATTTATTTCTGTGTAAAGTATCGCATATAATAGAAATTTTTTTATTATGTCTGGCATTAAAAATCATATTATAAATATTGTATTGTGCCACTCTGTAAAAATACAACAACTAATTGCAATGAGAAGATATTTTTCAGCTTTCCCAAACATCCACATACACGTAAAATCTGGACAAATGCGATGAAAAGGGATGAGAAATTAAACCCGAATTATCCTATAAATCATCTCTATGGGTTTATGAAGACCATTTTTTGGTAAGTAAATGCTTGCTTTTGTTTAAATATTACTAATTTAGAACAATTAAAGTATATAAAAATACATCTATACCTTTAAAAGGACTGTTGATTAACCAGTGCTATTTAACTTTTAAAACTGCTAATTTTCTAGTATTATCACAGAGTTCAAGTACAATAAATCTTTGATAAAGCATATAAATATCGTAAAACATATAAATATCTAAAGCATATAAATATCTAATTAATAACTCGGGGGAGGGGAAGGTTATGTATTTTCAAGATATTATAAATATTTTCTTCAGAGATGCATACTTTCTGAAGTGTATCAGTTCACAGTGATATTATTCGATTGAATTGGTGACTAATTTGAAAAAAGTATAATATTTTTAAAATACTTAATAATGATATTACTTTAAAAATTAAATTTATTTTCAGACACGTTATACATTTTTTAATTTAACATTAATATTAAAGGCAATAAAATTGTATTGCTATTTAAAAATCTATAAATAATTAAGTAAAGCCTTTTAAAAATTTTAAATTTCTTTTCATCAAATTTAAAATATCTAAGAATTAGTTTAGTTTTGTTTTATTTTTTGGAGCGCTACGGTCTACTTTTTGCAACACGAGGGCTAATGAGACCGGGACCTCCCGGTTTATTTTAATATTAGACCCATCTCTATTTATAAAAAGCGATGCTACTACAAATGTGTGTATATGATATATGTATATTTATTTGACTTGTCTATGTCTACAAACAGAAGAGCTGTGATTAGTATGAATAAAATATTAATACATGTTAATTGGATAAATATATAAAATCTTACATACCTTTAGGTTTTAATTCCCCGTATTTCTTCTCCAAAAAAAATCCGGGTTTTTTTCCCCAAGAGCGAAAACATTGACATCATGTCAATTTTGGGAGGTTGTCCGACTGTCCTTTGGTAAATCCAGGAAGAAGAGACATTTATAACAAATTGAGATAATTCAGCTATCGAGATCGATAAAATAAACCTTCAGTTTTAAATAAAAAATTAATTTTGATGGCTAGAAAATTCCAAGAACTTTCAAAAACAAAATCGGAAAATGTGTGCGCTTAAAAGCAATAAGAAAATATTGGATATCGTGAACGATGACGTTACAACCAATCACGGAGCGTTTTGATGTCAGGAGATTTTCGCTTAACTTTAAAATTAATTTTTTAAACGATGGACCCAGTTTTTTTACATTTTTGAGAACATTTTTGGAATTTACGAGTCTGGAATTATCAGAAAAACACTAAGTTGTTCGAATCCCCCACATGAGTAAATTCCTCATTCAGTAAGATAGAAATGTTGAATTATTAACTAAATTTTGCCTACCTGAAAGTTCACTGTAGCCTCAAGAAAAACTAAATATAACCTTCATACTATTAAAATACTTAACAATTTTGCTTTTTTCAAAAAAGAATAAAAGATAAGTTCAATCTAGGAAAAAAAACTTTGTTAACCCCTCCCCCCCCCCAAAAAAAAGAAGTTTAGTCAAAAGCGTGAAGTAATATCAGCCTTTCGTCGATATCTTTTTAATGGTACATAGTTTAAAAATTTCAACTTCGTTTTCCGCATCGTGGATTTACCGAAACTAAAAAGACAATTATCAAGCGTAATCTAGAATAGCTCTTTTGTGTAGCACGAATTTGTTTAACAGGAGATTAAAAGAACTGTTTTTCTAAAAGCAGCTAGTTCTTCAAAATTATTTTCGAGTAAACAAAATGTTTACATGAAAAGTTGATATTTATACTAATCTGAGCATGAAATAAAATTGGTTTGTATGTAGGGGTAATTTGTGGATCCACTGAACCAATTCTAAAAATTCGTTTTCTAATAGAAAGCTACATTATACCTGAGTAATATAAGCTATGTTTTATTTAGATACTAGTCGATTCACTTACAGTGTTCTGCGTAATTAAAGTTTCCAAATAGAGTTCTAGAATCTCTACAATAGAGAAACGCACTAATAAAAGTGTTAAATATAAACTTACCATGTTGTAGATTGTGAAAAAACTGGGATAGTTTAACACCAATAATTATTCATAATAATAAATATGCACATGTATAATACTGATCAGGAACTGCTGTAGTAGATATCAAATACCAAGGCATTGTCTTAAACATGACCGAGTATAAAATTGCATACCGAAGATTTCAGGAGGGTAATTATAGTAGACAAACCTTTACGGTTTGGTTTGGTTTGGAATGCTACGGTCTACCTTTTGCAACACGAGGGCTAATGAGACCGGGACCTTCACCTTAAAGCCTATTCCGAAAGGCTACGAACATCCATACCACTATGGGATTCGAACCCACGAACTCCGGTACCGAAGGCCAGCACCCTAACCAATTGGCCATCGTTCGGCTTGAACCCGTTCAAAATAAACGGGTTAATTTGGAAAATGACGTTGAGAGACAAAGTCAGGTTCCGTTATTTGCATGTAAAACGGAAGATTGTATTTCCTTACGGGAGGAAGAACCAAAACAACTTCCAATTATGATAAGTTTAAAAATTCAAAATAAAGAATATTCTATGGAACTCGATATGGGAGGTGCGGTCAGTGTTATGAGTATTAGAAATTTCAGAAGAATTTCAAACAAACGATTACAGCGCACAAATGTCGTGTTTAAAACATATAATGGGGAATCGATAATATCTATGGGGTACGTCCCCGTAAAAGTGGAATACGAGAATCAGATTTTAAATTTGTATTATATATGTATATATGTAAATTATGTATATATGTAAATTATGTAATGTACCGAAGGCCAGTGCCCTAACCAATCGGCCATGGTTCCAAACTTTTTCGGAAATTTTATTTTTATGTAATAGTTTACCGTTTTGCGCCTAGCCTGCATTCTATGTAATTAAGGCTTCTAATTTAAGACTATTCATTTCAAAATTTAAATTAAACTGTAGAGCATATTTCATACCAGGAGTGTAAAAAATTTTTTTTAAAAACTTTGTTTTCAAAAAATGAATAATGCATTTTATTTAAATTTAGTGCTCTTCATAAACTTTAAAAATATAAACAAAGTAAATAATAAGACTCTTTTTAAATTTGTTAAAATGCATTAAGATAATTATTATTTGCCAATCGCTTATGTACTAACAGCTATCTTTTTTTACCAGAGACTGTAGATGAGGTGTAGGCAACGCGGCGCCCGCGGGCGCCATGACGCCCCCGATCGATTTTTAATGCGCCCTCCTTGGACTAATGTAAATTTATGATAGCCAGAGCGATTTACTTACTCTTGTCAAACGGCGATATGCAGCGAGTAGTCAGTTAGTTGAGTTTAGGATTGTGCATAGATTAGCAGTTTTCTAACCTTACGGGTATCTAATAACACGCACGTATTTTTTGTTAGTGTGTGATCGTATTTCGGATAGATCACGCGTAGACCGTGCATTTAAAACTACCAAGTAATCCGAAATTATTCTTTTCTTTCAAAACCCTTCATGGATAAATGTAAAAGAAAAAGAACACATTATTTTAACGATGAATGGGAACATCTGTATTGTTTCATTGATTACAAAGTGAAGTGTATTTGTTGTATAATAATAGTGTTGCGATTCCCAAGAAAAATAATATTGAACGACATTTTAAGACCGTTCAAACCAATTTTGATAGTGACTATCCAATGAACTCTGAAAGTAGAAGAAAAAAAAATTATTTCTTTAAAATGTTCAATAACTAACCAGCAAAGTTTTTTTACTAAACCACTTCAACAACATAAAGCAGCAACGATCGCGTCATATAAAATATCGCATTTGCTAGCTAAGAATAAAAAACCATTTACAGATGGAGAATTAGTGAAGGAAGCCATGTTAGAAGCTGCTGATTCACTTTTTGATTAAAAATAAAAAAGAAATAGTTTCAGCTATAAACACGTTGCAAGACACTCAAGTTTTACACTGAATTATATGTATCATTAGATATGATACCAACAAAAAAAAGTTATAAAATATCTGTTTTTTTTAATGCCTATTTATACCTGTTGATTATCTGTAAAATATGCGCCCTCGGTGATTTTCAAATTTAGTATTGCGCCCTTAAGGACAAACAGGTTGCCGACCCCTGTTGTAGATGATTGATTATTCCTTGCATTCAATTAACATAACATGAGAGATAATTTAACTCTAGATTTAAGGATGTTGATCATATACCTATTGTTACTGAAGTGAGCCAATTTGACTCATACAAGAAAATTGAAGTTTTTTGCAGAGAAAATAGTTCCAAATTAGTTTAAATGAAATGTTTATTATAAAAAAATTCACGGAAACATTTTGTACATATAAAATCTGTTTTTGAGACACATTTCCCGCAAACATTTCTATTACATTTAGCACAATGGTTTCTACATCTCTTTCTTTTGCATGACTGTTGAACTTGACAATTCTTCCGTGCGTCAGTAGCATAAATTTCTGTCATTGGAATGGACGTGCTCTCGACTTCTTATCTATATTTACTTTATACTTTATATAGTTTATACTTTATATTTACTTTATACTATATTTATTGCTATATATAACTATTTTCGTATACATTCTATGAGTCAAATTTGCTCCCAACAGTAAAAATAGGTAGACCACTTGTGATAATGCGAAATGAAAGGGTCTGTGGGGAAGAGGAATGAAAGTTTACATATATTTTATTACTTAACTAAAAACCAACGTATGTTTTTGGAAAGGGATATTAAAGTTTTATATATATATATATATATATATATATATATATATATTATATATATATATATATATATATATATATATAATATATATATATATATATATATATATATATATATATAATATATATATATATATAGTGATCAAATTTTTAATGAGTCAAGTTGGCTGGGTCCGTAAATCTAGTGTTAATCTCGTGTGGTTCAACGACCACTGGATTTTCTGGGGTTTTACGACTTTTAACGTGTAATAAATGAAAAAAAAATTATTATTTTCCACCTTGAAACCGCCTTGAAACCACCTTGATTATATTTCTCATACCTTGAAAACTACCAGTTTTACAAACATTTTTTAACATAGAACAAATTTTTATCTTTACACACATATCTCATTCGTTTTTGAAACACAAAAATATTTTTGTTTGAAAGTTTAAAATGAGACACACTTTGTTGTTAACAAAAATTATATCAAGGCCAACGCGCATGATTACTAATAAGAGATTTGAAAAAAAATTTTCAATTTTACAACTCCTCTTCAACCTCCACTCAAAATACAGTTTCTTTTAAGTCAAAGAGTTTTTTGCTGGATGAGATCCCGCCTACCCTCCCTCATCCCTTTTTACAATTTACACTAAATCACAAATTTGTGATGAAAATCACACTCAGTTTATTTAATTTGTGATTAAGTGAATGTTTCAGTCTATTTAGTATGAATGTTATGTGTTTCCTTTGTGTTTTCTTTGTTAATTCAATTAGATTTTAAATATTCAATTTTTGTAAAATTTTTCCTCAAAATGTTGTTTTTGTTTATGTATCAATTTGTTGAGTTACGATCCCCTCGCCAGATTTCAAACGCCACGCTGCAAGCACGCCACGCACGCAAGCTGCAAGCACGCCAATTTCGCCAAATGTGGTTGAAGCACCAACAAGATCCATGATTAGAAACAGGAGAGTGGGCTAAGAAGAGGAGTTGAAAAATGTAATTAAGTTTAAGACAATCTTACTGTTTTAAAACATATTTCAATATCGCAAAAGGACTTGGAATCTAAATTTGTATATATATTTAAGATACTTATATATTCTTAAATAATATTTGAAAAAAGTGAACTTTTTTCCTTAAAGATTAAAAATTTATCATCGGAAAAATATGGGGAAATATACAAGAAAGTTTTTGCTTAATCGGATGAAAGTTATATTGAATACAACCTCTAAAAACATCATGAAAAAATATTAAAATTTTTTACTGCGATTTACATGAAAGAAACACAATTTGAGATAAATCAAGTTAAAGTTTTTTGCCCATTGTTTGCTTTTCGCCTGTCAGCTGAGTCAAGGTTTTGCTCTTTAAATTTGTTTACAATAAACAGCTGACACGTTTTTGTTCATAATTCCTCTCAATATTGGAATTTTTTACGTGGATTGTTTTAAAATGTTCAGATCTAAATTGCTTTTCGCACATTTTTTTTCTGAAAAATCGAATTTTTTGTCAGTTAACAGAAGGCCTGGAGGATATCAGAAATTTAATATCGCAATATATCCCCCAAATTTATATTGATATTATTGATATATCATGATAATACTTTAAAGTAGGAGGGTATATTAGTATTTTTGAATTATCTTAACTTTCTTTCATTCTAAACTTCTCCCCTCCCCGATAATTAAAATTTTTAGAATTACAATTTGATCCTAAAAATTAGCATTTCTGAAAGATAAAACAACTTTTTAGGAGTAATTCCTTTTAACACTTATAAGAAATATATATGTAATATATCAAAATTATTTCACTTTAATATTTCCTTAAAAAACCTCCTCTCTCCCATTCTAATTCCTTAAAATCTTTTTCCCAGCCTCGAAATGTCTTAATCAAAGGGGTGTCCTCGACTTAAAATTCTTTCAATACATTTCCCAAAGCTTTATGTTCAATAGATGTAAATTTTCTATCCATTCCACGCGTTTTCCAGCTGTCGCTGGCAAATGGCTCAGCTTCTTTCCTGATCTTAACATTTTAATTCGCTGATTAAGTTTCATGTCCTTTGGGAAAATTCTATCTGTCTTCACTCCTGGGTACACCTCTTTTCAAGCAAACTGATTTTGTGTCTTTCTCTTGTCTGCCGTTGACTAGTAAAGATGTCCTTTTTTATCATCTCTAAAATAAAGTTTTAATTAGACTTGTGCCGTTCTCCTCAATGTGGGCCGACTGCATGGTTATTAATGCTGGCTGATTAGGCTTCTCCTTGTCCAGCAATTTTATAATTCCTGGATTATATATATATATATATATATATATATATATATATATATATATATATATATATATATATATATATATATATATATGTAATCCATTTTTTATATCACTCCTTCACAAGGAGAAAGCTCAACAGCTATAAGTAATGAGAATGCAGTCGGGCTTCATAATTAAGAGAACTCAGAAGTATAATTTTAAAACTTTATTTCAGAGTGGCAACACCGCACATCTATCCTTCTGGACAATATACAATCAAAAGCCACAGAGCTCACTCTGCTCTGACACAAGTACACCCAAGAGCGCTGACAACAAGAATTTTCCCACAACAGAAACAGCTTAATAAGCGAATTAACTGCAATATCATCAAAACGCGAAATCATGTTTTGCCACCAGATTGAAAACTGCTCTATAGACAGAAAGTTTACAGTTTTATGACAGAAAGGAATGTTAAGTGGAAAATACTCCGTTGATTAAACCATTTAGAGGTTGGTAAAGATATTTAAATGAATTAAAATTGGAGAGAGGAGGCTTTTGAAGAAATATTAAAGTTAAATAATTTTGATATATTACACACACACACACACACACACACACACACACATATATATATATATATATATATATATATATACATATAATTTGCCGAAATAATTTGCTCATATATTAAACAGAATTGTTTATTCAAATTGGAAAACATTACTGCTAATTTTCATTGCTTATTTATGCCAAATTATATTTCTCTCAAATCGAAATGAAACTCATTGCATTGGTAAACTGATCTTCAGTATCGAATTCTGTGGGTTCAAGTTTCGCTCCCGGCATGAATGCTCGTAGCCGTTCGGAATCAGCTTTAAATAGAAGATGTCGGTCAATAGCGTTCGTAGAGCAAAAATAGTATACAGTCAATAGCAATCCAAGCCGAAATGGTTTCACTGGTCCAATTCCTACAGGTGGAAGTGTAATATAATCTATAATTCTCAGCGCACAGAATTGATAAGCTATAAACTGAACATATGACTCAAGTATTCTTAAAATTAGTCGTACGCATTAATGAACTGATCCTTTTTCACTTTTGTGACCACTATGCTTGAAATATGTTTTTGTAATCTATTGTGCTTTTAAATAGAAAAAACCGCAAACGAGACTATAGCAACACATCACTACATTACATTTTAATTTTTATCATTATTATTATTGTTATTATTATTATTATTATTATTACTATTATTATTATTATTATTATTATTTGAAATTCTAGTCTCTGTATATTACCAGGAAGATACGAAAGAATTGTATGTGTCAAAAATTTGAACTTCAATAGTAAAGGATTTATTTTGAAATTTTTTTATTAAGTTTTCTTTTTTACGGACTCTCCGAACACAATAAATATTCCATCTGAAAAAATTAGTGCCTAAATTTGATGCAGATATATTTCTTCTTTTGTAATTGATAAGAATAAAATTTCGACGATCCGTTGAAATGCAGCAAAACAAAATTTAAAATTAACAAAAAGCTATTTAATAAATTAATAAAAATAAATAAATAAACTTAAAAATTTTATCTTAATTTTTAAAAATAAAAAAACCCAGCTCTTATTCATGTAGAGAACGATGATATTTGAAATAGTTCCATAAATTTGGTGTAGACTTCAAAAAAACTGCACACAGTTCTAAATTGCAAATCAATATAGTTTCACTGTTTATTTTGCCAGTTTCCTCCCAGGTAAACCAAAAAACAGCTAAAAATTGCTTTTTGTTACATTTTTAATATAATTTTATGATATTTTGGTCAATCAACACGAATCCGAGCATTCATTTTTTATTCCGATATTCACCGAACACGCCATACGCTTTCGATACAAAATATGAACAAGCAAGCAGTAAGCTATCGAAACATAACAATACGTGCACATATTGACTGTTGCTATCAAGCAGTCGTCGAAAGATCGGGCTATTCCAATAAACTAGCACCAACTGCGAGAAGTGATTTTTTCAGTTTTGAACCGAATGCTTCGTTATCGATAGCTGACTATTGCGATCAAGCTCTCAATATCAACACCTTTGACATATCCCGATATTGTACCAATAAACAAGTTCGCAGGTGCGAGGAAACCAAGTTATCTCCTATGTTGCGAGCTGTGGAATTTCCGTTGAAATGCAGCAAAACAAAATTTAAAATTAACAAAAAGCTATTTAATAAATTATTAAAAATAAATAAATAAACTTAAAAATTTTATCTTAATTTTTAAAAATAAAAAACCCAGCTCTTATTCATGTTGAGAACGATGATTTTTGAAATAGTTCGATAAATTAAGCGTAGACTTCGAAAAAACTGCACACAGATCTAAATTGCAAATTCAATATATTTTCACTGTTTATTTTGCCAGTTTTCTCCCAGGTAAACCAAAAAACAGCTAAACATTGCTTTTTGTTACATTTTTAATATAATTTTATGATATTTTAGTCAATCAACACGAAGACGAGCATTCATTTTTTATTCCGATATTCACCGAACACGCCATACGCTTTCGATACAAAATATGAACAAGCAAGCAGTAAGCTATCGAAACATAACAATACGTGCACATATTGACTGTTGCTATCAAGCAGTCGTCGAAAGATCGGGCTATTCCAATAAACTAGCACCAACTGCGAGAAGTGATTTTTTCAGTTTTGAACCGAATGCTTCGTTATCGATAGCTGACTATTGCGATCAAGCTCTCAATATCAACACCTTTGACATATCCCGATATTGTACCAATAAACAAGTTCGCAGGTGCGAGGAAACCAAGTTATCTCCTATGTTGCGAGCTGTGGAATTTCCGTTGAAATGCAGCAAAACAAAATTTAAAATTAACAAAAAGCTATTTAATAAATTATTAAAAATAAATAAATAAACTTAAAAATTTTATCTTAATTTTTAAAAATAAAAAACCCAGCTCTTATTCATGTAGAGAACGATGATATTTGAAATAGTTCCATAAATTAGACGTAGACGTGCACACAGATCTAAATTGCAAATCAATATATTTTCACTGTTTATTTTGCCACTTTCCTCCCAGGTAAAAAAAAAAAAAAAAAAAAAAAAAAAAAAAACAGCTAAACATTGCTTTTTGTTACATTTTTAATATAATTTTATGATATTTTGTCAATCAACACGAATCCGAGTATTCATTTTTTATTCCGATATTCACCGAAAACGCCATACGCTTTCGATATTAGTACAAAATATGAACGAGCAAGCAGTAAGCTATCGTAACATAACAATACGTACACATATCATTGACTGTTGCTATCAAGCAGTCGTCGAACCATCGGGCTATTCCAATAAACTAGCACCAACTGCGAGCAGTGACTTTTCCGGTCTTGAACCGAGTGCTTCGTTATCGATAGCTGACTATTGAGTTCAAGCTCTCAATAACAGCATCTTTGACATATCCCGATATTGTACCAATAAACAAGTGCGGGGAAACCAAGTTATATCCGATGATTGCGATGTTTGGAAATTCCGGTTTTGAACTGGGTGCTTCGTCATCCAGTTATTACTGGGATATCCGAGGTCCTTGACAGAAATGGGAATTCTGTTCGTTTTCATTTTTATACTTACTGTTAGAAATCTCTGGATTAGGGGGCTCGACCGAGGGAATCCAGTTTCACATTTATCTTGAAAGTCTTAAGGAGACGTGAATTTTCAAGAACAAATTTTTTGGCTTGTGTTTGTACCAAGCACGCAGGTAAATACGTGAAGCGGAAGTCAAACGCATGCAATAACTTGCAAAAATAGTAGTACTTTATGCAGAATATTTAGGATGTCCTTTGGCGATCTATGTTATCGCACGCGAGAGACAAACAGTATTGCCTACGGGGATATATCGGCAAAGCAGAATTTTAATACTGTTATCGCGATACTTGAATTATATCAATATTTGACGATATATTGATAAACGATCCAGCCCTAGTTAACAGTCGTATGACCCCTTAAATAAATGCCGCTGATTCATACAGAAAGGAAAGAGGTAGTGGCAATGCAGTATTATAACAGAATGCAATGAAAATGTCATTTATTAGTTTTTTTAAATGATAACTGTAATAACAGAACATACAGCTTCCGTTTAACAATTATATTGAATAATCTAATACTAATTCTATTAAGAACATTAAAATTTGAAAAAATTATAAGAAACACATGAGTTGATGTTCCGTTTGGTTTGGTTTGGAGTGTCCCAATTTTCTTTTTTGCTACAAGAGGGTCAATGGCTGTTTATCTGAAGGAGGCTCTTTATTCACCATTTCTTGTGGGAAAAGGAGCAGTTTCCATGAAAAGTTCAAAAACATTTAAGATAAACAGAAAATAAAATAGCTTAATTTTCAGAAAGAACTAAAACTAACGGGATTATGGAAAGTATAAATTTATGTCACCATGTCTGAATAAGTATCTATGTTAGTTCTCTGTTTGGTTAAACTGTATTCATCTATTTTCAAAAGGTGCGTCGAATACTTACACAATGTAAGGGAAAATAAAAATGCTCTATATGGTTCAACGTTCGCTGGATTTTAAATAGCTGTTGCTATTTCATAAGGAAAGGAAGGGAGTAGTAAATGAAGTCGAATGTAATGAAAATTATCTTTATTAGAGTAATTATTAATATTAAAAATGTTAACTGTAATAACAGTACATACAGCTTCCGTTTAACAATTATATTGAATAATCCAATTGCAGTAAGTTAATCTTGGCAAGTTAACCCTGCCAAAAGTAAACACATTTTAACGGTGGTGACTATTAAGGTGATTTGGGAATTCAGAAGGAATGATTTGATACACGGACTCCACGTGAGGCCTATTGCAGTGGACGCAAACGGATAGGTTGATTAGAGGCACATTAAATTGCAGGTGGCCACATGTCCTGACCTTTTGGCCTTACCTAAACATTGCCCAATGCATTTTAATGTGCCACATTACATGGGTAAATCTGATTGGATTGTATGCGGAACACGCATTAGTACGTTTTCTGACGATTGATACTTGAGTGCGGGTCACTTACTAATACGGGTTAGTGTAACAACATGGTTTGTATGTGGATACAAAAATAACGGTATATACAGGAAAACGAAGCCGAATGTTCTTGTCTACTACATAGATTCTGAAAAAATTTAGACAAATAAAAACTAGTTTTTACATTAATTAGTTTTATGATTGCTCTTTTCCCTTTTTATAATATAAAAATGTTTATATATAAAATTATTCGAAAAAAAAATAAAACTATATACCCTTATTTCTATTTGATTTTTCATATTTACGATTCTATTATAAATTTATCCACTGAAAATATATATTTTTTGTTTACAAAAATCTTATGGCTGTTATTTATATATTTTTATTTATATATCTATTTATATATTTCAATATAAAATACGAAAAGTTGGTTAAAAAATTAAATAGTTTTCGATCTATCGAGATTTAACTGAATAACTAAATTTACACTCAAAACGCCCACTCCCGGTAAAATTCAGCTGAAAAATGTACCCGCACACAATATGTTAATGGTGATGAACGAGAAGAAAATGAGAGGTTTGGAGAATCTTGGAGAAGAAAAAGAGAGGGAGCTGAGGACTCGAGGATAAGGAGAGTGGAAAGTGATTCTTGTAGGTGACAACTCATATCCGTTCCTATCTCAAGAACACCACGGTGTCGAGAAAAGAGGAGACGACTAAACTGACGTTCCTGTCTCAAGAACGCCCCAGTCAAGCCCGAGGTGCCCTGTACATTGATGCATCAACTCACCCCTAGCCGCCCCTCGACAAAAAACCGTCTCCACTATTAGATGTGCGCCCGCTCTCCTGCATCCCGAGTTAGTTTTTCACTGCTTTTACAACTATAGTCACCACATCTTAGTCAAAGAATATAATTATTAAATGACTAGCATATAGCCCGTCATATGAAGGGATCATTAAAATTTTTAATTTTCCAAAATTGTAAAATACCCTATGAGGCAGGTAAAAAAATGGTTTGTTTTTTGGCTCAGTATTATCTGGCACACGCTCAAATATTTGTTTATCTTTATTGACCGCATGTTAGTTGCCAACCTTCATTTATCTTGTCATATTACGTGATAGGATGGACAGCATATATTTTAATATTGACAGTGATTATTTGGTGATATATATGAATGATGTCCAAAATTGAGCGAATCGATTGAAAACCGTGTGGTTATTTACAAAAAACAGACACACAAACGAACAAACTTCTTAATTTTCAAAGATGTATAACTTAAACGCTAGATATTTATTAGTCCGTGAAATAAACTTCTAGACTTTTATGAAAAGAATTTGTTGTTAATACCGGTGATAAAATTTTCATTGCAACAAAATAATCGATGATTAAAATTATCACATATGTACGCAATATATTATTTAAGCCAAATATAAAAGAAATTATTTAATAAACTTAATAACCTGCTCTT
The DNA here is from genome assembly GCA_032207245.1 of Pardosa pseudoannulata. NCBI lineage: Eukaryota > Metazoa > Arthropoda > Arachnida > Araneae > Lycosidae > Pardosa > Pardosa pseudoannulata. Next base: position 62,193,891 of record CM063503.1, read on the forward strand.
AACCGGGGAAAATAGGGATTGAAATAATGGCATTAAACGACCGAAAAGGGGGGAAAGGGTGGATTTCGAACGTTTTTTAACTAGATTCCAATTTTGCTAAACCTAACTCATTAAGAATGCAATATGGATGCCTCTATCCATTCCAGGTCCAACCACTTCATAAATTCAAGGACAGACGGACAGATAACTTACACTATTATTATATAGGGGATAACAGGGAATTTAATCGTTAGATGCCACTGCTTTAACACTATCATGATTGTTTGAATATGAAATTGTAAATAGTGATTAAAAATATTAAAATGTTAAGTTTGCAGAATTAAGTATTGATCATTTTTTGGACAAGCACATAACCTCGGTTAGAGCCAGTGTTGCCAACCTTCAAAGTCAAAATTATGGATTCTAGGTCTTAAAATTATGGCATTGGCTTATAAATTATCGTACATTTTTGTAATAGTTCAAAATAGAGTTAATAGTTCGCGTTTGTACGATATATTTTCTCGTTATACATTTCTCCCCTTCCCGAACTTCTTTTTTTTTTTGGGGGGGGGCCAAAAAATATGTAAAATTTTTAATATGATTCATTAAATTTTTTTCTATCACCCCGTATTTTACTTTAAATGAAACACCAGACATATGATATTTTTCTTTACTGATCTAAGCATTTTTATACCATATATAAAAAAGTTTCAATATAGATACTGATTCAGTTCTTAAACAATTTACAGCTAATTAATTGTAACAATATAATTTACTTTTAATTTGGAAACAACAGTAGAAGGGTTAATGATAATGAAATCAAGAGATTTGTAATTATTTTTATTTATTTATTTTTATGCATTTCACTGAAGCCTTGGACTATTTATAAATATATTTAGGTTATAGGATTAATATATTTCTATACAATAAAAAGTTTACTTAGTTTTCTTTATTTTATTTGCCCTCAATAAAACTATTCAGGCATTTTACGTATTGACAGAAGAAAAAAACTTTATATATATATTCTTTTTAATAATGTTATAATTCATTATTTACTGTTTTTTTTTTAAATATGAAATATTCAGTAATAAAACCGATTATTATTTAATATTCGGTTTAATTACTAAAAATACCATATTTTAGTGAAAACTGCAATAGAGCAAGTAAAATGCAAAATTTCTTCTAATTATCCACAATTATGTAATCATTAAAGAAATATCTCCAGTATAATTGTGAATATTCAGTAATTTTTCATCAAACAATTTTGCGATAATTATCGTACATATACGATAATTATCGTATGGTTGGCAACACTGGTTAGAGCTATAAGTAGTTCAGTGTTATGAGTACGTGTATTAAACTATACGTTTATTGTAACATCAACATAAATTGTATTAAGAACATTAAAAGAAAAGATGGAAATTAAGAACCTCATGAGTTGCTTTTCGTCCTGGTTAGGATTGGAACGCCACAATTTTCTTTTATTTTAGAAAAGGGCTAATGGCTGTTTCAGGGATAAACTCTTCACGGCTAGATTCCTCGTTGGGTGTACATAAAAACTGCCCAAAGAAGCGTACCTGTACTATCCAACGTTTACGAGAAAAATACGAAAAACAAAGTATGACGTTGCTGCCGGTGCAAGAAAAAACATTTTATTGAACATATCAACAGCAGTATATGCACGAGCATACTCCCTAACAGTTCGTAAGGCATTTTCATTACATCGGCTGTACATGTCGCAATAGTCACGAACGGAATACATGGCCACCATACGAAGACTACCGGTAGCTCCAAGATGCAGAGTTTTAAATACCAGTTCAACGGCGGCTTAACGTCATTCCATGGTGCTTGTGCATGCATGAAGCGATAAGCGCGGAGAACCTCTTAAACATTACCGTGTAAAGATATGCAAATTCTGTTGTTGATATGCCCAATAAAGTGTTTTTTTCTTGCACCGGCAGTGGAGTCATACTTTGATTTTTGCATTTTTCTCGCAAACTATGGATCGTACAGGAACGCTTCTTCGAGCAGTTTTTATGTACTCTCCAAGATGAATCTAGCTGTGCAGAATATATATATATATATATATATATATATATATATATATATATATATATATATATATATATATATATATATATGTCATGCCTGGTCATTAAATAAGCAGTCGGGCTATTTGTTGTTTTTCCAATTCATCCTTTATTCTTCTCCAGACATGAGATATTCAAAAGGAAGTAGTATCGACGGCAGATCTGTACTCTAAGATGCTAGCCTAAAACGGTGAGCGTCTGCTACTGAAGCTAGAATTGCGAAATGTGTCTTACTCTTAAAACTAAAAGCTCCTATCCACGGGGGTTTCCTTGGGGGGGGGGGGCTCTGCGTGTGACCATTTAGATTCCCTGAGGGCGTGTGCCGGGCGCTATAGGATATTCCTATTGGCCGTTGCTTTCCCGCCAAGCTCCCAGTTTTGCGGACAGACAACGTGGGGTCGCCACCGATGTTTTCGCCACATGTTGGGGGAACTTAAAATTATTTGACAGTCTAGTGTCAGACTGGGATTAACTTCTTTAACTTACGATTTCTGTAGCATCAAAGGGGATTAAGATTTGCTGTTTATGGGATACAGGTGGCTTACATGTTTGTTAGCTATGGTCTGGTTGTTGAAGCTGCTTACTTCTCACATTTAGGGGGTCTTCTCTATTAATTTTTATTCTCGGGGGTGTTATTCTTCGATCTGTTTTCCTTCTATTACAATATTCCTCGATCTGTTTTTCCTACATTACATATATGTGTGTGTGTGTGTGTGTGTGTGTATATCTGTAATGAGACGGTGATGGGTGTATATGTGATGGGTGATTGCCATCATGGCCCATAAAAATGACACCGTTTTAGCTAAAGACCTTTATTAAGATAACGTTGGAGGACGGGTTCCCACTTCATCATAGGGACAGGCAAACAGGCGTCAGCTAGCATAAAGTTATATGAAAAAAGGCCCTTAAAACTTGGTCAAGTTCTGTGGGAAAATCTGTAGAAAAATCTGCCTCCAACAGCGTTCATCTCCTTTTTGTTTGGAAATTTCCTAAATTGTCTGCTAAGGCCATGTAGAGTTATAATTGGTCAGACCCCTTCTAAGAGGGCGTAAAATGTAGTCCTAGTGGTCAATTTAGGTTACGGATTAAAAAGGGGAATGCAAAAGGACGCGGGAATTTTTAGCCTTTGACTTCAGATTTGAAAACACCTCAGAACTTTCCTTACACACACACACACACACACACACACACACACATATATATATATATATATATATATATATTATAAGATACCACGAACATATATATATATATATATGTATATATATATATATATATATATATATATATATATATATATATATATAATGTGTGAGAAAATTAAATGTTCCATATGGATCAACGGTTGCTGGATTTTCAAGTAACTGTTGCTGATGCATAAAGAACGGAATTAAATAGTGACAATTCAGTATTATAATGTAATGAAAATGACTTTTATTAGAATGATTATTAATTTAAAAAATGTTAACTGTAATAACAGTGCATACAGCTTCCGTTTAACAATTATGTTGAATAATACAATATTTATTGCATTAAGAACATTAAAATGAATGACAAATATTAAGAAACACATCAGTTGCTTTTCTGTTTGCTTTCGTTTGGAGTGCCACAATTTCCTTCTCTTTTACAAGCGAGTCATTCTCGATTTTTTCTCGGAACGCAGTTGTTCAATCATCATTTCTTTCGGGAAAGTAAAATAGTTCCATGAAAAGATCAAGAACATTTATGATAAGCATATGAAAATTAGCGTTTTCCGGAAAGAAATAAAATTAACGGGATGAATGGAAAATATACACCTTTGTCATGAATCATGGCTGGTTATCTACTTGTTTATATTGTATTTATCCTCCTTTAAAAAAGCATGATGAAAATATATGTTCAGTCAACTGTTGTTATATTATGAGGAAAAGTAGGGGCAATGCAGTATTAATACATATTAAACTAAACTCCTTAACGCTACAGACCACGTGGAACCTTGGCTTACAGATCCAATTTCCGTTTTTCCGACAAAGGACTCTGGGGTGCGAACATGTGTCCCGATTAGATGGTCAACCTTACGCGTAACTCCCACTGTGTAGTTCCCACGCATACTTGGTCCTCTGTTTGTCTACCCACTGAAGGAATGTAAGGCTGTGTCAACCTTGCCCAGCCTAAGGATCAAACCTCGGACATGTGTCAGGGGAGTGCTACCTCAACGCCATTGGGCTTAGCGTGATTACATAATGAAGTGAAAATGATCTTTATTAAATGATCTTTAATAATTATATCCTATATAATAAAAGTCTAATTTATCTGTCCGTCTGTCTTCGAATTTATGAAGCAGTTGGACCTGGAATGGATAGAGGCATCCATATTGGATTCTTGATCAGTTAGAGTTAGCAAAATTGAAAGCGAATAAAGTTTATCTTTTTCTAAACTATCGATCCGATTCTAAAATAAATTTGTATAAATATGCTTAATATCACAGAAAAATTACTGTCGTCTTTAAAACGTTCGAAACCCACTCCTTCCTACCTTTTCTAGCATTTAATGCCATTATTTCAAGCCCTATTTTCTCCGGTTAAGAGCAGGCGATTAAATTCGTCAATTTATCACATAAATAGGTAAAAATAACATTGCTTTCTAGCATTATGACGTCCTTCCTTTAACCATCTCATTTAATCATTTCTTATTTTAAATTATTTAAATATAGTCTTCATTATTTTCATACGTTTTATCACTGAACTTTAGATATTACGTAAATAATTTTCTTTTATATTTGGCTTAAATAATAGATTTGGTACACATGTGATAATTTTAAATTTAATCATCGATTACTTCTTTGTTGCAATGAAAATTTTATCACCGTTATTAACTACAAATTATTTTCATAAAAATCTAGGAGTCTATTTCACAGACTAATAAATATCTAGTTTTTAAATTATATGTGTTTGAAAATTAAGAAGTTTGTTCGTTTGTGTGTTTGTTATTTTATCCATAACCAGATGGTTTGACTAAATGAATTCAATGTGATTCTAAACTGCATTCACGGTATCGGGAGAGTTTAGATGAATATAAACAAATTATTGAGCGTGTACCAGATAATTCTCAGCCAAAAAACAAGCCATTTTTTTTACCTGCCTCATAGGATACTTTAGAATTCTGGAAAATTGAAACTTTTATTGATCCCTTCATATGACGGGCTATATGCTAGTTAATTATAAACTATTTAAACGGTAAAGACATTATATATAACTTCCATTTAACAATTATGTTGTACAAACAATACCATCCAATATTCATTGCATGAAGAAAAACATTCAAATGAAGAAAAAAATTATAAAAACACATTTGTAAAACGCATCTAACTGTAAACAGAGTAGAGGAGGTTTTAAAAACCATTTCTTAAACCTCAATATTCTGAGGTAAATTTTCTATATTACACTAACAGTTTAAAACTTTTAATTTTATAGATGAAGGAGACAAAGTGATTCAGATGAAAAGCAAAGCTCAAATTGTACCAGGTGTATCAAGCCAGTTATTGATGTTCGGTTAATGATTTTTTGAATTGTTTTCTCTAAACTTCATTGCTTTTAACAGTATAGTTGGTTTTCCGATATCCTACAATTTTTTATCAGTTTCATAAAAAAAAACTGCTTCAAGTTCGGCTCTCGCACTCATCTCACAAACGTGTTATGGAATTTTCCGTTACGGATAATCGACTTTGTTGTAAAATGTATTTATAGTATTTGTCAGTGATGAGCAACATGCGGCCCAACAGACGTTTTTTTAGTCCCGTGATAGGTAAGACTTAGTTTGGTTTTGGAGCACTAGGATCTACTCTTTTGCACACGAGGGATAATGAGACCGGGACCTACTGTTTAAAGCCGATTACCAACGGTTGCGAACATTCATGCTATCAGCGGGATTCGGACCTTCGAACTCCGGTTCCGAAGAGCAGAGCTCTACCATTCGACCATCGTTCGGCCAGTGATAGGTAAGATCGGTGTATACTTTATAGGAGTCTTCAAACTTTTCCGACTCACGGAACCGTTAGAGCTATCAGGTTCTTTCCGGAAACCCCATTCCACCTTTAGAAAATTGTGTATTAAAACAATATTTAAAGTATATCAATATGCTATTGGTACTTTAAACTAAGACATTTAAAGAAAATTATTTTATAATTTATAACAAAAATTTAATATAAAACTAATGTAATTTACCCTTTATTAGCATTAAATCGTATTTCAGGTATCACCTTCATTTCATTGTATTTAGTAACTATTAAGTAACTTAAAGTATTACAAACTAAAGTTAAACTGTACAAAAAATGTTTCAATTTTAATTGAAGGAATGAAGTTGCTATGTTTTGGATTATAACTTCTGTTACTATATTGAAATTAGGTGTTGTTATCCAATTTATTATTTATAGAAACTTATTTCTTAGACGACATAAATTTTTTGCTTACATGTGTCATTATTCTACAGTTTAAAATGTTCTTGAAACAAACAAGAAAATGAAAGGAAGATGAGAATAGATGAACAAGGAAAATGTTATCACTTTTTTTACACTCGTTAAAGGCATATTTTTATGCTCTGAATCAGTATCCGTGCCAAAAGGATGTATTATAAGATGAAATATAAAGTATAAAAATATATAATGTCGAACAGGGGTATGTTTATATAGTTAGTATTAAACAAGAGCAAATTATATTTAGGACTCAAAGGTTTACTTCGGATTTGGTAGTAAAAGCTAGTCACACTGATAATGAGTTTTGCAGAGGGGGAAGTAATTAAAAAAAATGTTTCGTTTCTGCTGCAGAAATGTCTTTTTTGTAAAAGAAATATTATTTCTAAAGTTTGTGAAGATTTACAGCTGTAGGAATGTCCCGTACGATAACTTGAACCTTATGTAAACGCTGTGAAAAATCTGTATGGGGCTCCTTACCCCTTGATGAGAGCTGAGATGTTGGTGACACAGCACTTTTAATGAACCCTAATCCTAGGCTCTGGCCGAATTGGAAGCTGCCGTTTGGTACTGATGTCAGTGGATTCAAATACCATTGCTGGCATGGTCGTTTTTATCATCTGTAATTTGATTTAAGAAGTAGGTAAGGCTCTCATTATCTCCTCGTGAAAAAGACTATGGTACCAAAAACTTAAAAGACCCAATTTTAATACAACAGGCGAACTGCTTCATTAACGGCAGGAAATATAACCTATACAATACTCTCAAATGGTGATGGAGAGCATATCAAGTCTAAAAAGCACACAATGCATTATATAAGTTGCAAATGCATATCCCCGTGTATGATACGTATTTGCAACGCATATCATCCATTGTGTGCTGCATGGGATAATATATCAGCAGACAAATCATGGGCAATCTACAGCTTGAATGTAGGAAAAGCGGGACTATGATTTAAGAACCTAATACAAAAAAAAAAAAAGAAAAAAAGATTTGTACAAAATGTGTAAATATGACTCTACATCTATGGTAAAACCTACTGATTTGATAAAATCTAGAGCAAATTATGAATTCAAAGAATTATTAACCCTTAATTTGACAAGATGTTTTTTCAAATATCGATTAAAAATATTTTTAAATAAATAATAATAATAATAATAATAATAATAATAATAATAATAATAATATATAATATATTTAATATATTATATATTATCGATAAAAATATATATTTATTATAAAGATTTTATTTATTTGATTGTTCGTTGTAGAGGACTTAGCCAAATTAAGGGTTAACCCTCCGAGTGGAACACACTGGGGGAAAAAGTCTCCAAAATATATGCTAAAGTTTTATTGTGTCAGTGACCAAACTGTTCTATGATTTTTTACTTCACCCTTTGCCCCACCCTCGTTATTGTCCCTTTACTTCCGGTTATAAATATATATATATAAATAGACATTATTGATTGTTAATTTTTAATACACATAAAGCTCGTCAAGTCTCGAAGATCATCACATAAGAAATAATGTATTCTAAAAGTACGAATAAAACTTTTTTTGGAGAATTATTTATATTTTTTTACTAAAGTCATATAATATATTTCAGTGGTGCAATTAGAGATATATATGTTACCGCAAACGAAATACTTCGAAATAGAGATTGACAAAGCCATGAGAAGCTATCAGTGTCTTTGTTCCTCAGAGAGTAGGGGTGCATCCCTCAATAAATGTCAGTCAAAGAGGGGTGCAGTTCCTAAACAATCGACCTGACCCTCCTACCTCACAATTTCATGGGGGAAAGCACTGTCAGAAATATACAATACATCTATTTTTGGAACATTTTGGGGGGTCGAAAATTGTCTGTGACATCTGGCGGAATTGTACGTGCAAACCGCTTAGAGGGTTAAGGGAACTGACACTTTTCCGACTTATAATTAACTAGCTCCCCGGCACTACAGTCCATATTGGACCATAACCTCCCTATCAATATGATTCCAAAGTCGTCTGTCTCTTGCTTTCGTTTTCAATTGGGGATCTTAAAGGTCTCTAGATCCTTTTCCAAATCATCTATCCATCTCTTTCTGGGTTTTATCTTTTTCCTTAGTCCTTGGCAATGGCCCTTGAAAACCCTTCTTCGTGCCTCTGCTGGTATCCATTCCTTACATGTTATGAAGTCTTTTTCTCCAAACAGTTTTGCAATTTTATGTTTCTGAAATCACAAAATGTTAAAATATTTTACTTGTAAAAACCTAAATATTTTTAATTAAACAATATTTTTCAACTTTTTAGTTGAAAAATATTGTTTAATTAAAAATATTTACCACATTAATGTAAACTTAATGCTTGTTCTCTAGTACAGAGCAAAAGTCTTTCTTATTTTAATTTTTTATCTAAACGTAGAGAATCAAATAAGTACTTACCATAAACAGTAGTGTAATACTCGGGGAAGCATACGTATACTTAAAAAAATTCTATTCTGTTTAAATTTATAAAGTATATTTAATAATAATATAAATGTATTTACTTGTAAATGAAATAATTTTTATTTCATTGTGTTGAGCATTAAATTTTATAAATTCAATTGAATTAATTATACTTGAAATTCTAAAATAAAATAATGCATTTTTCTTACAAATTTTGCGAATAAAAAACATTATTATTGATAAAGGAAATAAGTTATATTCAGTTATTCAACAGACGTTATAGAAATCTTTATACAAAATTTCACGTCTTTCAGAAAGACGGACTTTTTTTTCAAAGAGTTCATAATTACTAAAAAAACACATTTTGATTCTAAAATAAAAGGATGCATTTTTCTTACAAATTTTGTGAATAATAAATATTATTAATGATAAACGAAATAAATTATATTCAGTTATTCAACCGATGTTATAGAAATGTTCATACAAGATTTCACGTCTTTCAGAAACACGGACTTTTACTTTTTTCAAAGAGTTCATAATTAGTAAAAAAGCACATTTTGATTCTTTAATAAAAGAATGCATTTTTCAACAATTTTTTTAATTAAAAAAATATTATTATTGATAAACGAAATAAATTATATCCAGTTATTCAACCGACGTTATAGAAATGTTTATACAAAATTTCACGTCTTTCAGAAAGACGGACTTTTTTTTCAAAGAGTTCATAATTACTAAAAAAACACATTTTGATTCTAAAATAAAAGGATGCATTTTTCTTACAAATTTTGTGAATAATAAATATTATTAATGATAAACGAAATAAATTATATTCAGTTATTCAACCGATGTTATAGAAATGTTCATACAAGATTTCACGTCTTTCAGAAAGACGGACTTTTACTTTTTTCAAAGAGTTCATAATTACTAAAAAAACACAATTTGATCAACTTAAACAGCTTTATATTTTTTTTGTAAATATGACTATTTTTTGTTTACATGAAATGTCCTTAATAACTTGAGTATCAATCCTGATTTCTATAAAAACTATACATTTTTGGAATCTGCAGAATACCTGCTATGGTTGAAATAATATTAAAACCTCGTTTTTAAAGATTGAGAACGTCCCAGTTCCTTTAATAGAAATGGGATATGATGACGTAATTTATATCATTGAAGCACGTTGGTGAAGCAGAAAAACTAGGCTTAAAATGTATATAACTTTAAAAATAATACGCATTTGTTTGTTTAAATGAAAAAATATTTATTTCTTAGATTTAGTAAAAAGGAAAAGATGCGTGATTTTGTCTTTCTTGTCGATGAAACTCAGTATGTGAATGACTTAATGCGCGAGGACGAGTGATTCCCGGAGTTACGCGAGAACGCGCGCCGGGCAACTTTTTTGAACAAAATAACAATAAAATTGCTTTTGATGATGAATAGAAAATTTGTATTGCCAAATATACTTTATTAAAAGTTTAAAATATATTTCGGACTTTTTGAAATATTAACTATTAAAAGTATTTTGGACTGTAGATCTTTTTTATTAGCATTCCGAAAGCACAAACATGAAACTTACACTCTTAAAAACTTAAATTACATCCTTATAGTTCAACTTTATATTTCATACTTTTCATCATATAACGATATATATTTGACAGCATCTCCTCCAACCACGAACACTAAATAAAAATTCAAAAGTGCATACACTGGATCTCTGAAATCCGATTAAATTAAAAGTATCTCTTCTGAGAAAAATATTCAGATGAAATTGTTGAAATGTATTCTATTTAAACGGTAAGACATTATATATATATATATATATATATATATATATATATATATATATATATATATATATATAACTTCCGTTTAACAATTATGTTGGATAAACAATAGCATCCAATATTCATTGCATAAAGAAAACATTAAAATGGAGGAAAAATTTAAAAAAAAGCATTTTTTAAAATACTTCTAACTGTAAACGGAGGTTTTAAAGTACTTTTTTAAACCTCAATATTCGGAGGTAGATTTTCGATACTACACTAATAGTTTCCCCCCACCCCATTCTACCTTTAGAAAATTATACAGGGTGTTCCAAAACGACCGCATAAACTCTGCACAGCTAGATTCCTCCTTAGAAGTACATAAAACTGCTCAAAAAAGCGTTCCTGTATGACCCATAGTTTACGAGAAAATTACGAAAAACAAAGTATGACTTCACTGCCGGTGCAAGAAAAAGCACTTTTTTGGATATAACAACAACAGTATTTGCATATATTTCCATACGATAATATTTAAAACGTTCGCCGCGCATATCGCGTCATGCATGCGCGCGAGCCATGGAGTGACGTTAAGCTGCCGTTGAACTGGTATTCAAAAGGCTGCATCTTGCAGCTACACGTAGTCTTCGTATGGTGGTCATGTATTCCTTTCGTGACTACTGCGACATCTACCCGATGTATGGCCGATGTAATGAAAATGCCTTACTGTTAGGGAGTACTGTCGTGCATATACTGCTGTTGATATGTTCAATAAAGTTTTTTTTCTTGCACCCGCAGTCACATCATATTTTGTTTTTGTACTTTTCTTGTAAATTATGGATCGTGCAGCTACGCTTCTTTGGGCAGTTTTTATGTACTCCCAACGAGGAATCTAGCTGCTCAGAGTTTATGCGGTCGTTTTGGGACACCCTGTATATTAAAATAATATTTAAAGTACATCAATATGCTATTGGTACTTTAAACTAAGATATTTAAAGAAACGAATTCAATAATTTATATCAAAAATTTATTATAAAATTAATATAATTTACTCTTTATTAACATTAAATCGTATTCCAGGTATCACCTCCATTGTATTATATTTAGTAACTATTAAGTAACTTAAAAAAGTATTAGAAATTAAAGTTAAAATATACATAAGAAAAGTTTCAATTTTAATGGAGGGGAGATTTTAATGAGGTTTTTATGTTTTGGATTAGAAACTTATTTTGTAGATGACATAAATTTTTTGCTTACATTTGTCATTATTCTACATTTTAATATGTTCGTGAAAGACAGCTACTGAAAATTTGGAAAGTTTATTTCTGCTAGGTGATTTCATGTAGAATGTTTTTATAACTCTCGGCCATCAGAAGCCCAGCTCGCATCCTGGCGGATAAAAGACTGTTTATATAAAGGTCTCCTATATGGTTTGGTTTGGAGCGCTACAGTCTACTGTTTTGCACACGAGGGCTAATGAGACCGGGACCTACTGCTTAAAACCGATTCCGAATGGCTACGAACATCCAGAGATATTAATTGAGAACTTGGAGGACATTATGACCTCGAACATATTTTACGTGCCCCAGTTACCTTTAACGAACACGGAGAATCTTAGTCCGGCTCAAGTTCCAAACCCGCAACCCTCCAGTCAAGGCCGTAGGCAGGGGGGGGGATTTAGGGGATCGCTTCCCGTCCGAAATTCTTAAAGAACATTTCATGGAAAGAAAACAGACCATGTGTGTGTGTGTGTAGTCTACCAAGCTGTGCATCGACAACAGTGTGTTAAAACAGTGACGTTGAGTTAAATAGTAGGTGCAAATTGTGTTAGAGAAGGAAGAGGAAACTGACTAGCATTCTTGGCAACTCATCACAATATTTTTGCACAATCGAAGAAATTGTGAAAATGTTTGGACCAAAATCTCAAGGAGGGGATATTTTATAATATACAGGTAAAATTTTGAGCATTTTCATTTTCTTTCAAAATTATTCTTTCTCTTTGGTTATACTTCTATTTAAAATATTAGAATTTAATATCATATATATTTTATATCCTTTCGATGTTAATTTTACTATTAAATTCACTGAGTAGTTACTACATTATTTATTCAAGGCTATAAATTTGTTCCTTATATCATTTTTTAATTATTTTATATTTTAAAATCGCATTGTATTAGGATTCTCATTAGGAGTATACATATATCAGAAAACCTGTAGTTTTATTGGAATATCATTCACAAAAAAACAATGTCCCCCTCCGAATATAATTTCTGACTACGGCCCTGAGTAGTAACCACAGGTTTGTGTGAAACAAGCATTAAACCTACAATTTGCTAGTAGGCGACCGTCTTTATTTTGATTATATTTTTTGATATATTAAAATCACATTGTATTATGATACTCATTAGGGTTATACATACATAAAAAATCGTACTTTTATTGGAGTATCATTCACAAAAAAAACAATGTTCCCCTTCGAATAGACACAGGACAGTAGCCAGAAATGGATATAATTTCTGTCTACTGCCCTGCCTCCAGTTAAGAGAGCTTTGCCTTTGTAGAATGAGCTACCGCGGCTCAATGCATACTTGTTACAATTTAAGCCGTTAAAATTAGAAAGACTGTACTTTGATATCGTATGGAGGCATCCCTGTTACGAACGATACCGTTGAACTTGCTCTTTTTCTATTACACAAACATCTGTCGTAATTTGATGGTGTAGAATATATGTATAGTAGACTAATTATTGTAGATTTATCGATGTATGATTATTGTTGTAGTTGAATATTCCATATTTTCCCTTAGCCGCAATAACCTTTCACCGGTTCTTTGGTGGAACAAAATGGCGGCAGACACAACTCACTGTCTTCATATTGAATGCTCCAAAACTTTATGACAAAGGAAAATGCAAACTGACGAAAACAAAAATAGTCCAATTACTGAATAGCTGTAAGGAGTTTTTATTTATGACTATTCCTTGCTGACTTTGTCAGAAAAATACACGTCCCTCGACATGACACAAAAAATCAAAAAAAAGGAGCAAAATGGCTCAAAAAAATATTTTTTTCTTCTCAAATGATGCGGGTGATCTCTCCCCCAATTTCGGCCAAAATGATGCCCATTCAACACCGCGAATGGCGAGGTCAGTGGAAAAATCCCGCCAGCGGGAACCCAAGACGATCGCCAAACGTAGCTTGAGTAGGAACAACAGCCTAGGAATCTTAGGGCGCCAAGCAGCGCTCAAGCTGGACAAAAGGTGAAAGATGGGGAGAGCAAAACGGCAACCCACGGATGGTCAGCGCGGGAAGATTCAAGGTGACTCGGACATGGACAAGCCCCATTCCACAAAATAAGGGGTCAGGAAGCCGGCAATTCCTGGCATTCCCTTTTACATAGAATGTGGCTATACCACAGATGGTATGGCATGCGTTCCAATACCCAGAACCCTCTGTAGGGCATAGTCTTCTGTATTTTAATCGATAGCCTAATTACAGTAGTGCCACTTTCATTTGGGCGACCCTTATACTTAACCCTTAGACTGCTTATTACGTGATTTCCACTGCCGACAGAAATGTAGGAAAATTGCTGATGCCGTGATATATGCGGGCATTGATCTCTATTTAATTTGAAAATTTTGCATAGGTATGGTTACATCTAAAATAGATTCTTCTGAACACAATTTATTATGCTCTAAAACCATTTCAACCATTGGAATGACTATGTTGCAGATCTGAAAAATGCTAAAATTGATTGTTTCCCCATCGAGATTGAAAAGACTATTTTGTTGATTGTTGCTATCCTTCAACACCGCGATTTATGCGAACTTGCTAGTAAAGGGAACACAAACTTTACTTTTCATGCCAAAGTCTTAACTTTGAACTGATCAGATGCATGTTATTATAACTGAAACAAATTTCGGATTTGTTAGACAAAAAACTACTAAGCTACTTTACAATGGATTAGCGAGGCTTCTTATCTTCTTGAACAAAACATGAAAACAAAAGATTTTTCATGTTGCCCTTCTGTTGACCAGGGTGATCTTTTACATTTCACACATATTAGCAGTGATTTCTGTAGTATTCATATAAAAAGGCATGTAAATGAATCGATATTAAAAAACTTTAAAACAGTATATTATAATTTAAAGCTAGTACAAAAGTTCAAAGCAATATATAATTTCCTAAATAGACAACACTCATTTATTTTCTGGTCTCTTTAATTCTTAAATAAAACAAAAATAAGAAAATAATCAATAAATGAAAAAATTAAGAACAGTAATTATTTTTGAAATTGGTGGGTGTTTCTGTGAGATTGCTCAAGCATAAAACAGCATAGCAGTAAATTCTTGAATATATTTTTTATATTAAAGAGTTATTCCTGATGGTATATTTGCTTTAACCTTCGAGAAAGTTTTAAACTGAAAGGGTTTAAGTACCCTTAAACTTTTCAAGATTTTCATATGTATATTATATATATATATATATATATATATATATATATATATATATATATATATATATATATATATATATATATATATATATATATATATATATATATATATATATATATATATATATATATATATATATATATATATATATATGTGTGTGTGTGTGTGTGTATGTGTGTATATATGTATATATATATATATGTGTGTACAGAAATATTTGTGTTCTTTTTAATTTTTTCTCAAGGAGTATTTTTTGTTGAACTTTCGATGTAAATTGTATGGGTACTATAAATCCAGCCTGTTACTATTGTTTAAAAGTTAATGATTTTTTTAGTGATACAATATCTTTTAAATGTACAAATATGTTGCCACTGTTAAGTAATGAATATTTTTTTTTGGGGGGGGGGTTTACGGTCTAACGATAGCTCATTTATTTGTTCATTTAAAATAAAACTCCAGTAAGTAAAACGTAAAAATAAGACAGTGGACTCTATGCTTTACTCTAACATTTTATTCTCGCACATCTCACCACACGAATCGTCGTCGGATCTGCGCTAGAGACAGCAGCGCCACTTGTGGCCAGGCGGCTCACACACAACACACAACAGGGGGTAAATATTTGATTTAAATAGTTTTTAGTCTATTTTAGGAAGTTTGCCTTCTACATTTATAACAATAGCATTTGGTGATGACAAATAGCATTTGATATTGTTCATTTATAACAATAGCATTTGATAAAGTCTTTATTCATGACTACTGCACAGGTTAACAGTAAACCATCAAACATGGCGTCCACACTCTAACAAAGAAGCTACATTTGGCCAAGATTCACACAGCAACCCTCTCTGAAGACGCTCTCTCTCAATGAGGATTTTTCCCGTTTTCTAATTTAAATTTTAAACGATAGAAGATAAAAAAAGTAAGTAGGACAGTAGCTATTTTTCTTTCATTTGGGGGCCTAATGAGTGATTTCTAATGGGTTTTATAGCGGACTTTTTAACGTCTCTCAAAAACGATATTTTTCCTCCGCCGAGTTTGTGACGCCATCTTTCACGTTGACACCGAGCGACTATGCTGTTTACATGTTAAAAGGCGACTTTTAAATGTATTTCTGTGTAAAGTATCGCATATAATAGAAATTTTTTTTATTATGTCTGGCATTAAAAATCATATTATAAATATTGTATTGTGCCACTCTGTAAAAATACAACAACTAATTGCAATGAGAAGATATTTTTCAGCGTTCCCAAACATCCATATATATGTAAAATCTGGACATTTGCGATGAAAAGGGATGAGAAATTAAACCCCACATTATCATATAAATCATCTCTATAAGTTTGGGAACACCATTTATCGATAAGTAAATGTTTGCTTTTGTTTAAATATTACTAGTTTAGAAAAATTAAAGTATATAAAAATACATATATACCTTTAAAAGGACTGTTGATTAACCAGTGCTATTTAACTTTTAAAACTGCTAATTTTCGAGTATTATCACAGAGTTCAAGTACAATAAATCTTTGATAAAGCATATAAATATCGTAAAACAGATATCTAAAGCATATAATTATCTAATTAATAACTCGGGGGAGGGGAAGATTATGTATTTTCAATATATTATAAAAATTTTCTTCTGAGATGCATATTTTCTTAAGTGTATCAATTCACAGTGATATTTTTCGGTTAAATTGGGGACTAATTTGAAAAAAGTATATAATATTTTTAAAATACTTATAATGATATTACTTTAAAATTAAATTTAATTTCAGAAACTTTATACATTTTTTAATTTAACATTAATATTAAAGGCAATAAAATTGTACTGCTATTTAAAAAATCATAAATAATTAAGTAAAGCCTTTTAAAGATTTTAAATTTCTTTTCATCAAATCTAAAATACTTAAGAATTGGTTTGGTTTTGGTTTGGTTTTTGAGCGCTACGGTCTGCTTTTTGCAACACGAGGGCTAAAGGTCCCGATCTCACAATAAATACCTCCTCTAATTTTTATTTTAATTTATTACATTTATCTCTATTTATAAAAAGCGATGCTACTACAAATGTGTGTATATGATATATGTATATTTATTTGACTTATCTATGTCTACAAACAGAAGAGCTGTGATTAGCATGAATAAAATATTAATACATGTTAAGTAAAATTGGATAAATATATAAATGATTTTACATACCTTTGGGTTTTAATTCCCCGTATTTCTGCTCCCATAAAATCCGGGTTTTTTTCCTAAGAACGAAAACATTGACATGCTGTCAATTTTCGGGAGGTTGTCTGACTGTCCTTTGGTAAATCCAGGTAGAAGAGACATTTATGACAAATTGAGATAACTAAGCTATCTAGATCGATAAAATAAACCTTCAGGTTTAAATAAAAATAAATTTTGATAGCTAGAAAATTTCAGGAACTTGCAAAAACAAAATCGGAAAATAGTGCGCGTTTACAAGCAATAAGAAAATATTGGACAACGTGAACGATGACGTCACAACCAATCACGGAGCGTTTTGATGTCACGTGATTTTCGCTTAACTTTAAAATTAATTTTTTAAATGATGGACCCAGTTTTTTACATTTTTGAGAATATTTTTGGAATCTACGAGTCTGGAATTATCATAAAAATACTAAGTTGTTCAAATCCCCCACAATTGCAAATTTCTCATTGTTTTAAAGAACGGCCCCTCAATTTAATCTGAAATTACCACTTCCCAACTAAACCGTTCTAGCACTACTAGAGTTGTGATAGTGTCTGTTTTGAGAGTTATTGATTAACACGAATGCAAAGTTTTATAATTCTTAATTTAATAATTTAGTAGTTAGTTTAATAATTTATTAAAACGCTTTGTAACGTCTACCATTCCTGAACACTATTCCTATCGATATCAAGTAAGAAAAACAAATTAAAGGAAAAACATGAAAAGTCAACAGTTTTATTGTTCAATAAATTTAAGCAAAATTAATCAGTAGTGTACTGCAGACCAAAATTTAAGCTAGATTAAAAAAGAAAAAAGCTAAAATACGAATTTGTATATATAAGGTAATAACTGAGTTTTTAAAGCAGCGTTAAAATATCACAATAGAAAAAAATTATCACAAATATTTAAACTCAACTTCGAAACATTTTATGTTTTTTAAACTAGAACAATTTAAAACCTAAAAAAAATTCTGACTTTTTTTTTTGAGAAATTGACTACAATTTTTGTCGTTTTGAAGAATGTTTTTTCTAGCATATATCGAAAAAAGCGATCCTAGATAAAAACCTCCTACAAACAAAGAATTAATTCGTTTTTACCTATTAAAAACACTGATTGAATGAGAAACTGAATTTGAATGAGATATCACACAACAGAGTTTACTCACCTAGACTGTAAAGCTAAGATAATTCAACGGTAAAATAAAATGCTAGAAATATGTTTTTAGTTTAGGGGAATATACTAAGCAAGTATTTCCCGAATTTTAGACATATGCATGCAATTTCTATAATTTTCGTAACACTGAGTGTATCTTGTGAAAGAAAAAAATAACATTTATTTTAATAACATTCAATATATATATATATATATATATATATATATATATATATATATATATATATATATATATATTATATATATATATTATATAATTTAATATATATATATATATATATATATTATATATATAATATATATATATATTCTATGTATATTATATTAATATCCCTAATATATATTAAATATATATTATATATAATATATATATATATATATATATATATATATATATATATATATATATATATATATATATATATATATATATAACACCGTGATTATGATAACAATAAACGATATACAAAATTAGATAAATTCCATCCGTATAATTCACACGTACTACATTTCAAAATAAAATGAAAAAACTCACCTTATATTTATGTACTGTATATTATCCTTTAAGACACAAGAATTGTTTACATAATAAAAATAACTGATCAATTGTTGATTGTCTACAATTCTTTCTAAGAAGCTCATTGATAAAGCTTTCGTAATCATAATGTTTTTTAAAGTCATCAACACTTTCAATGCAATTCAGAAGCTGTGAAATGTTGAACTGCAGAAGTTTGCAGCATTGCGCTTACTCATTTATGGTAATCTGTCATAACGATTTAAAATTTCGATCTTTTGTTTTAATGTTAAATCATTTCGTTTTCTGGCTTCCATATCGAGAAGCTGTATGTAAGCGAGAAAGGCATAAAATGTGAATACGCTCCTTCTCTGTTCCGATAAGAATTTGTGCCCTTCAGCTTATCTGACAACTATTGACCATCAGCAGGGTGTGCGTATTTCTGAAAAATTCCAGAAACGTGTAATGACCCACTCCTTTATTTTTTCTTCTTTTCCCTGGGTGGAAGAGGGAGAATTCTCGGAAATTAAAACAAGAACGACGGAAAAGAAAATAATGGGTTCCTTCTGAATTTATTGTGAATATTCCTTTGCAAGTTAAAATGAGGTTCGATAATTGATCCTATTAACCGATGTAACGATCACATAAAGCGATAATTTTAACATACAAATGAATAGAGAAAATCGGGACCAAGTGATTTCGATAAGAAGCGATTGATAACTTTAACCGCGATCACATTAAACGGAGTCCACTGTTAACTTCTTAAATAAATATTTGTAATATTTGAACATAACTTTAAATTGAACGTAATAAGATTCGTTTATAAATGCCTTTCTAACCATATACCTTCAAAATTGATCGAATTTATTTTGAAATATAAAAATTAATAACTAACGTATTTTGAACAGCAAGTATTGTCACTTTTGAAATTAAAAGAATATATATTTTGTATACGAAAATGAATAATTTCACTATTAAATCGTACTTATTTCCAATGAAGGTTTTGGGGTATAATAAAATTTATTCTGAAGTCTAAAACTTATTATATATATATATATATATTTATATATATATATATATACCTAATTTCGCATGTATAATCCGCAGACTATCTATGTTTAAAAAGAAAATTTCTTCAGCCGTGGACTATCTGCTGTTTGTCCATTGCTCAAATCCTTAAAATCGGAAGAAGAGGGGGGAGGGAAAGGACATCAAGCTAACGGCCAATGATCAAATGTAAATAAAAGCACAACGCATTAGACGTCAAGAAAACAATCATCGTATCGTATCGGTGATAAACCATGAAAAAAAACATAGAGCAGAACTAATCAGTAGTAGCAAGTAGCGCGATCTTAAATTGTGTCCTGGAGTAATAGAAAATATTAATAGTCGCATTTTATAGACGATTGGCAACAGAGTGGATGGGTTTAAGATCGAAGGTTGAGAGTCAAAGGTCATTTCACCACGAGGATCAGAGTGTTTTGTTTTCAAAGTTTTGATTTGCCGTAATATTGGTCATTCATTATATCTTTAAAACATCATCGCAGTTTTACTACTGATTTCAAGATGAAAGTAATTTAGAAAGCAGAAAACCAGAATCGGATAGAAATAGAGAAACGGACCGTTATTTTGAGGTTGAAAAGAAAGCAATAAGGAATTGGTGCAAGAAAAAGGAAACATTAAAATATATGGGATGGAAGCGATATAATTGTAGTGGAAAAGCACAATGGTCTGTCCTAGGGGACGATTTACAGAGATGGGTTCTCGAACAGAGAAACGTAGACCGCTGTTTCTGTACTGGAATATCGGGTAGCTGAGCAATACAGACACAGCGTTAACTTAATATCAAATATCGAGACTTTTCGGCACTCTACTCTTCTTAGTTTTTTGTTTTTATAATGATTTAATATTATCATATTAAAATATATATTTTGCACGTATAGTCCGCAGATTATCTAGTGGTGCGGACGATCTGATGATTTATGAAATTTTTTAAACAAAAAAATCACGCCTGTGGACTATACGTGCGAAATTACGGTATATATATATATATATATATATATATATATATATATATATATATATATATATATATATATATATATATATATAAGGAAAATTCCTAGGTGTTTTCAAAACTTAAATCAAGGGTAAAAATTCCCGCGTCATTTTTCATTCCCCTTTTTAACCCCTAACCTAAATTGACCACTGGGGCTACAGGTTAAGCCCTCAAAGAAGGGGCCAGGCCAATTATAAACCTACATGGCCCTAGCGGACAATTTAGGAAATTTCCAAATGAAAAGGAGATACACGCTAGCGGAGACAGATTTTTCTAAATATTTTCCCATAGATTTTTCTAGATATGTTGACCCAGGTGTTACGTGTCTTGTACATAGAACTTCATGCTAGCTGACCCTTCAGTTTGTCCTGTCCCTATGAAGTGGGAACCCGTCATTCAACGTTATCTTAATAAAGGTCTTTAGCTGAAACGGTATCATTTTTATGGCCATGACTGCAACCCCCCATCCAGAAGTCCGTCTCATTACACACACACACACACATATATATATATATATATATATATATATATATATATATATATATATATATTCTTTAGCAGTACATAAACAAAATAATAATAAAAAATAAAATTCAGTCATGACAAAATATAAATAAAATTATTAAAAATTATATTATAAACAACATTTATTTTTACTAATAAAAAAGATGAAATTCTTTATGCTGAGACAACAGATCTTCATAATTTGATTCGTTAATTGTTATCTGAAAATGTATTTTTTTCCCTTAATGTAAAGAATGCTAAACCAGGAAATATTTTTTAATTGTGAAATTATGTTTAACTAGTATTAGCGTGCGTATTCCTGATATTTAATTTTTTCCATCATTTAGGGAAAAATGATTCCTTTTCAATCAATTCCTGAGAAGAAAAGAGAAAAGTATTTGCTATGTCTGAAATAGTTTCTTTGTGTAAGTGTCTGTAGACATTTTATGGGGTGAATCCCTGTCACTTTGGTGACTGATATATCTTGACATATTATGGAAAATAAAACGCAGGACTTTAATCAACCTTCGTTTTCCACCGAGACAATAAATGGCCCGAAACACAAATGGTAAAATGACTCTCTGTCGGGATTCAAGAGTTATTGGACATCCAGATCCTGTGAGAGAGTCCGGGGCAGTAATCTATTCCCGAGCCCGCATGCGTATGATACAGAAATTGTAAAGTTATTTTCCAGTGAATTCCATGAAACCGTTTTCAAAAACATTTTTATGTATTTTTTATAATTTTTTAAGCAGATATTTATCTTATACGCCTCAAAGAAATATATTTCATAAGTATTTTAACGGATAATTATTTTTTAGCTAAAAACTGGAAATTAATGAATGGAATATTGCATATAGGATCTCTATTAGGTCAAACAAAAAACTCTTCTCAGACATATTTTAAATTTTCGAACTCAGGATAGAACATATGCGTTTTTCGGAACCAAAATAATTCACTTTTTTTAATTGGAAATTCGTAAAATTTGTCCCAAAAGAGGTAAAGATAGCTATTAGCGTAAACCTTTATCATACATTTAAAGGAGGAGTAACCATACCGCGAACCACTCTGTAAAATTTTGTAACCCTTGCTGAAGTTCACGAAATTTTTAAATGAAAAAAATAGTCCTGATAGCAATAAATAAAATATTATTCAGTTGTTTTATTAATTATTCTTGTAGTTCATAGTTATAAATAATGCAGTATTCTATAAAAATATGCAGATTCGCACATGTAGGTAAAGCCAAAGATTGATATCAAATGAAATGCAACTTTTAAAAAAAAAAAATTAAGATACTTTCCTTCGTGAATTAGATTCCAAAAGTTATTCTTAGGTTCTGAACTACGTGCTATTAATTATATAACCTTCGTTTTCCATAGAGACAATAAATGACCCGAAACACAAATGGTAAAAGGACTCTCTGTCGGGATTCAAGAGTTATTGGACATCCAGATCCTGTGAGAGAGTCCGGGGCAGTAATCTATTCCCGAGCCCGCATGCGTATGATATAGAAATTGTAAAGTTATTTTCCAGTGAATTCCATGAAACCGTTTTCAAAAACATTTTTATGTATTTTTTTATAATTTTTTTAAGCAGATATTTATCTTATACGCCTCAAAGAAATATATTTCATAAGTATTTTAACGGATAATTATTTTTTAGCTAAAAACTGGAAATTAATGAATGGAATATTGCATATAGGATCTCTAATAGGTCAAACAAAAAACTCTTCTCAGACATATTTTAAATTTTCGAACTCAGGATAGAACATATGCGTTTTTCGCAACTAAAATAATTCACTTTTTTTAATTGGAAATTCGTAAAATTCGTCCAAAAAGAGGTAAAGATAGCTATTAGCGTAAACCTTTATCATATATTTAAAAAAGGAGTAACCATACCGCGAACCACTCTGTAAAATTTTGTAACCTTTGCTGAAGTTCACGAAATTTTTAAATGAAAAGAATAGTCCTGATAGCAATAAATAAAATTATTCAGTTGTTTTATTAATTATTCTTGTAGTTCATAGTTATAAATAATGCAGTATTCTATAAAAATATGCAGATTCGCACATGTAGGTAAAGCCAAAGATTGATATCAAATGAAATGCAACTTTTTAAAAAAAAAAATTAAGATACTTTCCTTCATGAATTAGATTCCAAAAGTTATTCTTAGGTTCTGAACTACGTGCTATTAATTATATAACCTTCGTTTTCCATAGAGACAATAAATGACCCGAAACACAAATGGTAAAAGGACTCTCTGTCGGGATTCAAGAGTTATTGGACATCCAGATCCTGTGAGAGAGTCCGGGCCAGTAATCTATTCCCGAGCCCGCATGCGTATGATACAGAAATTGTAAAGTTATTTTCCAGTGAATTCCATGAAACCGTTTTCAAAAACATTTTTATGTATTTTTTTATAATTTTTTTAAGCAGATATTTATCTTATACGCCTCAAAGAAATATATTTCATAAGTATTTTAACGGATAATTATTTTTTAGCTAAAAACTGGAAATTAATGAATGGAATATTGCATATAGGATCTCTAATAGGTCAAACAAAAAACTCTTCTCAGACATATTTTAAATTTTCGAACTCAGGATAGAACATATGCGTTTTTCGCAACTAAAATAATTCACTTTTTTTAATTGGAAATTCGTAAAATTCGTCCAAAAAGAGGTAAAGATAGCTATTAGCGTAAACCTTTATCATATATTTAAAAAAGGAGTAACCATACCGCGAACCACTCTGTAAAATTTTGTAACCTTTGCTGAAGTTCACGAAATTTTTAAATGAAAAGAATAGTCCTGATAGCAATAAATAAAATATTATTCAGTTGTTTTATTAATTATTCTTGTAGTTCATAGTTATAAATAATGCAGTATTCTATAAAAATATGCAGATTCGCACATGTAGGTAAAGCCAAAGATTGATATCAAATGAAATGCAACTTTTTTTTTTTTAAATTAAGATACTTTCCTTCGAGAATTAGATTCCAAAAGTTATTCTTAGGTTCTGAACTACGTGCTATTAATTATATAACCTTCGTTTTTCATAGAGACAATAAATGACCCGAAACACAAGTGGGTAAAGGACTCAATGTCGGTAGTCAAGAGTTGCTGGACATCCAGATCCCGTGAGCAAACGAGAGAGCCCGGGCCAGCAATCTATTCCCTATACCGCATGCATATGCGTATAATCGGCAAGCCAGCATAGACGTCCAGCACAATAACGGCCGCTATGCTAGTACCGACGTCCAGGCTGCTGACAGCCCCTGCCTGCTCCCCTGTAATTACTGGATGTAAACTTAATAATATTCATAATTATTACCTGGGTCTCATAATCTTTTGATAAGTAATACTATTTCAAGATCATTGATGAATAGCAAAACCAAATAATTGCAAGTCATGTTAAAAACTAATCAAGTTATGAATTAATTTGTAAATATTGTACATAATAAGTATTTTCCTTTAATTCCATAGCGTATATTTTAATGTGTTTCCCCTTTGAGAACGAACACTCGTGTTTGTGTTGTAAGTTCATTACAACAAGAAGAAAGTCCAGTTACAATTGTTCTACCAATTCGAGGAGTAACTACACATTCTAATCCGATCTTCAAATCTAAATGTCATAGAAAATATATGGTTTTAACCCTTAATTTGGACGCTACACTGGACATGTATATTTATAACTACTATATAACATAATTGTCAGTGTTCGCCACAGCGGACATTAATTATCTCAAAAATGGAAAATGATATTTTTTTTGTTTATTTTACAGAGATCCTAATGTCTATACAGACATGGGAAAATAACAGAAATTAAAAAATATTTGAAAAAACATCTTGTCAAATTAAGGGTTAAGAGAAAAAATCTGACTATAAATATGACGTGAGAAGTAAATATGATATCAAAACGATTTGAAATAAAAATTAGACTACAAATTCATTGGAAATAAAAACTAGAGGAATTTGTGTCTGAAAGGTCATATGTTGGGATTGTGACGATTCGTTACATGACCCCCAAAAAGAACGAGGAGACCAAAGGTGACCTTTCGTCCTGGACTCACGATTAGCCTCTAATAGAACCAGGTGGTCTAAGCACCTTAATTGAAAACTGTTCGTTGCGGCTCCTCAATCTGGGCATTGTAAGTAAAGGAACTTTGCTGTGATAATTGAGTGATATTATACAAATAAGGCCATTATTAATGTTGATATCTGAGAAAATATTTTTCGACCACATCTGGAAACAGTACAGCTGATAATTAAAAAGATACGTATTTATTTCTCAAAAAAAAGAAATAATATAAAAAAAATAGAACATTTTTGTTTTCTTATTTACCTGCTAATGGTCCTGAAACGTCGTATCTCTTTGTTTTTTTTGAGACAGCGTCTCTGTTGCTAGATAGTCACATTCACTAATTCCTTCCGTTATCTGCTGATTGTTTAAATTCTTGCAGAGTAGTAGAGAGTGACTTTGCATCTATTTTTGGATCGACTTGCATCCTGTGTTTTTCAAATCCCAGCTATACGCACTAACCTCCGATTGCTGTAAACAACGTGCAAATCGACAGACAAGTATCTGTCAGAATTAGGATAAATTAGTTTTTTCTATTGAAAAGCCCTAGCCATACTGTAATACGCATCCTTGTGTGTGAAATCTCTGTGCGAATTAATGTTATTCTACTGAATTTTGAAGCTGCATAGTATTCTATTGAATAAAAATTTAGTCAGAATACTAAATTCTAGCCTGTTTCATTGAAGGCCTCGCCTACTTTATTTCCAGTACGTTACAGGATACAGGCAAAAAGTTATAAATTAATAATTAGTTTGTTTTTGTATCTATAGGCATTATTAATTTTTAGGAAGAAATAAGTTTCATTAGATAATCTTTTCTTTAAATATTGAAAAGGCATAAAAAATGGTATCAATAATCAAAAAATTATTTTTCAAAGTAAATTTAAAACCAATCATCCTATCAATTAAAAATTTACCTCATACTATACACACACGTTTATTCAATACACATACGTTTACACATACGTTTATATACACATACGTTTATTCAATTCTGCTGCTCACTGTACATCTATAGTAATGTTTCTCAACCTTTTTGATGGTACACTAAAAATATCTGAATTTATTTGCGACACATTCACAAGACTAAACAAACATGCAGGAAAAGTAGATTTAAAAGTATTGTTGAAAAGAAACTATTAAATTAATTACAAATACCATATTAAAGTAAGAAAACCAGTCTGAAGGAATGTTATCATCCCCTATATAATAATAGCCTAAGTTGTCTGACCATCTGTCCGTCTGTCCATGAATTTATGAAGCGGTTGTATCTGGAATGGATAGAGGCATTCATACTGTATTTTTGATGAGTTAGGGTTAGCAAAATTCAAAGCGAGTTCGAAAACGTTCGAAATCCACTCATTCCCCCCTTTTCGAGTGTTTAATGCCATTATTTCAAGCTCTGTTGTCCCCGGTTAAGAGCAGAACATTAAATTTATCAATTTATCACATAATAAATAGGTAAAAGTAACATTTTTTCTAACATTATGAAGTCATTCCTTTAACTAGCTCGTTTAATCATTTCTTATTTTAAATTATTTAAATATCGTCGGCATTATTTTCATACGTTTTATCACTGAATTTAGATATTACATAAATAACTTTCTTTTATATTTGTGTTAAATAATAGATTAGGTACATATGTGCTAATTTAAAATTTAATCGTCGATTATTTTTTGTTGCAATGAAAATTTTATCACCGGTATCAACAACAAATTCTTTTTATAAAAGTATAGTACTCTATTTCACGGACTAATAAATATATTCAGTATATCTTATCCCCTTTATAATAATAGCTAGCCCAAGTTATCTGTCCGTCTGTTCTCGAATTATGAAGCGGTTGTACCTGGAATGGATAGAGGCATCCATATTGGATTATTGATAAGTTAGGGTTAGCAAAATTCAAACTGAGTTCAAAAGCATTCGAAATCCCCCCCTTTTCGATAGTTCAATGTCATTATTTCAAGCCCTATTTTATCCGGTTAAGAGCAGGCGATGCATAAATTTATCAATTTATCACATAATAAATAGGTAAAAGTAGCAATTTTCTAACATTATGACGTCATTCCTTTAACCATCTCATTTTTTATTTTAAATTATTTAAATATCGTCTGCATTATTTTCATACATTTTATCACGGAACTTAGATATTACGTAAATAATTTTTATTTTTATATTTCGCTTAAATAATAGCAAATCCGCAATTTCGTCATCATTTTAGTGGCCTCTCTGCTTTAAACTCTTTTGACTCCTTCCTGTTGGCGAGATTAACCCGCCAACCTATTTTGCTGATTAAGAAAATTCCATTCTCACATCGGTGGCGTTCTTAAGATTATAAAAGGCCACGCGACCATCCTTTGTTGGATTTTTTCTTTGGACGTTGCTCAATAAAGATGCTGTTAAAATTCTGATAAATCGTACTCTCTTTCGACCACGATACATTCTCCAAGCATGGCAGGCGCCGTTATGTTTCATATATATATGTATATAAGTATATATATACATATATACACATATACATACATATATGAATATATATATATATATATATATATATATATATACATATATATATATATATATATATATCATTCATATTGGTTCTTGATAAGTTAATGTTAGCAAAATTCAAAGTGTCGTCTTTAAAACGTTCGAAAAAACCCTTTTCCCCTCTTCCAGCGTTTAATGCCATTATATCAAGCCCCATTTTAAGAGCAGGTGATTAAATTGATTAATTTATTACATAATAAATAAGTAAAAATAACTATTTTTCTAGCATTACGATGTCATTCCTTTAACTATCTCATTGAATCATTTTTTATTTTAAATTATTTAAATATCGTCTGCATTATTTTCATACATTTTATCACGGAACTTAGATATTACTTAAATAATTTTTATTTTTATATTTCGTTTAAATAACAGATTAGGTACATATGTGATAATTTTAAATTTAATCATTGATTAACTTTTTGTTGCCATGAAAACTTTATCACCGGTATTAACAACAAATTCTTTTCATAAAAGTCTAAGAGTCTATTTCACGGACTAATAATTATCTAGCGTTTAAGTTATGTATCTTTGAAAATTAAGAAGTTTGTTCTTTTGTGTGCTTGTTTTTTATACATAACCACACGGTTTGCAATCGATTCGCTAAATTTTGGACATCAGTCATATATACCGCCAAATAATCATTGTCAATATTAAAACCTCTATTCTCTCCATCCTGTCACGTAATATAACAAGATAAATTAAAGTTGGCAACTAACATGCGGTCAGTAAAGATAAACAAATTATGAAGCATGTACCAGATAATTCTCAGCCAAAAAACAAACTATTTTTTTTACCTGCCTTATAGGGTACTTTACAATTCTAGAATATTAAATTAAAAATTTTACTGATCCCGTCATATGACGGGATATATGCTAGTGCTGATAATATATGCGAATAACGGGCCTTTGTTTAGTAACCCATTACCGAAAAAAGAGAGTTGAATCTCATTAAATAATTTTAACCCAGAAACGAGCGAAATTTTCTCTGCTTTTTTAACTCAAAATCCTGCAGCTTTCATTGCAAAGAATTTATTTGTTTTTTCTATACTGCTATTTCTGGAATTTTTCTTATTCAAAAAATCAGCAGTCTTACTTCCACAACTCTTTATAATAACATTATGCAACCTCTTCTCAAAATAAAATTATACATATAAAAATATACAAGGCATGGCAGCAGGCAAAATTACCAGCCAATGTTTTCAAAGGCTTCATCAAGAGGAAAGCAAAACTCGGCGTGTCTAATAGCAAGTATCTAAAAGCAAGTCTAATTCGTATAGTCAGAGAGAGGAGTAACAGGCTGATGTAAAGAAACGTGTTAAGAAAGAAAATGATACACGATAGGTAAATAGAACATTTTGTACTAACTCTACAATAACATGTAATTTAAGTAAATTACCACAAATCGATGCTGCACACATGAAAATCTCTGGCAGCAAACTTCCTTTGATGTGATGCACTGATCTATAGGAAAGGATTTCGTGGTGAAATAACTTTATTAATCCTGATATTTAAGCATACAAATACAAAGTAAATAACTAATGATTATCTTAGACTTAATTATTTAAATTTCAAAATTTTATGAAAATTGTGATCTGTATTTAATTAATAAAATCCACATAAGCAGGGGGATGTTCCTATTTTCGGTTATTACAAAAAAGAAGCGAAAATAAAATGATGTTATAAAAAAAATCATCATTTGCTGATTGTGGATTTCGATGATTCAGGTT
The DNA here is from genome assembly GCA_032207245.1 of Pardosa pseudoannulata. Lineage (NCBI taxonomy): Eukaryota > Metazoa > Arthropoda > Arachnida > Araneae > Lycosidae > Pardosa > Pardosa pseudoannulata. Next base: position 62,223,857 of record CM063503.1, read on the forward strand.
TTTAAAAAATTCTATTTTGGAAGGATATTAACGATAGGGAATTTATATTTAAAATCCTGTTGGGTTGTTACTTTTCCGTACCGGAATAATTCATATACCGCTGATGGTAAGAATGTTCATAACCGTTCTGAATCAGCTGAAGCAGTAGGTAGCGGTATCGTAAGCCCTCATATATCAAAACGGTATCTTGGTACTCCAAACCAATTTAAAATTCTGTTAGTTGCATGAAACAATTGCAAGCAATTTTATTATTTTTTATTTTCTTTTTCGACTTATTCGAAAATGAAATATTTCTAATTCAGTTTACCTTTATAAAGAAAATGATGAAAAATTTTGTGTCTTGTTGCGCATCATGCGTAAAATATTGAAAAGATCGAGATGTGAGTTATATATATACTTTCTCAATAGTTAGGGAGTTAACTTAAGATGTTCGTTTTTTCAAAATTTTTCATGAGTCTTTCATAATTACTAGTTACATTTCATATTTACTAGCTATATAAGTAATATTTTTTGTGTTTTCACGCATTTTCTTCTGTTGGTAATAGATTATGCAATCATACTATCCCGATTTACTTATCATCTAAGGAATTTTCGTCCTATGATGGCCTAGAGCAGGGGTAGGCAACGCGGTGCCCGCGGGCGCCATGGCGCCCCCGATCGATTTTTAATGCGCCCTCGCTGGACTAATGTCAATGTATGATAGCCAGAGCGATTTACTTTTGTCAAATGGCGATATACAGCAAGTAGTCAGTTGAGTTTAGGATTGTGCATAGATTAGCAGTTTGCTAACCTTGAGCGTATCTAATAACACACACGTATTTTTTGTTAGTGTGTGATCGTATTTCGAATAGATCACGCGTAGACCATGCATTTAAAACTACCAAGTAATCCGAAATAATTCTTTTCTTTCAAAACCCTTCATGGATAAATGTAAAAGAAAAAGAACATATTATTTTAACGATGAATGGGAACATCTATATTGTTTTGTTGATTACAAAGGGAAGTGTATTTGTTTGTTCTGTAATAATAGTGTTGCGATTCCCAAGAAAAGTAATATTGAACGACATTTTAAGACCGTTCATACCAATTTTAATAGTGACTATCCAAAGAACTCTGAAATTAAAAGGAAAAAAAATATTTCTCTAAAATCTTCAATAACTAACCAGCAAAGATTTTTACTAAACCACTGCAACAACATAAAGCAGCAACGATCGCGTCATATAAAATATCTCATTTGCTAGCTAAGAATAAAAAACCATTTACAGATGGAGAAATAGTGAAAGAAGCCATGTTAGAAGCTGCTGATTCACTTTTTGAAGAATTTAAAAATAAAAAAGAAATAGTTTCAGCTATAAACACGTTGCAATCCGCAATTATAAGAAATGAGCTGAAAATATGGACACCTAAGTTTCACACTGAATTATATGTATCATTATGTATGCCACCAACAAAATAAAGTTATAAAAAATCTGGGTTTTTTTATGCCTATTTATACCTGTTGATTATCTGTAAAATATGCGCCCTCGGTGATTTTCAAATTTAGTATTGCGCCCTTAAGGACAAACAGGTTGCCGACCCCTGGCCTAGAGAGTAGAGAGCTGCTCTTCGGTGTAGGAGTTTGTGTGTCTGAATCCCACTGCCTGCATGGTTGTTTGTAGTCGTTATCAATCGGCTTTAAGAGGTCTCAAGACCCTTAAATCTTCAAAATTTTCAATTTTTCCCAAATTATATATGTTGTATACTGAGTTGTTTTACGTATTAAAAACAAAACGACATAAAAAAAAATTCCGCTTTCCTTAAAAGTATGGTTACATTTTTAAATTTATGAATTTTAGTAGACCGTAGCACTCCGAACCAACCAACCTGAGGAATGTTTTTCCTTTAATCGTTTCCGAAAATGTACAGAGCATATCGCTACAGTTTTAAATTTATGAATTTCAGTAGACCATAGCACTCCTGACCAACCAAAGGAATTTTTCTTTCATTTAATCGTTACCGAAAATGCACAGAGCATATCGCTACAGTTTTAAATTTATGAATTTCAGTAGCACCCATAATCAACCAACCTAAGGAAATTCCCTTTCAATTAATCGTTTCCGAAAATGTACAGAGAATATCACTACATTTTTAAATTTATGAATTTCAGTACATTGAAGCACCCCTAATGAACCAACCTAAAGAAATTTCTTTTCATTTAATCGTTTCCGAAAATGTTCAGAGCATATCGTTACATTTTTAAATTTATGAATTTTAGTAGGCTGTTACACTCCTAACCAACCAACCTAAGGAAATTTCCTTTCATTTAATCGTTTCTGAAAATGTACAGAGCATATCGCTACATTTTAAATTTATGAATTTCAATAGACCATAGCACTCTTAACCAACCAAATGAATTTTTCTTTCATTTAATCGTTTCCGAAAATGCACAGAGCATATCGCTACATTTTTAAATTTATGAATTTCAGTAGCACCCATGATCAACCAACCTAAGGAAATTCCCTTTCGATTAATTGTTTCCGAAAATGTACAGAGAATATCGCTACATTTTTAAATTTATGAATTTCAGTAGATTGAAACACCCCTAACCAACCAACCTAAAGAAATTTCTTTTCATTTAATCGTTTCCGAAAATGTTCAGAGTATATCGCTACATTTTTAAATTTATGTATTTTAGTAGACAGTAGCGCCCCTAACCAACCAACCTAAGGAAATTTCCTTTCATTTAATCGTTTCTGAAAATGTACAGAGCATATCGCTACATTTTAAAATTTATGAATTTTAGGCAAATTTTTTTAACCGAGTGATTTTTACGTTTAATCAAAACACTAAATGCATAGATCTTAATATAATTCTTTAAAATTTATCTGAACTAAAAGTACATAGTCTGGAAAAGTATTTTCTAAAGCCCATGTGACATCATTAGTTGCTTGTACCCAAACCAAAATGACGGGCAAGGAGTGGCTAGTATGGAATGTGTTCTACATTTGCTCTTGCGCATCACTGATATTAATAATCACGTCAGCATCACTAAATACGCATTCTTCTCTAACCTACTCATCGGTCCTGAAGCAACAAAAAGTTTATTTTAAATTTCTGATTAAATTAAACGTTTTAGATGGATTCCACAAAAAAGTACTCCAGTTTAATGAAATTTCCTCCCTCAAAACCTACTTTGCATCTTACGTGATTACGTAATACCCAAACTCATGTATCAGTTAAAAGTTCACTCTTGCAATGGACCACCCCTCACATTGATTGGCCGATCGAATACCAGCAATAGTTATAAGAACTTCTCTCCAGCATTCGACTCCCAACATACCTTGCAAGGTTTGCCCTTTGGACGGGAGGAAGGTTTAAAACCGAATAACTAGTTCTTGCACTTCGTCTTTTTGGAGTTTTCTCCGTTTTGAGAGCAATTTTTTTTTCTGATAGCTGTTTACAATACAGTTTTGTCATTCCTGAAAGAAAATCTCCTGCGGCTGTTTCAAATTTTTTATTGGACATTACACATTTGCTTTAATTTGTTTTTGTTTAAATAATCCAACAATTGATAGGAATTGCAGAACAATTGAAGAAGATATTTGTTCATCATGGAAAAATCCGAAAAATTTCAGTAAGTTTGATAATATTCTTAAATGTTTGTATAAGATTTTTAACACTGGAAACAATTTGCCATTAATATTTAATGCATTAGCAGGTACTGTGATTTTTTTAAAAATTTTGTACAGAAAATTTACAATGAAAGTTTTGCTGTTTAAATTTTTAAAAGAAGTACGTTAATTTATATATTTCATTTTATATATTTCATATATTTTAATTTATATTTCAACTTTCGAATCTCAGAAAGTCCTTAATAGTTTGAAATGAACATTAATTCTCTAATTGTAACAGTAGTTTTTGGAGATAAACATAAGTATTTTTGAATAACTGTATGTACCTATCTCTCTCTCTCTCTCTATCCATCTATCTATCTATCTATCTATATATATATATATATATATATATATATATATATATATATATATGTATATGTATATATGTATTATATATATGGATATATATGGATATATTTATATATATATATGTATATGTATATATGTATATATATATATATATATGTATATATATATATATATATGTATATGTATATATGTATATATATATATATATATATATATATGTATATATATGTATATGTATATATGTATGTGTGTATATATATATATATATATATATATGTGTGTGTGTGTGTGTATGTTTGTATTTATTAATTTATATGTATGTATTAGTACACAGTATTTACATAACAAATTTCCATTCATCATTCCGTGTTTGTTAGGTTTAATAAATAAAGCCACAGTTGTTTCTAATACATTGTAATATATTTTTATTGTAAAATTTTAAAAAGAGAATGTGATTGGTCTAGTTAATCCCAAATTTTATTTCAAAAACTGTATTAACTAGTAAATGTATATATAATGGACCAAATATATTCTTAAGGAGTAATATTTAATACCAGTCCGTTTTCAGTTTAAGAAATAAATTGATATATATAACTGATATATATATTGATATATATAATTGATACTAGTAAATTTATATATAATGGACCAAATATATTTTTAAGGAGTAATATTTAATACTAGTCCGTTTTCAGTTTAAGAAATAAATTGAAATTTATTTTTTTAATTATATTTAGAGTTGTTTATTTAACAGTGCTAATTTTATAAAATAATTACCGGTAGGTATTAGTACAGTACTTTATGGCAGTCATTTGCTAAGTCTATGTGTAAATTTTGTCTATAAACCTCGTGGCCTGTTGTATTTTTTATAGGAGCTACAGCAAATACTATACCCTGCATACTTACATTTACGTTACTGTCACTTATATATTTGGTTGTTATAATACGCAATTTTTCGTCCTATGTCTGTACATTGCTGAATGATGGCTGATTTGTAGTCTACTGTAATATTTATTCGATTCCTGTTAATTTTCTTTGTATTATCTGTAATGTCAGTTTACGTCGAATGAGCGCTATGCAATATTTTGAATTTTTTCACACCCAGCGTGATATCTGTTAGAACTTATCTAGATAGAGAAATTGTAAAGCTGTTTTCCCGTTAATCCAAACCATTTTCCAAAACCTTTTTATGTATTTTTAATAATTATTTTTAAGGAGATATTTATCTTAAACACCTTAAAGAAATATATTTTTTAAGTATCTTAACAAATTATTATTTTTAGCCAAAAACTTTGAATTAATGAATGGAATATTACATATAGGATCTCTAATAGGTCAAGCAAAAAACTCCCCACAGACATATTTTAAATTTTCGAACTCAGGATAGAACACGTATTAGTTTTTTGCAACCAAAATAATTCACTCTTTTTAATTGTAAATTCGTAAAATTCATCCGAAATGATATAAAGATAACTATTAATGTAAACATTTATCATACATTTAAAGGAGAATACAATATTTATTTGACTCCTGTTAATTTTCTTTGTATTTTCTGTAATGTCAGTTTATGTTGAATCAGCACAATGCAATATTTTGAATTATCTTTTTTCACACCCAGCGTGATATCTGTTAGAACTTATCTAGATAGAGAAGTTGTAAAGTTGTTTTCCCGTTAATACCGTAAAACCGTTTTCCAAAACATTTTTATGTATTTTTTATAATTTTTTAAGCAGATATTTATCTTAAACACCTCAAAGAAATATATTTCATAAGTATCTTAACAGATAATTATTTTTTAGTTAAAAACTGGTAATTAATGAATGCAATATTACATATAGGATCTCTAATAGGTCAAGCAAAAAACTCCTCACAGGCATATTTTATTTTCGAACTCAAAATAGAGCATGTATTAGTTTTTTGCAACCAAAATAATTCACTTTTTTAAATTGGAAATTCCCAAAATCGTCCAAAAAGTGTTAACTATTAACGTAAACCTTTATACATTTAAAGAAAGAGTGACCATACCGTGAATAACCTTGTGAAATTTTGTGACCCTTGGTGAAATTCACGAAATTTTTAAATGAACAAAAATAGCCCTGATAGCAGTAAATAAACTATTATTCAATTGTTTTATTAATTATTCTTGTAGTTAATAGTTATAAAGAACGTAGTATTCTATAAAAATATGCAGATTCACACAAGTAGATAAAGCCAAAGAATGATATGAAATGAAAAGCAATTTTTTTTTTAAATTAAGATACTTTCCTTCGTGAATTAGATTCCAAAACTTATTCTTAGGTTCTCAACTACGTGCTTTTAAAATTATGTGATGCTGAAGGAGAAAAACTTGATTTTCATCAAGAGGTAAAGAAAATATATAATTTATATTTTCAGTTATTTCTACCACATCAGCATTGCCAAATGGGTAACATATGAATGTAACAATTGGCTCTAGCTTAGTAAATTCCTAAAAACTTCTCTCAAATTTCGGAGTGAGTTTTTATTTTTTGATCTCTCTTTT
>CM063503.1:62242839-62295339 GCA_032207245.1 Pardosa pseudoannulata
TTAATTTGTACAAAAATGAAAAATAAAAAAAAAATTGATTAAAATCTGAAAACTTGACTTAAATTTTAAACAAATCCATTGATATGAATTTTTATAAAATATCAACACTTAGCAACCCTACTGTAAAATGACGCTTTTTAATGTTTGTAGCTTTTCGTCGTGATTTCAGTACATCTTTAAAAAGCTAATTTATGTTTTGTGGTTAAAAATTATAAAATACAGATCCATAAGAGAAAATTAGGAGTTATAGCATATAATTGATATTTGATGATTAATCATTTATCATCATTGAAAATACCGTCTTTGAAGTAAAAAATCGTTCCAAGAAAAAATAAAAACTTATTAACTATTTTTTAACTCTTCTTAAAAAAAAAGAGTTATTATCTAAAAAATAAAGTAAACTGTCCCAAATCTGAGACGCTTTTCTGAAAGTAAACCTATTTTTTATGTACTTTTTTTAATGTAAACAAGCCTTCAGTATTAAATAGCCTAACAGCTTCTTTAAAGCTTCTTTTACAATCGCAATCATTTATATAAATTGAAATATATAATTTAAAATATACATTTCAATTTATATGAAAGAAAAAGTTTTAGGAAAAAGCATTCATGTATGTAGCAAAAACGAAACCGTAACGCTTGTTATTTCACTTATATGTAAACTATTTTTATTATGCATGTGACTATTAATATATTACGTGACATAAAATTTTAGCTATTTTTTATAATGTTGTATGTTTCTTAAAAATCTTGTGGTTAGTGACCTGTAAAAGAAGATAGAAAAATAAAGTTTAAATAAAGAAATAAAGTTTTTATGAATGACATATAACTCAATATTTAGTCCATGTCTTATTTACTTGTTAAACATTTATTTCTGATTTAAAAACAAAAGTTTATTCTCCTTACTGCTGTAGTAAAACATATAAATCTTTTAAAGGAGAAATTTGTTCTTCAAATGAAATAATTTTTATTTGATTTAATTTCAGCCATTTTCTTTTATTTTAGATTTTAACATTCAACTGTTTGAGTGATACAATGAGAAATAGCTGAAAACCACAGTTGTAGTTTGTAAATTATTTAACTTAACCTAAAAAGAAATACATCAGCGCAGTTTATTAACATTTATGTCATAAAGAAATATTTTTTAGCGTATTAACAGGACTATAAATCTTAAAAGCTGTGAATGACAATGTATATTTCTACTTTAATGTGTCTTGATTCTTGATCAGTTTCAAGTATGGTCTCTTTTATTAAATCGTGATAGTAAAATTGTTCAAATTCTTCTACATGTTCTTTTCTCCATCTCGGCTGACAAACAGTTTTACGTGTTCTACAAGTACTCTACAATTATACAAATCAACTCTCTAGGGCTTATTATATTAGAAAACTATTTGCAAAATTGTAAAGAGTCACGTTACTTCCATTTAATTTTTCATTACGCAAAAGTAAGAGTAAAAGAGTAATAATCGCATAAACAAAAACTGGGTAAGGGATCCGTCTTTGTAGATGGATGTTCTGGCACTTTTAGTTGCTGGACACATGAACCTTGGTGTCCAACTCTTAGACAATTAAAATCGTGATAGTAAAATTGTTCAAATTCTTCTACATGTTCTTTTCTCCATCTGGACTAACAAACAGTTTTACGTGTTCTACAAGTACTCTACAATTATACAAATCAACTCTCTAGGGCTTATTATATTAGAAAACTATTTGCAAAATTGTAAAGAGTCACGTTACTTCCATTTAATTTTTCATTACGCAAAAGTAAGAGTAATAATCGCATAAACAAAAACTGGTTAAGGGATCCGTTATTGTAGATGGATGTTCTGGCACTTTTAGTTGCTGGACACATGAATCTTGGCTTCCAACTCTCAGACAACTAAAATAAATCTTCTTCTAATTCATCAAATCTAGAAAAGTTTCTAAAAATTCATTGTATTTTGAATATTTTATTCAAAATATGTTATTTTTTAGAATTTTAAAATTTAATCTATCAAAGTAATTTAAGTGTAAAAGTTATTAAGTTTAAAAATTATACTTGTTTATTAAATGAATTCTTTACTTTCTCCCTAGATTTATATAATTTTTATAAAAAATTATATGACCCTAGAGTGCAATTTTACCATTTCTCATAGAGACATTGAGCTCGGAATTTTACAGTGTTTTTGAGGGAAAATTAGTCACGTCTTATGTAATTTTCCAAAACTTCTAAATTTGCTGAGGCGTCAGTGGATTGATGAAGTATTCGGGTTTCATAACACTTCCATTTCGAATGTTTTTAATTAAAATTTTATTAATGAAAATTATACATGAATTGACTTATTGCATTAAATAACACACATAAATTAGAGAGCAGCATGTTAGAAGTGCCCCCAGCCAACAACGCTGTACAGGCTTATGTATATACATGCGGTAGGTAATTTACATATGGTTTTCAGTCAAGGTTAAAAAATCTGACTGAAAGCTACACGCATGAATATCTTTAACTAATAATAGCACTGCTGACTGATTTTTTTTTTATTTTTAGGAAAGAAACCTCCTGTGCCTCTGGTATATATTATGCAAAACCGTATGACCAAAGAAGTCGAGATAGATGTTCTGGCCAAGATAGTGAAACATTGTACCTGTCTTCAAGTGGAAATGTCAGCGACTTAAGTACAGATAAAGACAGCAGTAATAATTCTGATTTGAGTTTCCCCAAAATAGCTAGATTCATTTACCGTTGTGTTAATTGTGAATATTTCAGCTTTAGAGAAGAAAAAATTGATCTTCACGTAGCAGCGATGCATGCAGTAAATAAAGATAATTCAATGCCACAACCTGAGAGTGCAGTAACTATCAGAATACGATCTAACGATGAGTTGAACCCTGAAAAATACAATATTGGCAACAAATACATATGCACAGAGTGTCCATTTGTAACGTATAACGTTCAGGAATTTTTCTGTCATATCAATATTCATTCCTGGCTGAAAGATGTTAGGATAAATGCTCTCACACCAGAAGAAGCAATGCAACCCATAGAGCACACCTAAAAAGTTTATCTGTAAACAACTGTGCTTTCTTGTAATCAATCGGGTAATCCGTTAAGTCCTCAATCTATCACAGTGCAACGACCAAAATTTCTCTCCGAATCTTTTACTGGTTATATAACTGTTCTTTTATAAACAGTAATAATAGTTTATTTAACCACTGCGCCAAGATATTCACGAAGAACCCGTTCAAAAACTATTTGAATTGAATGAAAAAGAACAAAAGTTTAACTATCGTGAATGTGGTTTCTCATGGGCTGAATCTTTTCTTTAAAATGTGAAATCAAATTTACTTTAAATCAAGAAGAATTATTGCAGCGAACAATTTAAAATTTACTTGTGCCTATCAGGATTTTCTGTGCAAAAGTCTTTAGTTTGTGACTTCATGTACTTCTGTTAAAAAAATGTTCATATTGTTTAAATTTTTATATAAATGTCTGGGGTATTGGTTAGATTAGTCATTTATTAATAAACTGGAGTTTATTTTAATGGTGTAAATTTAATAGCTTCCACTGAGGGGGCAAAAGTCGAATAAGAAAATTGAAATACAGTTGTAACGCACACTCTTTTCTACCGGTGCGCTACGTTTTAGCGTGTGATTTCTGCCCGCCTACTTTTTCTGAGGCAGGTAAGTTCCTTTCCTGTCGCTGGGATGCATATGGTCTAAATAATTCCTCGGAAACCTCTTACAGACGAAACAACATTTTTTTATTTACACAAAATTAAGAAAAAAAAATGATTAAAGAAAATGACATATCAAAATTGAGTCTCAGAGCCAGTCCTAGATTTCCACATCAGCGCAGAGAGATGTTTCTCGGCTGCCGGCCCTATCTCGACTCCCCCAATTTCTCCTCTCTGCTGAACTCCAACAGCCCCCTTCCTTCTTCGGGGGGGGGGGGTTGTCTGGAAACTTGAGCCCTGCCGAAAATGTCATACACTCCTCCTCCGAGAACCTGCAAAAACATCCACCAGTGCCTCCGAAAAACGTTATCAGCCTACTTTGTCGGCCGCCTTCTTATTTCTCTTAAGAAAAGCCACGTGGAAGGGGTCAAAATGGGGCGATTCTCCCAATGTCATTCAGAGCAAACAAAGTCGTGGGTGCAAAATTCCTTACAACAGTAGACAGTTGTGATCAGTTTGGGATCAGTTAATGTGATCAATTTGGGACACCGTGATTTTGATAACAATAACGTATTGATAACAATAAACGATATGCAAAATTAGATAAATTTACCCCCTCCCCTTTAATTCACACGTACTAAATTTCAAAATAAAATGAAAAATCTCACTTTATATTTATGTACTGTATATTATAATTTAAAAAATTAGAATTGTATACATAATTAAAAAAAATTGATCAATTTTTGACTGTCTAAGAAGCTCACTGATAAACTGTTCGCAATCATAATATTTTTAAAAGTCATTGCAGCGGTGTTGTACTCCCCATTTAACCACTTGTAGCCAATTTTAAGCTGCTGGCTTTTCAGTATCTTTCTGTTCGCCGTGAATTCTCTTGTAAACAATATTTTCGCCTGTTTTCCATTGCTAGAACCAACCATTTGTTACAACAGAATCTTTTTTCCCCATTTGTTCAGCTAAACTTTCTGTTTTTTGTTGCATAAGGGGTGCGTTGACTGGAGCATCACGTTCTCGAACATTTTCAAACCAAACTTGCTCGTCTTTACCAGGCCGAACGATGGCCGAATGATTAGGGTGCTGGCCTTCGGAACCGAAGTTCGTGGGTTCGAATCCCACTATGGCATGGATGTTCGTAGCCGTTCGGAATCAGCTTTAAGCAATAGGTCCCGGTCTCATTAGCCCTCGTGTTGCAAAAAGTAGACCGTAGCGCTCCAAAACCAAACTTGCTCATCTTTACCAGTGTAATACTTTGCACTCTATTTTCATTTTGTTTATCTCTTCTGTAAAGTTCATCACGATTTTTCAACATTCTCCACAATAGACGCTGAGAAATAGTTAACTGCTTTGACTCATTTATGGTAATCTGTTATAACGGTTTAAAATTTCGATCTTTTGTTTTAATGTTAAACAACTTCGTTTTCTAGCTTCCATATAGACAAGCTACATGTAAGCGAGCAAGGCATAAATGTGACTACGCTCCTTCTCAGTTCCGATAAGAATGTGTATCCTTCTGCTTATCTGACAACCATTGACCACCAGCAGGGTGTGCGTCTTTCTGAAAAATTCCAGGAACGTGTAATTTCCCACTCCATTGTTCATTTCCCACTTTCCTAGGTGGCAGAGGGAGAATTCTCAGAAATTCAAACAGCGAAGGGAAAGAAAATAATGGGTTCCTTCTGAATATATTATGAATATTCCTTTGCAGTTAAAATGAGGTTCGAAAACTGATAACATTAACCAATGTAACGATCACATAAAGCGATAATTTTAACATAGAAATGAATAGAGAAAATCGGGACCAAGTGATTTCGATAACAATAAGCGATTGATAACATTAACCGCGATCACATTAAGCAGAGTCCACTGTATAAATAAAACCTGAAAAAGTTGGAGGAGCAAAACGACAAATTTGCCTCTGCTCAAAACATTCAGGAAAGGGCATTTGTCCCCCTCCCAAATTAGCCAGTGGTAAAATATACGTGTAGGAGTAGAAATAAATTACTTCTGTTATGAATTTTTAACTTTAAATCCTTGAATTATAGCAGAATGACATCTGTAATTGGGATTCAGTTTCTAGTGGAAAGTGGGAACACTTATTATCATTTCTTTTTAAAGCTATATTACGAGAGTTGGAACTTTAATAGTGGCAACACTTCTATAAAAACGCTACGCAACAAAATGAAAGAATGTGGCGTATACCACACGTGATCTACCTACCTACCTTACTTCTGAGCAAAAAGACTCGTCCTTCCTACGCCATACGAATGCGGAATGACATGGAGAACTAATCCTTGTATTAGCTTGCGGTCTAAACTAAGTGTTTTCAGGATGTTTTCAAAACAAGAACAGCGAAAATGGATAAAAAGTGAATGTGCCGGAGGTCGTACAACACGACAATGTCATCTAGGGCTTAACCCTTTGAAGGGCACTGGTATATATAATATACCGGCTGCTAAAAATGTTTTCTGATTTATATAGAAAAATGTTTTTGATTTTCAATTTTTTGATACATAAAGCTATCGACACTTAATTTTTTATCCTTCTCTTAATTATTCCTGTCAAAACCTGCTTTTAGAATCAGGCTGTATCAAAACCAGATTCTAAAAGCAAAAATTCGATTTTTCACAGTTAAGACTTTAAAAATACCTGTTTAAACTTCACTTACAAATTTCTTATCTATTTGATTTATACACCCTTTTAACAGAAATTATTAAATATTTTTTCAATACTATTAAATCGTTTATGTCGTTTTCATGTTGTTCCAAGGGAGGTGATTACGCAATCTAATTACCCCTTGCTTATTCTTGAAGTAATATAATTTTTTGTCATATACTTCATATATAAAAGGTTCATAGATAACATTTATAAACTAATTCCTTTGAAAACCAAAAAGTTTCTATGGGTGCCCCTCAAAGGGTTAAAGAGGTTTGCGGGGAATCTGCATTGCCTTACAGAACTGTAGCAAGATGGGTAAAAGCTTTCAATGAAGGATGCCAAAATGTGGCAGACATGCATCGGCCAGGTCGTCCTAGTGTCAGCAAGGCAGAAGTGCATGCTGTTGCCGCACTAATGGACAGTGATCGATGCCAAACGATTCGTGAGCTGGCCCGAAAGACAGGATTTGCGCATACGACTGCGCTGCACATTCTGGAGGAACGCCTGAGCATGAGAAAAATTCTGCACTTTCTGCAGAACGCCGCTATCATTCTGCATGACAATGCTCGGCCACATACAGAGCAAGCTGTGACTGATTTGTTCGATCGACGGGGCTGGGAAGTGTTTTACCGTCTTGTAACTCCAGATCTATAGGCCTTGTAGCGTAATCACCGAGCTTCATTCACACCTGTGATGACTCAAGAACACAAGCGAGGTGGAGATGGAAAAGGAATTTATTATCCTATATACAGATATTACATGAATTACATCTGCATTCCACCTAGCTCGGCACAACAACTCTCTTTTTACATCAAACATTGGCTCCTGACGACTCGAAATCACATTCTCTCTCTTTGAGAGAGGTTAGGGAGGTGAGAATGGAGGCTGGGGAATAGCAAGAATGTTCGACTGACGTCAGAGTTAGCCGTAAACACAAACAAATGAAATAAATTTCCAGTAGCGTGATAAAGTACCATAGATCTAAGCCTTTGTGACTTTGTCTTCATTCCTGTGATGAAGAAACTACTTTGTGGCATTCGCTTCAGAACTGTTTAAGAGATTCTTGATAGAATAGACCTGTCCATTCGAATTATCATCATAATCACTACAGGTGCTTTGCGACTTCCACATTGTTGGAAAATGGTTATAAACAATGCTGGCGACTATATAGGAGGACTGTAAAACACGGTGACATGAATCACTTTTGTATTCCATGGTAATAAATAGTTGCCACTATTAAAGTTCCAACCCTTGTATTTTATACAGTGTTATTAAGTGCCGATCTCACCAAAATCATTTAACGGCGGCTAACCGCGATTAATCTATGTTTAAACGGAGAATTGCATCCCACCATTGGTTGGCGCCAAGGGTTAATCGCGGTTAGTCGTTAAACGACGTTGGTGAGACCGGCCCTAATTAAATTTAGTATTATTCAGTAATAATACTGCACAACAATACATACATACATAAATCTTAAATATCCATCCATAGTTTTGCATGTACGTCTTAAAACAGATCAGCAACGCTTTACGTAATTTCACTGTACCTTGATATTTGCAACCGCAATGTGCCTTTTGTTTTACGATCAAAATTTCCACCAGATTTAAATTTACTTGGTAAGTACTGGAGCATATTTAATTTACACTACAGTACTTACAAGACTAATTTAACTGAAGTAATTTTATGAATAAGGGCCGGTCTCACCAAAGTCGCTTAACGGCTAACCGCGATTAATGTCTGTTTAAACGGAAAATTGCATTCCACCATTGGTTGGTGCCATGGGTTAATCGTGGTTAGCCGTTAAACGACATTGGTGATACCGGCCCTAATTAAATTTAGTATTATTCAGTAATAATACTGCACAACAATACATACATACATAAATCTTATACACTCATCCATAGTTTTGCATGTACGTCCTAAAACAGATCAGCAACGCTGTACGTAATTTCATTGTACCGTGAAAAATATATTTGCTTGCAACCCCTTTGTGCCTTTTATTTTACGATCAAAATTTTTACCAGGTTTAAATTTACTTAGTAGATACTGGAGCATATTTAATTTATATTACAGTATTTACCAGACTAATTCAATGAAGTAATTTTATGAATAAAGGACGGTCTCACCAAAATCGTTTAACGGCTAACCGAGATTAACCTTTATTTAAAAGGAGAATTGTGTCCCACCATTGGTTGGCGGATTTTTTCACACTCGTGGAAATCGACACTTAAAATGCTGAAAATTTGTTCTACCAGTTTGGGGCATTGGCACTAAAGCTGGTGTCACGATCTTTTTCGACAATGTATGTTTCTAGCCAATGCAAACAAATTGATGTGCTAAATGTATGATAAGGAAACGATCTTTTTGCACCAACTTACTTTTCTAGCCAAGGCTCATAAATTGATGTATCCTAATCCGTAATTGTGGTGTACTATTACGGGGCTACGTTCTTAGTAGTTTGAAGTTGAAGATATATTATTTTTGATAAAAACTAATTTAAACAGATGTTTATAAAACGTTTACGATGACTAATTTCTGATGCTTTGTCTGTATGTTGTTTTTATAGCTTTTATCAGACATTAATTGAGAATATATCATCTATTTATAATGATAAACCATTGGTTGGTGCCATTGGTTAATCGCAGTTAGCCGTTAAACGACTTTGGTGATACCAGCCCTAACTAGGAAAATAAAAAATAGTGATTATGATTTATGACATACCCTTTTATATTTCTTTTATAAAGTTACATACCTCCTATGACGAAAAAATTCGAAAACAGAATGACATAATAAGTAATTTATAAACTATCATTTTATAGTAGTAAAATAATTCTTTTAGCTTTTAAGACCAGCTTGTTCAAACCTCCATCTGCATTTATAGTCATTTGTCAAGCTTTTGTAACCAGTTAATTCTATAGCGAAGATATGTTTGTACTCTTTTCACGCTTGTAGTGTAAACTAGTAATGTACATAAATTTTAACATGTTTAAAAAATCTTATAACACAAATACTGGAAATATTTTGGAAGGGTTCAGACCATCGAACATCCTTATAAATAAGTCCTTTGTGTTATAGCTCATTTTAGCTTAGTTGGTTTGGTTTGGTTTGGAGTGCTACGGTCTACTTTTTGCAACACGAGGTGTAATAAGACCGGGACCTACAGCTTAAAGCCTATTCCGAACGGCTACGAACATTCATGCCACAGTGTGATGCGAACCCACGAACTCCGGTACCGAAGGCCAGAACCCTAGCCAATCGGCCATTGTTCGGTCCATTTTAACTTAGTAACGAACAAAAAACATTTTGTTTTTTAAATACGAAGGATTTATTCATTCAAGACTACAATACCGCAGATTTGTCGACCAGTTTTTTGGGAAAAAACGCACAGGAGGTTTCCATTACTGATTCACATTGTTATCCACCCCCAAGCATAATTATGTTAAGTGAATTCGTGAATTCGACCCCGACCCGGCGTGTAGCCATACGGTAAACTGAATGACGTAGTCACCGCAACGTAACCACAACACAACAGGCTGCTGCTGACCTACAAGAGGCTCCGTCGCGGCTCGAAATTAATGTAGACGACCCCAGTAAGGAACAATACTACAACAGTAAGTTCGGGACTACCAGGGAAGTCGGAAGAGAAGGATCACTCACGAAACCCCGGGTTCGTGACACCCGAGTATACCGGAAGGAGGTATACCCCTTGAGGTTTTCAGACGGCTATCATTGGCTTAGGAGGGACACTCCTAGTTACCAGGGAGCTCCATGAGGAGGCTGATAGCTGTCCTAGGTGAGGTACCGTAGTACAACACCCTGTTACTCTTCCCCAGAGCCGCACAGAGGCACGACAAAGGTGAATCATTGCAACAACCCCCCGCATAATTATGTTAAAAGAAACATGTTCTGATCATCACTAGAATTATCTTAATATCTTTTGTTAAATATCATTATAATATAATTTTAATATTTCCGTTCTGCCACCCGGTTCGCAAGGGGTTAAAGCAGGGGTCGGCAACCTGTTTGTCCTTAAGGGCGCAATACTAAATTTGAAAATCACCGAGGGCGCATATTTTACAGATAATCAACAGGTATAAATAGGCAT
This sequence comes from Pardosa pseudoannulata, assembly GCA_032207245.1. Taxonomy (NCBI): domain Eukaryota; kingdom Metazoa; phylum Arthropoda; class Arachnida; order Araneae; family Lycosidae; genus Pardosa; species Pardosa pseudoannulata. Next base: position 62,253,268 of record CM063503.1, read on the forward strand.
TAAAAAAACAGATTTTTTATAACTTTATTTTGTTGGTGTCATACATAATGATACATATAATTCAGTGTGAAACTTGGGTGTCCATGTTTTCAGCTCATTTCTTATAATTGGGGATTGCAACGTGTTTATAGCTGAAACTATTTCTTTTTTATTTTTAAATTCTTCAAAAAGGGAATCAGCAGCTTCTAACATGGCTTCTTTCACTATTTCTCCATCTGTAAATGGTTTTTTATTCTTAGCTAGAAAATGCGATATTTTATATGACGCGATCGTTGCTGCTTTATGTTGTTGCAGTGGTTTAGTAAAAAAACTTTGCTGGTTAGTTATTGAAGATTTTAAAGAAATAATTTTTTTTCTTCTAATTTCAGAGTTCTTTGGATAGTTACTATCAAAATTGGTATGAACGGTTTTAAAATGACGTTCAATATTACTTTTCTTGGAAATCGCAACTCTATTATTACACAACAAGCAAATACACTTCCCTTTGTAATCAACGAAACAATATAGATGTTCCCATTCATAGTTAAAATAATATGTTCTTTTTCTTTTACATTTATCCATGAAGGGTTTTGAAAGAAAAGAATTATTTCGGATTACTTGGTATTTTTAAATGCACTGTTTACGCGTGGTCTATTCTAAATACGATCACACACTAACAAAAAAATGCGTGCGTGTTATTAGATACGCTCAAGGTTAGCAAACTGCTAATCTGTGCACAATCATAAACTCAACTGACTACTTGCTGTATATCGCCGTTTGACAAGAATAAGTAAATCGCTCTGGCTATCCTACATTTACATTAGTCCAGCGAGGGCGTATTAAAAATCTCTCGGGGGCGCCATGGCGCCCGCGAGCGCCGCGTTGCCTACCCCTGGGTTAAAGCATTTATCTCGACCCTGTGTGGCTAAGAATTTTCCCTTGATTGGTGTTAATTGTTTAAAATAAAAGAAATTAAATCAAATTCATAGAAGAAGGAAATTTTTCAGCTAATTACTTGTATTAGTATATGTAAAACAATATCTTATTGATAAAAAAAAAGATTAGAACGAGCGAAAATAATTTTCAGAGCTAACCAAAGCTAAAACGATTCCTTATGTTTGGGAAGTTAATTTGAATTCCAGCATGAGGAAATTAGTTTATATTTTAACAATTTTTAACTGTTAAAATTCTACAGAAAATAACTGGTATAATTATCAAAGCATGCTTTCAAACGTTTTATTATACCTTGTTAACTGGGCTAATCCTTCTAGTTTAGATAGTTCTCTCACACTTAAAATAACATTAAATACAACATGCACACCGTTTAAAGAGAAAAAGCTATCGTTAAGTTGAAAAAATTTGATATTACGATCATGTATTAAATAAATAATGCACTGAAATATTAAATAATTGTTATCTAAATCATTCTCCGAAACTCATGTTCTACCCCAAATCTTGTTGACCATATAACAGATTAATTGTCTCTTCGAAATAAAGATAAAAAATATTAATTAATTAATTAATATTCTATTATATCATTATACATAATTCAATTATTTTAATTTTCCAATATACGAAATGATGATATTTTTTACGTTGGAGCTTGAAACCTTTGTTCAAACTTCCATTCCAATATTAATAGCTGTTTAGGAATTGTTTACGATGCCGAAAAATTAATATTTAAATGACGATTACCCATCCACCATTGAATAATTAAAATTACTGTATGATATAATTATTAAACGTGTATTTAATTAATAATTACATTTGCTACATAATTAATAGCGTTCACATTCTAAAAAAATGAAAAACTCCGATTCGTAGTTTCCCTAATGTCCCTGAAGCTTATAACTCTTTAAGGACGACAAGAGAAGATGATTTTACGACCCTTAAGTCCTAAAGTTTTCAGCAGGTGAAAATGTAAAATGGACTGTCCCATTCTCCCCACCCTCTCCCTTCTTCCCAAAAAATGGACGAGGTAGGGAGTTGCCTTTTACTGGTAGAATCTGTGTGTTCGAATCCAACAAATTATATAGATTTCTACTGTAACGTTCAGATGTAAATGCCAGAGTTATTAGCCTTGTTTAGTATAAAGAATACTGTAATACCAGTCTACCTACCAGCCACAATTTAAATATAAATTTCGTATATGAGTTCACGCAATAATATAAACATACACACTCATATCGAAAATATACAAAATTTAAGCTCATTTTTATACGTTTTTGCAGAATTTATTAAATAAGAGTATTTTTTAAATTAAGAACTGCAAACTTATTAAAACATTTGTGAGTATAAAAAATTAATAGCTCTAAAACAAAGAAAAGTCTTAAATAATAACTATAAAATTGAAAGTATTCTAAAAACAAAAGAAAGTAAATCATAGTGTATAATTCATTTCCTCTGTCCCGTCCTAATTATGACTAATTCAGTGTATTGCTTTTTATTTTCACCACGTTATTAATAAAATTTATTTAAGAGAAAAATTATGCATTGAATCAATAATAAAAACAAAACTGTTTAGCTAAAAATCTATAATTTTTAACTAAGCTTATGTATAAATAAAATACATTTAAACTAAACTTCAACACACACACACACACACACACACACACACACACACATATATATATATATATATATATATATATATATATATATATATATATATATATATATATATATATATATATATATATATATATATATATATATATATATATATATACATATATATATATATACACATATATATATATATATATATATATATATATATATATATATATCAGCATAATATAAGTTTAGAATTATATTAGAGAATAAAAAGAAAGTAAAAATTCATTGCTAAGGAAAGCACCTCAAAATGTGGTCAAGCTTTGCTATAGGCAGTAATCAATCAAACTGTCAACTGGTCATAAAGGCGGGGTAGGTGAAAAGAAGACCCCTGCTAGACATACCTATCACCCCTATTTTCGATCCTTCCGCCCATTCCGGCCAAGCCGGTCTTTAAGTGCTTCGGCCGGTATAGGCCGGAGTCGTTCCCAGGGAGATAAAAAGCGGGGAATAAAGAGTGAAAAAGATAGTGTTGAACCACGGATGCAAATGCTTCGAGATCTTAGCTGTAGGGTTGTGAGTTCAGGACCCAAGCCGTCTAAAGACAGTCCTGTTCGCTACTGGCGAGTGGGGCACTTAAAATAAATTTGTAATCACAATGTCCACGAAGCTCCAATGATACCTTCAAAGATGGTAGGCCAAACAGGGAATCCTGATTAATCATTGCTTCCAAATTATGACTACCATTATGTGCTTAAGGTCGTTCTTTCACTGTAGCTGTGCTCTTTAACGGGATTCTTTTCTCTAAAATAAGTAACGTCAGACTCAGTAGCTTGGCTCGTCCAAGAAGCATTAGTAACAAAAACAGGAAAATGGATTGAAACCCATCAAAATAAGAATACGATAATTGGTAGTTCCATCATTTATTTATTTTTTATTAGTAGGAATTGCATAATCATTCTCAAGATAGCACAGTATTAGATGTGCACTCTTTGCTACAGAACAGCAACAAATGCTCATGGTGTAAGAAAATATACATTTACATACGGTGGGGAGAAAAGTGCCACCCGAGAGCAATATCTTTTTATCTACATCTAACAGAGAGAAGATTTCGCTGTGAAAAACTTAGTAAGCTATGTAATTTTGAAATTTGCCAAAGAAACATTACCAGATAATTGCAATCATTGGTAATTGCATCATTTATTTATTTTCTTATTAATAGGCATATCATTCTCAAGAAAGCACAGTATTAGATATGAACTATTTGCTACAGAGTATATAGAAAATATAAATTTACATACGGTGGGGAGAAAAAAGCCACCTGATAGCAATATATTTTTATCAACATCTAACAAAGAAAAGATTTTGTTGGGAAAACCCTAATAAGCGATGCCAGTTTGAAATTTTCCAAAGACACATTACCAGATAATTGAAATCATTGGTGGCTCCATCACTTATTTATTTTCTGATTAATAGGAAGGGCATACTCATTCTCAAGAAATCACAGTATTAGATATGCACGCTTTCCTACAGAACCTCAACAATTGCTTAGAGTATATAGAAAATATACATTTACATACGGCGGGGAGGAAAGGGCCACCTGACAGCAATATATTTTTATCAACATCTAACAAAGAAAAGATTTCGCTGTGAAAACCTAATAAGCGATGCAATTTTGAAATTTTCCAAAGACACATTACCAGATAATTGCAATCATTGGTGGTTCCATCATTTCTTTATTAATAGGAAGGGAATAGGATATATATATATATATATATATATATACATACATATATATATATATATATATATATATATACATACATATATATATATATACATATATATATACATATACATATATATACATATATATACATATATATATACACACATATATATACATATATATATATATATATATATATATATATATATATATATATATATATGAAACATAGCGTGGCCTGCTATGCTTCGAGGATGTAGCGTGGTCGAAAAAAGAAAAAGAATACGATTTTTCAGGATAAGTTTTGCAGCATCTTTATTAGGCAGCGTACAGAGCAAAAATCCAACAAAGGATGGTCGCACATTCTTATATAACCTTAGGGACGCTAATCGCTTGAGAAAGGAATTTGTTACTCTTCAAATTATAAGTGCTTTTAAGTGCTCTTAACCATCAAAATAGATTGGCGAGTTAAGCTCGCCCACAGGAAGGAAACAAAAGAGTTTAACGCCAAAAGGCCACTAAAAAGGTGAAGAAATTGCGGATTTAGTGGTTTTTTAAATAGAGGAGTTAGTAATTTTAGTTTAGGATTAAAGTATTAAGTTTTTCACTACACACACACACACACACACACACACACACACATATATATATATATATATATATATATATATATATATGTCTAAGAAAATCTAGGCATGTCAATTTAAATAGCTGTATTCGAATTTCGAGATTTCTTAATAACATATTTGTATCTACAGAGTAATTAATTTATACGAAACTCGCTTGTATGAAATATTCAGTTAGATGAAGCATTTCGTGTTCCCTGGAGAAACTCTCATAAAGCGAGTGCACTATTTTAATCACTTATTCGAATATTCAGTTATACGAAATACAATGGGACTCGTTTAAAATTTTTTCCAAGGTACCAAGAGTTTAAAACTTCCTACAGGAGAAAAATAGAATAACGTATAAAAAATATTTTAATCTAAATTTTAACTGTACCTCTTTTTATCACCTCTATGTGTATTATCTTAGACATATAAAGCTACTTTACAATGAAAAATAAATCTGACCTAATAATTTAATTTCGAATGTAATTTTCAAAACATCTTAAATAATCTTTTTAATGAAGATTGTTTCAAATGGTTTAAACATTAAGGAAAACATTAGGTACATATGCAGACTAAATGAAACTAGAAATAATATCATTATATTAATTTACCTTAACCTTTTCTTTTTTCCAGAGAATTCATGCTTGATTTCCTTGTAACAGATTTACAGTTAATATCTATAACGTTCATCCCAATTTAGTATGATTCGTGAAAAGGATGAAATGGGCTTCGCTTATAAAACGTTGTACTTCCTATATCCTTTTACGCAGGGTCAAAACTTCCTAATTTCCAACAACTGTAACTAGAAAGAAATTATGTTTATTGCTATTCTATATTATTATTCACCTCTTCTACAAATATATCCTTTGTATCTCTGTTCGGTTACAAAGTTATCAATTTAGCCTTACAGCGAAATGGAAAGGGAAGTTAAGAGTGTCAACCCCCCCCCTTGAGAATCTGTAGAGGGCGCTCCTCGAACCCAATGTGGGGAGAGGACCCCCCTATGTTTTTACCCATTTTCGGGGAGAATTGCTGCCTTGGCAATAGGGGTAAGACGTGCCTTGCGTCTTTTCCTCCTTTATTTTTGTTAAGTTTTAAATGAACTAGCTTATTTGATTTATTTAATTACTTTTGGAATCTTATTTTTTGAACTCATCGCTGAGCTATCTAAAGTTTGGTAAATATTACTAATAATCTAAAGCCCATAGGAGGATAAATATTAATTAATTATGACTAATTTAGTAAGTCTAAACCGCACTCCCGGTGCTATAAAAATGAAAGTGAATCGTTTAAAAACTTCTTGATAGAACTCGAGAGGATTTAATTCTTGTGCTGTATGTATCAATGTATCAAAGATCAACTTGATATAGGATATACTTCAAGAACTTTCAAATGGATACATTTCCTTGCCAAAAGACACTGATCCCGGAGACTATTTGTAACAATTTGCTGGTTTAGAAGACACCTTGGATGATTTAGAGGTACGTGCCAAATATCTCCTTTTTAAACCGAAAACAAAAAGTGACTTTACTTTCGGAACCCTATCATTTTTTGGATCCATCGCTGAACTATCTATAAAGAGGATATAAAACTTCTTAAACGGCAAAATATTTGTCGGTATACCAATTTATTAAGCACGCCAAGTGCGGCCGATATCGCCAAATTCTAGAACCCCGATTTCTAGCAACCTTTGCTCATCTTTTCGGACACTCTCGCCACCCCCGGAAAAAGGTAGGGGTGTCAATCTGCACCTTTATTTTAGAGTACTGGGGTTTTCCCCAGTACTCTAAAATGATTAGACTATTTGGCAGTTATTGGTTCTTGTAATTAACAATACTCCAAAACCGCTGAATTAGGATTTTTAAGCGTTCATTTTGGCAGCATTGTTATTATTTTACATGCGATTTCAAAGTATATTATTTTGAAGGGGAAAAATAAGTTTGAAATGTTACTAATGTCAATACAAATACAAGGTAAGTTTTTAATGTATTTAAACGAGCTTTTTGTACTGTCAAATAAAAAGATTGTATCCTCCAAATACACGGAATACTTAACTTTACTTAACTTAGGTAAGTGCGGTGTTATTATATTTCTCATATTTTTTCAAACTTTTTTATTCAAAGTTGTGTCTAAATTTAATACAAAATGAAGCTTAAATAATATAATATGATAATAATATTATTTTAAAATAACATTATTTTATAACGTATTACATTATTATTTAAATTATATTATTTCCGCGATTGCTAAAAGTGATAGGCTAAATAATAAACGTGATATTATTACGGGTATCTACCAGTATTACTGTTACGGGAGGTCAAGGGGGGGGGAGAGATTTTCCTCCCTTGGCTAAGAAAAATCATTTAACCCCTCATTTTCTTTAAAATTTTAAAGTAATAATTTCTAAAATTAGTTTGCAACGTATTTTATTACTTTATAATTATTTGACAGTTAAAAAAAAATCTCAATAAAAAGAAACAGTATTTTATAAATATAACCATGTATTTTATAAGCGTAACTAAATATAACCATGTGATGCTTATATTTTGCTCAATTTGTACCTATTGCGGAAATTCCGCACTGTTTAGTTCAATAAACAGAACAAAAGCGAGTTTAAATACAATAATTACTCAAGTTTGCATATGTATTCACTTTTCAAACCCTTTTTTTTCTTTTGTTCAAAATATGCTTTGAAACTGTGTATAGAACTTAATACAAGACGAAACACAAAATGTAAACATCACTTGGCGGCAATTTGGCGATCATTTGGACAAAAGTATAGCCTAAACATGGCCCACAGAACTGGGATTCTACCATGGAACGTTCTAAGCAGGAACACTTCTTTAAAATATGTCACTGTATTCATTTATACGATGAAATTTTTGATTTCCTGGCGTAAGGTATTTTTGCCAGGACAGTGGCAAAAACTGGAAAAAACCGGCAAAAATGGCGAAATCTAGAAAAATTGGCTGGATTTTTAAAATGTACAAATTAATAATTAATAAATAACAAAATAATAACTAATTTTGTACATAATACATTTGAGACTTAAATCAGAATATTAATTAGGTATTTCATTAGTATTAATTTGATAATTTAAACAAATGTTAACAATGAAAATACAATATTCTATTTTTGTAAATAAATTTTTACGATGGAGGCATGGGATCAAAAATATTTTCTTTCTTTATCAATTTAATCTAGTTATGTTGTCTTTCATTGTAATGTGTATATATACATATATAAGATATATATATTATATAAGTACTAAAAACGTTTAAACCTACAGTTTGTAGGGGAAATAAGCTAATAATTACATTAAAAACAACATTGCACATAAAAACTTGAAAAATCAATCTTCATTTTATTTTTTATTTATTTATTTATTTTTTTTTGTGTGTGTGTGTGTCTCTAGGTAGTATAGATTTAGATTACTGTTTCAATAACGCATAGAATATTCTATGTTAAAAAAAACATTATATTATGTATTTTTAGATTAGAATTAAAATTAGTAAAAGTTAAAATTGTTACATCCCAGTAAATAAAACATATCCATTTTTGCCACTTGGCAAAAAGTGGCAAAAATGTATTTTTCTCAGGACAGTTTTTTCCATGGTTTTTTCCACCTTTGGCAAAAATGTGGCAACCCTAATGAAAGATATGCATCTTTTCTACGAATTTGTTCATCGTTTTCCACAATTTTGTTTTTTCAATTTTCGCTCTCTTTTTTATAAGGGGCTTGTGACAGTTTACATTTGGGACTGGCTCTGAGAGGTACCGCTCTGGGGCATTTCCATTCGTTTCTTATTCTTTCTTTCCTCCCACAGCCCTCTCCAGTGTTGCCAACCTTCACAGGCAAAATTATGGATTCTAGGTCCTAAAATTATGGCATTGGCTTATAAATTGTCGTACATTTTTGTAATTAGTTCAAAATAGTGTTAATAGAGGGCGCTTGTACGATATATTTTTTAATCAATTGAATCTTAATATCAGATAGATTTTAAAATTATGGAAAAACATAGAAATGGCAGAATTTTTATTATTTACCATTATGCAACTTTGTAACCGATTATTTAATAATCGGTTTAATTACTAAAAATACCATATTTTAGTGAAAACTGCAATAGAATAAGTAAATTGCAAAATTACTTCTAATTATCCATAATTATGTAATAATTAAAGAAATATCTCCAGTATAATCGTGAATATTCAGTAATTTTGCATTTAACAATTTTGTGTTTTGTGTATTTAAGTATAAGAGTGATTTAAATAATTTTAAATAACTAACAGATTAAAACACTGGTCATAACCATTTTTAAAATTCTTTATTTTATATTAGTTTCAAATAATATCAAGCATTAGTACCTAGGTCATATTCAATTTCACAAATATACATTTTTTTTTTTTTTTTTAAATAATTGACACTTTTCCTTTTATTATTACACAGTACAGATGACCTTTCTCAACTTCTGTTACAGGATTATTTACTTTTATTTAATGAAGAAGCACCTCAAAACTGCTCCTTAAGCTGCTCTAAAATCTACAACAATAATTATTTGATGGGAAAAAGTGATAAAAAAATTAATTAGACATTCTCAATTTTTTGATGTTGCTTTTTATAGAGTTACAGTTAAATTACCTGTTCTTTTAATTCTCCATTAGTCTACTTTTGATAGAGCGCTGCTCTTCGGAACCGGAGTTCGCGGGTTCGAATCCCGCTGCGGGCATGGATGTTTGTAGCCGTTCGGAATCGGCTTTAAACTGTAGGTCCCGGTCTCATTAGCCCTCGTGTGCAAAACAGTAGACCGTAGCGCTCCAAACCAAACCAAACCTAGTCTACTTTTGGTTTATCGTACAAATCAGGAAATTATCGTAGAGTTTTTCAGAATTATGTCACATAATTTTGAGATTATTTTTCATCGTACAGAGTCTTAAGTTATCGTACATATACGATAATTATCGTATGGTTGGCAACACTGGCCCTCTCTTGTTCGTGAAGGTCATTTCCCCTTTCCTGCGACCATACGTCTCCCCCCCTCTCCCTTTTGATTGGCTGTAAAGTCCCTAATTCTATTCTGTTTGCAATACGTGTTATTTTACGTTTTCACGGAGTAAACAGACGATGAATAACAGGGAAAGATGCCCGCTTCCTAAACAAGGAAAAATAAAAAATTTTAAAGATGTTGAAGATAACCAAATCAAATAAAAATTGAAATGGACAAATTTTAAAATCATATTGTCAACCTTTGACACCATTGTAGGGTAGAGAGATGAATTCGAGGGGAATTTCATGAGAGCTCCTCCTCCGATATAAACGGACAGTTAAGGGACTCCTTAGCCGGACGGCTTTATCCCTGATTCTTAAAGTAAACAGTAAGCAGGGTAAACACTATAAGGTACTATTATGTTTAAAAAAATTAGAAAAGGAGTAATTTAAAGGTGCCGGTCATTAGAAGGTGGGTTAGGAAAAATCAGTGAGAGATGTGACTTAAATTGTAACTACCTGTAAAGATACAACATTATCTGAATAATACCCTGAAAAGAACGTTGTGGTTAGTATACACGGTGCGAAACACTAGATGGAGTCTTACGGTCAAATATTAAACATCAAACATAGTTAGGTACACTATCCAGCTCCATAATAATAATAATACACATTTTTTTTATTTATTATTTTTTTATACAACACATCATTTTACGGCACAACATATAACGAGAGGGACAGGGGGTGAAGTAATAAGAGCTAATAGGGTAATTAATATAGAGAATCTATTGTCAGTAAAGCATCGCGGCACGTGGCCGCTTAGAGTTATTCGGGTTATTATACTCATAGTCTGGGAGTTCTGCAATTATTTCATTAGGTAGACTAGTTATTTTATTATAAAAATTATTAGATGATCTTACACAATATTGTTTGAAAGTTAAAATATTAAAGTCGCGTCTTATTACTTCGTTGGATTACTTCGATATTATCAAGATGGACAAAAGATGGCCGATTGGCGGGTTTCAAGAGGCAAATGAATGGAACAAACTAAAATTACCGATTCTTTTTGATACACAAAATGGGTAATTTTACGAATATGACGTGATCCATGTCCACCAGGGCCGTAACCAGGTGCTTTGGAGCCTTTGGCAAAAAACTGGCAAGCCTTCCTGCCACCAAATATGGTATATATATATATATATATATATATATATATATATATATATATATATATATATATATATATATATATATATATATATATATATATATATATATATATATATATATATATATATATATATATATATATATAGTATATATATATATTTTTTTTTCTATATTATATATTTAAATGAACTCACAAAATATTTTGTCAATTCTTAAAATACTCCTAGTATACTAAATTTTTAATTTTTTCTTCTATTTTTACATTTATTAATACTTAAAAATATTTTTGAACACTCTGGAGGTATTATTTCGCTGATAAGTTGAATAGTTTATTGAACGGAATATTGTTTATTTGTACGTTGAATTTTCCTCAAAATTAACGAATTTCTAAATTTAAGATTATTTTTAATAAATTTAATAAATTCAAATTTTTAAACGAATAACCGGATTTATATAAAGGCATATTTGGAGTATTTGGTAAACATTTTGTAAGAATCTATAATAAGTTTAGACTCTAGAAGCATTTAAAAAAAATAAGAAAAATCATTATAAAAATTTTAAACACATCTTATTTTATAATGAAAAAATTATTTTTCAACATTCCTTATTTCTACTGGGGGCGAATCGCCCTCTTTTGGACCTCAATTTCATCACGGTGCTGTGCCAATATGACTGATGCGCCCTTGGCAAATGCCGTCTTTGCCACCCCCTAGTTACGGCCTTGATGTCCACAGTAGCATACTGAGCTGAATATTAACGTCTCCCTTGCTCTTTGTTTCAGAATTTTACTTTGTATTATTCTTTACAAAATATGCGAGAGAGTTTTCTTTTAACTTGTGTTATCTATTGTAACGTACTGGATATATGGTAGGCGAAGCCGTCAATGAAACAGGCTAGAAAACTGTTTAATCTAGACTAAATATTTTATTCAGGTGAATAAATTATATACAGCTATGTACAGATTCAGTAGATTTCTAAATATTATGGGATCTCGTGCTGAGATAACATTCACACAATAAGGATACGTTGGTACTGGGTACAATGTGGCTAGGTCTTCTAAATCACTGGAACAGTTCACTAATTAGTGCCGGTAATAAACGCTGACACTATCACCTCCGGGCTGACGATTTGTACAGTCGGCTTTCACACCAAGGTTCGGAAGATCAGAGTGCGTATCAAGCTAGGGTTTTTGAAGGAAACTCGGGATGCAAGACGATCCAAAATGAGAGCAAGGGTCACTCTCAGCTACCTACTTCTATGCACGAAGTAAAGAAAATAGTAAAATAACGGGAATGGGATTCCCAAGTCGAAGGTCGACTTCTTAGCAAACAGAGACGCTGGCGGTCTCTAAACAAGCAAACTCCGGAAATCGGAGAGACGAGCGGACTCCTCTCGAGCTCCACACAACAGCTCCAAAAGCAACTCTCAAGAAGAAAAAGCCCCGTCTTGGCTCCGCCACTCTTCTTTTATAGCGGTCCCGGTTCCCTTCACCCGATTCTTCTGGAAACTTCTAGAACCAGGATGATGCAATCTTGCGGTCACTTCCCGCCTGAATCAGCTGTTTCGTTTCCATATGTGGCCGAAAAGCCGTCTTTAAATCAGCCGACCCAAACAACTTAATTGCCTTTTTCGCTACCGCTAATGGGCGCACATGTGGCACTGTAATTATTTACAATCATTTCACCGAGTCTTTTCACTCAATAGTCTCACAAAGTCTCAGACGCGCTGGCTCCAGCACACGGACAGTTTTCAATTAAGTCCGGGACCTAGTACACAACGTGTATTGTTAGGGCCACCCGTTTCTACCTGCAGCTAACCATAATTGTCCTCTGCAAAAGGTCAACTTCTGCTCCTCTTTCTAGGTCATGTAACGGATCGTTACACTATAAAAAAATCATAAGAACACCAACTCTAATACCTATTTCCGCACAACATATCGCACTTCGTATTATACAGCTTCACCTCGTGCCACGACAATCTGACTGTGGTAATGAAAGGTAAAGTATCAGTCGACCGGTTGATACAAATATAGAAAAAAATGAAAGCTGTACGAGAAAATTTTGTTCCAACAAAGCGCCATTGTGTCTAGCCTGACCGATATGCAAAGACTAGAGGACTCTAATTTTCGCTTATATAGAAGAATAATGGGATATATCATTAACGCAAAATTCTAAATACGAAAAATTTAAAATCCGAAATACAATCTGTGTAAAATAACGTTATGAATTCTACAAAATAAATTTCATTATTATTTTGAAAACAAATTTTAATTTTTAAAATAATTATGCTGATATATATACAATATATAATATGTTAATATATTAATATACGAAGACTTCGAGGGTAAAATAATCGACAGTTGACACAAGTATAGAGAAAAATGAAAATTGTATGAGAAAATTTTGTTCCCAAAGCGTCATTGTGTCCAACCTGACCAATATGCAAAGACTAGAGGACTCTAATTTTGGCTTATATAGAAGAATAATGGGATATATCAATGCAAAATTCTAAATACGAAAATTTTAAATCAAAAAAAAAAACCTGCGTAAAATAACGTTATGAATTAATTCTACATAAATAAAATTTCATTATTATTTTGAAAACAAATTTTAATTTTTAAAAGAATATGATGACATATATACAATATATAATATGTGTTAATATATTAATATACGAAGACTTCGAGGGTAAAACAGTCGATCATTGATAGAAGTATAGAGAAAAATGAAAGTTCTATGAGAAAATTGTGTTCCCAGAAAAGCGCCATTGTGTCCAACCTGACCGACGTGAAGACTAGAGGACTCTAGTTTTAGTTTATATAGAAGAATAATGGGATATATCATTAACGCAAAATTCTAAATACGAAAAATTTAAAATCAAAAAACAACCTGTGTAAAATAACGTTATGAATTAATTCTACATAAATAAAATTTCATTATTATTTTGAAAACAAATTTTAATTTTTAAAAGAATTATGATGACATATATACAATATGTAATATGTGTTAATATATTAATATACTAAGACTTCGAGGTAAAACAGTCGACCAGTTGACACAAGTATAGAGAAAAATGAAAGTTGTATGAGAAAATTTTGTTCCCAGAAAAGCGCCATTGTGTCCAAACTGACCGACATGCAAAGACTAGAGGACTCTAAGTATGGCTTATATAGAAGAATAATGGGATATATCATTAATGAAAAATTCTAAATACGAAAAATTTAAAATCCAAAAAACAACCTGTGTAAAATAACATTATGAATTAATTCTACATAAATAAAATTTCATTATTATTTTGAAAAATTTTTAATTTTTAAAAGAATTATGATGACATATATACAATATATATGTGTTAATATAATATACGAAGACTTCGAGGGTAAAAATATGGCACATTAAATTTTCAGAGTGCTATAATTGCAATAAATGCTGATTTTATTACTCATGTTACTACTTGCATTTCAAAGAGGGTATTATGTACAAAAATGTCTATAAAAAATTATCTTATTTTAAATATTTATCAGTAAATATTTTATGAGAATATAAATCTGTTAAACTCTTACTACAATAATGTATACAATAATAGCAACAGTTTTAAGAACATTTAACTGACCTTTATGACCGTCATTAAACCGTTTAATAGACAAATATGCTCTTAGTTCCAAACTTTTTTTTTTCAACAAATATATTATATATTTCTACAACAGATCGTCGAAATTTTCTTTTGTATTTTGCGTTTTGCCCTGCAAGCATTTTTTAATTTCAAAAAAAAAATTTGATTACGCAGTTGAATAGCAAGAGTTGATAATGTTTAGCATCGTCTTTGAAAGCTCTTTGGATTTTTTCTTTTTCAGTTGCAACAACGTTTAAACTTACACATCTGGTCCAACTGGATTCTGCAATAACTGAAAAACTGCTCTGAGCATTTTTTTATTAATATATATTTCTAAAAATTATTAATTTTTTATACAGTTTTGATAGATTTTGGTCATTTAAACGTTCATTGCCGGTTTTCTCCATTTAAATGTTTTATAAGATCTTTCATAACTCCCTTTGTAACTTGCGTAGAAGCAAAATAACTTTTTTTGTAAAGCTAAAAATGTGTCTATCCAATAAAACCACACACACACACAAATGTAAATTTAAACGAAATTGGCCTTTTAAACGTGATGAGATACGTTACTGCAATATTTAGTAACATACATGTAAAATGACTATTTATTTTAACTTCCAAATAAGTGACAGTAAGGGATTCGTGATGCCTCAAGAGACTATGTCTATAGAGAATGTGCGCTTGACGTCAGGCGCAGCAAAAATTGCAGCTCAATTTCCTCGTTGGCAACACATTTGAATTGTACTTGTTATTGGGGTTTTAATTTTGTCAATTATCTGAAAATGGTAACAAGCCGTTGTACGTATGGCTGTACTAAGCGTTTCAAAAAAGGTGAAAATATTGGTTTTTATAGCTTTTCGAAAGATCCTTCATTGGGAATACTTTGGAGTAAAGCTTTAAAAGGCAAGACTGGACTCCAAGTTCTTCTTCGAGAACTTGTGGCAAACATTTTCAGAATGGTAATAAAACGTTAACCTTAATATAATGTAATAGATTATATAAAATTATTATCCTCCAAGAATTTTTTTTATTATTACTATTTTTTTTTTCATATTGCTAAGATATTTTCAATGTTTTTGTGAGAAGTACTGTACCTATAAATGTAATTATTTTTTGTCCTTAAAATGATCAGGTTTTGTACATTTTTTTATTAAGCTAGTTATAATTAAGCTAGTTATACTTTGATTATAATACTTAATAGTACTGTGTAAAGTGTTTAATATTTAAAAAATATATATAATTTTGTAAGAGATAAAAAAAAATCTATTTTGAATTACTTGGCCAGTTTCTGGTGCTTCCTTCCCGTTCCCTTAAATAAAATTTAGTTTTGTATACGTGATCCATATCGAAGCTCATAAGATACAATGAAAAGAAGTAATGTTTTGCCAACAAATGTTGAGTTGTAGTCAGCATTCGTATTTGTTTACAAACATGCCCTTTCTTTATACATTTTTTACTTTTACGCGTTCCTTTTTTCTATTTTTTTTAGAGAGAAATAAGTTAAATAATTATGCTTTTTCTTTTCTGCCGAAAGACAAAAAAGAAAAAATTCTGAAGTGAAACGCTTCTGTGATTACGAATGCTGGCTCTCACAGTCTACGGGGATTATTTTCATTAAGCTGTCTGGGTACATATATGAAAAAATTGCGAAGGTTCTTTATCAAGGTGAACTTCATCCTTTTGTTTTTAATGAGTGACACAAGAATTTCGTATGCAATACGGCAACAATTTATCTTGAGTTTGGATTTCAGGAAATCTAGAAATAAGCGGGGTAATAAACCACTTAACCCTTTCTTCTTTCTCAATAATCTCGGATTGAAAATTACTTCCTCAGAATATATTGTGATTCAGATCCAAAAATTTGTGTGGGTCTTGTAAACGCCTCGCACGTCCCCGGCTGCACTTTCTGAAGTCTGCACGCCTCGTTCTATACCTGCCCGCCTATTTTTACTGGAGCAGGTATCTTGGGTTCGCTTAAAGCCTATGTGGCCGACAATTAATCACAGCAGCGACAAAACTCTGGGTTAAACATTTATTATTAAGACTTGTTAAAATATATATACACCGCAAATCATACCCAAACAGGGCTCAAATAAGACCGAGGACAAAAATAAATAGTGCCGAGCGGAAACACCTCTCTCGGTCTCAACTCCTTTCAGAAGAATGTCCGTTCCCCGTCGCTCCGACCGGGCATCTCCTTTTCACTCCTCTTCGTGAGGGCCGGGGGGGGAATCCCCCCTCGGTCAAGTTTTCGCCTCCACGGGAAAAAATGTCCTTTTCTGCAGCTGGCGGGGGTGGCATCCATCGCCCCCCCTCATGTTGAACCTTTACCAACCCTCTCTCGGGGTGTCCGTCTTCGGCCGCCGAAACAAAAACAGGGGCCCATGTAACACCAGCTCGAATCTTGAGTCTAGTATTACAGGTCTGTTCCGAAAATTATAAAAAATAGTTTTTTTTTTCCCAAAAATCTTGAAAGAATCTTCCAAAAAATCTGTTTCTGAAAATTAAAAAGAAAGTTTTTTTTAAACCCTCTTCCACTTCAGATAAAAAATGTATAAAAGAATTTTGAAGATAATCAGAAAATTATATCTTCTCACCCATTTTTCTTTTCTGTCGTTTCCACAAATATTTTTTCCACCGAAGAACAGTAATAACATGTTATGTGATTTTCTTTTTTAAAGTAATATGTTAAAATTTAAATTTATGTACTGAAAAAATTGAATTTTTGTTTTCTAGATAACCAACACACACACTGATATGTGTGTTTGTACTATTTTATACAGAACACAATTATAGTTGAAACTCTTTAATAATGTTATATATATTATGACATTGATATATTGATAAAAGATATATGATAATATTAAAATTCAGATATCATCCAGCTCTAGTTTTGACATCCAGAAATTAACCTGAATATAGTTTTTGTGGTAACCCCTTAACGTGTACGCTCGTGTTAACTCGAGCGCGCTAAACAAGCCAAACTGTGCACACTCGAGATAATTCGAGCGGCGGTGTACTTTGTGTTGCTATAATTTTTTACACTCGAATGCAATATAGAATTGAATATAACAATGTGAAAGCAAAAAACAAACAATCATTTTGTTGATAGTTATCATTTACATATAATTGTAAGCTATAAAACGTATTTATTCAAGTATAAAATATATATATATATATATATATATATATATATCATATATATAATATATATATATATATATATATATATATATATATATATATATATATAGTATATATATATATATATATATATATATATATATATATATATATATATATATATATATATATATATGTCAGGATTCAAATTGTAGATTAATTTTAAAAGATTTTAATTAGGGATTATTTATTGAGAGTGACGTGGCGTGAGGAGTTAGCCACATAAATACGGCTCATGCGCAGTAATCTAGGGCAGAGAGCACATTCTGCAGACAGAGCTGTGGCTACCCGAGGCAGCTAAGCCTGCCTTTGTTAAAAGTTGGGCGCCAATGTGCGACGCCATTGAAGATGATTAATGAGTAGTTTGCTCTGAGATTTCAATAAAGCGATGAAAATGTACTCAGGACTCTAGTGTCGTTTAGTGGGACCTGACAAAGAGTCGCAAGGAATTTACCTACGCGAGGAAAGATTTTTTTTTTTTTTTTTTTTTTTTTTTTTTTTTTTTTTTTTTTTTTAAAGATGGACAACGACAACGATAACTCACTTCTACAGCCAGCCGTCACGATGACAAAGTAGTAGTCATGTAACGGTAACATTTCGATATATCAACAGAAGTTTGTGATTTAGCGAGTGGCAACAAAAAGAGCTGTTATCGTGATAGCTTTGTTGTTTTGAGTTGGTAAGAAGAATACAGCGACATTTTAATAGAATAAAAATATGTTTTTGTGAATGAAATGTAGTGATTATGACATGCACACACACTGCCTATCAAGTATAGAGATTTCCCACTACAGTCATGCCTAAATTTACGAGTGAAAATTACAGATGTATCACGTCTTTCTTGGATTTTTTCGAGCGACGCTGTGAAGAGATAACAAATGACGAGGGTTTCAAGAAAAAAAACTTTACCTATTTACATACTCATTATTTTGTATTCTAACCCTGTATTTCAACGTCACTCTGCATTCGCATAAAAATGCATTTGAAATTTTATTTTCTCTTAATAACATTCAAACTAAAAATTTGAATTATATCAAAAAATAGAATATGCAATGGTGAACAATATATTTTGTTTATTCAATGCTAATATAGTATCCCTGATATCACACTTTATATTATAAAATGTTTTTTTTGGTTAAATTTTTTAACAGGCCTTAAAATTCTTATTGCTTTAGAATACCTACACGTCTTCATGTTTATAGAAAAAACTCTAAAATTTTTCGTCAATCTGGCATTCTCTTAGAATACTCAGAATTGTATATTTTGCGTTTGAAAACACAAGACAGACATAATTATTTAGTTCTATAAGCAATATATTGTAACGTACTGGAGATATGGTAGGCGAAGCCGTCAATGAAACAGGCTAGAAAACTGTTTAATCTAGACTAAATATTTTATTCAGGTGAATAAATTATGTACAGCTATGTACAGGTTCAGTAGATTTCTAAATCTTCTGGGATCTCGTGCTGAGATATCAT
The DNA here is from genome assembly GCA_032207245.1 of Pardosa pseudoannulata. Taxonomy (NCBI): domain Eukaryota; kingdom Metazoa; phylum Arthropoda; class Arachnida; order Araneae; family Lycosidae; genus Pardosa; species Pardosa pseudoannulata. Next base: position 62,272,570 of record CM063503.1, read on the forward strand.
TCACACAATTACGATGCGTGGGTACAATGTGGCTAGGTCTTCTAAATCACTGGAACAGTTCGCTAATTAGTGCCGGTACGAAACGCGGACACTATAACCTCCGGGCTGACGATTAGTACAGTCGGCTTTCACACCAAGGTTCAAACGCTCAGAGTGCGTATCACGCTGGAGTTCGTGAAGGAAACTCGGGATGCAAGACGATCCAAAATGAGAGTAAGGGTCACTCTCAGCGACCTACTTCTATGCACGAAGTAGAAAAAAATAGTAAGATAACGGGAATGGGATCCCAAAGTCGAAAGTCGACTTCTTAGCAAACAGAGACGCTGGCGGTCTCTAAAACAAGCAAACCGGAAATCGGAGAGACTAGTGGACTCCTCTCGAGCTCCACACAACAGATCCAAAAGTAACTCTCTAGACGAAGCTCTCAAGAAGCAAAGCCTCAAAAAGAAAAAACTTCGTCTTGGCTCCGCCACTCTTCTTTTATAGCGGTCCCGGTTCCCTTCACGCGATTCTTCTGGAACCTTCTAGAACCAGGATAATGCAGTCTTGCTGTCACTTCCCACCTGAATCACCTGTTCCGTTTCCAGATGTGGCCTAAAAGCCGTCTTTAAATCATCCAACCCAAACAACTTTATTTCCTTTTTCGCTACCGCTAATGGGCACACATGTGGCTCAATTTATAATCATTTCCCCGAGTCTTTTCACTCAATAGTCTCACAAAGTCTCAGACGCGCTGTCTCCAGCACACGGACAGTTTTCAATTAAGTCCGGGACCTAGTACACAAACGTGTATTGTTAGGCACACCCGTTTCTACCTGCCGCTAACCGTAATTGTCTGCTGCGAAAGGTCACCTTCCGCTCCTCTTTCGTTAGGGTCATGTAACAGATCGTTACAATATAACCAGCAATTTAGAGATAAATTCACACTCTTACTACCTTAAGGTATTCGTAAGTCTTTAAAGTCTTGTTTTAGAATAAAATGCGCAGTTTCTAAAAGTGGTGGGATATTAAAATATAATCTTTTATGCGAACAATACTGCTTGAATTTTGCTTGTATTTTCTTTAGAATCAGGATGAAAATGAATTTTGATACTGAAAATGCTAGTCTGCAAATAGGAAGTTGAATTACATGTTTGACGTAATTTTAATTTCTATAAAATCTTATTACACAAATAACGACTTTTCCTTAAATAAGCCGTAATAAATACAATATAATTCAAGAGAAGCAAGTATTTGTTTAAGAAATTTTAAATAAGCAACCTAAAGTTTTTGTGGTAACGGGGAACAATTAAAAAAATGTAATTCAACAAATCATTTAAGGCACAGTTAAACACGTATTTAAATTTTAAACAGAATTAATTTTTTTTTTCAAAAGGCCTGATGGCTAAACAGAAAGAAACTGTATACTCGAAATAAGGGGAAATAATAGAAAAAAGAAACTTAATGACCGTCAAAAATTGCTGAATTCAAAAAACCTTGTAAAGGAAATGAACCATTGTTTTGGGGGAAAATCGCTGAATAATTCTTAAAAAATGTATATTGTTTTAATCTTTTGTATCTCATCAAATATTTACTCTGATTTAGCAATACACAATTCCAAGTATACAAGCAATTGTTTTACAGTTCTCATTATTTATAGGCACATTATTTCCGATTTGGAATCTGAGGAACATCTGGAGGAGTTCTGGGGAACATCATTTTTAAAATTTTATTTTTTATCTCTCCTGCTTTACAGGCGTTATTTCTTCGGACTATTTCGCGAATATTTCACCTACTAGAGCAATTTTTTTATATATATATATTGGACTGTAAGAGGGCGTATGCTTGAAAGAGTCTACTCGAGTGTAATAAAAATATTTTAAAGTGTATAAAATTAAAATAAAAATTATTGTGAAAAATATCGACCTACAATTCGCAAAAAATTTATTACTTTTAATAATAATCATTGCAAATTTTCTTGCACAAAAAATGTCTTTACATAAAGAATTTGAACCGACATTTGGAAAAATACTGTTTTTAAGCTTATGTAGTCTTTTTAAAGTAAACCAACCCAAAGATTATATTTCAGAAATAATCATGTGGAATTGATGAAATGGTAAATCAATAAAATTGCCTATTAAGCCTTACCTAGGAAATGGCATTGACTTTATATGTTTGACACAAATATGCAACACGGAGATACAAAGGGTTAAATATTACTTACTCTAACGATTATACACTCTTCCATAATTTTATCAAATGTATTTTGTTAGAGGAAATTTCTAAGCTTAAGCTTTATTTTATTTAATGCACTAGATAAAGAAAAACTACCTCATTAATTCATTGACAGACTTCAAAACTATTGTAATATTTCCCCACGAAATGATGTTGCCAATTTACTAATGATGCATTCAGTTAAATAATGATTATGCAGAGACTTTGGGTAAAGGACAGTAGGTGCCGCTTTTGAATGTGCATATTTCGGCTACATTAAGCATTTGTCTACGGTATCTTAACACATTGTATGCGGGACACGTTACTAGTACCTCTTCTGACTACCGACACTTGAGCGCGGGTCACGTACTAGTAGAGGATTTGCCGTGTACCTCTTCACAGAGGAAAATGCTTTGAACGTTACCACACTGTAAAACATTATTAGTTTTATGATTGCTCTTTTCATTTTTTTATAATGTAAAAATGTTTATATATAACATAATTCGAAGAAATTAAAACTATATACTACTATTTCTAGTTGATTTTTCATATTTACGATACTATTATAAATTTATCCACTAAAAAATATATTTTTTGTTTACAAAAATCTTATAGTTGTTATTTATATATTTATATTTATGTATATGTATATATATTTCAATATAAAACATGAAAAGTTGGTTAAAAAGTTAAATAATTTTCGATTTATTGAGATTTAAATAAATAACTAAATTTACGAGCAAAACGCCCGCTTCCGGCGTTTTGCTCGTAAAAAATTCTAAAAAATTTCAATTTTTTTTTATTTAGATCATATTTAATGTAAGAGTTGTGTTACCAAAAATCATCTAAATATTGTCAATAATCAGTTAAATGTCAGCTGTTTATTCTTCTAAAATAGGATCAAAGTTTCATTTTTTTCCAGTTTGTGAATTGTCCTCTCTATGCTTCTCCAAATTTTCACTGAAAAGTGTGAGCGCCTCCATTTTCTTTACTACAGACACAAAACTACAGACATATTAATCAATTATTCTTTTAGATATTAATTTTTTTTTTATAAATCCAGTCTGTTCTACAACATTTTGGTACATACTGTGTGTATATATATGTAAGGAAAAGAAAACTGGATAAGGAAACCAGTGTAGGCATTTTGAATAAAACCCCTTAGACACCCCAAGAAAATTCTCAGGGGTTTTTAAATCTTAAGTCAAGGGCTAAAAATTCGTGCGTCCTTTTGCTTTATCTCCTTTTTAACCCCTAACCTAAATTGACTCCTGGGCTACAGTTTACGCCCTCGGAGATGGGGTCTAACCAATTATAACTCTACATTGCCCTAGCGGACAATTTAGGAAATTCCCAAACAAAAAGGAGATGCACGCTATCGGAGACAGATTTTCCTAGAGATTTTCCCACAGATGTTGACCAGGTGTTAAGGGCCTTTTTACTTATAACTTCATGCTAGCTGACCCCTCAGTTTGTCCTGTCCCTATGATGAAGTGGGAACCCATCCTCCAACGTTATGTTAATAAAGGTCTTTAGCTGAAACGGTGTCATTTTTATGGGCCATGACTGCAACCACCCATCGTGAAGTCCGTCTTATTCAGGGCCGTAACTAGAATGTGGCAAAGGTGGCATTTGCCCCGGGCGCATCAGTCATAGGGGCGCCGAACCGTGAGGAAAATTCCGAAAGAAGACGATTCGCCCCAAGTAGAAATAAGGAAAAGTTGAACGTATTATGACCGGTATTCTGAACGTATACCGGTCAAAATCATGGCGAATATCCATATCTGTAATAAGTCATCTCTTTTCAGTACTTTTCTCATATATGATAACAAATAAATCTCTTATCACGAAGTTTTCCTTTTTTTAAAGACATCTTATTATGTTTTAAAATGACACCTCCGCACTAATGATGATTTGATGTCATATTTACTGGTGTTTAAATTTCATATTTTGTTTTATTTCCAGGTGTCTATAATAGCTTATATGTTAGGTATTTACTAATATATAGTCATCAGAAATATACGGGCGTTAATGGGTTAACTAAGTTCGACTACATAAACAAAGCATAAAGGGTGATCAAAAAGTGAGGTTATAAAAACTGCAGTGACGTATGTACATTTCATTTTATTCAAGACAAAACAACCAACTGATAGTACATGTATAAGCTTATTTTTCGACATAGTCTCTATATAGGTTTATGCACTTGCCGTTTGTTGGATGAGTTAATTGCCGTCTGAAGTAAATTAGAAGTGAATAGGCAATTCTCATTGATAAAACCAGTGTATTAAAGTGGCTTCAACAAGGGAAAAATTCCACTTTTTCGTAAGATGTCTACTCGATGTCTTTCTATAAGTTAATAATCCTGTTTGGAGCCTTTCCTGTGAAGCAATACTAAAAGTACCAACAGAGTGAGGAAATCACCATGGCCAAAGATAATATGTAAAAATTACAATTTTAATCTTCAATAACACGATGCACGAGGGAAGAGGAGATTCAAACGCGTAATATCCTACTAATAGATTTGGATTTTCCTACAAAAGATATTAATGGAAGTGGTGTTACAAGTACTAATCATCGAAGCATGACAATACTCAGTCATCCGCTTCTGCGGACTACAAAGTATAGTTTTAGTGTTGCAGTTGGCAAAATATCCCCACCACTAGACCGTAGAAGATTAGAAAAGTCGCAAAACTTCAGATGAAACAAGATTGCAATATCATAATTATAAACTGCGCATTTCCCGGAATCATCAAAGCTTTTATTGTTACATCTTGAAATTCTATGAACAGATGTCGGTAGACAGCTAACATCCTGCAAAGCATTTACTTGAACGTCTGCAAAATATCTCATAACTCTCAAAATCATGACACATTTACATACTAGTTAATCATTTACACCTGTTTAAAATCATTTGTTAACTTAACTAATTATGTTGTTTCCAACAAACACCTAACCTGAATGATCCTAACTAACATAGAATTAGTGACAAAAGAATTTTAATCAGTTTATAATTTACATAAGCTACACACATCAGCTTATACATACATATATTTTAATGCCAAACCATAAAATTTCAGGTCCATAAAAAATTGATCTGCATCAAAGCGAACACCCCGCAACTCTAAGCAAGCGTACGCTAAAAACATATTGATGTTAAGGGGAAATTATAGCTACAGTAACGCGGTAAGCAACTTTATTTCATAAATTATCATAGTTTACGTACTTTTAGGAATAATATAAAGAGCTTATATAAGGAAAAGTCACTTGACCTCGAACGATATTCAGGAAATGGTAGTAGAAAAGGAAATTACGATTGATCCCATATTTTCCCTAATTACTTGTGACAGCTAATTATGCACTTATTATTGTCAACAAAATTTTTTTAATATTATTAATTATGCAGACGTGTAGTAGACTTTAACGCTGTTTTAATGCTAATTTAATAAATTCGATGCTTAAATACTAATTGCAGCGTAAAATATTACCAATCTGCAAGTCATTACTTCCTTAGTACTTTAGAAGTAATCAAGTTTCTGACGTTGAAATGCAAATTTTTTAACTCTAATAAATTACTTTATCACTCTAAATATTTGTTGTTCATTGGCTTTACTGTTGTTCATTTGACACTTGTTCATTTGTTTTAGAGCATCAGACATGAATAGCGCGATTTTATGAAAAGTATGAACGGTTTCAATGCCCTTCCCATTCATGTTTATGATTCCCGATAGGTAACCAAAAAGTTGCTCTTCCGTTTGAAATTAAAGCCAGAATCATCATAAGTTGAGATGTACACTGCTGCGTGAAATAGCCCTATTCTAGATGAAAATCTAAAATTCCGTATTTTGATCGAAAATGAAGTCATAAACAAACGGATACCTAAACTTAACTGCACATCAAGGTTCGAAAGTTCAGAGTGCGTATCACGCTGGGGTTCGTGAAGGAAACTCGGGATGCAAGACGATCCAAATTTAGAGCAAGGGTTACTCTCGGCTACCTACTTCTATGCACGAAGTAAAAAAAAAAAATTAGCAAAATAATGGGAATGGGATTATTAAGTCGAAGGTCAACTTCTTAGCAAACAGAGACTCTGGCTGTCTCTAATCAAGCAAATTCCAGAATCGGAGATACGAGCGGTTCCTGTCGAGCTACAAAGCTACTCCCAGGAAGAAGCCTCAAGAAGAAAAAGCCCCGTCTTGGCACCGCCACTCTTCTTTTATAACGGTCCCGGTTCCCCTTACACGATTCTTCGGGAAACTTCCAGAAGCAGGATGATGCAATCTTGCGGTCACTTCCCGCCTGAATCAGCTGTTTCGTTTCCATATGGGGCCGAAAAGCCGTCTTCAAATCAGCCGACCCAAACAACTTAATTGCCTTTTTCGCTACCGCTAATGGGCGCACATGGCACTGTAATTATTTACAATCATTTCACAGAATCTTTTTACTCAACAGTCTCACAAAGCTTCAGACGTGCTGGCTCCAGCACACGGAGAGTTTTCAATTAAATCCGGGGCCTAGTATACACTTGTATTGTTAGTCCACTCGTTTCTACCTGCCGCTAACCGTAATTTTCCACGGCGAAAGGTCACTTTCCGCTCCTTGTTCTTTAGGGTCATGTAACGGATCGTTACAGTATAACCAGCAATTTTTAGTCCTACAATGTGGGGTGTGGCAGAGAGTAAAGGCGAATTAAAAACGCTATTGCTGTATTATGTCTCAACTGCTGAGGTGTAGCTGCTTAAATATTGTACCGTAAATAAGTATGCGATGTTCTGTACTGATCAAAAATGTATTCTGCATAATAACATGGAAAAAAAGAATGAGTTTTAGAAGTACATAGTTGTGAATTAAAGTTCGTCTACAAGCCCCGATTTAAGATTATTTTAGAATATTTGTGCAAAGAGTTGGAATTTCGTCTTTGAAAATAGGTGTTAAAACATATTTCTGATAGTAACCTGTTTTACTTTCCTCACTTTAAGTTTTTCTTTATAAGAGAATCCAACAATAACCATGAAACCTTTTGCACAACTTTAATTGTTTACGCTGAAGTTTTTTTCTCCTCTTTATCAGGAGAAAATCGATCTTTTTCTTGTGCTGACAAAAAAGTAAATCCTATCCTCATCAATTGTAACAATATATTTTAATTTTTACCTGCCAAATAATTTTCATACATCAATCTGCACATATTCCTACGCTAAGAAATATGTTTTGGCGTTAGGCAATGAACATAGTTTTTACTAGAACTACTTTTTTGATTAGCTTCAAATCAAATGTTATAATTCTTTTCGTGGTTGCTACAGAGATTTTTATATATTTTTGCTTGACGGTAGGCCAAGAGAAACTTTTTGTAAGTACTTTATATGGATGAAGTTCATATTGTGTATAACTAGTAGCAGAAATTTATTTCTCAAGGACGAATAACGTAACAGTTTTTTAATGAGTCAAAATCTGCTGAGGTGTTGTCAATAAGAGACTACCACAATTGCAAGCTTTAAAAGCTATAAAAAATACAAGTGTTTTCAGGAAGATAAAGACGGTCGCCTACTAGCAAATTGTAGGTTTAATGCTTATTTCACACAAACCTGTGGTTACTACTCAGGGCCGTAGTCAGAAATTATATTCGGAGGGGGACATTGTTTTTTTGTGAATGATATTCCAATAAAACTACAGGTTTTCTGATATATGTATACTCCTAATGAGAATCCTAATACAATGCGATTTTAAAATATAAAATAATTAAAAAAAGATATAATGAACAAATTTATATCCTCAAATGTGCAATGTAGTAATTACACAATGAATTTAATAGTAAAATTAACATTGAAAAGCTATAAATTATACATTTATTAAATTCTAATTTTTAAAACAGAAGTATAACCAAAGAAAAAGAATAATTTTGAAAGAAAATAAAAATGATCAAACTGTATTTTACCTGTATATTAAGAAAATACTCTTTTTGAAATTTTCGCCAAAAAAATTTTACAATTTTTTCCAATTGTGCAACATTATTGTAATGTGTTACCAAAAATGTTACTAAATCTGTTCTTGTCGAATACAATTTGTACCTACTGTTTAACTCAACGTCACTGTTCTAAGCACACTGTTGTCTACGTACAACTAGGCAGATGACACAACCACACACATGGTCCATTTTCTTTCCCCCAAACGGTCTTTAAGAATTTCGGAGGGGGACCTGTCCCTGACCAGTCCTCTCGATTGATCAACTCGAGATCAACCAAGGTGACGCAATTTTGATGTCAATCGACCCGCCTGGATCAGCTGACGCGTTTCCAGATGTGGCCGAAGTTCTTTAAGTTAACCGACCAACCATCCTAAATCCATTTGTGGCACCATTAAGTTGTAAATCTGGGAACCCACCGTCACTCGATTTATAATTATTAGTCTTTTGACGGCGATAGACATCCTAAATATGTAGACACACTGCTCCGGCGTGCTTGCAGTTTTTAATTTACTTCCACTGAAGCGACTGCCTCTGTTTTGTGTTGGAAACCTGGTACACAACGGCTTTGTTCGGACCACGCGTTTCTACCTACCGCTAACAATAATTGTCCGCTGCGATATTCCGTTTTTCTTTCAGGTCATGTAACGGATCGTTACACGAGGCAGCGATTATGTAGCAGTTTCTTTACCCCAGTTTTGAAATACAATTTATCAAGCTCACATATAAAACTCTAAATAATGTGTGTTCACATATAAATTTTGAAATTTATATTAACATATGCCCAATCATGGTGACAATAAACTTTCAGCTTGAAAATTTGATCGAACTTGCGATATTTTATATATTAACTTGAAATATATAGAATGTATAACATTCATACAGGATTGATTTTGAGATACAATATCATTCGCGAGATTTTTAATTTCAACATCATGTACAGCTAAATACTCTTTTCTTGTAGGATATATTACATTTTGAACTGGTAAATCTTTATAACGAACTTAGAATTCAATATAAAATGAACAATTCTGCCCTAATTAAAGTTAAAAAAAATTTTATAACATATGTACACCATTTGAAAATAAACTTTCTTAGGAGAACAAAAGAACAGTAGCGAACTATACTCGGTTTAAACTCAATAGGCACTTCAAGGTCACTGATTTTTCCCCCGATGACCAACTGTAACTATGGTAACGACAGTTGGGGAATGATTTTACTCTTTTTTTCCCACTGTGTTAAGGGGTGTCATGCATCGTGTGGGCTCTCCGTGCATGATGAAAGTATGTTTATTTAGACTACACTTTGAAGAATACTTAATACTTTACACAAAATTTTATGAGTCATTTCAGACCTGTTTCTAAGTTCATAAATTTAAGATATAATCCCATTTCATAAAATTACTATTCAAAAATTGTATGTTATATTCTAATCCGTAAGATTTAAAAAATTCTACTGAAAAAGTAAATCTAATTTTTTTTTCACACACAGTTGCATTATTTACAGAAATAATATCATTAAGATGATTGAATATTTCGCTAATTTTAATGAGTAATTAGTTATAATTTCTCACTATTTTTCTTTATATTTGTACGATTCTTTTAATCTAAATATCAAAAGTATTTCTTAATAATTAATTTATTTAAGAGAATGTAGTTCTGAAATTCCTTAAATTTAAGTTGTATGTTAATAAGTATATTATGAAGTTATGTGGACCATAGTAAAGTTTCTATTCCAAAATTGTACTGTATTAATTATTTTATGATTTTACAAGAATTGAAAGAGGTCTTAATGCAATAACAATATTTTGTAAAATTTTATTATGTATTTAAAGATTTATGGTCTGTTGACACATTTTTAGAAGGTGAAAATTTCTTTAGAAGGTAGAGATTCCTAATGTTTTAGTAAGAATTCTAAATTAAAATGAATTTTTGTATTTTTACAAAAACATCTGTGATTTATTATAACCATTTTATACATATTGTTAAACTTTTCTTTATGTAAATAGTTAACGCATTTATGCACAACTGAAAATTTTGACTTTGCTTATAATAATAAAGCAAGTCGTCTGAACGTATTGGAATCGAATCCTCAACTGAAGTGCTGAAAATAAGTGTGAATGCACAGGCTTCTTGGTCGCTACCATAGTAACCGATGACTGGGGAAACGAGAAAGTGTGACCTTGAAGCGCCAATAGATTTTACATGGACTATAGTACGTATCCGGAGAAGAAAACAAGAGGAATTGTTCAACCAGCGTGAAATTTTCGTATTGTAAAATGCTGGATATTTAAGTTAGAGTATACAATTCATATTCTCACTTAATGTGTTGGACTTTAATTCTTAACTTGCATACTCATCTTTATTTTTTATATTTTGTGTCTTACTTTCACCGAACTCGTGAACCTTATTTTAGTAAACCTTTTATTATTCTAAATGCTAGAATCTAGTCCCCAATAACGTGTTGCAATTATCTGTTATTTCTCATGACCATGCGTTACAGAAGTACTGGCTTAGAGGGCTTGGCCCAGGAAAGCCAGTCAGGAGAGCTCCAGAGCGAATTCCTACTTCTCCATTGTAGCAAGGTAAGAATAGGTTCCAACCTAAATGTAACATGAGGAGCGAAGCAAAAAAAAAAAAAAAACAATGGCACACTTACACAAGGCCGTAACTAGGTCCTTTGGCACCCATGGCAAAAAACTAGTACGTGTACCACCAAATATAGCAGAAAATTTATAAACATTTTTTTTTCTATATCATATATTTAGAATGAATTCAGAAAATACTTTGTGAATTCTTAAAATGTTCCTGGTATATTAATCTTTCATTTTTTCTTTATTTTTCCATTTATTAATACTTAGAATATTTTTGCACACTCTGGAGGTATTATTTTGCTGATGAATTTTAATAGTTTATTAAGGGAAATATTTTTTATTTGTTCGTTGAATTTTCACAAAAAAATTGTTAATTTAAAAACAAATTTAAATTTATTTTTAGTAAATTTAATAAATTCAAATTTTAAAATGAATAACCGGATTTATATTAAGGCATATTAGCAGTATTTGGTAACATTTTGTAAGAATCCATAACAAGTTTAATCTCTAAGAGCATTTTAAAAAAATAAGAAAAATCATTTTTTATAAATAAAATTGTATTTTATAATGAAGAAAATTATTTTTCAACTTCTTATTTCTACACGGGACGAATAGTTCTCTTTCGGACCTCATTTTCATGATGCGCCCTTGGCAAATGCCACCTTTGCCACGCCCTAATAATGGTCTTTCATTTACAAAGAAAAGTACGGTGCATCCGCACGAGTTAAGATCAAGTGATAAGGGATACGAAGGAGAAAAAGCAGTGATTGTAATTTGGGAGTTCGCCAAACATTTTGGTACGCACTAGAAAGAGCTCGCCAAAATTGTCGGACAGTTGAAACCGCAATGAGGAATTTTCACGTTTTCTAATTTTAATTTTAAACGATAGAAGACAAAAAAGTAAGCAGGACAGTAGCTATTTTTCTTTCATTTGGGGGCCTAATTAGTGATTTCTAATGAATTTTATAGCGGACTCTTTAACGTCTATCAAAAGATACTTTTCCTCCGCCGAGTTTGTGAAGTCATCGTTCACGTTGACACCGAGCGCCTATGCTGTTTACATGTTAAAAGGAGACTTTTAAATTTGTTTCTGTGTAAAGTATCGCATATAATAGAAATTTTTTTATTATGTCTGGCATTAAAAATCATATTATAAATATTGTATTGTGCCACTCTGTAAAAATACAGCAACTAATTGCAATGAGAAGATATTTTTCAGCGTTTCCAAAGATCCACATACACGTAAAATCTGGACAAATGCGATGAAAAGGGATGAGAAATTAAACCCCAAATTATCATATAAATCATCTCTATGGGTTTGTGAAGACCATTTATCGATAAGTAAATGCTTGCTTTTGTTTAAATATTACTAGTTTAGAAAAATTAAAGTATATAAAAATACATATATACCTTTAAAAGGACTGTTGATTAACCAGTGCTATTTAACTTTTAAAACTGCTAATTTTCGAGTATTATCACAGAGTTCAACTACAATAAATGTTTGATAAAGCATATAAATATCGTAAAACATATAAAAGTCTAAAGCATATAATTGTCTAATAAATAACTCGGGGGAGGGGAAGGTTATGTATTTTCAAGGTATTATAAATATTTTCTTCAGTGATGCATACTTTCTTAAGTGTATCAATTCACAGTGATATTTTTCGATTAAATTGGTGACTAATTTGAAAAAAGTATATATTTTTAAAATACTTATAATGATATTACTTTAAAAATTAAATTTAATTTCAGAAACTTTATACATTTTTTAATTTAACATTAATATTAAAGGCAATAAAATTGTATTGCTATTTAAAAAAGCATAAATAATTAAGTAAAGCCTTTTAAAGATTTTAAATTTCTTTTCATCAAATTTAAAATACTTAAGAATTGGTTTGGTTTTGGAGCGCTACGGTCTACTTTTTGCAACACGAAGGCTAAAGGTCCCGGACAATGAATACCTCCTCAAATTTATATTTTAATATATTATATCTATCTCTATTTATAAAAAGCGATGCTACTACAAATGTGTATGTATATGATATATGTATATTTATTTGACTTGTCTATGTCTAAGAACAGAAGAGCTGTGATTAGCATGAATAAAAAATTAATAAATGTTAAGTAAAATTGGATAAATATATAAATGATTTTACATACCTTTGAATATTAATTCCCCGTATTTCTGCTCCCATAAAATTCGGGATTTTTTCCCCCCCAAGAACGAAAACATTGACATGCTGTCAATTTTCGGGAGGTTGTCTGACTGTCCTTTGGTAAATCCAGGTAGAAGAGACATTTATGACAAATTGAGATAACTAAGCTATCTAGATCGATAAAATAAACCTTCAGGTTTAAATAAAAATAAATTTTGATAGCTAGAAAATTTCAGGAACTTGCAAAAACAAAATCGGAAAATAGTGCGCGTTTACAAGCAATAAGAAAATATTGGACAACGTGAACGATGGCGTCACAACCAATCACGGAGCGTTTTGATGTCACGTGATTTTCGCTTAACTTTAAAATTAATTTTTTAAATGATGGACCCAGTTTTTATATTTTTAAGAACATTTTTGGAATCTACGAGTCTAGAATTATCAGAAAATACTAAGTTGTTCGAATCCCCACATGTGCAAATTCCTGATTGTTTATAATATATCTGTCAGACGAGTCGTTTGGACGCATCCACAAAAAATAAGATTAAGGAATTTTTGTTTAGGGCAATTTCTAATTTTTTCTCTTGGTGTAATTATTTTATGCTTTTTAAATAAATATTTCTCCTATAACAAACTAAATGATTTTTCAAAAGTTAGAAACTTATTAGTAATCTAGGAAAAAAATTTACTCTAAACTGAACAGAACATTTTATTTTATATTAAATTAAAATAGGATATTATGATGAAGACTCTTCAGCTCGAAAGTATTATGTCCGCTTAATATTATTTGTTAATGCTTCTGATAAGACCTAAGTTTTATTCTAAGGTCTAAAAGGTATCCTGTAAATAAAACTCTCAATCATGTATTAATGATACGAATGGATAATCTTCAGTATATCTTATCCCCTCTATAATAATAGTCCAAGCTATCTATCCGTCTGTCCTAGAATTATGAAGCGGTTGTACCTGGAATGGATAGAGGCATCCATATTGGATTCTTAATCAGTTAGAGTTAGCAAAATTCAAAGTGAGTTCAGAAACGTTCGAAATCCCCCCTTACCCCCTTTTCAATCGTTTAATACCATTGTTTCAAGCCCTATTTTCCCCGGTTAAGAGCAGGCGATGAATAAATTCATCACATTATCACATTATAAGTAGATGAAAATAATATTTTTTTCTGGCATTATGGCGTCATTCTTTTAACCATCTCATTTAATCATTTTTTATTTTAAATTATTTAAATATCGTCTGCATTAACATTTTATCATGAACTTAGATATTACGTAAATAATTTTCTTTTATATTTATTTGGCTTAAATAGTAGATTAGGTACATATGGGATATTTTAAATTTAATCATAATTTTTTTGTTGCAATGAAATTTTATCTAATCAGCATATAAAAGTAGATATTTCATGGATAATAAATAATTGCATTAAGTTATATATTTTGAATTAAGAATTTGTTCGTTTGTGTGTTTTTAATAATACCCAATTTTCATTCGATTCGCTAAATTATTTTTTCATTCATATATACCACAAAATATTCGGTCAATATTAAAAAACCTCTGCTGTTTTATCATGTTATATCACAAGATAAATTAAGGTTGGCAACTAACATGCGGTCAGTAAATATAAAAAAATTATTGATATACCAGAATTCTCATCGCATTTTTTATGTCATAAGGTACTTTACAATTCTCAAAAATTAAAAATTTTAATGATCCCGCCATATGACAGGCTATATGCTAGTTTTGAAATAATAAATAAAATATTTTAACTTAAATATTAACCATCTCTATATAAATGTATATATAATGGCATATTTAGTTTTATATTTGTACGTCGAAATTAAAGGGTACTAAGTCACAAATTTTAAAGAATCGAATAATAAAAATTTTTACAAATTTGTTTAGTTCCTTATTTCTGAAAAAACTTTATAAACATCTTTGAAAAATAGAGAAGACTAGTGCAGTTTCTATAAAAAATAGTAGCTAGTATGGCTATATGCTAGTTAAATAATAGAAAATTTTAACTTAAATATTAACCATCTCTATATAAATGTATATATAATGGCATATTTAGTTTTATATTTGTACGTCGAAATTAAAGGGTACTAAGTCACAAATTTTAAAGAATCGAATAATAAAGTATTTTTACAAATTGTTTTGAGTTGGCCCTTTTTTTTAAAAACTTTATAAACATCTTTGAAATAATAGAGAAGACATAGTGCCAGTAATTCTATAAAAATAGTAGCTAGTAGATTGCTATATGCTAGTTTTGAAATAATAAATAAAATATTTTAACTTAAATATTAACCATCTCTATATAAATGTATATATAATGGCATATTTAGTTTTATATTTGTACGTCGAAATTAAAGGGCACTAAGTCACAAATTTTAAAGAATCGAATAATAAAGAATTTTTACAAATTGGTTTGAGTTGGCCCTTTTTTCTGAAAACTTTATAAACATCTTTGAAATAATAGAGAAGACATAGTGCCAGTAATTCTATAAAAATAGTAGCTAGTAGATTGCTATATGCTAGTTTTGAAATAATAAATAAAATATTTTAACTTAAATATTAACCATTCTATGTTAAATGTATTATAATGGCATATTTAGTTTTATATTTGTACGTCGAAATTAAAGGGCACTAAGTCACAAATTTTAAAGAATCGAATAATAAAGAATTTTTACAAATTGGTTTGAGTTGGCCCTTTTTTCTGAAAACTTTATAAACATCTTTGAATTAATAGGGAAGGCATAGTGCCTGTAATTCTATAAAAATAGTGGGAAAATAGAGTTTATATCCAAATGGTCTTCTTCTCGAAAACATGTTTGTTCATAGTGCGTTTTCCATTTCGTTATAACTCTCAATTTCAGGTAATGCTTTTATAGTATAATAAAGAACAAATTATACACGAATATGTAAAAATCGCAAATAATAAAAGAAGACATTACTTTTAATGTACAGATACATAAAATGTCTGGGTGAACTCTGTTAAAAACTTAGATTAGCATTAAATTAAATGAAATTTGAATTTTGAGTGAACTTATAACTGTTACTGTTTTTATTGCAATGGTATTAGCAACTTAATGTATTAAATTATCAAAATCTGAAAAATTTTATGAATTTGATTATTAGTAATAAAATCGTATAGGAGGGCCACCTGTTATGAAAACTAGGTTAGGTGTTCTATTTTCTATTATTTAGGTATATTGGCTTCACTTATAATATAGTGTTATATAGGTAACGATAGAGTTCAATTGTCTTTAGCGTAACAGAAACGCAGGGAAAAGTTATAGATTTACTCTCTACACCGTGTTATTTTGTTTTTCTACTGTATGCTAATAAGTTAATTTGCTGTTATATGAAATATAAATGCTGTTGGAGGTAGAAGACCGGACCTGACAGGACATCAAGGAATGATGTGCTTTTAGAACTAATTGACTGTGGGAAGAATGTTAATCTAGTAATCAAGAAGTGAGATATAACTATGTTATTTGAGTTATTATAAATAAATTCATTTATACGTTGTATTTTTCGTATACTCTCAAACTGTTTGGTTTCTTGTTTAATTCTTCTAATCCTGTTTATCATGCTATATTACTTGTCATTTATAAATATAGCGTGATTAAATAATTTCCAACTGAAGGCTGTAAATCTAGATTTGGTATGGGATGAATGCAAAATATCATTCAGCATTGAAGCAATCACTCCCCCCCCTACTCTTAAGGATTCATATATTTGGTAAAACTGCTCTTCCTGCTGCTTGAAGAAGTTCGAAACTGCCTGCATCTTTCCCGATCTTTAAATATAGTCGTTCTTTAATCAATTTTACAGTGAATGAAATTGAAAATATTTCTAATGCAAAATTGATTTTAAAAGGTGAGAGAGTATTTAATTGGACATATTTAAAAATTCTATAAAATTAAAGTCAGAATATTATGCGGTATTCGTTAGTGTAACACAATATTATTAACCCCTTCCGATAAAATGACGAGTCTAGCTCATCATTAGTTTTTCATTCCATACCGCACAATGACGAGCTACACTCGTCATGCGATTAAAGTTACTGTTAAATATGATAATTAATTTAGTTTAAAATTTCTAGTGTACTGAATTTGGTAACACTTTTATCACTTGTGAAAATCACAAGTCACTATTGCATATTGTTTACTTAGAATTTCTTGGTACAAGTCATTGCCAAATTTATGAGTAAGAATGAAAGAAAACCTACTAAGAAATGCCGTGTGTGTTACAAGAATCAAATTAAAAGTGAGACTACTTGGCGGCGTAAACAATTAAGAATTCTTTGCACTTTGTTTTGAAAAGTACCACTAGCTTGATTTGGTTTGGTTTGGTTTGGAGCGCTACGGTCTACTGTTTTGCACACGAGGGCTAATGAGACCGGGACCTACAGTTTAAAGCCGATTCCGAACGGCTACAAACATCCATGCCAGCAGCGGGATTCGAACCCACGAACTCCGGTTCCGAAGAGCAGCACTCTACCATTCGGCTATCGTTCGGCACCACTAGCTTGAAGACTATTATTTGTATACCTTATTAATGTTTTGCTTTGATATTTTCTTAATTTTACTGTTTCTGATATTATTTAACATTATGTAAAAAGTGGATTTTAATTAAGAATATGTAAGAATTGTAAAATGAAACAAGTTTTTTAAATAAAAATTAAATGGTTATTTCATGCACTGTTTTTCATTATTAAATCATACCGGAAGGAGTTAATGACCATGTTTCTAAATAGTTTGGGTAACATTACAAGAAACGATACTCCAAGGCATTTATTATCATCATTTATTTATAATAAAAAAATTAAAAACATAAAAAGTTATAAATGCACAATTCAGAAAATACATGTTTTCATTACTCAAGAATGTAATGCACCATTACACTTCAAACAATTGGATTTATAATCCATATTTTGTCAACACAAGAAACTTTAGTACATTCTGTAATGATTATCAAATAAAAATATTCAATATATTACTGTTGACATTTAATTTTAAAAGTCACTTTCTTTATGCTTTGCGTGTGTTGAGAGCTGTTAAGACTCTATCATTATACCCTAATATAGCAACTCTTGCTCCAGACCACTTGTGTGGACCTCTTAGTCTATACTGATACGGCAATGATGGACCAAGTAAAAGTCTCCAGAAGATCTTCGGATCGGTAAAAAAGAGCTTGTAAAGTTTAGGTTGAGCTCCGATTTGTTCTGCTAGTTCATCCAAATAAGGTATGTAATCCACTTGAATTGTGTGCCTTAGTGAAGGAATGTATCGTTTGTTTGTCTCAGTTTCTTTCTTTTTTATATCTGATAGCATGACTTCCTTTGGTGGTAACTTACGTTTTCCATTCATGATTAAAGAGTACCATCTTCCTTGAGCTTCCCCAACGGGGAATATTGCACCGATAACCTGACAAAGAGCAATAATGGCTAGAGATGCATGTGGCAAATGTGGCGGAAACATATATTTATATAACTGAACTTTATTATTTGTCACAGGAATAATATCTTCGCTAAGCAAAGGAAATTTGATTTCGTAACCAGTGGCTAAAATAACTGCGTCAAGTTCAGTAACCACATCGTTAGATTTAAAAATAACTCCAGTTTCTGTAAATCTGTCAATATCTTCTCGAAGAATCACGGTTCCACTCAATATCTTATTTGGTAAAGCATCGTTTATTGTAGGATGCTGGTTCCAAACACGATGGTTAGGTTTCAGACCGTAAGCAGCATGATCAAAGTGCTTATTTAGTTCTCGTTCCATAAACCAACACGATACACTGAATGGGACGATATTTCTCGCATAATCCAAAACTCTTCTAGTATATACAGCATCAAAAGGTTTTCCATCAGGTCCAACTCTCTGAAACAACCAAGATCCACGTCTAGTACTTAAATACACCTGAAAAGAGTAAATAAAGGACATAAAGAATCAGTAGAATAATAAGTCATGAGTAGAGAAAGAAATCAATGCAACAAATTAATGAGTAAACCATGGATAAGACAGCTTTTCATAAAAAAATTTTGTGTTTCGGGCAATTCTACAGCTAAATAGAAGTAGTTACTAAACCAAAAATACAATTATATAAATTCTTTTCAAAATTATTGCAAGATAGAAAATTTTTATATCCAGAACGTCCGGGTCTAGCCCGAATGTTTGTATTCAGAAGAAAATTAAAATTTTCCTTAAAATTCCAAAAAAATTGATCTTAGGTGGTAAATCTAGCAAAATCAACATATGATAAACTGTATTTTATAACTTTATCAAAAGTGCTCTAAAAATACTTAAAAATAACACTAATAATATTTATCCCACCTTTTTATTTAATGTTATTCAGTCGATGATTTATGCAATCTTTCCATAACTTAACATAATAGAGATCTTGATACGAATTAAAACCGAATTTTGAGTACTTACACACCTACTGAATAAGCATATTGTAATCGAAATTTATGAAGAATTATTTACTAAAAATTCATTTATCACATTGAAAAAAATTTCCTTATTTTAAATACATGTAAATCATATTTACTGTGCTATTACAGAAATCTTCTAGAAGATTACTCAGCGGTATTTTCTTTTACTCGTGTTTATTACTAAAAATAGCCTAGACGTGCAAAAGTGAATATTTGTATATTTTAATTTCCTTTTTAGTCACTTCTGCTACAAGCTGGATTCTTTCAAAAACTGTCGACGCGACATAACAAACGTTGTGTTAAATATAAGTAAGGATTTTCTTTTAAACTTCACGTCGTGAAAAATTTCAGAAAAACTAAAACTGTTATTAAAGCTAATAAATTAGAAAATAACCTTTTTGGCGACAGTGCTAATCTCCACAGCTGCATCAACAGCTGAATTTCCGATGCCGACCACGAGTACGACTTTATCTTCAAATCCGGCAGCTTTCTTCAGACTATGAGTATGCAGAATTTGACCTTTGAATGAGGTGAGACCAGGAAATTCAGGAATATAGGGATAACTATGGTGTCCTGTTGCAATAAGAACTCCATCAAAAACATCCTTGGTAGTTTCGCCAGTTTTCAAATCCTTTGTGAGGACGTACCACCTTCCAGTTCTTTCATAGTCTTCAGTTTGAGTTACCTAAATAAAATATAATTGATTACAGCTGACGTGTGCAACCATGATTAATGTAGATATGTAGGCAGGCATGAAATATGAATTACACTTCGGCATGCATTACTAATAAAGAGAAAGATGTTACTTGCAATATTTCAGAACTATAAAGCAAGGTAGATGGTTGTTTGTAAAGCTTTCCGTTTGTAAGTAGAAAATATAGTTAAAAAAATAGTAATTGAACACAGAAATCAATTTCGTGATGAATTAACGACTTCACTACAAACCTTTTTCTTCATTTTTAACTATCTCTTTTTTTTTCTCCTTTTAGTTAATATTCAGTAGAATAAATTTTCATATTCATCTGTTTAAGCTTGAACTTGAGAGTTTACAACTCTTCACTTTAGAAAATTGTGGAAATTTCATAAAATAGGGTACAATAGAAAACAGAGAAGACTTGCAAATTTATGAATAATGAGACTGAAATAAGAAAGATAAAGTAAAAAGAAATGCTGCGAGAGAATTTTATTGTGTAATAATAAAGTGAGATAATAAAGTAAATAAATCCCCAACATTAATAAGTACTACGTTAGGGAGCATACTACAATTTAGGTTACGAAATATGTTACAGTTTTGTGTTGGAGAAATTTGATTGCATTGAAATTTAGATAATACTACCTTATTAATCGTCTTGCAGGAAACAAGAGGTAAATAAATTTAAAATTTATATTTTGTACACACTGAGTTTTTTGAAAAAATTATTTTATCGGAATTAAATATATTAATTTTTAAGGTATGCATGTGATTATAGGTAACCTAAATAAAATATATTTGATTATAGCTGACGTGTGCAACCATGATTAATGTAGATATGTAGACAGACGAGAAATATGATTTACTTACACTTCGGAATGCATTACTAATAGAGAGAAGGATGTTTATTTTTACTTGCAATATTTCAGAACTATAAAGCAAGGTAGATGATTGTTTGTAAACCTTTCAGTTTGAAAGTTGAAAATATAGTTAAAAAAACAAAAGGATTTGAACACAGAAATCAGTTTTGTGATGAATTAAAAAGTCCACTACAAACCTTTTTCTTCATTTTTAACTATCTCTCTTTTTTTTCTCCTTTTAGTTAATAATATTCAGTTGAATAATTTTATATTCATCTGTTTAAGCTTGAACTTGAGTTTACAACTCTTCACTTTAGAAAATTGTGGAAATTTCGTAAAATATGGTATAATAGGAAAACAGAGAAGACTTAGAGAGAAAATTTCAAGCAGAGAAAATTTATGAATAATGCGACTGAAATAAGAGACATAAAGTAAAGAAATACTTCGGAAGAACTTTATTGTGTAATAATACAGTGAAATAATAAATTTAAAAAATCCCCAACATTAATAAGTACTACTTTAGGAAGCATAGTACAATTTCAGGTTAAGGAATATGTTGCAATTTTATGTTGGGGAAGTTTGATTACATTGAAATTTAGATAATATTGCCTTGTCATTCATCTTGCTTAAAAAAAGAGGTAAATAAATTTTAAATTTATGTTTTATACACACTGTGCTATTTGAAAAAAAATATTTAATCGGAATTAAATATATTAATTTTAAGATATGCATGCGACTATAAAATCTGTAAAAAATTCCCTCTAAAACAAAACTACTAAAATTTATAATGAATAATTAAAATATGTATGTTACGTTTAGTTTTTTACAATATTTTAATAAATGTTTCTTCTACAGCAGTGATGTCTTTTTTGAACGAATAACTCTTCAGAAATAGGTTACACCTGCGAACAAAATGTGTAAAATAGACAAATGATATTTTGGTAATGATTATAATTCTATATATTCTATAATTCTATATATTAAATCAGTAATGATTATAGAAAATATTACAGTGTAAGAGTGTTTATTTCTGCCCAGCATGTTTTATGAGCTTGCATTGTGCACATCACTTTTGAATTTGAGAATTAATAATCAAATTGTATTTATTTTGAGCTGTCAATTTATTACAATAGTTGCTCGTAGGCAAATGCAACGGATTTAGAGTCATTACTCCAGTCATTGTGAAAAAATAAAGATTACTTTCTATAAGAAAACGTTTTTTAAAGATATTAAAGAATGGTTATAATTTTAAGAGTGGATATTTTTATCTTGGTATTAAAAACGGTTAATTTAAACACATTAACTAACTTCACTATTGATTTTTTTTACTTAGGGTTCGATTTTGGAATAAAGAGAGCAGAAATATAAACACTAATTAATATAAGCCATATAAAAGATTTTACAGTTGCTTCCTCTCCGAATTTCGACAAGCCAGTTTGACAACTTTGTATTTACTTTATTGTATTGTTGTTCCATTATCCAATTTTTCCGGCATTGTCAATTTTGTCAATCAATTTTCTTTATTATCACGATTTAGATTTCAACGCTAATACACTCTTTGTGCTAAAATTGCACGGTGATTACTGGAAAAAATTTCACGCTTGAAGGTTAAAGAAACTTTTATAGTTTCCTCAAAGTGTTTTTTTTTTCAAAGAATTTAACACAGTTAATTAAAAGCAGCCTCATTATTATTATGTGCTAAAGCTACAAAGTATTTCAAGCATTATTTTTTTTACAAAATAACTACAAATATTATATTTTTCTTATTTGTTTTTGATCCCCAGTGTGTATTAGGGAGAATATGTTCTCTAAAATATATATAATTTAACATGTTTTATAATACGGGTGTTCCAAGATAAATCGTCAAATATTT
>CM063503.1:62300339-62312839 GCA_032207245.1 Pardosa pseudoannulata
TTGCGATAGCAAACCACGGCATCTCAAAAATAATAACAAATGAAATTCTTTCAACTATTTAATAATATGATGTAAGTCTTACGAATTTTTTCATTCAGATAGCAAAATTTTGGCGTTTGTACGGAAAACGTAACCGTATTTTGTCCAAATAATAAGATTTAATTCGGTTGTTATTAATATATACATTGATTGTAATTGTATAAAGATAAAACTTACAGATATAAAGCATAAATTGAAATAAATTTATGTCATAATTTCCTCAGAATATTTTACATCTGCGATATCTATCTTGACCCTTAATTCCAATCCGGATGAAAGATATTTGATAAAAAAACATTTTTCAAATAATTTATTTATGATGTCATAAACAGTTAACCCAAGAAAAAATCACTCACATAAAAGCAAATACGTACTAAAAGAAAAGCAAATACGTACTAAAGCATTTTGAGTGATTATTAATTAATATCTTCGTTAATTATGAACATTTAAAGATAAAACTTGATGAAATAAGTCTCTGAAAATTTTCCAAATCTTTGGATATCCATCTCTACATCTAACTCTCAGCCAAATAAAAGATATCTGTAAAACTCACCTTTAAAATAATTTACTTATGACGTTATCAACAGTTTATTCTTATCACATAACTATGCATTTTTAGTTTACAGAATATACATATTTTACTGCAAATGATATTACAATTCAGTTTCTAATACACATATATCAAAATTTGCTTTGAAAGGAGGAATTTTACCTTTTTCATTTGATGTATGTTTGTTACGTCATTATGAAAACTATATTACTTTTTGTACATTTTTTAAAGTTAAGATTATGAATCAACTTCTGAAAACTCAATTCGAGATCTGCTTTAAACACTTATTTTTTTTTTGTTTCATTTGTAAATAAAATATATGTTTTTTATCAAATATAATTAAACTGGGGAATATGTATCACGTATATCAATTATAGAGTAATGTAGATACAATTTTGAATTTTCATATGGTTACATGTTAACTTAATTTGTGGGAAAAAATATAACTTAAACATAGAAAAAAGAAAAAAAATTATTTTCAAATATTATAATTCAATTTAAAGTTACAATTTCTTATTTATGGAACGTAAAAAAGTATGTTTTAATGATAAAAATTTATTATAGTTTTTGTCAAATAAAGCAAATTCAAGATTTAACGCTGGATAAGATTAAATAATTCTATTTAATTTCTTATACTTAAACTTTAAGTTATACAGAGTTAAGTAGTGTTAAAATTATTTAACAACATTAACCACGAACAATTTAAATCGTGATTATTTAGTTTTATGTATTTTTAATAGCTTAAATTTTATTTATTTTAAATTTGAAAGTCTTTTTAATAGTAAAAATATGAATAATAACTTCCAGTCACACTAATACAATTAAAAGATGCAGTTCCATTGTATTATATTATGATAATTAAAAAATGTGACTTATAATGATCAAAATAGGCTCTTTTCTTAAATCCTACATTAATCCTACTTGATATCTATTATTAAACTAATTTACATGGCGAGAAATAAATAGATAAATCCTAGGATGCTTAAAAAGTGTTTTATTTAATAGATATATTAGCAATTTATTTATCTTTTTTTAAAACAATAAAATTTATTTGCATTCCTTTAATGACATCTTTTAATTCTTTTACAGCTATAAGAATGATAGGAATCAGTTCTAATTTTATTTAATTCATTGTTTGACAGCAAACTTTTGTTTAATATTTTGTGCTTGCATAATTGTAGGATTTGAAACTGTACTATTAAAAAAAATTAGCCTCTGTTTTGTTGTTAAATATCCGTTTCGCTTTTTATATATTTCTTATATTTATAGAATTTTGTTAAATTTTCATTCAACTGAATTTTATGTATCTCCTTTTCAACATTACTTCTACAAATGTTAAAACGGAACAACTTCTTTCAATATGTGTATATTAATTGCTAACAGATAACGCGAAAGTAATATTTAGATCGAAAGTATAGTTGCCCATTTGCTCTCGTCAAAGACTGTTATTTTAAATTTGATGATTTATTTTTATATTATAAAAGGAGGGGGCAAAGTTTAACATAAAGCAATTTACATAATAAATAATGATCAAAAATACTGTATATAATTATTATATTAGCAATTAAAATTGAATTATGCACTTGATAAGATTAACAGGTAATTACTTACATAAGTACTACTATAAAATCATTTAAATGCTCATTGCTATTATTTCTTGAATATATATATATATATATATATATATATATAATATATATATATATTATATTATATATATATATATATATATACATATATATATACATATACATATATACATATACATACGTATATATATACATATATATATATATATATATATATATATATATATATATATATATATATATATAATAATAATATACATATATACATATATAATATTTACATATATATATACATATATATATTATATATACATATATATATACATAATATACACATATATATATATATATATATATATATATATACATATATATATATATATATATATATATATATATATATATACACTGCCAAAAGTAAAAAAAAATCTCTTAGAAATAATATGCCTGTTCTTAAATAGCCGCTGTTGAAAAAAAAAATGTAAACATTGTTAAAATGATTTCTTCCCAAAGTTCCTAAAATTCCCGGTTTATTCCCACCTCTACAAAATTCCGGGATTTTTACATCTCTAGCCATCATACAGATTACGGAAGTGGTCTGTCACGGACTATAGTGAGGAGGAAGCTTTACAAAACTCCTTGGTCGACAGACAGCAGTGGGTGCCGTTAACGGTATCCAGAGCGGATGACGGACTTGCGCAAGATAGTTCATTTGCACGTGCTTTCGATCGAAGCACAACTATCAGTTTTTATGTTTTGTTTTCCCTCTTGAAAATTGACGTTTCAATTTAGTGTTATAAGCACATTTTATGTTTCGTGAAGCTGTGTCTCCCCTCTGATACTTTACATACACTTGTATTATTCTACATTTTACAGGGACGGTATATATATCTCAAATCCGTTCTCATTTGCGGTGGTGACCGATAAGGAATTACGCACCATCTAAACTTTAGTGCTATGTGTTTCCACAACATTCATCTCAACTGTACAGTAAGTTGCATGCCTTTTTAGTTTTCTGTGTGTCCTATTACATTTGCTAGATCTCTTTCGTTCTAAGAAACTTCTATTACTTTTGATTCGTGTTTTGTGGTTTTAGTTTCATTACACATTTGAGCAGCAAGATAAAATTTCGCCGCACTTATTATTTTACTTTTTAGAGAATGTGTATACACTATATTTCTAGTATTTTTGATGCATATATTGTTCTTATATAATATAAATTCTTTCTGCTAATAGTTAGTTTATATATGTGTTTAAATTTTAGATCACTGAGAGTAGTAATTTAAGCAATTATATTCTATTGTTTAAGAAGTATTGGGCAAATAATTATTACTTGTGTACTTGTTAATTTCTAAAAATTGTTGATAATCACGTCTTCGTCATCTTCTGCTGCCTAAGTGGACAAGGTAGCACTGAAGTTACAGCAGTTTTGAGGCAAGTCGCCCCGATTGTTGGTCTTCAATATAGAAAATCAATATAAAATGAGCTTTATAGCCTGCTTAATATTATGTGGGACAGTATGTTTATTTAAATCCTTTCGTATCTGCAGCATCCTAGGATGGCATTTACAAACACTAGAAAAAAATCTTTGGATAAAAGATTTATTTGCTATTTTATGTTAACACAATACTGCAAGTTAATGTTTAAACATAGAGGTGATAGTCACGATTTCAGTTGATATACCTGTTGAAAAAAGTTATTTCATGTTCGAGGATTGAAAAATAAAGTGTATCTAAACTGTTTTCAAAAAAAGAATGCTTGGTATCAATGGATTAAAACTCACCTTGTCAAACTCTGTTTATCTCGATTTTCAGCTTACTGTTTATGTTCTGTGTATCTCAGGTCGGAGTGACAATTTCTTTGTTCCCAATACTTCTGTTGAACAACTTTCAGATATATAGTCAAAAAAGTTGTTGCAACATTTTATATTTCTGCTTCCTGCGACTTAAACTTTATTTTTAATTTTCATCTTGTTTTGTGTTCATTTTTTTTAGTGTCATGCCATATAAAATAAGAGGTTTTATGTCAATGGTATGTCAGCACTTTTTTTATACTGTCATGCCATGTCATTGATATGCTAGCATTTATTTTTTCCAAATTTTATCTCAAAGAACAAAATAATTTGATTACTACTAAGTAATGTGAATTTATTAGTTTGTTGGTAAGGGACGCTACGGTGAACTGTTTTGCAACACGAGGGCTAATGATACTGGGAACTACTGCATAAAGCCGTTTCTGAACGGCTGATAACATCCGTACATCCGGTCGATTTGAACTCACGAACTCCGGTACCGAAGTGCAGTGTCTTGCTCATTTGGCCAACGTTTGATGAACCGATTTGGCAGCAAGTTGGAGCTTATACACACACACACACACACACACACACACACACAGAGAGAGAGAGAGAGAGAGAGAGAAGTGAAATAGTGATTTGTTCCTTAAGAAGCTCTTTTGGTGTACTTTTTCTGTTTACATAGCTAGCGAGATACACTATGTGAGAGTATGAGTTTGCCTTGCTGTTAGGTACGAGTAAATTTGGTTCCCAAAGTTACGTGCTTCCCTTCTATCACCATTAAAATTTACTCGCTGTTTTAGTAATGGAAGAATATGAACACTTATTAATGATGTTTGAACGTTTAAAAGTAAGAATATGCTAGTCGGTAAGGGAACGGGGAGGAACCGTTTCAGTGGAATCGTATATTGAACCCTTCACATTTTCAACTTATACAGGTTGACATATGATAAGGCTTTTACTAAAATCATTTCTAAACAGAATGCCAGCAAAAATAATTAACATTTATTTTAAAATTAAATAGTTGAAATAAGAAAAACCAAAAACATTTAAACTAAAGAAGCTAACGTATGTCCAGAAATAGTATACACAAATAAAAACCATTGACCTCCTATAGTTTGAATCTGCTTACAAGAATCTACAGGTCTGAAATCCCCCAGACAGTTAGGAACTTCTAAAATTTAACATCGGGAAACCACTTGGGATTACACCCTTGTGCCGTTTTTATGTTACCTTATTTTTCATTCGGCATATTTCGTCACTCCACTTAGTATCTGCTTAAATACTTTAAAATTTACAATCTTCCTAAGGCGGCCCTTTTCCTAGTGGGCAGAGCACCTGCGCCCCATCCTTACTATACATGTGATTGCATAGGCATTGCTTTTCTTAAGCAATGATGGATAAACTGCACGCTTTCTAGATTACTAATAATATTTATCAAAGGCAATGTTGGTTGGTTGTAAGCCATAAGGTCTATTTTCCTACACAACAGTAAAGAAGCCAGAAATTCTTAAAAGTAATTACGATTGTCTCTGATCTCTGCCAGCAGAATTATTCGAAACCAAAAACTTCAGAATCAAAAGGCAGCGTTCTAATTGTTTGTCATCATTCGGAAGCGGAAAATAAACTGCCAGATGCATATTTAAAAAATTAAAAACTATAAATGCCTACTTCCAATTTAGCAACTATGTTTTAACTTTTCTTACGTAAAGCACTTATTTAATGGCAGACCCCGCAAAGTTCTATTTTCCGTACATGATGCTCATTCTCTCCTCATTTTATTGCTTAGATATTTTTTTTACCCTGGTGTAGAAATAAAACGAAGAGAAATTCTATTTAGTTCTTTATTACTACTTGGGAGTCACGTTATCAATAGCCATCATTTTGATGAGTCATTTAAACTGATAACTGTTTCTTCTTCCATCACCTCATCTCTAAAGGCGCCTCCACACTATGGTCCACTGCAAGCCATCACCACCGTCTGGAGGGGCTTTGGCTTACCGTGGCCGATGGCGGCAGACGATAAAATAGCCTTGGCGGACGATGGCGTCGGAAGCGGTTTTTCTCCAAAGATCAAAGGCAGCCAGATGCGCAACTTAAGTGCGCAGTAGACTCTATGGACGAATCAATGCGCTCATCTCATTCAGTGGCCCAGCATGTGGATACGACCCGTGAACCATCGTTCGAGGTCACCATCAGGAAGTGGTGAACAACTGACCATAGTGTGGAGGCTACATAACCTCTTTTTTACAATGGAGGCTTCCATCCAATGTAAACAATATAGAGAGTTCTGAAGCTTTAAAGTAAATATACTGCATTTACTAGAAATACGTTGAAATATATTTTGCGTAGAGGTCATGCGGAAAGTTGATGTCACATTTTTTAAAATCAACGCTGTCTAACTGTTAGGCGGCATGCGGTACGTTTTAAAGTTCCCCTAAAGAAGTTAATCTACCTAAGTTTAAATAATGATATATTTGCCATGCACACACTTATTTCTCATTTTATCTCATTGAAATGAGTGAATTTGGAACAGTTGAAGTTCAACGAAGAGATAAAGGTTTGAAAAAGTTTTTACTTAACTTAGAAGCAGGGAATGAGCAGAAAACCCCGAAGGCTTGGCCTGTGACATCTAGCAGTATCGTTTGGGAATTTGGAGAATATTACCTGAACGAGGTTAATAAAGTAAATGTAACAAGCAGTTAAGCAGATATGGGATTGAAATTTATGTTTAAAAGGGTTTTTTTTCTCTTAAAAGGGGAGGTGTAATTATAAAAGCAGACAGAATTATATTCTAATTTGATATGTTTGCTCAAAGTTTATTAAAATTTTAAGTGTTAAAGAATTGTTAATTTTTATTGTAATAAAAAATTATAAGTAATTGTAAATTTCATGTTAATTATATTGTGTAAATAATCGTTTATTCCTACTCCTTAGTACTAAAGATTCCCCCTCGCCCTTGGTTAAATAACTTTTTTTCTCATCTCGCTATCCCCCCCTCAAAAAAAAAAAGTAACACTCAAATTTTTTCAATATTTTTTATTGGTATCAATTTCTTCATATGTATGTCCAAAACCGAAGCTTCATATATTGATCAATATGTAGTTAATGTAATGATGTAATGTAATCATATGATAAAAGATTGATTGAATGAATGAATGGAGTTAGTCTGAATTATTAATGTGCTTATATATACACCCATAAGTGTGTATATATACACACACATATACAGGGACAGTTTGTGCTATTAGCCGCCTGTATGCAAGGTAGAATTTGGCCGTCCACTATCGATGCGTATCGATACCCTATCGATACTTAGTAATATTCTTATCGATTGCCATAGAAATTTCGCCGCCTTCGTGCATGCACGCTCTGCACACTTACTAGACCCGGCCCTGTATATATTTGTATGAAATGATGGTAAACCGGACCCACATTTATAAGAGGAAACCCTTTAAATTGCCCCTATTTTTCTTAGCTCGGGCATACTGGGATGCCAAGAATCCCGTTAAACTTGTTATGAATAAATACATCATTCGCCGTCGTTGACCGTAATTTTTATTTCATCTCATCAAAATTAGGACAAAATCCAGAGGAATCTGAACCAGACAGTGTCAGAATGCTCTCTGCGTAGATCTCCCAGCACCAACCTTGAGCAAGAGAGAAGAAAAATACCACGTGGAGTTTAAGTCTGGCTGAAAAATAGTGAGACAACAATTAATTTCTTAAAGAGAGCGACTTTTTACTACAGACATCTGCCAAAGTGTGACGTTCAGGATGATTATTATTGCTGATCTTTACAGATTTTCCTGGGAGAGTTATTACTTTCTTATTAAAATGCCAGCAATGTCATTTTTAGCTTTGAGAATTCGGAGAAGGAATATAGGGCTTCGGCTAAAGGAATGAAAAACTTTCTCGTTCGAATTTGATGGCTGAGAAAATAGGATTATTATAAAGAGAAAAAATTAACATTTAGAATAATGAATGGGGGGAAGGGATAATTTTGGTTAGATTTTAGGAACTTTATAAATATATATATATATATATATATATATATATATATATATATTGTATATATATATATGTATATATATATATATTTTATATATATAATATATACAATATATATATATATATATTCTGTGTATATATATATATATATAATATATATTATATATATGCACACATCATGAAGCGTGTGTGCATGTTATATACACATTGAGTGTACATATAGGGGCTTAATCTTTCTTATTTAGAATAAATATGAACCCTCTAAATTTAAATTTCGAAATATATTCTCAGTACTTTTCAATGGACATTTTTCCTGTTTTCGGGGGAACTTTTTTTTCACTCCTGCTTTCCCTCCTGTTTTGACAAAAACTCGATTTGGGGCTTGTTTTATAGCAAACGCATGATCTAGAACAGGGGTCGGCAACCTGTTTGTCCTTAAGGGCGCAATACTAAATTTGAAAATCACCGAGGGCGCATATTTTACAGATAATCAACAGGTATAAATAGGCATAAAAAAAACAGATTTTTTATAACTTTATTTTGTTGGTGGCATACATAATGATACATATAATTCAGTGTGAAACTTGGGTGTCCATATTTTCAGCTAATTTCTTATAATTGGGGATTGCAACGTGTTTATAGCTGAAACTATTTCTTTTTTATTTTTAAATTCTTCAAAAAGTGAATCAGCAGCTTCTAACATGGCTTCTTTCACTATTTCTCCATCTGTAAATGGTTTTTTTATTCTTAGCTAGCAAATGCGATATTTTATATGACGCGATCGTTGCTGCTTTGTTGCAGTGGTTTAGTAAAAAAAAATTTGCTGGTTAGTTATTGAAGATTTTAAAGAAATAATTTTTTTCCTTCTAATTTCAGAGTTCTTTGGATAGTCACTATCAAAATTGGTATGAACGGTCTTAAAATGTCGTTCAATATTACTTTTCTTGGGAATCGCAACACTATTATTACACAACAAACAAATACACTTCCCTTTGTAATCAACGAAACAATATAGATGTTCCCATTCATCGTTAAAATAATATGTTCTTTTTTTTTACATTTATCCATGAAGGGTTTTGAAAGAAAAGAATTATTTCGGATTACTTGGTAGTTTTAAATGCATGGTCTACGCGTGGTCTATTCGAAATACGATCACACACTAACAAAAAATACGTGTGTGTTATTAGATACGCTCAAGGTTAGCAAACTGCTAATCTATGCACAATCCTAAACTCAACTGACTACTTGCTGTATATCGCCGTTTGACAAGAGTAAGTAAATCGCTCTGGCTATCATACATTTACATTAGTCCAGCGAGGGCGCATTAAAAATCAATCGGGGGTGCCATGGCGCCCGCAGGCGCCGCGTTGCCTACCCCTGATATAGAAAATAAGCAAATAAGAAAGTACAAAATAATGGTTTTATGTTAAACACAATATATATATACCTTAGTGAAGTATTTATAAACACACTTTTTATCTCGTTATTTAACATAAAAAATCTGTTACCTGACAAAAGTGCAAATTTTTGATAAACGATTAAACAGTAAATATAATCCTGCAATAAATTCCAAAATTGTTTTGTTCAAATTTATGGTAATTATTTGTAAGTCATTTCAATTCCAGTTACAAATAAATATATTAGCGGTATGCGCATGTAAGTCAAAAAATTATTCATTTTCGGTGAATGCCTATTTTAACGAAAGGTCTTGTCAATATTTCCTGCATTCATCTATCGCGTGATATAGCGACTTTAACGTGATAAATTTAGTTTCTATGATAATCAATCGTAATCATGTCTTGCCAGCTTTAAGTGAAAATGCATATGTATGCAGTGACTTTTTTTCCCCAAAGAAGGCACAACTGCATTGAAATTGATCGGCAGTTGAAGTGTATAGTGAAAATACAATATCCCGTCAAACTGTCGCGCCTGTTGCAACATTCGAGCTATGCAAATTTTTGAAAAAGTTAGGCAAAAAATGTGGGATCATACTATTTGTAACCTATACACGCATTGTAACTTTATTAAGGCATTGAAAAATTTGCTATATCACGCTTTAGGAGACAAAAAAATACGTGGTCGATGTAATTGGGTGATATGGTAAATATTTTACTTTTATGAACACTTGCACTTAAAATACAATTATAAAATTTAGTAATGTAAATGCAGTATTAAAGCTTTAATAATAAGAACATTAGTTCCATCTAACTTTTTAACACTTTGACTGCCATGGCTATCATATGTGATATCCAGTGATATTTCCGTTGAGACACTGGCTATCCGATATGATAGCCATGGTGTTTTAACACTTCAGGCCATGGCTATCAAAGATGTTATCAGTTACATGAAAATCGTATTGGAGTTTGATTGTTGGGCTCCCTACGATGTGTTAGGTATACGTGGTTTGCGCAAATTGGTATATGTGACGATTTTATGAGCTAAGTTTTATGAAAAATTAAATATTTGGAACATGCAACAAAAAAGGGAATATATATAAATAGAGAGAGTTTGTTTTAAAATATTGTTTGTTTTGAAATATTGTTTTTATATATAGTTTTATGTTGAAAAAATACAAATTACACAAAAAAAAAGTTTGGCACCGTTGTGAACATTTGCAATTTTGGCTTGGCAGTCAAAGTGTTAATCTTATGTACAAATGTACTTTTGTCGTATTTTATTTAACAGAAAAAAAATTGGGAGACAGAAAAAAAAACTAGTAGATCCTAATGCGCGATTTATCAAGGCGCGATATAACGCGCGGTACTGAATTTTTAATTCCATTTAACCCTATAGTGCTTAAATATATCTATTTCCATATTAACCTAACAAAGAGGTGGAGAAATAGAGGTGACATAATTTTAATGTCATTAACAATAACGTTTAGCAAATAAATTTTCTTATTAATGTTATTCATTTACTTAAGAACGAGGATAAAATTAACAGATTTGAATTCGGGACAAAATATTGTTGCTATAATCCTACGGTTAAAAAGGTCATGTGATTTCAAAGGCGACAGGCGACTAGATGTAGTGCGGTTATTTGGTGCATTCGAATGCTTGGAGTTCGTGGATTTGAATCCCATTTATATCATAGT
The DNA here is from genome assembly GCA_032207245.1 of Pardosa pseudoannulata. Taxonomy (NCBI): domain Eukaryota; kingdom Metazoa; phylum Arthropoda; class Arachnida; order Araneae; family Lycosidae; genus Pardosa; species Pardosa pseudoannulata. The sequence continues at coordinate 62,311,415 of CM063503.1, forward strand.
TAGCCCTCGTGTTCGCTCCTCGTGACCGTAGTGCTCCTAACCAAACCCTTTTATATCATAGGGGCTCGTAATCCTTCAAACTTAACTTTCAGCAGTAAGTCAGTCTAACGAGCCCTTGAAAAGCAAAGACTATCATCTCGCATTTTAAAATTTATATAAATAACTACTCTGACAGTGAAATAGTCTTTACATAGCTACTATTTTAGTTTTGACAATTTCAACAAAAACTAGAGAAAAAAAAGTTTATTAAGTTATTTTTGAAATATTTTGTATACTTTTTTAAACGCATATAATCTTCTACAGTTAGAAATGTATATAAATACAAAAAAGTTAGCAACTTAGAAAAATTCTGTGTTATCCAAAAATATATTTATCTGAACAGGATCATTCTGGTAAGCCGTAAAAAGAGGGCAAATTGAAAATAAACTACAGTGGACTCCGCTTAATGTGATCAGTTTGGGACACCGTGATTTTGATAAAAGTAACCGATTGATAACAATAAACGATATGAAAAATTAGATAAATTTACCCCCCCCCTTTCATTCACACGTACTAAATTTCAAAACAAAATTAAAAAACACACCACATATTTATGTACTGTATATTATCCTTTAAAACATAAGAATTGTATACATAATTTAAAAAATTGATCAATTGTTGACTGTCTACAATTTTTTCTAAGAAGCTCATTGATAAATTGATCGTAATCATAATCAACCTGTCATAACGATTTAAAATTTCGATCTTTTGTTTTAACGTTAAATCATTTCGATTTCTGGTCTCCATATCGACAACCTGCATGTAAGCGAGCAAGGCATAAAATGTGAATACGCTCCTTCTCAGTTCGGATAGTAATGTATTGCCTTCTGCTTATCTGACAACCATTGACCACCAGCAGGGTGTGCATATTTCAGAAAAATACCAGGAACGTGTAAATTCCCACTCCTTTGTTCATTCTCCATTTCCCTTGGTTAAAGAGGAAAATTCTGGAAAATTCAATCAACAGCGAAGGAAAAGAATGGGTTCCTTCTGAATAAATTGTGAATATGCCTTTGCCAGTTAAAATGAAATTCAAAAACTGATCCCATTAACCCTCTGACTGCTCATCCCGCGATTTCCACGGGCATGTGTTTTTCTTCCTTTATTAAGAAGCACATTCGGCCTTTTTACCGTTTAACCAGTCGAATAAAGTACATACAGTATTAGACATTTAATTTGGTAATAAATAGAATTATATGACTAGAACTATAGTTGTATTAGATAATAGAATTATAGATAGTATGTTATAAATAGAAGTTAACTGTATTTCAATTGAAATTTATTAAAAAATAAATTTTTTATGTGATAACATCTGACATCAGTTTTTCTGAAAGATTAGTTTCTCATGATAAAAGTCAATATAAAAAATCTTTTCTAGAAAAGAAT
>CM063503.1:62315339-62328629 GCA_032207245.1 Pardosa pseudoannulata
TAAAATTGCATGGTAATTTATTGAATCTTTAAAATACTATAAATATACCGACCTAGGGGATGATCGCTGGGATCATGCTACAACTGATCAATTAACTCTTTATTTTGATATAAAAATGATTTCAAACAAATGGTATCCTAATCTAAAACTTAAACCCAGTTTGTTGGGGTAGTGCTGACTATTTCTGATTTGTTATACTTAGTAAGTATTCTTAGTTGTATATTTACTTAATTCTGTCATGCTCATGTTACTATTGTGAAGACCCTCCTCCTTTGTTCAAAACACTAACGACCGAAATCAGCTGACCTGGGTCCCACCTGCTTGACGGACTACAATAGCGTGGCGGCGCAGTGTCTGGGATGTTGACAGTTCGGTTAAATAGGCGCCCACGCCCTAATCGGTAGCGGTAATGATTCCAGAGCGTTGCCTTGAGAATTCCGGAATGGGACAGCTAGTGAATGAGAATTCGACTAATTAACTAGCTGTAACCTTAACTGGTGTTCTCGGGTAACTGGGATCGTAACTGACCAGAAAACGGTTAGCGGGAGGTTAACTGACCCCCAGGTATAAAAAGCCTAGAATTTTGCGACTCGGGGCTTTTCGACATTTTTTACATAGGTTCTTTGACCTCGTGGAGGCTTCCGCGACTTTTGACCTGAGCCAGCTTTTTAGCAATTTCGTTCGGGAGACTCGTGAAGTCCTTTCATATAAGGAACAGCAGGGTCTCGGACACCGAACGGGGGATAGATTGGGTTTGCGTTGCACCCTGGAAAAGCCTCCCCATCTTGTGAGAATATTTAGTTCTTTTTTACGACTGTGATCATTTCCTAGGACTCCATATTTTGAAACGGAATCTTCCGTCAAAATACCACGTTTATGTGTATATTATTGCAACGATGAAATCTGATTTAGCATTTTCATGTTTAATGAATCTTTGTCAACCCTTTCGGTTCGAATGGGCATTTGGGTCCTAAACATTAGATTTCATTACTATTGGAATTTAAAACCCACTTTTCAATGGGTCTTTACGTTTTCGGTGTTTTTAAGGAATAAGGGGATAAAAAGTATGAGTAAAAATTCCTGGCAACACTTTCAGATTGGTAATGGCGCACTTATGTTTTTCAGATTACCCATTGTTCATATTTCGATTTGTCGAAATTTTAAAATCTGTTGTAAATATAACTATAAGGCATACTTAGTATATGAAATTGCTCTTTAAGTAATAAATTGTCATTTTTATGACAGATTTAAGAGGTCTTTAATAAATTGTTTGTGTGATATATTGTACAAATCGTATTTAACAGTGGTTAAATATCAAAGATCAGTGATCAAACTACCACAAGATATTGTTCGTTTTTGTGAAACATTTATGAAAATTGTTGTATTATAAGAATTTTCTAGACGATTAGGACAAAAATAGTTTCAGCTGACAACAGATTTCGGACATATTGTCACTGAGGATTTCCAGGAAACGGAAAAAGTAAAGTAAAAACTTCAAATTCAGTGTACCATTTTTTAGCTTATCATTAAACTACTTTCCATAATGAAAGTTTAATCATGAAAAGTCGGGTCAAAAAGGTTAAAGCTGAGTATAAAATTTCTTTATGAATTAACTCTCTGTAGCTCAAAAATTCAGATTGGAAAACTATTCATGTTAGAAATCATTATTTTAAGTATGTACAAAAAGTTTTCATGTTTGTAGCATAAAAAATAAATATTCAATTTTGTTTTAATTTATTTTGAATATGATATATATATAATATATATATAAATGTATATATATATGTATATATTATGTATATATATATGTATATATGTATATATATATATATATAAAATATATGTATAGTACTATATTATATTATATATATGTATATATATATGTATATATATATGTATATATATATATATATGTATATATATATATATGTATATTATATATGTATATATATATATATGTATTTATATATAAATGTATATAATATGTATATATATAAATATGTATAGAATGTATATATGTATGTATATATATATGTATATATATGTATATTTATGTATATATATATATATATGTATATAATATATATATGTATATATATTTTTGGATATATATATATTGTTTTATATATATATATATGTATATATATATGTATATATATATATATTATATAGATATGTATATATATTTATATAATATGTATATATATATTGTATATATAAATGTATATATATATGTATATATAAAATGTATATATATATGTATGTATATAATATAAATAAATATGTAAATTAATATTATTTTAATAAATTATGTATATAAACTGTATATATATGTATAAAATTGATATATATATAAACATTATATATATAGTATATATCTTAAGTATATATATATATATATACATATATATGTATATATATGTTTATATATATATGTATAAATATATATGTATATATATGTATATATATGTATATATAATGTATATTATGTATATGTATAATATGATATATGTATATATATATATATATATAAAATACACAATATTATAATATGATATATGACACACACATACATATATATAAATAAATACACATAGATAATAATGGTTAATGTAACACACAGTAACAAATATTATATATAATTTATATATACATATAATTAATATATCACTTATATATATAATATATATATATAACAAGTAATTATTTAATATATAAATGTATATATATAAATAGAAATATATGTATAATATATAATATAGTATATATATGTATATATAGAATATATAATGTAATATAATATAATAATATGTATATATATAAAACAAATATATATATATATTAAGTATATACACAATATACAGTTATATATATATATATATATACACAATGTATACATATATAAATATATATAATGTACATTTAAAAATATATATATGTATATATACACATGATTATATATATATGTATATAAATATATATATATGACATATATTATATATACATGTATATATAATTATATATAATAATGTAAAAATGATATAATAATGTTATATATTATATATATATATAATGTATATATACATATATATATGTATACACACATTATATAATATGAGTATATATGATATATATATATATATATATAGTATATATATATAAATATAAACATAATATATAAATAAAAATATAGTATATCATAGTATATATAATAGTATATAAATGTAAAAATTATATAATATATATTAATATATTATATATAATATATATATATATAGATATATATGTATATATATGAAATATTAAATATAACATATCTATATATATAGAAATATTATGAATATGTACAATACACTATATAATGACACATATGTATATTTATTATTTATATATATATATATATATAATATAAGATATATATATATATACACCCAATAATATATTAAAAAGTATACACATAATAAAATAAATATATAATATATTATATATAATATGATAATAATCTTACGATATATATATATAAATATATTATATATATATATATATATTCAAATATAATATATTATATATATATAATATATATATATATATATATATAGAATATATATATATCACTAATTGGTGGCATGGGCGCCGGTTTTTGCCAAGACCTAAAGGATTACGGCCCTGTGTAATAGAATCTATGAAACCTGAAGAAAACATTCGATCAACTACTTAACGAAAAGACGTTAAATTTACCTAAATAAATTAACATATACTTTACAATTATTTATATTTTAAAAGTGAATTTCATATTTTGACAATGTTACAGGCAGTAAAATTTATATCTTATATTATGTCATTATCTTATTATAATTCTTTTTAACTTTTGATAGAATTTATTTCATTCATTTGATTTCTTTGATAAGGGAAAAAAGTATTTTTTTTTTTTTTACAGTTCCATTAAAGAGACTGATAGTTCAGTTATCTTTCATTTAATCCTTTAAGCCGCTCTACAACTTTTCTAGCATAATTTGATCTTCAAGGTCACATGACCATTGGAGCATTTGATTCTCCTTCATAAGCGAAATTTTATTCATTTCTGAACGTTCTTGAGATGTAAATTTTATAGGGTTCCCATTGTCAAACTATTAACTCTAAAACTAACGTGATTGCGTTTATACTATTTCCCCATTTATTCATTTCGCGATAAATACTAAGATAATTCAAGCAAAATACTTAATTGAAAATAGTTTAAAGAACTCACGATGGATTGCTTTTATACAGTAAATAATTTATTTAGCAATAATTTACTGTACTTTATACTAATAAGTAAAAATTAATAAAAAGTATGCTTTTATATTTCATATTTCTAAACTCATAAGATTATAAGTCTTAATTTTTACTAATATTTCTGTTTACTTATATGAATTGTTTTCTCACTGTAAATTTTTTTAAATACTTGTTATAGGCTTTTAAAATAAATTTTATACTTAAATTGCATTTCAAATACTAAATCCTTTGGAAAAGGACCAAATCTTATATGAAGCCTCAAAGTTAATTAATCTGTATTTCTATTCGTAATATATTCGTAACATGATGTAAAGTTAAAAATCTTCTTGTAAATTATATACAATTTGTATATACTCAGCAATAAAAATGAACAGCTCTTCTGTGTTCATGATACTTATGGTTAACTCTTAATGATATAGATTTATTGCTAAAAATTATAGCAAACAGATTGAAGACGTATGCATAATTATATTACGATAAAAAATAAGAAAAAATTATTCCTCTTTCTATAGCATTAACCCCTTGACATACAAACAAAAAGGAATTTGATGTGTCCAAAGAATACTATTTAGTTCTGGCTCAACTAAACAATTCTGTACAAGATGAGAAAATGAACGTTTTATTTTGAAATTTGCATTGCTATGTAACATTTAATGAGGTTTATATATGATGTTAACAGACAATTATTAAATAGTATAAAATTATAAGTATTTCTGTAAAGTATTAAACATTTCAAATCAATTTCGATTAGGTAGCGGAACTGACTTTTTTTTTATACTAAAGTTGATCCGCTTCATACATTATTTTTAAGGACACATGAATCTTGAACTGTCTAATCAAAACGGAATAGAAGCGAGTTAAATAATTAGATGGTTTGGTTTGGAGTGCTACGGTCTACTTTTTGCAACACGAGTAAACATGAAATTACCATGACCATGTAATTACCATGTAATACCATGAAATTATATTTAATGAATGTCATTTGGAAGTTCTTATTTAATTTTTCAAGGAATTTCTTTAATTCCTAGAAATATGCAGTGAATCGGTATGAATAGTAGAATTTGAGAATCATCTCTTATAAAAGGACAAGAAGGCCGATTTTTTTTTGCCTCCATCAGTTGTAATATTTTCTTCTGTAAAATATTAGGTAGCTCGGGTACATTTATCGAGAGCCACAAATAATCCTTCAAACAGCTGCATGTAGCTCGCGAGCTGCAGGTTGGCCACCCCTGGTCTAAGGCTCACATCTTTGGCTTGTCGTCCAATGAGTAAAAGTAACAACACAAAGGATTTTTATAGGTTATGATGGATGGATCGGCAACTCAATACTAATTTTATAAATGCTTTACGGTATCTAACATATTGTTACTCGTCCGTTCATATATAACACCAAACCAGCGCAAGACCTTTTCAAGACGTAAAAAGAATATTTTCAGATATTCCTTTATTACTCATTTTTAATAATATCTCAAATTTTTTGGCGTGCGAAACTTGTCACGAATGGCATGTAATTGCTGTCTATGAGTGAAAGGAACTCTCAGGATTGGGTGAGTAACCTTGAGGAAAACCAATCGGTTACTGACGTAATTTTTAAATCCTTATTATCGAGTTTTCATGATCGTTATCAGACCTCCCCAGCAAAAGTTTTGAGTTTGAGAGTTTACTGAAATACTTTATTTAATCCAACACTTCTTAATAAGTATTAATATATAAGATCTGGAATTACAAACAATTTAAAATAAATATTTAAACAGATTTATGTAGTTTCATCGACCTCGCTGAAGGACTTTGCAGATTAAATATTTCCCGCTTTCTATAGCAATAATAGATGTCTCAGTAGCGGAGCCTTTCGACCGTTAAGGGTTACAGAAGTTCTCTTTATACCATGTAGCCTTGGAAAAACAATCCGATTGCTGATGTAATATTTAATCCTTATTACCTATTATTATTAACGATTATTACAATCATACTTTTATAACAAATGTTTTGAGTTTACACGTTTATGAATCCAATACTGTTGAGGACGATAATAAAGTGGACTGCATTTAAAAACTTAACAAAAAACTTTAAAATATGACAGGGTCGTATAAGAGCAATGGGCTCTGACAATTAAAATATATATTAGGGATAGGCCACCCCTGGTCTAAGGCTCACATCTTTGGCTTGTCGTCCAATGAGTAAAAGTAACAACACAAAGGATTTTTATAGGTTATGATGGATGGATCGGCAACTCAATACTAATTTTATAAATGCTTTACGGTATCTAACATATTGTTACTCGTCCGTTCATATATAACACCAAACCAGCGCAAGACCTTTTCAAGACGTAAAAAGAATATTTTCAGATATTCCTTTATTACTCATTTTTAATAATATCTCAAATTTTTTGGCGTGCGAAACTTGTCACGAATGGCATGTAATTGCTGTCTATGAGTGAAAGGAACTCTCAGGATTGGGTGAGTAACCTTGAGGAAAACCAATCGGTTACTGACGTAATTTTTAAATCCTTATTATCGAGTTTTCATGATCGTTATCAGACCTCCCCAGCAAAAGTTTTGAGTTTGAGAGTTTACTGAAATACTTTATTTAATCCAACACTTCTTAATAAGTATTAATATATAAGATCTGGAATTACAAACAATTTAAAATAAATATTTAAACAGATTTATGTAGTTTCATCGACCTCGCTGAAGGACTTTGCAGATTAAATATTTCCCGCTTTCTATAGCAATAATAGATGTCTCAGTAGCGGAGCCTTTCGACCGTTAAGGGTTACAGAAGTTCTCTTTATACCATGTAGCCTTGGAAAAACAATCCGATTGCTGATGTAATATTTAATCCTTATTACCTATTATTATTAACGATTATTACAATCATACTTTTATAACAAATGTTTTGAGTTTACACGTTTATGAATCCAATACTGTTGAGGACGATAATAAAGTGGACTGCATTTAAAAACTTAACAAAAAACTTTAAAATATGACAGGGTCGTATAAGAGCAATGGGCTCTGACAATTAAAATATATATTAGGGATATATAAGAGCAATGTGCTTTAAACAAGCGTTCTCATGGGAGACGCGGACAACGGTTCGACCTTCCTAGACGGGGTCCGAACGCTCACACTCTGGTTACTTTAACTGCTCGTATGCTTCTATTTCTTGACTTAATTATGGAAAAAAATGTTTATTAATTTAGTATTAACGTATCGTAACCTATTCTTCAGCATTAAAAGGAATCGTAAACTAACATGTACATGTTGACGGGTGATAAGGCCTTTACTGTTGAGTTACTAAATTGTTTCTTACTTCCCTAACAGTAGACAAATACTTCGAGGTGTAATTTTGAATAAATAAAATGAATAAAGCATATATTAACTTAAAAAATTCTTTTATTTCACATTTCATCCTATAAAATCCATGGAAATTAAACCACAGCAGTTGTCTTAATAAATTATTTTTATTTGGAGCCTTCTGTTTGCCTCTAGCTTATTGATTTATGCTTTATTCACTTGTTCAGATCACAAGAAAGAAAATGTGTCTCAGTAGCAATCCGGGCTAATTAAAAATGACCTAACCGATCGCGATTGTTACTACTCCAACTTGTTTTACCCATCTATCGGCGCATAATTCCAAGATCTTCTCTTTGATGCTTTTAGGACATTGCATTCGGCTTGCGCTGCTCCCTGCAGTGATCCTTTATGCACCATCATTTCAGAGGGCATAATTTCTTGTCTTTTTTTTCCTTCGTTCTGAGTGTAAAACGTTACTAATAAGCTACACTCACGCTGAGCTTTCTTCAATTCTCTCGATGCGTATTCTGTCAGCCTTTCCGTTCGCCTTGAGGCGCCTCTCGAGTAGTCATCTCTTTTCCTTAAGTCGAGATCTTTAACAATTGCCAGCTGTAGGTCAGTCACCTCGGTGTTTTGATTTCTGGTTTGCGATTTATGCCATTTTTTTTGCTCACACGTTGTCATTATTTATATCTCTCTCTCTATTTTTTTTTTATAAACTCCGCCATATAAAGTAGCCCACACCTAACTTGCCCGATTTTTTCAAAGAATTCTATAAGAAATAAAATTTTAGCATTTTTAATTCTTTTTGAGGCTTTTATATTTCTAAACTAGAGTTTGGAAGGATATTAACTGTTGTTAATAATTAAAAAAAAATCATCAAGACTCCAAATCACAATGTTTTGATAATGTAGATAAAATTTTGTATACTTCAGTTGATAAAATATACAAACTTTTATCAAATCTTATTTCTTTCGTACGGACGAACACATCAGATAATATCACACATTATGAAAATGTAAAATTATCTAAAGAAAAAGAGAGGCTACTGTTACAAACTTGAGTTAGAAACTGAATTAACTTCCTCGATATCAATTCTCATTACAAGAAATACAAACATAAAATACCGTTTCATTAGTAGCGTGTAATTAATCTCCCAACTAGTGTGGGACTCATGGATCAATTACTCCATTCGCCATTTTCGTTTTCATGGGTGTAAGGCATTAATACCAAAGAAATTGCTGTTTACTAACATATAAGTAAATAGTTATAGAAACAATTATTTATAAGGAATGTTTAGGAAACTAACTAGCTGCGGTCTATCTTACTCCGTGATGTAAATAGCATGTCTTAGTGTTAAACTAGTGTGGAACGTTCTATCTTGCGCTTATCAAAGTCTATAATTACGGAATAGCTTGCAGCTATCTAGTGAACATTTCTATTTTATTCCATTTTTTTTCTTTACACGCGTTTAATAGTGGGGACAAAAACCTAGCAGGAAGTTATGTTGAACTGCTGCTACTGCTCCAAGGCCGTCTAAGAAGTTTAGAACCAGAGTGAATAAATTCAGTTTCTTCTTTTAAAAAGTAAAATTGTTTACTAGTATTAATAATTTGTTATTTCACACACGCACGCACACATGGATATAGGCAAGGGGGCCCGAAGAGGCTCGCCCCTCTCTGAAATTTTGGTTTTGTGTATATGTATACACTATCAATGTGGTAGCATTTAATGAAAAAGTTGATCATATTGTCTTAGTTTTTTCCCCCAATTCTTTATTAAAAATGATAAATGTGTTCAGCAAATATAAATTTTTTACTCACATTGATATGTTTATCAGAGTGATAATATTGTATTATCTTAACATATGTCTTGTTTGACTGATGCTTGTTCCTCCACCCTCCCTGCAAAGAGGGTATCCTCAGAAATTTTTATTATTTTTTTTATTATTATTTTAAATTTATTTATTTTTTAAGATTTGGGTCCGGCAAGACGGCCGCTGGCACTAGTCACAGCAGTTTCTTCTTTTAAAAAGTAAAATTGTTTACTAGTATTAATAATTTGTTATTTCACACACGCACGCACACATGGATATAGGCAAGGGGGCCCGAAGAGGCTCGCCCCTCTCTGAAATTTTGGTTTTGTGTATATGTATACACTATCAATGTGGTAGCATTTAATGAAAAAGTTGATCATATTGTCTTAGTTTTTTCCCCCAATTCTTTATTAAAAATGATAAATGTGTTCAGCAAATATAAATTTTTTACTCACATTGATATGTTTATCAGAGTGATAATATTGTATTATCTTAACATATGTCTTGTTTGACTGATGCTTGTTCCTCCACCCTCCCTGCAAAGAGGGTATCCTCAGAAATTTTTATTATTTTTTTTATTATTATTTTAAATTTATTTATTTTTTAAGATTTGGGTCCGGCAAGACGGCCGCTGGCACTAGTCACAGATCCGTTCAATTTAAGTTCCAGTTCTTTTTTCGAAACTTTGCTATTTTTTAGTGGAACAAAATCTGGACCACACGTTAGAGCAGGGGTAGGCAACGCGGCGCCCGCGATCGATTTTTAATGCGCCCTCGATGGACTAATGTAAATGTATGATAGCCAGAGCGATTTACTTACTCTTGTCAAACGGCGATATACAGCAAGTAGTCAGTTGAGTTTAGGACATTCAAATGCAAGTTAGTGTTGTTGAAATCCCATCTACTGAAAAAATCATTATCACATATCCCAAATATAAAATATACTGTTGAGAGTTTAAATTTGAATAACGAAAATTTTACTGCTACATCATATTTAGAAATTATAGATAAGCTAATAGAAGTTTTCTTCTAGATTTGACGATTTTGCAGCATTAGAACCCTTTCTAAGATTTTTCATAAATCCATTCAATGTTACTGAAGATGATGACCTTGAATTAATTTCAGTGTATTTCGAGCTTCATAATATCGAAGACCTAGAATTAGAAATAATAAACTTGCAAAGTGATATTATTTTAAAAGCGCATAGTAATGATAAAATGTTTTGGAATTTAGTCGATGAAAATGAGTATCCTATTTTAAGGAAATGGGCGCTAAAAATGTATTCATATTGTGCAACATACAATTGCGAGTCTTTGTTCTCAAATATGAAAAATTTGAAATCCAAATACCGAACAAAGCTTAATGACTCACATTTAGATAATTGTTTAAGAACCGGGAACTCTAAATATATCCCCAATTATAAGAAATTAGCTGAAAATATGGACACCCAAGTTTCACACTGAACTATATGTATCATAATGTATGACACCAACAAAATAAAGTTATAAAAAAATCTGTTTATGCCTATTTATACCTGTTGATTATTTGTAAAATATGCACCCTCGGTGATTTTCAAATTTAGTATTACGCCCTTAAGAACAAACAGGTTGCCGACCCCTGCGTTAGAGTATAATAGAACAGTGCACTGGATTTCATCCTTTTAATTGTTTTTATTTCACTAATGCCGCCATCTTACAGAGAGTGTTCATATATCAAAGTAATCTATTATTTGATCAGTTGTACATGATTATTACTGAAATAAACCCTGGATTTATTAATTCAAAAATACGTGGGAGACACTAGAGACTTTTGAAGTTAGCTTCAAATACTTTATGTAAAGATTATTTTATTCTACATAATTAGCAATATTTATAAGAATTAATTTTCTACAAACCAAAAATAAATAACTTTTGTCAATATTTTTGTTTTGAATTTTTAAATTTTTTAGTTACATTTTTGAAACAATCTATTCTAACATTTGAGGAAATGTTTTTTTAAATTTGGAGTTAAGCTACAACTGGTTAAGACAGGAGATATAAAATGATTAACTAGAGGAAAATCTATTTTACGAATGAGGCTAGGCTAATTCCGCATCATATTTCTGATATCAGTAGCTGTTTATTTCAGCAATATCAGCTGAATCGAATAACAACCCAAGATTTGATAACAAGGAAATGACGTTTATTTTTTTAATTGGTTAATGTTTCTCCTTGATGTTCAGATATAGGCTGTAAATTTCTGTTCTGGCGTCGAGCCATAACTTGCATAACAAGTGTCAGGATGAATTCCAGCCGGCAGATTACTTTTGAGGGAACCAAGACATTTCCAACTTAACAGAATATGTAAATCTTTAACTTACAAAAATCTCAATCTTTTGCAGTAATGAAATTTGTCGACTGACCTACTGCATTCATGTATACTGCACTTTTTTCTCCTATATTACAACGCAAACTTCTTCGTTATTTTCATTTTTTAACTAAATTTAGGCAATTAAGTAACTACTTACCATAAACAGTACTACAATACTTGGTGATGCATAGATTAAATATTAAGAAAAGCGTACTTTGCATAATTATTAAATTTGGTACTAATACATACTGGCTAGTTTTGGGAGGAATTAATGTAAATGGTATATGGAAAAGAACAAATATTGAATTATACAGAACATATAAAAACCCAGATATAATTAATTTTATTAGCTTACAAATATTAAAATGGGCCGGACACCTAGTTCGACTTAATGACAATAGATCCACAAAAAAAGTTTTTACGGCCAAACCAATAGGAACCCGAATGAGAGGACGACCAAAACTTAGATGGTTAGACTGCATTGAGAAAGACATAAGATCCTTGAAAATTTCAAATTGGAAATCCAGAGCCAAAGATAGGACTGCCTGGTATGGAATTCTAGAGAAGGCTAAGGCCCATCCTGGGCTGTCATGCCACTGAGGAAGGAAGGACATGCTGGATAGGCCTTTTAACAAACCATTAAATCCATTAACACTATCTTGATAGGTTTATTTATCAAATATCTTTAAAATATTCTCTACCAACAAAAGAATTTAAAGCATGAAAAGTTAAAACACTGCATTCAATATATAAAAAATATTATAAAATTAAAAAAACGATTTTATAATATAATTGACTTGAATGCGACATTTAAAGATTTATTTAATTCTATTATAATCGAATATGCCGATGAAACTTTGGATAGTTGTGATATAATTTATAAAGGATTTTACGTATCGATCTTAGAGACAACTGTATGGACGGGTGGAATTTTTAAACTAGCAGCCGGCAATTCATCAACCACCATGAAAATAATAATAAATACGACTAAATATAAAAAATTAAAATTTTATAGGTACATATGTTCGTTTGACACTTGTATCAAGATTTCACAAAAACACTGTTACGTTCCGGGCTCTTACTGTCAAACATTGGGGCAGCTAGTCACATAAAGAGCTGGGAAAAGAGCAAAGCATCCTAGACAGAACTGTAGGAGGCTTTGAAAAGAGTCGGTCGTTATCAGGACCCAGACATGTGTGGTTTTAATTTTCCTGCAAGAAACTGCATTTCGCAATCCAAAGTGGGGAGTCGTAAATTTGTTTACAGCTGTGCTTGAAATGCCGGCTTGCTTTCAGAAGTCCAGTCTGCAGCTCTCAGCCCTTTCTTCTGCACCCCCCTACTCGAGGTTTTTTGAGGGGAGGAGTTGGTGTTTACATGTGTGGTTTTAATTTTCCTGCAAGAAACTGCATTTCGCAATCCAAAGTGGGGAGTCGTAAATTTGTTTACAGCTGTGCTTGAAATGCCGGCTTGCTTTCAGAAGTCCAGTCTGCAGCTCTCAGCCCTTTCTTCTGCACCCCCCTACTCGAGGTTTTTTGAGGGGAGGAGTTGGTGTTTGAAAGCC
>CM063503.1:62328729-62388729 GCA_032207245.1 Pardosa pseudoannulata
GGACAGAAAACTTCTACAGACTAGTCTCACTTCAGTTCACCACTGGTGTCTCCACCTGGCCCTGTTGTTTAAATTGGCAAAGACGGGTTATACGTGTTTTTCAGGGAAACAATCTATTAATACTAATTCATATCATTTCGATACAACTGTATTCTTGTTTTGTTACCTTGTAGTCCTTTTTCTCCTGATCTTTGATAGAGCAATAAGCTAGCCAATACAAAAAATATTGGTTAAATCTCTCTGTTTATGTGGATTATTTTTTAACAAGCTTTTCAGTAACTCTGAGGCTACACTCCTGGACATAAAACTATTAATTGTATTCGTACCCCGACCCGGCCGAAGCCATACGGAAAACTGACGTCCGATCGCCACGACGGTAACCACCACACCACAAGGTGTTGCTGGCCTACAAGAGTTCCGTCATGGTTCGAGAATAATGTTGACAACTCCAGTAAGGAACAATACTACAAAGTAAGTTCGTGACTACCAGGGACGTCTGAAGAAAAAGATCACTCAGGAAACCCCGGGTTCGTGACACCTGAGTATACCTAAAGGAGGTATACCCATTGAGGTTGCAGACGGCTATCATTGGCTTAGGAGGGACACTCCTAGTTACCAGGGGGCGCCACGAGGAGGCTGATAGCTGTCCTAGGTGAGGTACCGTAGTACAACACCCTGAGGCTCATCCCCAGAGCTGCGCCGTAGCACTGCTAAGGAGAATCACTGCCCCACCCCCCCCATAAAACTATTAAAGCAGTTAAAGCTATTATTATTTAAAATTTTTGAAAATGAAGTTCACTTGCTTTTTTATTTGTGAAATATAATATAAAAAAGCAAGGAATTAGAGCAAAATTATATAAGTATTAATAAATACCCAGAAAACTTCTAAAACAGATACAACGCCCATTGAAGTCACGGGGGGGGGGGGTTATTCATATCCACAATCAACAAAAGCATTTAAAATTTTACAAATATTACATAAGCCAAAAGGCTTTAAGCAAACAATATTTAACTTTTTTTTTTTAATTGTAGGCTTACAAAAGAAAATCAACATATAATTCATTACACATTTCCACGAAAATACACATTTATATTCACATGATTTCTAATAACCTCAATAATTAAATCCTAATCAAACACTTAACACATTGTATGCGGGACACATACTAGTACGTTTTCTGACAGTTGATGCTTGAGTGCGGGTCACGTACTATAGTCCATGTAAAATCTATTGGCGCTTCAAGGTCACACTTTCTCGTTTCCCCAGTCATCGGTTACTATGGTAGCGACTAAGAAGCATGTGCATTCTCACTTATTTTCAGCACTTCAGTTGAGGATTTGATTCCAATACGTTCTTGCTTTTCTTTCTTCTCGTAGATATTTATTTTGCGCTTATCTGATATTACACTCTCATTTTTTATCTTTTAATTCATTGTTTTATTTAAATTTTGCTTCATATTTATTTTTAATTTTATTATTAATTTTTTACTTTATAAAATATTTCCTGTAATGGCTAGTTTTGATGTTAGAAAATAGTCCAAAATTCTGATATTTAACGTATACAGGTACTTGAAAGGTCTTGTTGAAACCAATCCAGTTGCTACAGTTTTGGAATTGTTTTCGCAAACTCAACAAGCAACTGCTGATGCCCGTGATATTTCTAAAAGAATTTGTGCCGATCCAGAACTGCGACAATATTAAAAAAAAAAAAAATTCACATAAAAGGCGCGTAACAGAATTAGATGATTTCGACAAAAGTGTCACCTTTTCTGCCTTTAAAATGTCGTTTAACTAAAAAACAGGAAATATTTTTATTAAGTTTTTAAAGAAAAGTTTAACAATATGTATAAAAAGTTTATAATAAATCATAGATGTTCTTGTAAAAATACAAAAATTTATTTTAATTTAGAATTCTTACTAAAACATTAGGAATCTGTACCCTCTAAAGAAATTTTCACTTTCTAAAAATGTGTCAACATACCATAAATCTTTAAATACATAATAAAATTATACAAAATATTGTTATTGCATTAAGACCTCTTTCAATTCTTGTAAAATCATAAAATAATTAATACAGTGCAATTTTGGAATAGAAAGTTTACCTCCCCACACGATGCATGACACCCCTTAACACAGTGGAAAAAAAGAGTAAAGTCTGTCCCCAACTGTCGTTACCTTAGTTACAGTTGGTCTTCGGGGAAAAATCAGTGACCTTGAAGTCCCTATAGAGTTTACACAGAGTATAGTATGGGTAAGTGTAGCAACGTGGTTTGTTTGTGGGTACAAAAATAACGGTATATAAAGGAAAACGAAGCCGAATATTCTTGTCTACTACATTATATATATGTATATTTATATATTATATATATTTTTATTTATATATGTTTATTTGTCTATATATTTGTTTATATATTCCAATATAAAATACGAAAAGTTGCTTAAAAAAATTAAATGATTTTCGATTTATTGAGATTTAACTGAATAACTAAATTTACGCGCAAAACACCCGCTCCCGGTACAATTCCGCTGCGAAATGTACCCGCACACAATGTGTTAATACATTATATTTAGTATATAGTAACTAAATATAATTTCATTTTCTGGTTTCTTTATGTACATTATTAGTGTTATATGATGTTATGTGTGATGTCGCGAATTATCTGTATTCCATGTTTGTGGTAAATGCGTTGCCCTACAAAACACTCACCAGTCGAACATAAAACTCCACAAATAAAATTTTAGACCATTTTAACGAAGCACAAATTAATAAATTCACATCGGCCCATCATCGAGTGGAGCAACAACTTTCGGACACGATACTTATCAATCGGAACACATTCTACGAGAGTAGTAGAAGTATTAGTTGCTTTCAGTACTTCTATAGCCAAATCATTTTTTCAGTTATTAAAATTCACCATGATTTAAAACACTCGGTTTGAAATTCACTCTTCCTAACTGTGAAAACATATCGCACAGTACACGGTATAAGCTATTTTCATAACAAAAATTAAATCTGTTATTTACGGATTATTTCTCCCTATTTATAGTAATACAAATTTATAAAAAGTTGACATCAATATATTAATCGTATTCCTCTCAAAATTGATCTCTAACATCATTTAAGTGTATGATTTAGGTTAAAGGGTTATTTTTACCATTGATTCAGTTTTTTACACTACAACTCCTGGTGGCCCCAAGGCCTTCCAAAGAATCTTTCTCCATTTCAATCTCCACTTACCAATATTTTTTCAGTTGGTTTTTTACCAACTTCTTGAAATCTTCCACACAGTCAGTCCATCTCAACCTAGGTCTACCCACAGTTCTTGTGGCAATAGTTGCATGGTTGAAAATCTTAAATGTCAAGGAAGATGGACTCAAACGTCAGGTGTGGCCCGAAAACCTCAGGCGACATATTTTGATGAATTTTATATCTGCTTCCTTAAATATATATAGTCTGTATCGGTTATATGGACAGCTCAGCGGTCCAAAAAAATCAGACCATATAAGAGGAGGGACCATATATGAGGAATAATACAACTCTACTGTGCATTTACCGAGCATTTTTAAACCATAACAGAAGAGCCTTATCCACATTGCCATAAGGTGACAAGTTTTGCCGTATTCTTTCTTGATCATCGATTTCAACTCTTGAGGACTAAAGTTTGGCATCTAAAATGTTGTTTAATGTCGTCCGGGTAATCAAATTTGCTTTGGGGTTATTCCATGTGAAATCAACACAACTTTAGAACAAATTCTACCTGACCCCCTCCAATTTTGATTAAATTTGGTAGAGTAAGTGACTTCATGGTAATAAAGATTTTCCGATGTTATGTGTAAGGTGGATCCTTTAACTCCAACAGGACCAATGTATATTCTTTCTGAAGTAGAAATTCTCAAAACACATAAAGCTTTCTACCAGTTTCAACAAAATAAGTAGAAACCATCCATCAAAAGTAATGCACTTTAATAATTTTTCTTCATTCTAAAATCTTCACAAATGTTAAATGTACTATTTACTAGAGTATATGTCGATAAGGTAGTGTGTAGACATTAATGCCATCCTATATAGATGAGTTAGATTAAAAGTAATGAATGCATTTTCTCATTTTCGTTATTGCAATAGTAAATATATATATATAAAAAAACTTTTGTAGCTTGTGATCCCATTATGATCCCAACATGAAACTTTGAGGATTAATTAACAATAATATGATAAATTTTTGAAATTTTTTTCAAAATTTTAAAATCTTGGCTTTTTGAGAAATTTAAATTTTAAATTTAAATTTAAATTTAAATTTTTAAAAAATTCTCAAGTCATCATGTGTTGTATATCATATGAAAGCCCATTAAAAAAAGGTTTAAAATAACACCTTGCACATATCTATAGCTTAATTAGGTGAGTAGCAAGTGTAATTTAAAGGTATGCCGATAGTATACTTTTTAGACAAAT
The DNA here is from genome assembly GCA_032207245.1 of Pardosa pseudoannulata. Classification (NCBI taxonomy): domain Eukaryota; kingdom Metazoa; phylum Arthropoda; class Arachnida; order Araneae; family Lycosidae; genus Pardosa; species Pardosa pseudoannulata. The sequence continues at coordinate 62,333,180 of CM063503.1, forward strand.
CTGGCAACTTTAAAGCCTTATAACTCCCAAACCAATTATTATTTGAACATAAGATTTGGGGATTTTCTTTATTACCATGAAGTCACTTACTATACCAAATTTAATCAAAATTGGAGGGGGTCAGGTAGAAACCTTGTGTTGATTTGGTATGGAATTACCCTATGGGGAAAGTAGCCTTTGAATGATTAGATTTTTTAAAATTTTCAATCTATTCATTTTTGGCAGCAAATGATATTTTCGAAGCCATAATTATAAAATGAACTTTCTTATTCGTGAAGTATGATCTAAATGCAACAGAATTTTCCTTTACTTGTTTCGTCTCAGTTTCAACTTAAGCAGGGAGAGATAACTTCAACCAATAAATAGACAGATATCCACCTCTTGTCAGGGGCAAGAGAACAGAGAGAGGTTATGTCTACACAAACAAGAAAGGGGGAAAGGGAGGGAAATAAAGGCTTGAATTCAGGTCCTCTCCGATTTCGCACTGACTTCTTAAAAAAACGAAAAGAAAAAAATGGAAACTCGTTGAAAACATGAAACTGACCATATAACCGGTAACAAGAAAAAGAAAATGACTGTATAAGTGGTGCACTTTAACACATGTTCCCTATTAAGTTAGACGGGACTTTAGAAAACTGACCATATAAGCGGGTGACCCTATAGCCGGTACTGACTGTAATTAAAAACTATGTCTTGATCTCCAGTCATTCACAGAACCTTAAGATTTTTCTTAGAGCCCGTCGCTCAAAGATGGCCAGTTGTTCTGTCTGTGATATAAAGTCCAAGTCTCGGATTCGTAAGTAACACAGGTCTAGTGATAACTTTATGTAACAAAAATTTTTGTGTGCCCTTTAATAAAAATCTCTACAGTCCTAAAAAATGAAAACTTGGAAATAAATTTAGCTTTCTTACTTACACTAGAATTTCACAATTTAGCTTGCTCTCAATGAAATGACTTAAATGATTTTAATGTTTTTTTTTAATATTAACAGATTAAAAACGAGTAAAAATAAATGAATATTCACTGTTTAAATTATTGTATTGGTCTTTCAAAATCTTCAAATATTTTTTGCTAATTTCTATGCGTTTAAAGTACTGGTTCAATGATTAAATTTCCCCTTATTGAACAGAAAATGCACAAGATTCACTTGCTTAACCCCTTAACGATCGGATAATTTTCTAGAAAACGGTCATAAAAGTGCCTATTTTTTATCCCTGAAAATTATATAAAAATATGAGTATGAATAATATACATATTCATTTTTAACTTATCGTTTCTTTTTATCTTGTAATTTAAAAAACATCAAATTTCGAGGAAAAGTCAACATTCAGGGTAATTATGACTTACGGTTGGTTTTCCAGCAAGCAAGGAAAATTTAAAGAATATGTATTTTAAACATTAAAAAAGAATTTTATTAAACTTATGTATAATATAAATGAAGATTAGTAATTTTTTTCTTGTGTGATAAATTTCAAAGATACGCAGGCCAACATCACAATCTGAAGTAGTGCCGAGTTTCCTTCCTACATCTCCTACTGTTTTCATCTTTTCTGGAGCAAGAAACTTTGCATTCTCTCGATGGTTTCCGTTTCTTATCAGTTCGGAGTATCTGTCTAATAAAATGCCTTTGAATCAAACGATTGGGATTATCTTCAAATCTTGAACATCATTTCTTTTGGAATGGTGTCTGATGACTGATACCTTTCAATAAGTTCATCTACTAAAGATCTAGTTTATAAATAAACGATCTACAATTACCATAAAAATATTCTGGTACTGAAATCTAGTATATAAATAAATTAGTTTAATCTCATTGGTGCATTACTACTGAACACTCCAGCCCGGAAATATCACGGGAGCGAGAAATAGAAAACCAAACCTCACCCCGTCATTTTCACGGGAGCGAGAAAGAAAGGGTTAATTTAATGGTATGTCTAGAAAGGGAGGAAGGATTCATTCTCTTCATAATGCAACCTTCTTTACAGTTTGACCTCTAGGTCGCTATAAAGTTTTAATGGGTTGTATCCCTTCCTGGAGGACATAAACTGTAACACCAGTGATTGTTTTCATTAGGGGTTAAAAAGGGGAAAAACGGAGTCACGCAGAGTTTTTAGGTCATGATCGTAGATTTTGGAAACCCCTGTGAATTTTTTCAGGTTGTAATGAGGGCTTTTGACTATAAATTTATGTTGGTACTTTTGATGTATCGGACTACGGGATGTGTTTCGACAGTGTATTCCTTAAAAAGTCACGGTTTTATACAAAATAGTTACATTCGTTTACAGATTTCAGCACAAGGCCAGTTCTGGGCTCTTAGCCGCCTACTTGCAAGGTAGTATTTGGCCACCCCCTATTACCGAGCTTGAAGTAGTATTTGGCCGTCCCCTATCAATGTGTATACTTAGTAGATGTTCTATAAACCAACTTGCATGTATGCAGTACACAACTTCTAGCCCCATCCCGTGCGTGAGAGCGAGGGACAGGGAGAGTTACATAGCTCATTTATATAAAATTAGATAAGCTAAGCAAAAATTATAAGTTGGTATTCTCGTAGTCATCAAAGGTTGTCACAATTAAAGTAGAAACAAAGGCTTTTCGTCAAAGGTTTGTCATTTTACGTATAGAATCACGATAAATTTATTTTAGAAAGTAATTTTATAATTGATTTATTTAATGTGATTTATTCTATCTCTCTATCTCTCTATCTCTCTCTCTCTCTATCTATCTCACTTTCTCTCTATCTCTCTCTCTCTCTCTCTCTCTGTCTCTCTCTCTCTCTCTCTCTCTCTCTCTCTCTCTCTCTCTCTCTCTCTCTCTCTCTCTCTCTCTCTCTCTCTCTCTCTCTCTCTCTCTCTCTCTCTCTCTCTCTCTCTCTGTCTCTCTCTCTATCTCTCTCTCTATCTCTCTCTCTATTTCTCTCTCTATCTCTCTCTCTATCTCTCTCTCTCTCTCTCTCTCTCTCTCTCTCTCTCTCTATTTCTCTCTCTCTCTCTCTCTCTCTCTCTATCTCTCTATCTCTCTCTATCTCTATCTCTCTCATATAAATAATTAAATACCATATTTTTTAGTTGCCAGGGCTGGCTTAACAACGCAATTCTATTGCAGTCGTGTCGTAGAGAGCAAATCGCTCAGACTCTTAAGAACGGGCAAACTTTTGAAAAAATATAATTTATTTTCATCATAAGTCAGACGACATCTTACACAGGCGAGAGAAAAACGTGCATCTAATGATTTAGGAAAATGCCGTCCTGAAAATCGTGGATAGCTTCAAATGATAATAAAACTAAAGTTTGCTGTTCTTTAGTGGTTTGTTAAAACTTTAGTGGCTTGACAACAGCATACATCGAAAAAAAAATGTTGCAATTATCGGCTGTTTTTATTTGGAGTTAGCTGAGTTAGAGAAGTGGGGAAAGAAAGCCATACGTGTTCAGTTTTTAGTTTGGAGAAATGTGGAAGGAATGCAATCTGAATGAATCACGTTTTTGATTCAATTTTGGTGGCCGAGAGTGTTAACCCCTTCCGGTAAAATGACGAGTCTAGCTCGTCATCGGTTTTTCATGCCATACCGCACAGTGATGTGCTACACTCGTCATGCGACTAAAGTTACTGTTGAATATGATAATTAACTTTAAAATTTCTAGTGTACTGAATTTGGCAACACGTCTGTTGTTTGTAGAAATATCGTAGATCATTATCACATTATTTACCGTTAGTTTTTTGGTACAAGATCTACTTGGTACAGTTAACCTGCCAAGAAGTGGCGTGAGTGTTTTCGTGTAGTTCTCGTTTAAATTTGGGTATTAACCTGTGATCAAATGTATAGTGGTATTTATTTTGGTTGAGTTGTGAAAAAATATTTTAGTACTAAATTCAACCACAGGTTCGGAGAAACTACAGACATAAAATATGAAAATAAAATAAGAGCTAAATTAAAAAGATCTGAAATCAGCTTAAAATAAAAAAAGTAAATTTATTATGATATATATACATCTATGTACACACAATCTGATTCTATCTTCATAAAATTTACTTTATCAACACCTTCAAATTAGGTACACTCAAATTTAGTTCTGACAATTTTCATCCCTTAAGTAAATATGTAAATATAAGAGAGAGGACCTAATCTGAATTTCAAATATATATAAAGGGGGGGTACCTTTGTGAGTTAATATGGTGTGCCCGGAATACTGCTGGTTGAGGGCTGATTAGGAGTGGGTATGTATGGATTTCCGTCGGTCTTCTCAGGGGCTTCCTTCTGAGTGTTTGGGGAGCGGCAGTAATATTTGATACAGGAACTCTGCTGGTATTCGCTAGATGTTCTGAACGTTTCCGGAGTCTCTGTCGAACTCAAGGCTATTCTCCTTGGACTCCCGAACACCTTCTGTCGGACTTCCGAACACCTCCTCTCTCTCTCTCTCTCTTTTTTTTATATATATATATATATATATTATTAATTTCATTTTTGTCCATTCTTCCTTCTTATCGTCCAATCGGGATAGTTGTAAAAATCTTATTGGTCTGCTTAACCCCGCCTTGAGACCGCCAACGTGGAAAACCTTATCCCTTCTCATTGGGCACTGTCCCTTAGGGGTTCATAAATAACTCCACAAAGGTACATTCTTATTTAGTGTCAAGTACGGAGGCGGGATTCTAATCTGGGACTGGGATCAGAACTCCGCCCGAGACTACCGTACAAGACAATATCCGTTGAATATAATTTTATGGTCCTCTGACCTTTACAAAAGATGTGATGAAGTCAGATTTAGATCCCGAGCATTTTACTTCTTGTATGAATGAATCAACTATATTACTGATCCAAATCGCCTCATCACAAGTGTTACAAAAATCCAATTAAAAGTAAGACTCCCTGGCAGTGTAAACAATGCAGGATTCCTCCCACTTATATACCACCAGAGTATTTTGAAAAGCACCACACTCTTATTATATTCCTACTCAAGGTTTTTCTTTGATTTTTTTCTTAATTTTACCGTTTTTGTTATTTAACAATATTCTTAATTAATATCCATTCTTAGAATGAATATTAAGAATATGTAAGAATTATAAAATTAAAATTTTTTTTTAATAAAAATTAAATGTTTATTTCATGCACAGCTTTTTATTATTGAATAGTGACTGAAGGAGTTTAAAAAAATATAACATGAATTGGGAGATTATAAAAATATTAGGAGGAATAATTTTTAATATATTACACACACACACATATATATAAAGAAGTATTTAAAATAGAATTTTGTGCAAAAGTTATTTACACTATTTTTATAATTTAAAATGATAGCCTTATGTAAGGTTTAGGTCAGCGAGAGGGTTAAATGTAACAACTAAATATAAATAAATAGCTCTGCGAGTAAAGCTGTTTTTGCTGTAGAATCAAGTTTCATCACTAAAGAACTCTTGAATAATGCCTCGTGGCAAGGTCATATAGGTCACCGGCAAGGTCTGAAAGATTTCCAAAACATTACATCAGCTAGGGATGTAGGTCGTGGTCATCTTTGTTGTTGTTTAGATAGCAAGAAATAAGAATGATTCATTTGCCTGATTATTATAGAAATTTTTGCGTAGACATGCAAATATTTCATGAGATAAAAAATTTTAAAAACGGTCTCACGGCACTCCAGAGTTCCGGGTCCAGGTACTTCGGGACTGGTTACTTAAAGAATATACTTCGCTATAGCCACGCTATGAGTCGACTGTACACGTAATGCTTGCATGGATAGATTTTAATCATTATGTTTTAAAAACTCTTATGATTACTTAAAAGTTCCTTCTTATAGTATTTTATTTATGTTGGAATCGGTGACAAAGCGAGAATTTTGGGAAGAATCCAAAAGTACAGTGAATTTTCAATCTCATAAAAAAAAGTATTACACACACATACATTAGTCTTACATCCATAGTTTTGTATGCAGACGTTGTAACGTACTGGGAATAAAGTAGGCGAGGCCGTCAATGAAACAGGCTAGAAATTTAGGTATTCTGGATTAAATATTTTATTCAGTAGAATAAATTCTGTACATCTATGTACAAATTCAGTAGGATGTTGACATTCAGTGATCTCGTACAGAGATAATATTCACACACAAGGATGCGTGGGATACCGGAACAGTATGGCTAGGGCTTCCAATCACAAGAGTTGGGAACTAATTAGTGCCGGGACTAATGCTGACATGATCACTCCGTCTGTCGATTAGCACAGTTGGCTTTCACAGCAAGGTTCGGAAGTTTTGAGTGCGTATCACGCTGGGATTCGTGAAGAAATTCTCAGGATGCAAGACTATCCAAATTCGAGAGCAAAGTCACTCTCGGCTGCCTACTTCTATGCAAGAAGTTAACTAAAAATTTGCAGATAACGGGGAAGGGATTCCCAAGTCGAAGGTCGACTCTCTAGCAACAGAGACGCTGGCAGTCTCTAAAAAAAAAAAAAAAAAACTCCAGACACGGAGATACGAGCGGTCCTTGAGCGACCAGGCTCTATCAGGTAGAAGCCTCGAGAAGAACAAAAAGCCCCGTTCTAGTCGTGTCCTCCCTTTTTATAGCGGCACTCGCTCCCTTTCTCGGTCCTTCGAGAAACTTCCAGAACCAGGGTGACGTAATCTTGTGGTCATTCCCAAGCTTTGGATCAGCTGTTCTGTTCCCAGATGTGTCGAAAGGCATTTCCTCAGATCCATCGACTTAATCAACTTAATGGCCTTTTTTGTAACCGCTAATGGGCGGCAAGGTGCACTCTAATTATGTACACACTTTCCACAGCGTCGTTCCATTTAGCAGGTTCACAATGCCCAGACGATGAGGAGCCGGCAACGAACAGTTTTCAATTAAGGTGCTCAGACCACCTGGTTCTATTCGAGGCTAATCGTGAGTCCACGGCGAAAGGTCACCTTCGGGCTCCTCGCTATTTTGGGGTCATGTAACGGATCGTTACAACGTAAATACGACATGAAACGTATCAGCAATGATGTACGTAATTTCACGGTATCTTTGAAAATACATTTATAACAGCATTGTCTTTTATTTTACGCTCCAAATTCTTACTAGGTTTAAATATGCCAGGTAAATGCTGGTGCATATTTAATTTACCTTCCAGTATTAACCAGACGAATTTAAAAACCAGAGTAATTTTATGAAGTCTTGTGGTCAGTTCTGTTGGGAAGAATTGTTTTTACTCTTTTTATGATTGAAAACGATCTTTTAACACTTGGAGTAAACACTAGTAAAGTACACAAATTTTAATAAGTTTAAATAATCTTGAAATGCATGCATTAAAAATATTTTGAGGAGGATCCAGACCCCCTGCCACCCCCGTGCTTAAAAGATAGTACTTGGGTTGGAAAGTGACTTATTATTTGGGGGATTCATAATTCAAAGAAATTCAATTCAGGAGATCGAGTAGAATCATCTGTTGACACGTTGACTGCTAACTACGAGATAACTCGTAGATTGCGTTATTTTCTAGGACGCCAACTACGAGTTATTTAGTACTGTTTACTTGCCATTTTTGTGCAGCTACGAATAAACTCGTAGTATATCAGTGCTAATATCGATAGATGGCTTCTGGGAAAGGACAAAAAATCGATTCTGGCTTGCATGAGCAGAAAATTTATTAAAAAGGAACAGAAACTATAATTATTCTAAGAATAATATGTGATTAAATCAAATTGTCAGTTTAGGCCAGATTTCGGAAAATTGCCGTGGCATTCAACGTGTTAATACGAGTAAAATTTTGATTTTTTTATAGGCACCACTGAGTTCTCCGATACAAGGCATGGGGATCTTATGTTTAGTTAATTTATCATCCGTAGTTTAACCCTTTAACGGGCAGTGGTTTCGAAGCGAAACCGCTTGTTCAATTTTTCCTCCCCTTTTCAAAAACATATGAAGGATGTTTTTATATTCTATGCTTATGATAATCCATACTCACAACATAGAGTAATTCTATACTTAATTTATTTTTGTATTTGAAATATGTGGTTAAACATATTTTACCTCGAAAAGATAGTAATATGATTTTTTTCTCTTATAACCCTAAATAAAAAGTATCTTATATAAGCAACACTTATAAATTGTTTATGTTGGGTTTAGTTGTTTGGTTTCAAGCGCTACCATCTATTGTTTTCCAATCCAAGGGCTAAATGAGACCGGGATCTACAGCTTAAAGACGATTATAAATGGCTACAAAGATTCATTTCAACCCACAAATTCCTGTAATGAAAAGCAGCTCCCTACCATGAGGCTATCTTTCAGCTATAAATTTAGTTTTTTTTATTATAACATTTTTATGACAATAATCATTGTTCTTCCAGTATAATTAAACCTTTAAAAAAGTGTTTTCACACCGTACGAGGGGCTGAATTTTGCATTTTAACCACCCTTCGAATTTCCCCAAGCAATGTAAAAATAAAAATTATGAATTTTAAATTTATAAAGCTCATAGATACCATTTATGAACTAATTTCCTTAAATCCGAAAGAATTATTATTAGTGACCTTTAAAGGGTTAAAGTATTTTGTCTTTTTACCATCAATTTAGCCAGCGCTGGAAGAATTTTCCCTCTTTTCTGCTCTAGACCATACTTTTATAATTTCTCCCAACTTTTTGAGTACATTGAAAATGGCTTTTAAATAATCTTACATATTAGATAAGCCATTACCACTGAAAACCCATCGGCATAATTAGCCGGAGCAAATGCTGATCCAAAAATCTTATCGGCGTAAAACTATGAATCTGTTTAGTTCCGTTTCCTTTAGTCTTTATATATAAAGTTCATAAAAATAAACTTAATAAAGCAATAAATAAATCCTTAATCCCCCCCTCCCCCCTTCCTGATCCATTCCATCCATAAACTTCCTTCTCTTTTGTATTTACGATGAGAACTTCTAGGTACTCAAACTATAACTAGATGGCAGCACTATACTAATATGCCGTTTATCATGCTAGTGTAGTAACGATTTTAACTTTGGATGTTTTTACCAAAATTGAATTTTGCTTCCTTCTACTATATTCCAGAAATTTTCATCTCATACACTGGATTTTAGGATGACGTCGTTTTGTTGGAAAATATCTTATCATAAAATTGAAAATTTTTTCTACTGTGTATATACAGAATGAAACCTTCGGTGGACGCTATTTCCAAAGCCGTAGGTTTGGTTATCCTTGGTATAGATAATTCGGTTTGATATTTAGATTGGTTATTTCAATCATTCTTGCTTTTTACCATCCTTGATACATCCTATTGGGTGGGTGACTTTAAGAGCGTTTTCATCTTTAATGTACTAAGTCAACAATACATTTTATGTTTAACCTAGATTTACTAAAAACTATAGGATGACTACTAAAAATTTGACTACGTACTTTGGATTAAGATACCATTGTCTCAAGTGTCCTAAAGATCCCCTCTGTTGTCACTGTAAACAAGACTGAACATTCATAAAAAAAAATTGTGAACGGTGTAGCTCTTATTTCCAATGCTTTAATCTCATGTAATTAATAAAATTTAGAAAATGTCAAACTGTTAAAACTCTCGCGCACATTCCCTCCCTCCCTCTCTCTCTACGCACAAACAGTCTGTTCTATCCATGTACTACCTTCACTTGAGAATTTGTGTTGTGAACTTTTGACTACTCAAACTGAAACTAGATGTCAGCACTATGCTTCTAAGAAAGTTGTTATTAAAAGAAATGTTTAGGATCACCCAACTCACACATACAAGAGCTAATATGAATTGTTTTTTATTTTATCAATTAAAATATGTGTGTAACTAACTGCTGTATCAACCATAGTATTGCTTCTTTACACTTTTATTAAGTTTTATCTTACGCTGGTATCTGGAAATATCAACATAGATAGCCATATACTTTTACACGATGATGTCGAAGCCAGAGTTAAAAATTTTAATTTTTTAAAGCTAGAGCATGCATAATACAAACTGCGGAAGAAAATGTAGTGGGGGATAGCTAGTTCTGTCCTGGCCTCAAACGCAATACAGAGACTCGTACCACAAATTAAACAAGGAGGCATATTTGGTAAGGGACCTTGTGCTGTGACTGTAATATTGTAGGGCGAATCGAACAGGTAGGCTGAGTCAACTTTCTTGAAGTATTTATAAAGATTGTGGCAAATCTGTGCATTGTCCCAATGTTGTCAATCAATTTCTTATTCAAACCTTAAAAAGCTTTTAACGAATGCACGTGGTGATTGAGAGGTTATTATCCGGTGGCTTATTGTAGTACATTTTGCCTATTTGTCCGTCATTTCTTTATTTTCATCCTATACATGTTATTTTATTCAGTATAGCTCTAATCTTTTTTTTTTTAAGCCGAAAGATGGCCGATTGGTTAGGGTGCTGGCCTTCGGTATAAAAGTTCGTGGGTTCGAAACACACAGCTGCATGGATGTTCGAAGCCGTTCGGAATCGGATTTAAGTTGTAGGTGTAGGTCTCATTAGCCCTCGTGTTGCAAAAAGTAGACCGTAGCACTCCAAACCAAACTAATCTGGTTTTAATTTTGGAAAGTCGAAACAAGTTTTAAATTTCCTGCAACTGGAAGTTGGTTTGATCGAATTTTTGCAATCGATACAAGGCTAGCTCTGTCTGACATGATAGCAAAGCTAGAATGAGCTTTTTGTTAGTTAATTTAGTGCCTTTTATCGCATGTATATAGTTCAACCTATAGTTCGAACAGGAGGTTTGTAATTTAGTTACAATAAATAGCTGGTGCTATTCTTATGCATTCTTTTAGTTTAAAAGCATCCGAGATGATGTTTATGTGGGTATGAAGCATTTTTCCTAAATTGATTGTGGAGTTTCTTTTTGTCAGATAGAGATGCAATAGAAATTGCTACCTTACTATGCCAAGAGATTTTGTTTTAAAATACCTGAGATGATACCTGAGACCACAACTTTGTGGAGCGGACTCCTGAAAATGTTCCCGTCAGGATCAAAATTTCAGAAAGTTGCGGCCACAAGACCCCATGTGACCTAGTTGTGGCCACAACGTTCCAGTCAGGATCCAGCCCTTAGCTACATAGATTTTAATAATGAACACTTCTTCCTTTTTATAAAAATGTTTTGTACTAACTTTCTTAAATTTTCATTATATCTACCTTCAATGCATGTTAGTTTCGAACTTTATAATTTATTTGGCCATAAAATGTTACAATTAAAACATTTCCTTTTAATAGGTTTTTTCTTTTAAATTTTTTATTTATAAAATTATCTTCTCTATTATAACCTAATATTTTATCTTTTACATCATCTAATAAGCAGTATATTATATTTTTAACTGTGAATTTCTTCATCACTGTTTTTAAACCATTATAAGGGTTTCAAAATGATCAGATAAATCTTGAAAAACTTACATCATAATACAAAAGGTAAAAATTTATGTATGTTTTAGAGAATGATGAAAGAAAGATGGCCAAACTGGTAAGATGAGGTTAGAAAAAAGTCTGTAGTTTCAAATTCCACTGCTGAGAAGAATATTTAAAACCATTCATAGTTGGTTTTAATACATATTATCTCAATTTCATTTGTAACTGTATAACTAACAGTAGACCATAACAACTGATATGGAATCATACATTTAGTGGTCTTTCTTTTGTATGTGAATTATAAAGTAATATGCTGATTAGGACTGATACTGATATCTGAAATATCCAGTTTATGAAATATTTTTATGAATTTTAGATACTTGAAATTATGCTGGATATTTTTACTAAAGATCCATATATCCTTCAATCAAATTAAATACTCTAATAAATGATTGAAAGAAAACTGCTCTTGGTCAAAAACTGGATTTCATAAATTTGAGGGATTGTAAATTGATGAAAATTTTAAGTAAGCAGAAGTGATTAAAAATAGGTAAAATTTACAGGGTAACGTTGTGGTTGATCACTAAAATATGTTATCTCCAATGAAACAAGAAGACCTTAAATTAATCTAAACAAGAATAAAGGGGAAAAATCTGTCGGATGCTATCTCTCCTTTATGAAAATTTATAATTTTAGAAGTTTTGAATGAACATTTGTAGAAGATGAGAACCTTTTAATAAATTTCAGCTACTGCAATCAAAGTTTTTTAAATGGATTGTTCTGCTGTAACAATAACAGAGGCTTTTTGGAGAATTCCTACTACTGTATAATCCTCTACACTAGAAGTTAGGTCATAAAAGAAAGTCTTAGAAAATTTTAAAATAGAGCAATGTACAAAATAGACTACAATTATCAATAACCCCCTTTATCCTGCTGTACTACACACAAACTTAAAATCCTAATCTTATCATTAGTTTAAACCATAAGCAAGTAGGGACTAAGTTAATTTCATTCTATCCTCCTCTGTACATCTGAATGATTTTAAATTAAACTGTCTTCTTAACTTTATAAGAAGTATTCTGCAAGTACAATGTATGCTGTAAATAACTGTTTTTCTCAAATTTACTATAAAATGGTTAAAAACAGTAGTTATTTCAATGGTATCTTTGACTGTAGGTTGCTTCCTCTGATTATTTTATCTAAATTGGCTAAAAAAATCATTATGAAAGTCTAAATATTTAAAGCAAAACTTTTCTAACATAGTATTTAACTTAAAAAATTATAAATTTTGTTTTAACACAAGGAATTATTTGATTTTATATGTGTCATTTAATTTCTATTTCACTGATATTTTAAGCGTTTATCTTTTCATTTGAACTTAATTTTAATGATAACATAAATTAAAGAATAAATATATAAATAAATTCAATTTTAATGTAAACATAAGTTCATTGAGTAAATTGTTTAAATAAAGATTCGTTTACAAATTTGGAAGTTTAAAAAATGTCATATTATTTCTCAAATTAATGTTAAATTTATGTTTGAATTTCAAATTGCTTAAAACAATGTTTTAATTAATAAACAAGTGAAAACTTTTAAAATTTTTACATTTTAGTGAAAGATTTTTAATATTCAATCTTAAATTCTATTTCCTACTTATATAAAAAAATTAAATTTCCCAACAAAAATATAATTTTACTGTGAATATTTATAATTTATTTTTACTTATAAATCCTCAAATTATTTAACCAAGACTAAAACTATAATGAGACTTACAATGAAAAAGTATAATTTTCTTTTTAAATAAATGAGCTGAACATTTTGTCACAGAATTTATCAACCGAGAGTATATCAATTATGTTTAATTTTTGCTTCTATTTTGAAAATTTCATGGAAAGAAAACTAAATATTTTAATTTTTAGATTATTTTTTTCTGTATAACATTTTTTAAAGCATTTTGGACACTTTTTAGAGTGATATATAAAGTTTGTGTAATTATTTTGGTATGATATATTAGAAAAGCATACTTTACAGGGAAAATCTCATATTTAATATTGGTATCAGGCAAACATCATAGTTCTAGGTATTCAAAAAACAGTATCCGGCAAAATCACCACCTACTTCAACCATAGTCTAAAAATCATTGTGTAGCTCACTCTATCCAATGAAAGTTGACATTTTTTTATGAGGCGTCATCAACAAATTAAAGACATATTAATCATTCTGTAAATTAAAAGCTAGAAATGATGTATAAATTCTCAAAACATTTGACAGTCTATTGGCAATATAAGATTTTGAGGAGACAAAGCTGTTATATTAAAGAAGATTTAAATTTTTCTTTAAAACATTCAAAAATGTATTGCATGTAATTCCCAGAGTTTATATAAACAACTTATGAAACATAAGACAAACATTGTGGTTCAAATTGAATTTTAAAAATTCATTTCATAATTATATATAAATATTGCAAGTTAAGATGATCTGTACAGTAGGGATGATATATGAAAAAAGTATATAGAGGTTAAGCTTATTTTCGATAAAAAATGTAATATTGGATTTTGAGATGGCAACAATATTTTCTTTCTTTTGGTGGTCTATTTTTAAAACTAGTTTTTCCAGAAAAAAGTGTTCAAAAAATCAATGTTCTTTACCTTTAGTGCCTGATATAATGGGGTATGGGATGTAACTTAAGTTATTTAAAGACTTTTCTCATTTCATGCTACATACAAAACTCTTAATATTTATGTTAGGTATACTTATTGAGGCAAGGAAGAAATGTCACTAATAGTTTTAAAAATATGCTATAACTTTTTAACTATAGAGTTGGTAAAAACATTTGTCTTTATGCTTAAAGTTAAGATTGAAGTTCTTTTAACAAAATGTGATTAATATTTTTATATTATTTATGGAAAAACAGTTATTCTCTGACTATTAGTTTATTAAAATATAATTTCAGGTTACTGACAGAAAAAATAAATTTAAAAAAATCAATCAAGAAAATCTTTATCCATTATATGATGTAAGAAAGTTAGATAAGCATGGTAAGTCTGAGGAGAAATAAAATTGCAATCTTGTGTATATATATATATATATATATATATATTTCATGCATCTTTAAGTAGTTAGATAAAATACTTATATTAGTTTGTAATATATTTCTTTAAATATTATGTGTAAAATAAGACAGATAGAAACATGCTGACTTTTTATAACTTTAATTTTATGAGTAGTAGGTTTAAATAGAAAACATTATGCATCATCTTGAATTTTAAATGAAATATTTGATTAAATATCAATTAATTAAAATTAATAAAGGAGTAGTATATAGTTTGTTGATTTGTTTAAAAATGTTCAACTCTCTTTTAACATGATATACTGTTGAAAGCAAATAAAATAACTTAAGAATTTATTTCAGCTTTCTTTAAAATCTTAGGGTGGGGTTTAAAGCTTTATCAGAATTTCAAAAACTTCTCTTGTATTTTATTTAAATATTTTATTCAATATTAATTTTAGTTTCAGTTTCTGACTTTCCTCGATCCTTATAGCCTTACTATAATTATGCATTTTTGGACTTAACTGTATCCATTTCTTCAGTAGCCATAAGTAAATAATTTTTTTGACAACCTTGCAAGAAACCGTAAATTTTCTTTTACTGTTTCAGTTGAAATTTGCAGAACAATATTAATATTTAAAAAAAATTAACAGGTAAAGCACAGGCAATGTGATGCTTAGTATAGGTTGTAAAACTCTTACCTGATTGCTTAAATTGAACATCTTTCACTAATCTTATCTATTATCTCTTCTTTCCTTCAGTTCCAGTTTTAGGATGACCAAAGTTATTTAACTGGATGCAATCTTAGCTTCTCTGTCTTTAATTTATTTGAAAATTTATCTTTTAACAGAAATACTTGAAAAATATAAGTTTATAAAAATATGACTTTTTGACATAACTGTATTCTTATTTTAAGCCTACATTTCATCTTTTTTTATACTTTTCATTGATTATCTAATAATTTAAATATATTTTCTATTATTGAATATTTTGTTAACATTTAAATGTTTAATTTCATGGCTGTTCAGTATTTTGTATTTGATATAAAGATGCTTAATCTAATATTGTGTATATTTAGTACATATTGAAACCTATTACATATTTTGGTTATTTTTCTAAATAATTACCAGTTAACTTTTATTTAAATAGTTTTTTAATTTAATTGGTAATTGACTAAATACCAATATAAAAAGTAATCAGTAAATGTATAAACTTTAGTTTGATCCTACAAATAATTTTAATTCCAGTAGTATTTCTCATTATTTTTTCTTTCTTTCTGTAATATATTTTTTCATCATTTTTGTGATAAGTATAGGTTTTTTTTCTATACATGTATATATTTTTATTTCAGCAATACTACCTGTTTCAAGTACATCTCAAATATCTAAAGTCAAAACAGCAATAAAATCTGCTGTGCTCTCTCCTGCTCCAGATCCATATATAAAGAATATTCCATACCCCATTGAACCTGTGATTAATTTTGATGATGAAGGTATATCTTTAATCTACAGTATATTTTTGTATGATGTTTTTATTCTTTATTAATTGTACTAAGATGAAGTTTTCCATAGTATTTTAATTTATTTTCTGAGCATGTGATTGCCCAAATTGGAAGTTATAAGAATTAGAGACAGTTTGTCAAATTACTTTGTTCTCTTTTCTATTAATTTTCAAATCACTTACAATCTCTTCTCCAGGGCCATAGCTAGAGGGAAAATCTGGGGTATTGCAGTTTAATATTTAAACAAAATTACACTTACAAATATAAAAATATATTTAAATTGCATACCTAATCAAAATATTATTTTAAAATAAAAATTTTAATTTTTTTTTAATTTCAATGTATTTGCTCCAAATTCTTTTATACTTTTACTGAAACATGCTATGCAGAAAGTACATAAGCTTTAGATAAATATTCAATTTTGTAAAATTTTTTATTTTATTTAATTTTATATTATTAAATTAATATAATTTTTTATTAATTTTTAAGGATTTTATAATTAGCTATGTTATATATATGTAGATAGAGATTATGGCTGTTTGGAGAATGCACACATTCAGCATACTACTGAATACTATGACACTTTTAAAATCCTTGAAACATGTATACATACCCACACAAACTATGTATCAGTTACTTGTTTATACGCATGCAGCTTAATTCCTTAGCATGGGGCGGAATGTAAATCAGTGTGACTAACATTTAAAAAGATGTCTACCCTGAAACTACATAAACAAAATATTTATTAAATAAACTGAAAACAAAAATGCACTACTTGCATTTATTTTATAAACTTATGTTTAAGGGTTTTTTTTTCTCTTCAACACGTCTTCATTCTTAAAACATTTGTACTTTTTAAAATCATTCAAACATTTGCTCAATCCTCTGTTAATTTGTATATTCTGCAGAAAAATATTTCTACTTTGCAGCTATGCATATGTAATTTTTTTCTAAATTATGTCTGGAAATTCTTTTGAAGTGCCCAGAAATGATCAAAAAGGGGGTTTAGTAATTCAGTAGATGCTATGTATAGTTACTGCTCTCTATAAAAGTTACAGATTTCATATGTAGGATAAAGTGAATTTTATAGAGATAGCATAAAAATTTAGTGCTTAAATTCTAAATGAAATAAAGAAAACAATATATTTTTATACATACTTATGAGAAAAGCTACAAATATAATCAATCCAAATCACATAGTAGTGAATTAATCAGTATTAATGGTAATTTATACTGAAGAGGAATTCGTAATCAAAAGGCTAAGGATCCATTTGAATATGGCTGTATCAATTAAGTCAAAATCTAAATAATGATTAAGTTTCACAATGTCTGCTATGATTATATCCATTTGAGAATCAAAGCTATAAAAAAAATCTTTTCAAATTCTCATAATCATGAATCAGTTAATACTAACTGAAATTTTTAATTCAAATTACAAACAGCATCATAGGAAGGTTAGTACTAAGTAAAGGCACAGCAGATAAGGTAATCTTGCAATTTTTTAAACTTTCAGTTCAGAGCAAATGAATAATTGAATTTAAAGTTATTTTCATTTCATTTGTGTATTAGTGGAAATTGAGAGGATTATATATATATTTCCTTCCTTAAAGAAAATAAATGGTAGTAAAGGGTACAGATTTGGAATGTGTGTTTTAAAAAAATTTTCATTGCTGAATAGAAATCTGTTGCTTTTTAGTTTAAAATGTAATATTTTCTCTTTCTCTATCTCTCCCTCCAGATAAAACATCTAATATGTTATGTATATATATATATATATATACATACATACATACATACATATATATATATATATATATATATATATATATATATATATATATATATATATATATATATATACACATACATACATACATACATACATACATACATACATATACATACATACATATATCAAGCTCAATCTCACCCAAAGTTATATAAACTGATTTAAGAAATGATATAAGGTAGTTTTTTAGATAAATCATAGTAATAGTAAATCCAAATGAAATTGGTATACTTACTACTAGTTCTAATATATAAAACTTTAGATTACTTGGAACACATCTGGAATTTAATCAAAAGAAAAGGTAGAAATGATTTTCTCTATCTTTTTTTTTATATTGATTGAAAACTAAAAGTACATATATTTTTTCTTATTCAAAATTAGCTGCTTAGCACCAGCATTTGATCTGGATAAAAACTCTATATTTGCCCTGTTAAAAAACTCTTTCCTGGAAATTGAGATTTTGTGGTGTTTTTTTCCCCCATGGAAAATGAATTATACCTAGGGATTTTTTTCATTCTTCCTGTTAGTCAAAATATTAAATAAAATTCCTTATGTTTTAAGTGTGTAGGGAAATTCATCTCTGTATGGAAAATTTTGAATTAGTATTCATATTTGGGTATATTGTTAATCCTGACCCAGCCATGACTTCATTTTGTATTTTTATTTTAAATTTTCAATAAAACATTCAATAATTAGAAATTTTATTATTTTTCCTAATTTATAACTCATTTCCATAAATTAAATAAGAGAAAAATTTTCTTTGTTTAAAACCATTACACCTTGTGACAGCCCTGCATTAGATTAAAAACCTGTTATTTATTGTACATAAAGAGGATATGCATAATAATGCATGCCCTTTCAGATTATGTTGTTAATGGAGTTGTTCTTTATAAAAATGTGGGGGTTGTAAGAAATGCAACTTTTCACCATAACTATTTCTTAGAAATTTTGTTTTATCTTTGTGGGGATATTATAGCAGAATATTTGTTAAAAGTAATATTTCATTTTTATTTGTCTTATGTTCTACACTTTAAAACTCTTGATCTGAAGTGGCTGACATAATGTATTCAGATATTTTATACATATAATAACCATGATCTGTCAAAAACATATTCAAGCAGACTACCTCAAAATCAAAGATACTATTCAGCCAGTTATGTAAAAAATGAGCTATAAATTTTGATATCACTTAGCATAAATTCATTAGAGTAAATGTTTCAATTCTGTTTACTTAAAATACTTGTTTATGTTAGCTTATGATTCACCAATTGTGGAACCAGGTTATTTAAAAATGAAGCCAGGTATATCATACAAAATTCAACAATTGTAAAATTATCTATTGTTGTATTTGAATTAATGCTACAAATATAGACTTCTTGGCTGCATACGAATTTCAAAAATATTTTCCTTATTTTTTTCGTTGACTTTTCTTATTTATTTATAGAGTTATTATAGTTGCTTATTATTTATTGCAAATAAAATATTATACAAGTATAAAATATACATATAGATTCAAGGAAGGAGAAAAATCATGCTATTTAACACTAGAACCTTATGACATATATCATTGAGGGTCTCAGAAGAGGTCATTTTAACCTAAAAACTATTCTGAGTTTTCTTAACACATTTATTTCGTTTTTAGATAGTAATAACAGAACTAAAAAAATTTATAAAAATATTTCTGAAGACTAATTCTGAATATATGGTTTAATGAGTATTGTATTTTTTCTGTTATTACTCTCTCAAAAAGAATAAATCTGTTAAGACAACACAAAATAGATTTTGGGTCAAAATGACCCATTCTGCTGTTCTGGTGTTAATCTGCAAAAATATTTTTTTCTTATTAGATGTTAACTATAGTTTCTTATAAGATGTTAACTATATTTATTTTAATATTTTAGATCCTCTCAACATTAAAATAAAAGCACTAGAAGAAATACGCCAAGAAAAAGCAGATAAATCAGGAAATGTATTCTGTCTTCATCTTCTTAAACCTTAAGGTATCCATCTACGTTCAGAGAACTGTTTTCTTTAAACGTAGCAACTAGTTCATGTTTTTATATTTTTAGATTTATTTTTTATATTATCATAGAGAATTGCACTTAAAAAATTTATTCCTGGAGAAGTTTTTATAAAATTTCTAATAAAGGAAGAAATTTTAGTAAAAAATCTGGGTTTTTTCAAAAGGTCTAATTTTTTAATAAATTAAATTATTTGAGTATTTTTTTATGCAACACATTTCTTATATACTGGACTAGTCAATCACCTAAAATCTTTGCTTAATTTATATTTAAAAAAAAAATTTGGTCCTTCAAAATCATATACATTGAATTTTTAACAAATTTTCATTACCTTTATGTCTAACTATGAGCATAACATCATTAAACATTATCTAAATTTAAAGCTTTTAGGTGATTCACTAGTAAATACTATCAAAAGCATTCATAATAATTTTCAACAAAATATTTTAAGAACTTTTTGAGAAAAAGGTATATGAAATTTATGAAAGCAACTTTAACTATTAAAAAATTAAAATACATGTTTAAAATTCCCCACACTTTCTTGCTTCAAAACTTTCTAATTGCCAAGTTGCTAATTATTAAAAGTACCAGAAAAATGTTTAAACTAATCTTCATGAAAATTTACAAAGTTTTGTCAATGTAAAATTATGATTTTTTGGTAAAAATTGACATTTTCAACATAGACAGATACCTTAAATGATGAAGTAGGGTATACCTCAGATAAAATTTAAACTCTAAAATATTACTGCTTTGCTTTATTACATGACTTAATAGGATCACCTTTCTTATTTCATACCAAGTAGTATGTAACTTTTCATAATATAATAAGTTGCCACTGTGAGTGAATTGTATATATTTGTGTTCTGGGATGTAATCTACCCTACTCCACCATGTAGCATTTTTTTTTTTCTATTTCAACTGTTTAGTTTAGCTGTATGCCTTTTGTTCTTCTTTATTTTTCTTTTCTGTATAATGTAACTTTTTTTTAACAATAGCAATTGTTTATGACCTCTCTATATGCTAAGAATGTTTTTTTTTTCTCATTTGTATTTATAATTTGAAATTTATATGTATGTAAGCTGTCTGTATATCTTAAAGTATATAAGGTAAAATTTATAGGAATTATTCTTTAAATTCATTAAATTTTATTTAATACACAAGAAATCAAATTTTAGAGTTTAATACACTCAACCTTCCAAATTATGTTATAGAACTTAGCTTGCCTCTTAACCTCATTGCTTGTCCTCTATATCACAAGGATATACATATATAATGCTTTATATATCTATCATCTATACTTGTATATCTTATGTGGTACACAATGAACTAATTTTAAGCAGAAAATAATTTTGTGTTCTTAAATTTCTTTTATATTTTTCAGTTAGATGTGTGAAATTTTAAGCTTTTTATTTAATGTACATCAGAACAAAATGTATCAGCCAAAGTTATGGGTTAATGACAAGTGCATGCAAATATTTTCATAAGGTAATAGATACCGTATATTTGTCTAATCTGTTTTGATACTTTAGATTATATTCCTATCATTATTCATTATTCTAAATATTGTTTGCAGGTTGGTTCACAATAATTTTATTTGTTACTGGAACTTTTTGCAAAGTTATTTAAACATACAAATATAAAACACAAAATTAATTGCAACATAACAAACTTAGGCTGCTCTTTTATGAAATGATATGTGTAAATAAATGCATTTTATCAAGCTTATTGCAAAAAGCATTAAAATTAAATATCTTAAATAAAAAGAGGAAAACTCCATTTTGACAATATCACTCATTTAGTTAAAATGGAATTGTTGGAGGTTGGTTCAGTGATGTTTGCCAAATAAGAATGGCATTAAAATATTATTTTTCTAACAACTTAGTTCCCTTTTGTTCAAAGACTACCATGTAATTTTTTTTCTTTACAGGTAAAAGGAAGAATGTTGAAGCCCCCTGTGCTAACAAAAATGAAAAATGTATGAAAGCTGAATCATTACCTTCTAATTTAAGTAACAATTTACCTGTAAATGATGTAAAGAGTAATTCAATGAATGAAAAGTATGGCATTTTGAAATGTACATTTTATTTTCAGTTTTATAAAATAATTTGTGACTGAATTGCTTTTCTTATTATTATGACTATTAATAATTTATTATACTGCTGCTGTAAATTTTGAATAATAGATAATAGATTAACAATAAATTTTCTTCAGGTAATAATACCGTTTATAAATTATTTATTAATAGTAGAATTAAAAATATCTTTTCACTTAAATTTTGTTTCCTAGTTTGTAGAAATTTTAAATCTCAGTGAAAAAAAATCTTTACAATTTAATATTCTCTATTATTTAGAAAATTTTATCTTCATAAAAGTATATTTTCTAGGAAAGAAAAAACAAATTTGATATCTGCCTTAACAGAAGAAATTGTGTCACTGACTTGTATATTGGTATTTCAATACTATTTTTGTATTAAGTTTTATTTTTTATTTATTTAGGCAAATGAAAACAGCAAGCCATCCTGTACTGAAGAAAAATACTTTGTCATTATCTGTATCACCTGCATCTGTTACAAAACTTCTTGTAATAGAAATGGAGGAAGTAGAGCAAAGTTCTAGTAAAGGCTCTGGTAACTCATATCTAAAATCTGCCAGACCTGCTGTTAACATTTTAAATAGTTTTCTTCTGGATGATGAAGAATTAGATTATGAGCCTGGTGATGTTCTACCTTAAATAGAACAGTTATTAGAGAACTGATTTTTAATCTGCTTTACAATTGTGAAATTTTGTCAAACAGAACCTGATCACAATATTTTTCATTTTCTTTTTTAAGAGGAAACTTTACCTGGCTGCTTGTAAATATCTCCATTTGCACCTGTCTTCTTTTTTAATTCAAACATTCAAAAGTTATTCTGCATAGTTTATACAGTAGAAATGTGTTATTGCTGGAACAGTACAAAAATACTGTTAAATTGCTTTTGAGTATAACTTTTATAAAGACTGTACCATACTTATTTTTGTGCTTAAATTGTTTTTATAATAAATGGTGATAATATTTTACTCTAATATTTATATCCTTTTATCAATTGCTCACACACACACATTTATATATGCATATATATGTGTACACACACACACCACACACACACACACACACACACACACACACACACACACACATATATATATATATATATATATATATATATATATATATATATATATATATATATATATATATATATATATATATATATATATATATATATATATATATATATATATTCGCATGCTCTTTAATTTCAATTATTTCTTATACATATCTTTAAATCTGTTATTTGCACTTTGAAATATTAAAACTGTTGTTTGTTCCATGTTTACCAATGGTCCTATATTTTAATATATCTGTTTAAAAAAATAAAGAACCATAGATTAGGAGTTTGCTTTGAAAATTGCTAAGATAATATAATTGATATGGTAAGCATACAGTCACTGCTAATATCTAACAATTCTTCTACAAAAGATTTTTCTTTCATATTTGTAATTTCATGATATGTGTAAATAAAAATATATTTACTATATTTTTATTTACACATATCATATATTTTACTATGAATAGTATAGCTAAAGCAATACTATTCATAGGGGTTTTATTGTTTGAAGTATAAAGTATGCTAAATATAAAGTGTAATCTTTTTATGTATTACTTATTTAAAAAATTTCTTAATTTCTAACTATGTTTATTCAGTTCATTGTATAGACTGATAGGAAGGCATAAGATTTATAGATATAAAAAAACTATGTCTAAAGTGATTCCTATTTTGTTCATGATACTTATAACTGTGATATATTTATATATATAATAAAATAATGAATAATAACTTCAACTGAATGGTTTATTAGATTTTTTAAGACAAATCTTTAAATTTGGGAGGTTTCCACTTCCCCAACTTGTCAAAGTTTTCTGGGGAGCATAATGAAATAAAAATTAATATAAAAGTATTTTTTAAAAATTGCTTTTATTTTTTAAAAATTTTAATAAAGATTTATTATAACTTTATTATTAATTTTGATCATTGTTTTTTACTGCATGTAAAAAATACTTTTAAAACAGTGCAGAGAAAT
Organism: Pardosa pseudoannulata; assembly: GCA_032207245.1. Classification (NCBI taxonomy): domain Eukaryota; kingdom Metazoa; phylum Arthropoda; class Arachnida; order Araneae; family Lycosidae; genus Pardosa; species Pardosa pseudoannulata. The sequence goes on from CM063503.1 coordinate 62,356,989, forward strand.
TGTGTAAAAAGATCCTATATGAAAGTTGTAGTAATGTGCTGATATAAAGAAATTGCTTGAGATGTTACTATATGATAAATGCTAGACATGATGAGTTATGTAACTAAAAATAAAAGTGTATTGCACTTAACATTAACAATCCATTATCACATTAGATTTGAATATAAATATTCTCTTATAGAATTATACCTGTATTAACCCTTTCGTGGGCTGTGGGAAGATTACTTCCCATCTACACGATCTTACAAAACACACCTGTAGGAAATGCAAAACTCATTCTAATATATTGGTCTTGCTATTGGAACGATGGGAAGACTGCTTCCCCTTCGGTTTTTCCTCTGTCATCTATTGTTCGATCGATTGAATAAAATTAGCAGTTCTGTTTTGAAAGTTTGGGAAACGTGGAGTGAGAAAAAAAATGGCCCACGAAAGGGTTAATGAAAATGTTATTTTCACATTCTTGGAATGAGTGTCCCATTCTTTTATTGTTCATCTTTTTAGTCTCAGTTAAGTGGGTTTTATAATCTTTTTTCATCCATAATTTTTACACTTATGTTAAATCCCTTATCAGACATGTGAAAATTTGTAAATCATTTTTTTTTCATTTAGTGTATACTTTACATTGTAGGATAATAATGAATATTGGATTTTTTAAATATTAGTTTTTATAACAAATTGTTAATAATTCACTTAAAAAGTTTAATTATTTTTTATTTGCATAATTAAAATTCGTGAATGCAAAGAACATTTTCATATAAAAACATTTGTTATCACTTAGAATAAATACCATTATTGATTTAATAAAAGCCAGTAGGAAAAACACATTGTAAATGATAACATGAGTGGAACTGAACCTTGTACAATCAGGTCCGTTGTTGAATATGTTACCTCTACAAGACAGAGACATGTTCAGGTGATGTATAAAAGAAAGCTTTTTGTATTTACTGAACTAATTACTTTTTCTCCAATCTTCAATCTTAAAAAAATGTTTTTGTATTTGAACATTTTGTTGTCGCCGGAAATGAACCTATGTGCAAAATTTCAGATCTCTAGCTAGTGAAGAGAGTGGTTAAAAATTGATTACAAAATACCTACTGAAAAGTAAACTTAAATAAAAGTGATTATAAAACCTAAATTTGAGGACTATCCCTGAATTTTCAGTATATATGGTCATCATCCTAATGAAGGAGAACATGACGCTATGAACATGCATTAAAGATCTTTTACAGTGTTTTGACAATAAAGCATTTTGAATGACCCATTTAGGGTAATATGTGTTCAAAATTAAAGATCATCGCGAAATACACTTCTTCGTATAAAATTCATGTAGAAGCTCCCAAATGCTTTCGAAATAATCACGGATATGATCACAGATAGGGGGGGAATGATGCCCAAGAGGGGGGGATTCCACCCCGGCCTTCGGGAACAGCAGTGGAGGAGATGCCAGCTCGGAACGAGAGGGAACGGACATTATTCTGGAAAGAGCTGAGACCGAGAGAGGTGCTTACCGCTCGGCGCAATTTAGTTATTCTCGGTCTTATTTCAGCCATGTTTTTGTGGTTAATGATGACCAATGTACATATGTTTACCAAAACCTGTAATTAATAAATATATTGTAACGATCTGTTACATGACCCTAAAGAACGAGGAGCCCGAAGGTCACCTTTCGCCGCGGACACTTACGATTAGCGGCAGGTATAAGCGGGTGGTCTAAATACACGTGGATACCTAATTGAAAACTGTTCGTGTGCTGGAGCCAGAACGTCTAGGGCTTTGTGAGAATGTTGAATGGAAAAACGCTGGGAAAAGATTGTAAATAATTACAGTGCACCTTGTCGCCCATTAGCGGTAGCGAAAAAGGCAATTAAGTTGTTTGGGTCGGCTGATCTGAAGACGGCTTTCCGGCCACATATGGAAACGAAACAGCTGATCCAGGCGGGAGGTGACCGCAAGATTGCATCATCCTGGTTCTGGAAGTTTCCCGAAGAATCGCGTAAGGGGAACCTGGTGCCGCTATAAAAGAAGAGTGACGGTGCTAAAACAAGGCTTTTTCTTCTTGAGGCTTCTTCCTGATAGAGCCTTCGTAGCTCGAGAAGAACCGCTCGTATCTCCGCTTCTGGAGTTTGCTTGATTAGAGACCGCCAGCGTCTCTGTTTGCTAAGAAGTCGACCTTCGACTTGGGAATTCCTTTCCCGTTATTTTGCTAATTTTTATTTTACTTCGTGCATAGAAGTAGGTAGCCGAGAGTGACTTTGCTCTCAATTTGGATCGTCTTGCATCCCGGGATTTCCTTCACGAACCCCAGCGTGATACGCACTCTGAACTTTCGAACCTTGGTGTGAAAGCCGACTGTACAAATCGTACAACGTAGTGTCCGCGTTTATTACCGGCACTAATTAGCGAACAATTCCAGTAATTAGAAGCCCTAGCCATACTGTATCCGGTACCCACGCATCCTTATTGTGTGAATGTCATCTCAGCACGAGATCCCGGAATATTTAACATCCTACTGAATCTGTACATAGCTGTACATAATTTATTCACCTGAATGAAATATTTAGTCTAAATAGTTTTCTAGCCTGTTTCATTGACGGCTTCGCCTACCATATTTCCAGTACGTTACAATATAGTCAAGGACCTTGTTGCTGCAATAATTAATTGTCGGCCAGATAAGCTATCAGCGAACCCAAGATACCTGCTCCAGTAACAATAGGCGAATAGGTACAGAAACGAGGCATGCGGCTATCGGTGAAGACAGCCGGAGACGTGCGAGACGCCTTACAGCATTCTTCTCTAATGTTTGAAGAACACGTGCAATTAGGCCGGTGTATGCCCGCAATCTATTGACGAAGTTATGAGCGACACGCTCTTATGGAACAGACTGTAGTTCGAAATACGTAAGCTGAATTCGAGATGCATGTCTAATGTATCGACAATGTTTCATTAAAAAAATGTTGCACTGGAAGTACCACTTCTTGTTGACATATAAAAAATAAGATATAAAAATGCAGGCCTTAAAAATGGGGTCAAAACGTTTATTAGATTAGGAAAATTAATAAATATGTACAAAAAATTTAAGACTTAAAATACATAGTTGCACGATGGAGCACAATAAAAGATTAAATAAATACGAATATGAAGTTACACAGTGAAAAAACAAGTTAAAAAGATAAATACAAGATTAAGTAAATTAAAGTTAAAATAAAAATATTTACAATACGATTCAAAACATTAAAGAATTAAATTTAACATTAAAAATTCAACATGTCATATATGTTTACATATTGCACATATTCTGAGTTTTGTAAAGAAAAAGAGAAATAAGGCAGATTTATCATTGATGATTAAATATTTGTTTAAACGCACACACAGTATGAGCATCTTTATGCACATCTTTAGCTATATTTTTATACCTTGTAGTTTCTCTACACCCCCTTTATCTTTTCTGTTTATGCGTTGTTAGATTAATGGTAAACGTCTACCCCTTATTTCTGCATCTGCTATAAATTCATCAATAACTAAATCTTTGTTAATTTCTCTTTCTCGTTCAATGTACAAAAGCGCTAAGTTGCTTAGCCTTTCCTGTCCCGTTGTTATACGAAGGTAAGTTTTTAACCTTCGTAAGGAAGAAAAGCTTCTTTCGCAAGTTGCTGTGCTCGTTGGGATTGTCAAAAAAATTTTATACAAAGAATGCAAGTTTTCAAATCCACATTTCATGCTACTTCTTTTTATGAAGTTCAGTCTGTTCTTGAAACAGTCAATGTTTTCTGAACTAGAAATTATTTTATTAAAAATTTTTAATTCAGCTTCAAGACTCTCACGGTTTATTTTGTAAGTAACAGCTGCTAAACTGATGCTCCTTTCTTTTGGGTTCTTATTGTTGAGTACATCGGATAATGCTTTTAATATCTCCAGATCATTGTAAGGAATTTGCACTCACGACCTGTGTCTAGCATATGTGGGCCCTTGACGATATCTGCAAAATTGCCCCATTGACCCCTTCCATTGACTCCATTACCTTGGGGAAATAGGGGCCAGCCGTCTAAGGGGGGGGGCTGATAAGGTTTTTTGAATGTGTTGCTTGTTTGTTTTTGCAGGGCATCTGAAAGGAGGATTTTCCCTTTTCGAAAGGGCTCAAGTTTCGAGAAGCTGACCCCCCCCCCGGAGAAGGGAGAGAGGATATACGGGCAGTTGAGTTGGAGGAGTCGACATAGAGCCTGCGATCTGGAGACATCTCTGTTTTGCAGCAAGAGAATTTTAGATTTGGATATGAAACGCTCAGTCATCGGATCTGGTTAAGGACATGCTCTGAGACTCAGAACTATGATATTTTGTTATACTTTAATCTTTCATCAATCTTGTAAATAAATGTTGTCTGTTACCCTTAAACTTTCGGAGGTAATTTAATGCATCCTCAGAGACGACCGAACACACTTGTCCAAGTAAAGTAGGCGGGCAGGTCACACGGTAGCATAGCGCCCCCAGAAAGGGGTGTGTTACAATAATTTTCTTAGAATTTTGTTTCCATGTCTTGCATGATTAAATCTAATACAGGAAAGTAGATATTTATTCTGTAATGATCTTTAGAGGATGTAGTTTTCTGTTTCTGTTCTCCTCCTCCAAGCTACTTTGGGACTTTTTTTTTCCTGGGTAGCTCTGGCGGTCTTAAATCTATTTCCATGGACAGTTTTTCACATTCATGCCATGTTTTTTTAAACTCTTCACAGCATAAATTTATCAGTGTGTTTTTAGTTGAGTTAATTATTTCTGTGGTTTTTCGCTTAATTTATCGTACAAGATTGTAAATATTTCCATAAAATATTGATATGAGTGAATACTTCCTTTAAAAAGATTATACAAAATGCAAATTCGAAACATTCTCTCGATTGCAACAAAGCGTTGGCTTCATGTCCCCAAAATGCATCGTTTTCATTGATCTCTGTCAATGTATCGATAACTTCTTTTAAGTTATCCATAATCGAACGAAGAGCATCAGCTCGGAAGCTCCATGTTATCTCCGGTAAAGATTTTAGTATAGTAGTCTGTTTCTTTTTATCGAAAGCAGATTTCCCTATGATTTTTTCAAACAAGGCATTTCGCTTTGCAGAAGCACTAATAAAGTTATGTAGCGTGTTTAAAACTCCGAAAGTGTTTCTGACAAACGAAATTATTTTGCTCATGTTTACAACACACAAGTTTAAAACATCAGAGTAGCAATGGATGTATATTGCCAGTTTATTCTCTGCACCTATCTCCTATTTTGAACCCCGCTGTACAAACCATGCATAGCTGCAGCTTCGTCATAACACTGGGCACGTATATTCTGCAAATTTAGCCCTAGTGACTGTAGCATAGATTTAATCAAAATCACTAGAGAAGAAGCATTACAATTATCTGTTTTCCGAAAACCAATGAAGCTCTCGTGTGGTGCCAAATCTTCGTCGACGTAACGCAAGACTATTGATACTTGTTCTTGTAGTCCAAGATCTTGCGTCTCGTCTAATATCAAGCTAAACATGCCAACGGATTTTACATCTGAAATAATTGATCTTAGTATGTTATCTGCCATAAACTTGAGAAATAAATTTTGGTAATCTGGACTCAGGTACATGATTTTTTTTCTTTTTCTATATAATACCACCGTATTAATTCTTTATCACATTTGCTCCTTAGTCGCATTAATTCGAGAAAATTCCCTTTATTTAAACAATCTTCATCTCCTTTGTGGCCTCTCAAACCTATACTTTCTCTTGCACAATACAGAAGACTATCAAGGATGCTTTTAACATATTTTCTGGTCTCCGATACTAGTCTCGTGATGTGTATCAACTTTAGACATAACAGAGCCAGAAACTTGGATTTCTTTAAAACTATCAGCTTTGGCACACGCTTCTTTGTGAGAAATACTATTCTGATGCTATATAAACTTTTCTATCACTTTCTTCCAGTTATTATAACCACTTGAAATAAAAGGTTGGTCTCTACATGATTTTTCTTGTCCACTCGGAAATGCTCTGAATATATATATATATATATATATATATATATATATATATATATATATATATATATATATATATATATATATATAAATATATATATATATATGTAAATATATTTGTAAATGTAATATATATATTTTTTTATAAAATTATATATATATTTTTTTGTATAATGTTATAAAATATATATTTAATATATATATATGTTTTTTATGAAATATATAATATGTAAAATTTTGTTTTAATATATGAAATATAATATATTTTACTATATATATTGTTGATAAATATTATATATATTAAAAATAAATATAAATATATGTTTATTGTTTATATATATATGTATTTTTAAATATATGTTAGTTTTATATATTAAATTTTTTAATTTTTTATTTTATGTTTATAATATATGTAATTTATATGAAAATATATATATGTTTTATATATATATATGTAAATAAATAATATTTATAACGATTATATTTTTTGTTATATATATATTTATTATTTTATTTAATATGTTAAATATGTTTTTTTGTATATATTAAAATTTGTTATTTATATGAAAGATATAAATTTTAAAGAATAATATGTAATTGTTATTATATACATATTTATTTATATATATATTTTATATATATTTTTAAAAATTTTTTATTATATAAGTATTTTATATTATTTTTTAAATTTGTAAAAAAAAATATATATATTTTTTAATGTTTTTTTATGTTATTTTATAGAAAAATATATAATATGTATTTTATTATAATATAAAATGTTTTATTTTAAAATTTATTTATCTTTATATATATGTATATATGTATATATAAAAAAATATTAAAATTGTATATTTTATATAGATATTAATATTAATTTTATATCTATATGTATATATGTAAAATGATATATGAAATTTGTATATAATAAAATGTAAAATTATATATTTTTTTTTTGAAAAATAAATGTATATATGTATATATGTTAAATATAAAATATAATGTTATTGTTATATATTATATATGTTTTTTAAATATATAATATGTTTATATATATGTATAAATATATGTAAAATATATGTATACAAAATATGTTATATTTATATATATATATATGTATATATGTATAATATATAAATATGTATAATATGTAAAATATAAATATATATATGTATATGTATATGTATATGTGTATATAGATATATATATATATGTATATATGTATATATATATGAATTTAATATATACAATAATATGTAAATATATATGAATATGTATATATATATATATATATATATATATATATATATATATATATATATATATATAATATATGTTATATATGTATGTTACTGTGAAAGACCGAAATCTGGAGAATGTCGACTTTCACCGGTGAATGTCAACATTCACGTAGTCGTTTGGTGTATGTCCGAAATATTTGCTAAATACCCTTATTTCTGACTTACACTGGTAAATGTCGACATTCACCATGCACTAATGGTGAATGTTGAACATGTCGGATATTTATATTTTCTTCTTCATAATACAGTCAAATTTATAGTAATAGCACATGTAACTGTTGAACATAAAACAAACCGAACACTCTTAGAACAGAAAATAATACCAATAATTAACTTAATTATGTGATTGACGTTATATTATCTTATTTGTTGCAACAATTTATACTGCTATAGCAATTTGAATTGCACAAGAGTCCCTTACATTTATTAATGGCATTTAGTAACTAAACATTTCTTTTTGCAATGACAGCGTTTATAGCCATGCCCTCCACGTCCCAAATTAGCTTCAGCGGCTTCTCTCAGTGCGATATTTCTTGAGAAGAAATCTCATCTATGGAGAGTAACTTTTCTTTACAAAATATAAACTGATTATTGGTATAAAGCTGCTTGAGCGAACCATTTTTGTTTACTTATTTATAAAAGTCGGAGTCTTCTATTCCAACAACAACCACCAATACATTTCGAGCATCTGTACGACCACGGTCGACATCAGGGACTTGTATTCACACAGTGTCATCAATTTGAGCAGGAGGAAATTTTCTTTTTGATGTCTGTAACATTTTAGTTGCATGCATTAGATTATCTTTTGCGGCCGCTTTTTTAATAGAAATAAACTTCTGCTGTTTAGTCATGGCTTGATAGAAGGTGTAATAGGTTGAAGCTCTTCTGTATTTTCCTTTGGAATGGATGCAGAAACTTTGGAGTATTCCTTCATGGTAATTGCTATTTTAACATATATATGTTTTAATAATAAAGTATGATTTAAAACGTAAAAAAAAATATTTTTCAACATTCACCATCAATGCATACGGATTGTCGACATACACCGGTGATAGTCCGAATATGTAAGAATATAATCAAATATTCTGTCTTTCACCGAGGTATTTGGTGTATGTCGACATTCTCCAATTTCGGGTAATCACAGTAAACATAATATAAAATCGGATGAAGGACTGTATTCCAACCATTTATACTCATTAAACCAATCTCCACGAAATTTTCTATTACCTTTTTTAGGGAAATCTATGTTTTTTGGTTGAAAAGGACCCAAATTTAGAGTTAGTGCTTTAATAACATCATGTTGATTTTCTCTCGCTGGATCACGTTCAGGTTCTCCAAAATTTTCGTTAAATAGGCCATTATCTTTGACGACAGTTTGAACAACCAGATTTTGAGAAACTATAGCTGCCTGATTTGAATCGTATTCTGACGTTCCGGTTAAACTAACTACCGGATTCTGCGAAACAACAGGTTCCTGGTTTGTTTCGTGTTCAGACGTTCCAATAACATTTACCTCCCTGTTAGTATTTCCACTGGTGGAATGTTGATTCTTCGGCTTTTTATTCGTCCGATACAGAAAAGAATCCAAAGTACCTTGAGATCTTTTACTCATGCCTACGGAGAAAATAATAATAAATTTATACAAGGATTGGTATTACGCAGATATGTAACTTTTCTGTAGAACTATTTAAATAGTTATAACGTTAATAAGTTTTATTTAAAGTTTTAATTTAGTTACATAAAGTTAAAAGTTTATTTTTTATGACTTTAACTTTATTAGTAGTTTTCCTGCTGTCTTTATGTTGTTTTTATAATGATGTGGAGTCATGGGAGTCAGTAGAAATTTTAACAGGGAGATCACATAATGAAACAACACTTATTTTACAGAGGCACAAAAAAAAATTAAATGAAAAAAATATTAGATATAAATGATGTTTTACAGATTATAGATCAATATATGCATTTTATACTGGAAAAAGAATACAGATTGTCTTTTGAGTTGCAAATTATGAAAATGTTAATATTTTTTTCACGTTACAGGTCTATCGAATAATAAATAAATATAACCATTAAAAAAAAACACTAAATGATACCCAAAATTTAATTTTAACTTGAAACAATAATATCGACACATATACAGGGTGTCCCAAAACGACTGCATAAACTCTGCACAGCTAGATTCCTCACTAGGAATACATAAAAACTGCCCAAAGAACTGCCGAAATTCCGACATGGAATACCCCATTGTTGAAATACGAGAGTTATTCTGAAATTTTTGAAATACACGCAGACAAGAATTTACAAAATAAAAGTAACGGTTTAATTCTAAAATACAAAGTATTTTAACACAGAACACTATTTTTTACTCACTTACTTCTACTTGTTTAGCGTAGAATAAGTTTTAAACAGAAGAGAAAATGGAGTTGACGCTAGAACATTTTCGCGCTATGATTTTCCATGATTTTAAAGCCGGATTAAATCGAGAAGAATGCTCTCAACGGTTGCAAATTGGCATTTAGTGATGAATCTCCAGCTTGTGCTACTGTATTCAGATGGTTTAAAGAATTTAGCAGAAGTCGCAATTTTCTTCAGGATGAATACAGAGGAAGGACGCCATCGGCAGTAATCCCGGATAATGTGTCTTCCATACGAAAAATGTTAATGAATGATAATCGCTGTACCTACCAAATTATAAGAAGGAACTTAACATTGGATCTGCAGCCATACACAAAATTATTAATCAAGAATTGCATATGAAAAAAGTAGTTTGCCGTTGGGTTTCCATAATCTAACTGAGCACCAAAAAGGGGATCGTATCAGAATGAGTAAAGAGACTCTTAAATTGCTAAATGATGGTGGGCACAGCATCATTTCTAAAATTGTAACGGGTGATGAAACGTACATTCCGTTTTTTGACGTTCCAACACGTTAAGAAAGCAAAGTATGGGTCTTTGAAGATTATCCCACGCCAACAATGGTGAAGAGACAACGCGCACTGAAAAAAAGTTATGTATGCCATTTTCTTCAGAAGTACGGGATTGGTCTAAGCCATCAAGTTGGAAGGACAGAAGCCAGTAACAGCAAACTAGTATACCACTAAATGTCTTCCACAAGTTCTACAAGAAGTGAATGTTAGGGGACTAATGCTTCACCATGACAATGCATTTTCACATACAGCCTGATTAACAGTTGAGTTTCTTAAAGAAAAACAAATTAAAGTGATAGAACATCCGCCATATTCACCTGATCTAGCTATGTGTAACTTTTGGTTATTTTTTAATCTAAAAAAGAACTTACGTGGACGTCGTTTTCATTCATAAGAAGAGATTGATGTGGCTATAAATGCATTTTTTTTTTATCTGTTCCAAGAAATGAATGGCTTGAAGCATTTAATCAATGGAAAATTCGTCTACAAAAGTGCATTGATGCTGGAGGAGACTACTTTGAACACACTTAAAATTTTGTAAGTATAACGTTAAAAACCTAGTTGTATCTCAAAAATTTCAGAGTAGTGTTCGTAATTGCCCCTAATGGGGGAATTCATTGTTTTTAGGCACATTTTGGTGCAATTTGATCACTTCTGGTGTTGATTAAACACCAAAAATGGTTTCTTAAATCAGATCTTATGATGCTCTAACGACGCATATTCGAATATAACTTCTGTTTATAAGATCCTTTTAAAAAATTCATAGTTATTCCCCCCCCCTAGTTTTTTAAATATATTTTTTAAATTAATCAAATGCTGAAATATGTTGATAAAATCTGATGAAACAATGATCAAACGAAAGACGTGCTTTGAAATGTTAGTTTCCGTCATGGAGGAAGCTAACTGTATCAGGCTTTATTTTCAGTTACATTTAAATCTTGAATTGGCATTAATACCAAACTTTTCAAATTTTTTATACATAATTAAATTTATCGATTTTGTTCAAATTATCATTTTTGTAAATGTAACTTTCATAATAGCCTCAAAATTCCTGAATTTTTTAATACAATAAAAAATCAATTTTCAATTTCGGTAAAAGAATGTTTACTACTTTATAAATGCATTTCTTTTCATTTAATAGCGCAAAAAAGTATTAGTTTTACACTCATTCTGTATTTATTATTATTTGATTTACAGCTCGATATTTTATCTCTTAGACCCTGATTTGAAAGTACTTCTAATTCATCTAAATCACTTACAGTATAATATGCATTTCTTTCCCTTGAATACCATAAAAGAGTAATACTTTTACACTCATTCTGTATTTATTATTATTTGATTTACAGGTCGATATTTTATCTCTTAGACCCTGATTTGAAAGTACTTCTAATTCATCTAAATCACTTACAGTATAATATTCATTTCTTTCCCTTGAATAGCACAAAAGAGTATTACTTTTACACTCATTCTGTATTTATTATTATTTGATTTACAGGTCGATATTTTATCTATTAGACCCTGATTTGAAAGTACTTCTAATTCATCTAAATCACTTACAGTATAACATGCATTTCTTTCCCTTGAATACCATAAAAGAGTAATACTTTTACACTCATTCTGTATTTATTATTATTTGATTTACAGGTCGATATTTTATCTATTAGACCCTGATTTGAAAGTACTTCTAATTCATCTAAATCACTTACAGTATAATATGCATTTCTTTCTCTTGAATACCATAAAAGAGTAATACTTTTACACTCATTCTGTATTTATTATTATTTGATTTACAGGTCGATATTTTATTTCTTAGACCCTGATTTGAAAGTACTTCTAAGTCACCTAAATCACTTACAATATAACATGCATTTCTTTTCATTGAATAGCACAGAAGAGTATTACTTTTGCACTCATTCTATTTTATTTGATCTCATTATTATTTGATTTACAGCTCGATATTTTATCGTTTAGACCGTGGATTTAAGTACTTTCAATTTAATCTAAATCACAGTATTTTCGTTTCCCAAATGTAATTGAAATATCTGATTTCTCTTTATGTTGTTCCGAAAGTTTTAATGAAAATTCATTTATAACCTCTGACTAAAAATGTTGAATTATCTTATTATACATTTTCTTTGGTTAACTTCTAATCGTTTGTCTCTTTCTTCTTAATTTATTTAGCGTTATGGGCATAATTTAGGAGGAGCAAGTGTGTGGGGGGATTATTTACATAGTCAACAGATGTACGTACAAACTTACTGTGATGCATTAAAATCTAGAAAAAAAAAATCCTCAAAGTACATTTTATGGTATTAACCATACAATTTTAATGATATTAAGTGCAATTTCACACAACCTACAAAATTGGTTTTTTTTTAATTATGGTTTATAGGGACAAATGCGCCAAACAAGACGAAAAAATATGAACAACACATTTTAAAAAAATTTTATGAAAAAAAAAAAGAGTGCCGAAAACAAGAAAAAATTTAAAAACAATACATAAGTAGAAAAGACAAACAAAAAAAGAAAAACAGCAAAGTTATTAAAATTAATTTTTTTATATTTAAAAAAGAAAATCATTTAAAAGGTCATACTTAAATTATTAATTTACAAAAATTGAAAATTAATTTAAAATTGAAAAAAAAATTAATTAAAAAAAATAAAATTAAAAATTACAAAATACATTAAAAGTTAGAAAAAATACAAATCAGATTTAAAGTACAAGATACAGTAAAAAATTAAAACTATCATTTTTTAATGATTGAATTAAGTATACGAATTAAAAAAATTTAGTACAAGATTTAAAATATAAAAATAATAAAACCTTATAATGTGTAAAAAAACACTATGGACATAAAAAGTAATTTTACAGAAAACACTAAAAATTGTGTCATTTTAAATAAATGATAAAACTTTTTCATATAAAAGTAAACATAAAAATTTTCTCTTATTTATAAGAATTTCTAATTGCATAAATTTCATTTTAATAAAAAGTATCCATGATCAAAAGCATAGATTCACATTATATAAGACGATATAACAAGACATTGTAGCCAGAAATTATTCAGAAAAAAGAACATTGTTATTTTGTCTTCAGTAAAACTACAGATTTTGTTATGCATGTTTAACACTAATGGTTATCATAACACAAAGGCATTTTTGCAATAACAATAAAAAATGATATAATGAACAATTTTAAAGCTTAGAATTGTGTAAGGAAGCATTTTCTCATTGAATTCAATAATAAAATAAACTTAGAAAAGATATCAACTGTACATGGTATTAAATTCTAATTTTAAAAACAGAAGTGTAACTGAAGAAAAAGCATAATTTTGACAGAAAATTAGCAAGTTCAAATTTTTTACCTATATTGTAAGTATGCTCGCCTTGGATATTTGCAAAAATTTATTCAATCCGATGAGTAAAAAAAAATGGAATAACTTCAAAATTGATTAAATGTCGAATCAAAACTTTAATATATGAATAAAACCCTAAATATTAGAAAACTACATTTGAGTAATAAATTTTTTTAAATGTTGCATACAAGGATGATAACAGTATTTATGAATAAATCTTAAGTCCACAAACACAGCGTAATAACTTCACAACTGATTAAAATGGCGAAAATAAATTACAATAGGAATAAAATCCTAAAAATCTGGAGGGGCAAAAGTACAGGTTTGAGTACCTAAACTTGCTTTAAATATGTCGTAGAAAAGGATGATAACAGTATTTATAATTAAGTCTTAAGCACACTAAAAAAAACGGACTAACTTCAAAATTGATTAAAATGTCGAATCAAAACTTTAATATATGAATAAAACCCTAAATATCTGGAGGGGCAAAACTACAGGTTTGAGTATCTAAACTTGTTTTAAAAATGTTGCATACAAGGATGATAACAGTATTTATGAATAAGCCTTAAACACACTAAAAACTAATTACTTCAACTGATTAAATGCGAATAAAAAATTAATGTTTTAGATAAAACATAAAATAGCAAAACTACAAGTTTGAGTACTTAAACTTGCTTTAAAAATGTTGCATAAAAGGATGATAAATAGTAACAAAACTTAACTTCAAAATTGATTAAAAGGCCGAATCAAAAAGTTAATATATGAATAAAACTTGAAAAATCTGGAGGGGCAAAACAATAAGTTAGCCCCTCCTCTAAAAATTCTGGGGGGGGGGCAATCCCCCCCCAGAACTATTCAAATGCTACTATCCAAACTATTCAAAAGCGCTCATTTCATATTAATAAATACTAATGAAAATTGTCTCAAAGCAATAAAAAATATTAATAGAGAATTTATAAATTTCTTTGAAAAAATATATGTTATTTATTCAGTTCTGAATGCAATTCAGTTATGAATTCAATTATTCGGCACATTCAAATATATTTGATTTTATATCAAAATCACAAATCTCGTTTCTGATATTTCGTAGTATAAATATTAGGATTTTAAAATATAAATATTAATATATAAATATATTAATATACTACATAAAATCTTTCAAAAGCATTTTTAAAATAAATATTCACACAAGTACAATGTGATTGATATACATACGAATAATGTAAATCAAACATTTAATTTTACTTTACAAAACCATTTAAAGTTAAAAAAATAAAACAGCAACTTACCTTAAAATTTTAATCTAGGTTGGAATTTTTCCTATTAATTGCAAGTATCCATTTATTGAGTAAATGTACAGACAAACTTGACCCTTTTGCATAATTTCCTTTACAAAAGGGAACTGAACACTTAAACACCATACTTGATACCCGAATAACAGTTTAAATAAACTATTTATTTGTATAATATTTAAATAAAACAAAGAAAAATCACATCCAAATGTAAAGCACGTGGTTTACAGCAGCACGCTTTGCTATGAGTATTTCACATCATTGGTGACAATCCTACAGGAATAAATCATCTACGGGGGGGAAATGTCCCTAGTCACTACTCTGATGCCCGATCAGGAACTATTTACTACTCTCGCGTGGTCCCGCCTTATCCCATTCTTGTGCAAATTGAGTAATGGTCTCCCAGTAAGATGTCAAATAGGTGATACCCTTAATTATCAAGTGCAACGGAAAAAGTAATAAAAACGACTAGTGAGACTGTCTATATTGAGAAGGCAGCTGTGGTTTAATTTTCAGGATTCCACAGGTTTCATGAAAACTGGAGAAATAAAAGAAATGCTTTTGTGTTTCATTAATTTTATTCAAAATTACACGATGTAATATTGATCTGTAGTAAGAGAAGTATCAAGCATTATAACTTAGCCCATTAGTAACTTCAATTTTCCATTTTAATTGCTCTTTTTATGAATTTTATGAAATTATATTTGTCTTTTTCATTTCCCTTTTTAAATCTATTTAATTTTAACTATTAACACATTTACCAGATTATTTTTTTCTTTAGTAACTTTACCTCTTTAAATATATTAAACAATCTTAAATCAAAATTTGGTACACTCAGTAATTTGCTTTGAAAAGCAACATTATGTGATAAATGAACTTATTAATTATGGCAGATGAGAACTTAATATAACAGATGTGAAATTCAAACAGTAATAATAGCAAATCGACGATAATATTGCATTTTAGGATAAAGCAAATGAGAATAACATAACATTAAAATCTGAGCAGAATGTGTCAATTTAATGCGTAAGAAATCTTAATATTTAGATATTATATTAATAATGAATTTAAAAATAAAGTCATGTAAAAACTGTATTACAAAAAATATAATTTATTAATCCAAAGCAAACAACGTGAGTAGCGATAGCTCTCAAATTGTCGGACTGATTCAAAAGGAATAGCGCTTGCGGAACAACAAAACTGCCCGATAAACGATATCTGCCGTTCGAAAACGACAAAATCGTCATTGAATTGGTTGGTGGGAAAGCGAGTAGCTCATCTTTTACTTGAATTTTAAGTGCACTGATGTCGGAGAAGTCGTCTAAGATTTAGCGCTGTCGTGTCGGTAAGTGGGAAATAAATGATTAGTGAGTAAGAAATCTTAATATTTAGATATTATATTAATAATGAATTTAAAAGTGAAGTCATGTAAAAACTGTATTAAAAAATATAATTTATTAATCCAAAGCAAACAACGTGAGTAGCGATAGCTCTCAAAATGTCGGACCTATTCAAAAGGAATACCGCTTGCGGAACGACAAAACTGCCCGATAAACGATATCTGCCGTTCGAAAACGACAAAATCCTCAATGAATCGGTTGGTGGGAAAGCGAGTAGCTTATCTTTTACGTGCGCTGATACTTAAGTGCGCTGATGTCGGAGAACGACAGTCGTCAAAGATTTAACGCTGTCGTACCGGTACGTGGGAAAGCGCTCTTAGCATTAGTAACTGAACAGCAATATTATTGGTGAACGTGAGATCAACGAATACTACACGTGCACGACATATGTCCACGTGACGGCAATGTACGCTTTTTGTGTCATGACGTCTCTCTTCTATGCTTCATATTGGTTGGATTTAAATCGTTACTGCGTTAAAACTGCTTAGTTCAATCCTAAAAATTATTTTGCAGTGTGTAACTTGCTCTTTCCTCTGTAAAATGTCTTTTATATTTCTAATATTTGAAGTTTAGTAGGTAAAAGCCTTCTCTCAAACCCTTTGTTGAGTAGAAAAATATTTTGCTTTAGACCCAGGGACCTGTTACTGGCAGGGCACACGGTGAACTTGCTCAGGGGTCTAAAAATTTTAATTCTTAATTCATAATTTTTGTATTTATCCCTTCATCTTTAAATAAAATCTGAAAATTTGAAACCATTTTTATTCGTTTTCTACACAAAATACATAAAAACGAATTTTACTTTATCAAGGGTTTGATATATATACACATACTATCATATAGCCTGTCATATGACGGGATCAGTAAAATTTTTAATTTTCCAGAATTGTAAAGTATCCTATGAGTCTGGTAAAAAAAATGGTTTGTTTTTTGGCTAAGGATTATTTGGTACACTCTTAATAATTTGTTTATCTTTACTGTCCGCATGTTAGTTGCCAACTTTCATTTATCTTGTTATATTACGTGATAGGATGGACAGCAGAGGTTTTAATGTTGACAGCGATTATTTGGCGGTATATATGAATGATGTCCGAAATTTAGTGAATCGATTGCAAACCTAGTGGTTATGTATAAAAAACAAACATACAAACGAACAAACTTCTTAATTTTCAAGGATGTATAACTTAAACGCTAGATATTTGTTAGTCTGTGAAATAGACTCCTAGACTTTTATGAAAAGAGTTTGTTGTTAATACCAGTTATACAATTTTCATTGCAAAAAAAATAATCGATGATTAAATTTAAAATTATCACATATGTACCTAATCTATTATTTAAGCCAAATATAAAATAAAATTATTTACGTAATATCTAAGTTCAGTGATGAAACGTATGAAAATAATGCAGACGATATTTAAATAATTTAAAATAAGAAATGATTTAGTGCCAATCCCACCAAAGTCGTTTAACGCTGAGCGCGATTAATCTCTGTTTAAACGGAGAATTGCGTTCCCTCATTGGTTGGTGCCAAGGTTAATCGTGGCTAATCGTAGTTAGCCGTTAAACGACTTTGGTGGGATCGGCCCTAAATGAGAGGGTTTAAAGGACTGACGTCATAATCCTAGAAAAAAACATTATTTTTACCTATTTGTTATGTGATAAGTTGATACATTTAAGAAATCTTAATATTTAGATATTATATTAATAATGAATTTAAAAGTGAAGTCATGTAAAAACTGTATTAAAAAATATAATTTATTAATCCAAAGCAAACAACGTGAGTAGCGATAGCTCTCAAAATGTCGGACCTATTCAAAAGGAATACCGCTTGCGGAACGACAAAACTGCCCGATAAACGATATCTGCCGTTCGAAAACGACAAAATCCTCAATGAATCGGTTGGTGGGAAAGCAAGTAGCTCATCTTTTACGTGCGCTGATGCAATGCCGTCTTAAGAAGGGGTCTTAAGACGGCTTTGGCTGATGTCGGAGAACGACAGTCGTCTAAGATTTAACGCTGTCGTACCGGTACGTGGGAAAGCGCTCTTAGCATTAGTAACTGAACAGCAATATTATTGGTGAACGTGAGATCAACGAATACTACACGTGCACGACATATGTCCACGTGACGGCAATGTACGCTTTTTGTGTCATGACGTCTCTCTTCTATGCTTCATATTGGTTGGATTTAAATCGTTACTGCGTTAAAACTGCTTGTTCAATCCTAAAAATTATTTTGCAGTGTGTAACTTGCTCTTTCCTCTGTAAAAGGTGTCTTTTATATTTCTAATATTTGAAGTTTAGTAGGTAAAAGCCTTCTCTCAAACCCTTTGTTGAGTAGAAAAATATTTTGCTTTAGACCCAGGGACCTGTTACTGGCAGGGCACACGGTGAACTTGCTCAGGGGTCTAAAAATTTTAATTCTTAATTCATAATTTTTGTATTTATCCCTTCATCTTTAAATAAAATCTGAAAATTTGAAACCATTTTTATTCGTTTTCTACACAAAATACATAAAAACGAATTTTACTTTATCAAGGGTTTGATATATATACACATACTATCATATAGCTTGTCATATGACGGGATCAGTAAAATTTTTAATTTTCCAGAATCGTAAAATACCCTATGAGACAAGTAAAAAAAATGGTTTGTTTTTTGGCTAAGGATTATCTGGTACACGGTTAATAATTTGTTTATCTTTACTGTCCGCATGTTAGTTGCCAACTTTCATTTATCTTGTTATATTACGTGATAGGATGGACAGCAGAGGTTTTAATGTTGACAGCGATTATTTGGCGGTATATATGAATGATGTCCGAAATTTAGTGAATCGATTGCAAACCTAGTGGTTATGTATAAAAAACAAACATACAAACGAACAAACTTCTTAATTTTCAAGGATGTATAACTTAAACGCTAGATATTTGTTAGTCTGTGAAATAGACTCCTAGACTTTTATGAAAAGAGTTTGTTGTTAATACCAGTTATACAATTTTCATTGCAAAAAAAATAATCGATGATTAAATTTAAAATTATCACCTATGTACCTAATCTATTATTTAAGCCAAATATAAAATAAAATTATTTACGTAATATCTAAGTTCAGTGATGAAACGTATGAAAATTATGCAGACGATATTTAAATAATTTAAAGTAAGAAATGATTTAGGGCCGATCCCATTAAAGTCGTTTAACGCTAAGCGCGATTAATCTCTGTTTAAACGGAGAATTACGTTCCCTCATTGGTTGGTGCCAGGGTTAATCGTGGCTAATCGTAGTTAGCCGTTAAACGACTTTGGTGGGATCGGCCCTAAATGAGAGGGTTAAAGGACTGACGTCATAATCCTAGAAAAAAACATTATTTTTACCTATTTGTTATGTGATAAGTTGATACATTTAATTGGCTGCTCTTAACCGGGGAAAATAAGGCTTGAAATAGTGGCAAGGGAGGACAGGGGTGGATTTCTAATGCTTTAAAGACGGCAGTATTTTTGTCTGTGATATAAAGCATATTTATACCAATTTATTTTAGAATTGGATCGATAGTTTAGGAGAAGATAAACTTTAGCCATTTGAATTTTCCTAACAATAACTCATGAAGAATCCAATATGGATGCCATTATCCATTACAGGTCCAACAGCTTCATGAATTCGAGGACAGACGGACAGATAACTTAGGCTATTATTATACAAGGGATATCTATATATAAAAAAAAAATGAATTTGTGTCTGTCTGTCTGTCTGTATGTACTCAATAGACTCAAAAACTATGCATCCAATCGCCGTGAAAATTTGGGAAATATTTAGGACCCTTACTCTGGTAGTTGCGGTTCGGTTCGAACCTTCGTTGTGACGTTATTTTGACGTCAGCTTGCGGCCATTGTACGAAAAAATGATCAAGCTGACGTCAAAGTGACATCACAACGAAGATTCGAACAGAACCGCAATGTCCAGAGTAAGGACCTAGGTATATTCCTGGGAAGGTTTTTGTAAATTTTCAACGTTCGAAATTCATTCCTTCCCCCTTTTTCAAGCATTTCTTGTCATTATTCCAAGCATTATTTTCCCCGGTTAAACGCAAACGATAATTTTTTTTTTAATTTATCGCATCATAACTAAGGGAAAGAAGCAATATTTTTAGCAATGTGACATCCAAAATAATTGTTTTAAACACAGTTTTCCCCGGTTAAAAGCAGGAGATTAAAATTTTCAATTTATCGCATAATAAATGGGTGAAAATGATATTTTTTATCATCATGACGTCATTCCTTTAAATATCTCATTTATTCATTTCTTATTTTATATTATTTAAACATCGTCTGCGTTGTATCCATTCGATTTGACCTGCAAATTTCGATATATAGCGATTAAATTTCATTTCTATGTGACCCAAATTATAGCATTTTTATATAAGAACTCATTTTAAATTTAATTCCTGGTTAATTTTCACGCTACAATAAAATGTTTATCAACACTATTCTAAAAACAGAAAGTACAAATTTCAGTGACTCTCATGGACAAGTAAAAATCAATCATTTTATATAGTTATCTTTATATTCATATGGTTGTCAATATGAATGTGTGTTTCTGTTTCACACAAAACCATATGGTTTGTCATAAATTTCCTTAGTTTTGGACAACATTTATTTATACCACCCAAATTAGCACTGCTGTTGTCAAAACCTCTTCCTATTCTAATATGGCAAGATCTGTTAATTTTGCTGATCAACGTACAGTAGTAATACAGTAATGTAATTTAGGGTTAAACTTATATGTTACCATAAAAAAAGTTTGAGCAAATTTAATATAAGACACAAATTCGATTTAAAAAAATGAATAATCTCATAATACGCTTATGATAGAAATATATAAATATGCCAATGACTCGAACTGAACTATGACGAATTTAGAGAGTTATTCAAGAAAAAAATCTTTGTTTAAAAGTGATATATT
The DNA here is from genome assembly GCA_032207245.1 of Pardosa pseudoannulata. NCBI lineage: Eukaryota > Metazoa > Arthropoda > Arachnida > Araneae > Lycosidae > Pardosa > Pardosa pseudoannulata. The sequence continues at coordinate 62,378,214 of CM063503.1, forward strand.
AGGTTCACCGTAGCGAAGCAGGGGCACACTTGCTAATATCCTATAAAAATTTGAAAAAAAAAAGTATTTATTTCTTATAAAGTATTATAGCTCTGCTTTCTTGTTTTTGTGTGAAATAATAGATCATGTTCACCAAAGTGCGGATAGCCCTAAATTCTAATAATTTGTAGTTTCAGAGATATGACTTCGAGCAAGCACTGCTTCCCGGGGATCCTCAGGGACCTATTATATACCGAGTATAAGGGGTGCTTGCTCAAGGCCTGCAAATTTCAAGGACCTAAAATTTTTTATTCATAATTTAAAATTTTAAAATCATTTATAACTTAATACTGAAATAAATCTGAAAATTTGAAAATATTACTACTCAATTTCTACACAAAATGCATTAAAATTAATTTTATTTTAACATGGGATCTAATATGTACATAGGAAATCTGTAAAATTTGCACAAAAATAGGCATTTCATTTTAGAAAGTAATAACATAGTACTGTTTTCTTGCTTCTATATGAAATAATATGGCAAAATGTGGATGAAGGGGTAGGAAATTGCTGTTTGGTAGAGTTCGTGGGTTCAAATCCCACTGCTGGACTATACGTTCGTAGCTGTTCAGAATCATCTGTAATCCTTAGGTCCCAGTCTCATTAACCATCGTGTAGCAAAAAGGAGACCGTAGCGCTCCAAACCAACATACCAAAGTGTGAATCGCCCTAAATTCAAGTTACTGATCTCAAGTGTTACTTGAGACCAGTACTATGTGTGGAAAAAAAATAATAACTACAAAATAAGATAATCATATTACTTGGCAGTATTGTTTAACACAATGTTTTACCTAACAATATATTGTCAGTGAACACACTCTGGGGCAAATATTGATTACATGGACATTAGACATTTTAGTCTGATCCTGATTAAATATACAGGTTTAAGGTACTAGTTGTAGGCCTGAATTTATTTTCAGTAGATGTATAATTTGTACACGTTACATATAGATAGGCTGTTATGTTTTATACTGAGTTCCGTTTCGAAAAAGGGCTCAAAAATTTTTGTTTCCCAAGAGACAAAATTTATAATGATGAGACAATGAAAAACCCCTAATAGTGAAAAGGAATCTTTGCTAAAACATAGTTCTTAAAACAGTAAATAGTGCTAAAGAAAAAAATGTAGTACATTCGAAATGTATTTATAAAGTAATTCAAGTAAAAAATTAATTTTTTGAGAAAATGGAGAAAAATTTAGCAAAGAGCTGGACCCTTTGTTTTGCATCACTTTGTTATCTGCAACGTACACAAAAATTTCATATCTGCAACAAGCGTAGAAAAACTATATTTATGATATATATATATATATATATATATATATATATAATACATCAAAGTTGTTTCACTTTAATATTTCCTTAAAAACCTCCTCTCTCCTATTCTAATTCCTTAAAATCATTTTCCCAGCCTCAAAATGTCTTAATCAAAGGAGTGTCCTAGACTTAAAATTCTTTCAATTTATTTCCCAAAGCTTCTGTCCAATAGATGTAAATTTTCTGACCATTCAACACATTTGACAGCTCGGCTTTTCTCCTAATCTTAACCCTCTAAGCGGTTCGCACGTACAATTCCGCCAGTTGTCACGTACAATTTTCGACCTCCAAAAATGTTCTGAAAATTGATGTATTGTACATTTCTGCCAGTGCTTTCCCCCATGGAGTTTTGAGGTAGGAGAGTCAGGTCGATTGTTTGGGAACTGCACCCCTCTTTGACTGACATTTATTGATTGATGCACCCCTACTTCCTGAGGCACAAAGACGCTGATAGCTTTTCATGGCCTTGCCAATCTTTATTTCGAAGTATTTCGTTTGCGGTATCAGATGTATCTCTAATTGCACCACTTAAATATCTTGGATGACTTTCGTACAAAAAAATATATAAATAATTCTCTCAAAGAATATTTTTATTTGTTCTTTTAGAATCCATTATTTCTTATGAGATGATCTCCGAGACTTGATGAGCTTTATGTGTATTAAAAATTACAATCTATAATGTCTATTTATATATCTATTTATAACCGGAAGTAAAGGGACAATAACGAGGGTGGGTTTCCCGTATTCCAATCTAGTCGACAAAGTGTGAAGTAAAAAATCATAGAACACTTTGATTACTGACACAATAAAACTTTAACGTATCTTTCGGAGACTATTTTTCCTCGGAGTGTTCCACTAGGAGGGTTAACAGTTAAATTTACTGACTAATGTTCTTGTTCCTTGAGAAAATTCTATCTGTCTTCGCTCTTGGGTACAGGTGGAGCAAAGTGATTTTTGTGTCTTTCTCTTGTCTGCGCTGACTAGGGAAGATGTCCTATTCTCGCAGCTTATAATGGGGGATGAAGGAGCGCTAAACTAACCCCCTTATAGAATTATATAACTGCTGGACACATTTGAAATTATAGGCCCTATTCTTTTTACTTGCCGGGCTACTGGGCAAGGAGAAGCCTAAGCAACTTGACTAAACTTATTCATTAGCTGCTAAAATGGGATCTTTCCCAATCAACGGCAGACAAGAGAATGATACGAAAAACACTTTGCTCGAATAGAAGTGTACCCCAGAGCGAGACAAATAGATTTTCCCAAGGGACAAGACGCTTAGTCATCGAATTTAACTGTTAGATCAGGGGAAAACTGAGCCATTTACCGGCGACAGCTGGAAAATGTGTTGAATAGACAGAAAACTTATATCTATTGCACAGAAAGCTTTGGGAAATGTGTTAGAGGAATTTTAAGTTGAGCACACTCCTCTGATTAAGACATTTTGTGGCTGTAAAAATAGATTTTAAGGAATTAGAAATGGAGAGAGGATGTTTTTAAAGAGATATTAAAGTGAAATAATTTTGATATATTACATATATATATATATATATATATATATATATATATATATATATATATATATATATATATATATATATATATAATGATATTTTTATCCTAAAAATTAACCAACGTAATTATGTCTATCTTGAATTAATTTTCGGTGTAGATACTGTCTTCCTGGCATCCCTTTCTAGAAACCTTAGCGAATGTCTTTGTTTTCCCTGTGGATTCCTTACAGTTTCATAAGTAACTAAAAATAGATTCTGACTTTTAAACTCCGTCATCGGCGGAACCCCCGTGACTTGTAGGTAAATTCTTATTGGTTGGCACAAACAACTACTTAAGTACAATGTACAAGTTTTGCGAACAGTTTGTTCTTGAGAGGTCAAACCTGAATAAACTGTGTCAGTTTGATCAAAGCATTTTATTTCGTTTTCACTCGCTTACGGCTCCATGACTGCAAGGCTGACTTATCAGCTCGAAAATCCCTTTGCGATTACTCAAAAAACCTCATGACACACACACTCACACACACATATATATATGCATACATACATACATATATATATATATATATATATATATATATATATATATATATATATATGTAATGTATGCATGTATGTAAATATTGAAAAACTTTTAATACATTTCTCGTCTTCATTTATTATTATTCTAGCATAATCTTATAAGTGTACTCTTTATCAACATAATGTAAAAACTTATTACTTAGCAAAATATTATATTCCATTACTTTTCTTGTAGTTTTGTTTTCCCTCATAATGAACAATGAAGTTAAAATTTGAGACCCACCCAAAAACACTGCACTTTAAGAATTAAATCTTTATCTCCTTTTACATGCGTAACATCCAAAATTCGAGAATCATCTGCAAATGTATTGAAAGGATATAGCATATCCTCTAAAAAGAAGCATGGGGATATGGAACTGTAGACTTTTAAAGTCCAATCAATTAAATTTGTGCGAACAGGAAATCTCTAGAAATAAATTGATAGATTTGATTTTCTCTGCGCGAGTATAATACAAAAACTATTGAACGAATAGTTATGGGTTTTTGAAAGTTTTTTCTTAATAATTCTAGGATCAATTTCGGCTACATTTTTTTCTCGAAATTCAAATTAGATTTTTTTTAAATAACTGGTGTTTAAGTGAATTTTCAGATTTGGCTATTTTTGGGCTAAAAACAACATTGCTGGTCAATTGGGACCAATTACCACAGGAATCCACAAACTTATTTCAAGTATGATGTTATGCACCGAGAACAGTATATTTGTATGAGGGGACCATACCTTCTATTAACATTTTTTTGTTGTTCTGTTCTGCAACCGCTGTTTCATACCTTCCAACTCCAATGAGTGTTGCTGGTGAATTATATCTGTTGCAGGGCCGTAGGTAAGGGGGGGATTTAGGGGACTGGTCCCCCTCCGAAATTCTAAAATACCGTTTTGTGAAAATGGACAATGTGTGTGTGTCATCTGCCTAGCTGTGCATAGACAAAAGTGGGATCAGAGCAGTGACGAATGCAGACATTCGCAGAGCCTTAGGCAAGGGGAGGGATTTAAGGGACTGGTCCCCCCTCCCGAAATTCTAAAATACCGTTATGTGAAAATGGACCATGTGTGTGTGTCATCTGCCTAGCTGTGCATAGACAAAAGTGGGCTCAGAGCAGTGACATTGAGTTAAGGAGTAGATGCAAACTGGATTCGACATGTAAGAACAGATCGACTAGCACTTTTGGCAACTCATCACAATATTGTTGAACAATTAGAAGAAATTGTGAAAATTTTTTGGCGAAAATAAAAAAAAGCATATTTTATAATATAAAGTAAAAATTTCAACATTTTCATTTTCTTTCAAAATTGTTATTTTTCTTAGTTATACTTCTGTTTTAAAGATTAGAATTTAATACCATGTATAGTTTATATATTTTCAATGTTAATTTTACTATTAATTTATTGTGTAGTTACTACATTACTCATTCAAGGCTATAAATTTGTTCATTATATCATTTTTTAATTATTTTGATATTTTAAAATCCCATTGTATTATGATACTCATTAGGAGTATACATATATAAGAAAACTTGTAGTTTTATTGAAGTATCCTTCACAAAAAACAATGTCCCTCTCCGAAAATAATTTCTGGCTACTGTTCTGATCTATTGAATTGTTATTTGTTTGAAATTGTATCAATGTATGCACTTATCAAATTTCATTAAAATTGGCCCTGTAGTTCTGGAAGTAATTCACTAAATCTGAAATTTATCTTAATTTTGAACACGAGTGAAGCTATATAGAATAAAACCCTGATATTTCGCCTTGGAGCTATAACGAGTTTGATGGTATATCGAATTATGATCTTATACCTTTCTTTAAAATTGAATACAAACATTTATTTATTCTCTTGATTTGATACATTCTCGGACTAAAAAACAGATAGATTCATTCTTGAAAAAGGGGTTTAGTACTTAAAGTACTTTTCTTTCCATTTAAATATTTTTGACAGAAAGTTTAAATACTAGTTCACATTCCTTTTATAATATTATTGTTTACAACTAGGAACCTGATCATTTTTTTTTATCGGTAGCTAAAATTTTTCATCTGTTATTAATAGAAGCTTTCGCTTACTTTGATTCATGTATCATATCTTCAAATATTGTAATAGATTATTTTTTATTGTTGTATTCAGTTGACGTGAGGGAAGCTGTCCATCATTTAATAGTTTCTGTTACAGCACTATTAAAGATACAAGTTACTTAAATAGATTTTAAAAAGCATAGTAACTTAGAACTAAATTTAGTCGCATAAGTGCTATAGCCACAAAAGACACCGCTAAAAGTATAGGTCTTTTGTGAAATTTTGGAACGAAAGTGCCATACGGGAAGGAACGTTTTCTACTTTCATACCCAACAGTTTGTATTTAGCTTTTATTTATTAATTAAAATATTAGTAGTTATTTTCATAGGTTTAATTAAAAATAGTATTTCTATCTATTTGTTTTCGTAAGCATTTAGCACAATATTTTTTACAGATTACAGCCTAGTTATTAGCTGCTTTACCTACACATCTGATATTTTTCATTTAACTTTTCATTACATTTTTTAGGTATCTCTAGTTATAGACTATAGATAAGTATTTCTAGTTATAGTAAGAATATAAGTAAAATCTATAACTGGAGACATAATTTAACTTCATATATAAATTTAATTTTCTAACAATCAAATGATTGGCATAAGAGTAGTTGCCAATATAAATTTCTCAAGATCTGTAATAATATGGCTGATAAGGCTTTTACTGCTGAATTTCGTAGTGTGTATTTGGTTCAAAACTCGTAAGTTCTTTGAGTGTTTTATTTTCAATTACAAACACACACACATATATATATATATATATAATTATTATAATAATTATATATATATATATATATATATATATATAGTAATAAATGTATATGACATGTCATGTAAATGTATATGAAAATTATTATTACGTATATATATATATATATATATATATATATATATATATATATATATATATATATATATATATATATAATATTTTCCTCTGGTCACAATAAATATAGCTCATATTTTTTTTTTTTTTACTTGGCCGAGCTACTGAGAAAGGCGAAACATATATCAGGTAGCAGTAACAACGAACGATGCAGTCTGGCCACATTGACGAGAACAGCAAAACTTTAATTAAAACTTTATTTTAGAGCTGCTAAAACGGACATCTTTACGAGTCAACGACAGACAAAGGAAAAACACAAAAAGTCACTCTGCTCAAACAGAGGTGCACCCAAGACCGAAGGAATTTTCCCACTTACTCAGCAAATTTAAGTGTAAGATCAGGAAAAATGCGGAGCCATTTTGCCGGCGACATCTGGGAAACATGTTGAACAGACAGAAAATTTACATCTATAGGATAGAAAGCTTTGAAAAATGGATCGAAAGAATTTTAAGTCGAGAACGCTTCTTTGATTAAGAGGTTTAGAGGCTGGGAAAAATATTTTAAGAAATTTGAATCGGAAAGATGGGTTTTTAAGTAGATATTAAAGTTAAATAATTTTGATATACTATATATATATATATATATATAATCGTTAAAAAATAGTGTATGTATATATATATAGATCAAGTTGATTAATAATTTCAAATTCAGAATGATTATATGAACACATCCTTAATAAGTGAACTTCTGCCCGGTACAATTAATAAATTTTATTTACAAACCTTCAGATTCACTACCTTTTACAATTTTGTTCCACAATAAAATTGTTTATTGAAATGCCTAAATAAAAGATACTCAACATCTGTAAAATTATTCTTATTGCTACTTACATGATTTATTGTTATTTGCTGGAAGAAAAAGAAAAAAAAAACAAGTACAATGAAGAAGATCCACTTTAGGACAGTGAATATTAAGCCATTATGCAATAGATGGCGCCACATGTGCTCCCAGAAAAGAAACTGTAGCAGCCGAATATTTTGGCTTTTAAATCATTCGTTCTTCAGTCATGAATCAGTCGGCAAGCAAGAGGGGTGTATTCTACGATGGTGCTATCTGAATCAACACAGCTGACTGTTTAATGAAAAGACGACAGGTAGGATAACTTTTGGTTTTAATGCATATGTCTGGTCAATAACTTTCTGTGTCACGGGTAACTTCTGAAACTGGTACGTCGAACGTGTTTCTGTGTACGCTGTCATCTGAGATCCCCGGAACGTGGTCGGAATTGGCGATATTTCACGTGCGTGTTTACAAGTAGTATCCCAGCTTTAAAATTTCCTTCCTTGATAGACTGATGGGTGGAAATTATATTTAGCGGTGCGATTGTTTACCTAGACTCTACTAAATTTAGGAATTGGTTTGGATTATGAGTATATGAATATAAATAACGATAAATTATCTAAAAATGAATTTTTAAATATCTTTAATCTTCTTTGGTGATATGCACTGTAAAAACATTAAACTATTTGATCGTTTATAATTATGCGCTTAACATATGAAATGTGCTGTTCTCAACAATGCACTTCGTGTGATGGATTCATTCAACCTGTCAGACATGCGAAATATTGTTTTTTTAGTGTAGACAGGTTTTGAATCTCTGCTACCGGTCAGTGACACAAGTTTATTACCCAAGCAATATTGTAATTATTTCATGACTGACTCTTAAACAAAGCGTTTAATTATAAGATATGATAAATAGCTTCAGGCATTACACTATTACAAATTCACATTTTCTATTGCATGATGAGTCGGTAAATTATGATTCCTAAGGGATTGTTTTTTACAGATGTACCTTAAGTGAACTCTCATTGAGTTTGATTTGCTTTTAATCCAAATACCTAATACAAAACCTAACAGTTTTTTGATAAGTTATCACATCAACACATTCATTTATTGATAATTTGAGGGTAGTTTTACGTTTAAATAAGATGTATTATTAATTACAAAGAAAAATAAGTAATGCTCTATCACTTAGGAAACAATGTTTTACAGCCTGCAGGATTAAATTGTTTTGTGTTTTATCACATTTTCTGTTACATGATGAATCAGTCAATTATGATTCCCAAGTGATTTATTTTCTACCTTCATAGCAAAAAGTACAGATGCACTAAGAAAACAGATTTCTAAAGATAAGGAAACGCTGACGATAAAGGCTGTATGATAAAGAAAATTGATAAGTCAAAATATGAGACAGATAAAAAGCTAAATTTATATATTACGATGTATCGTGTTGTCCCGTGCAATCGTAATCATATGAAAAAAAATGTATAATTATGTTAAGTTTCGCATTTTTATTAAATGTTACAGGATTGGATAGATAGATGCTCTGTAGCAATTTATGTCTTATCATCACGGCTGAAAAACCATTTCCACATGTAAGGAATGGTGCCAACTGGCATCCTTGCATCAGACGCCGTTGTTACTCATCTTATCTGCTAGGGGATGTTTGTGTGTGGGGGGGATACAGGGAATGCAGGTTAAAGGGGGCATTTCTACCTTGTGGTATTCTTCCTTGAATACACGAAGCTGTCTATCCCAGACTGAAATAAATTGTAGAACTTCACTATGACGTTAGTTGTGTCTTAAAGCATGGGATCATTGGGCACTTGCCCTAGGAGCATAGGGGCCCTATGCTAATATAAATTTGTCATTAGATCTTGAATTAATAGTATACTAACTTATTTATTTATGCACACCGTTATGCATACTTGTATCATACATATCATCAAATGATTCTCATTGTATCGTTTTAATTTACAGTAATGGCATAACACTCTTTGAACAAGCAAATTTCTGCATTTTACGATCTAATAAATTTTATTTTTAAATCTTCAAATTCCTATTTGTCAACACCCGTGAATGTGAATTGATTTACTTGTAATAAAGTATGAAATTTAAATTCTATGTAATAAAAAACGAAAATATATTTCCGTTATGAAAAATCTGCTTTGTAACACGATCAAGCAGTAGCACTTGAATAGTCTCTCTCATGCGCATGTAAAACGAGGAACTATTTGAAGAATAATTACAATATTAAAACACTTTGAAAACAATTCCTTCAGATAGTTGATTTAAGTTTCGTAGAAATGTCATATTGGGCCGTAATTAAATATCTAATAGTTAAATATTTAATAACTTTACTTAAGTAATTTAAAATTTAAATATTAATGAAATTGCCAATTTGTATGTTTTGACACCAGCTTAATACGTTGTTAAAATGCCAATAAAATAAATGTATAGTTGATATAATGAGTAAGAGACGTTGTCCTTGTGTATCGGAGTTCTCAGATTCGAATCCCGCTGAAGCATTGATGTTCGTGGCCGTTCGGAATCAGCTTTAAGCAATAGATACCGATCTCATTATCCCTCAGCATTCATGTAGTAAAACAGTAGATTGTAGTGCTCCAAAACAAACCTAACTTAATATTAGCAGTCGTTTATATTTCATTTATGTGAATGTTTGCTATAGTGGTCCCAGCACACTGGTTTATTCAGGAAAGAGTACTGTTGTTAAAGTAGCATTGCTTGGCGTCCTTTAGTACCTTATTTAAAAGAAATGTGTATTTATGACAATTAATTGTAATGTTCATGTCAAAATAGATGCAAAAAACACTGCTATATATAGTGATTACAGTAGCAGTGTAAATATAGATATGTATAGTGAAACCTGTCAAATATTGTAAGCAGGTTATCTTCATAAACAGTTTGAGTATTTGCTCAACTAATGCTTATTGTACTTACTGTACGTGTAATGTTAGGTTGTAATTAAATATCTAATAAACTTAACTTAAAACTACTTAAATGAAGCAAGATTAACCGTATTGGACAGGTGGCTGTGGTAATCTAGATTTTAAGAACCTTTCGTCCCCTATGGTACAAAAAGAACCAATAACTTAAATTATTTAAAATCTAAAAATTAATAAATTACTATTTAATAAACAGTACTGCGCAATTTAACCCGTTGGTGATTTTTTTTTTTCGAACCTCAAGTTATAAAACGGTCTTCTTCAGTATTTTAACACATTGTGTGCGGGTACATTTCGCAGCGGAACTGTACCGGGAGCGGGCGTTTTGCGCGTAAATTTAGTTATTCAGTTAAATCTCAATAGATAAAAAATTATTTA
>CM063503.1:62393729-62488729 GCA_032207245.1 Pardosa pseudoannulata
CGGAGTTCGTGGGTTCTAATCCCACTCTGGCATGGATGTTCGTAGCCGTTCGGAATCGGCTTTAAGCAGTAGGTCCCGGTCTCATTACCCCTGTAGCAAAAAAGCAGACCGTAGTGTTCCAAACTAAACCAACTAAGCCGCAGGACAACCATACTTATAGGGTGCAGCCTTTCAGTTCGGCGGTTGGGATCCCACTGCTAGCATGGATGTTAGTAGCCATTCGGAATTGACTTTAACACATTCGCTGCCACTAAAAATGCTATTACCATCCTCAGAAGCCGCATTAAACACAGAGCATATAACTTATCAAAGTCCGTCGCCGCGTTAGTGCGTCGTCGGCATACCAGGAGGTGCCGCTCTGACGCGCCAGTGCGTCGGTGGCAGCGAACGTGTTAACCAGCATCTTCCGGTCTAATTAGCACTGGTGTAGCAAAACATGACCATGGCACTCCAAACCAGATAAATCCTTTAAAACAAAACTTTCCTCCTTTTTTATTCGTAGTTTACTCTAAAGCTATACATGTCTTCATTATCTATTCCGTTAATCTATTTAAAAGACAGTTCGTATTGTCAATTTCTTGACAAAGGATTCGTTGTTAAACCCTTTGCATTCACTCACATAATGTTACAAGAGATACTCCGCGTTAAGTACGTATCTGTACTTTGGAAGTAGAGATCAATTTTAAAATTTTAGAGGAAGTCATAGTAAGGATTTTTCAGATTTAAGTTCGCCTATTTTTAATGAAAATCTTCCTCAGAGATATGAGGGAAGACGCAGTATCTATAAACATACGAAAGTAGTAGAATTAAGCTTTTTGTCAAAATAGCGTGGATCTATCTTTACCTCTAAAGCCTGTTGATTCTGGTGCCTTTTCCAATCCGCTAAATTTCTCAATTGAGGTAAGGATGTTAATGATTTCACCATTTAATAGTGTAGAACAAAACACATCGTACACGAATATGCAAAAAATCTAAATTAAAAAAAAATGAAAATAATGCTCTTTAATATCTATGTACAGATATATGCATGGTTTTATTAAAGTTTTCCTGGATAAATTTTTAATTATTAAATGTTAGTTTAGTCATTTCATGCTGTAATTGTTTCTCCCTTGAAAAAAATTCCCGACCCCGGATTTGTAAATCGGATTACAAACAAGCTACGAAAATTATCCTGATGTCCTTTTGTGAATAAGTTTACAGTCCTGATGTAAGTTCTGATTGCGTAGTAGCTTTTAATTCATACTGAGATTGCTTTTGCAATAGTTAAAAAGAAATCTAGTTTTACATTAGACGTTTCATTCCCATTTGAAATTCTTCTACGGAGGTGCCTCTCTATTTGCGCAATGCGCTTGTTATTTCATTTCAAAATATGCAGTCTGTCCCCGGTAGTTGACATTTCTTTATAGTTGCGACAGTGGTCAGAGCCTACATGTAAATTATCAGTTTGGGTGGGCCTGCCAATCACTTTATAAAGAAAATAAGGTGCTTGGGGTACGTAAGGAGAAAAACTTGTGTAATTGCATAACTGTCAGTCGCGGCAACAGTAGTTGTACAGCTCTGCAAAGTTTTCCCGAAAATTCGATGTTTCCATTTTATTGAATGATGACATAACTAAGAGAGCGTACATGTAAATTCAGTTTGGGTGGGCCTGCCAATCACTTTATAAAGAAATAAGGTGCTTGGGGTACGTAAGGAGAAAAACTTGTGTAATTGCATAACTGTCAGTCGCGGCAACAGTAGTTGTACAGCTCTGCAAAGTTTTCCCGAAAATTCGATGTTTCCATTTTATTGAATGATGACATAACTAAGAATTAGATTCAAAGATGCTATTTTAATCTTATCACCATAATTTCAGCAGGCAAATCAATTATTACTACAGTGGACTCCGCTTAATGTGATCAGTTTGGGACACCGTGATTTCGATAACAATAACCGATTGATAACAATAAACAATATGCAAAATTAGATAAATTTGTTCCCCCCTTTAATTCCCACGTACTCAATTTCAAAACAAAATGGAAAAACACCTTATTAGATTCAAAGATGCTATTTTAATCTTATCACCATAATTTCAGCAGGCAAATCAATTATTACTACAGTGGACTCCGCTTAATGTGATCAGTTTGGGACACCGTGATTTCGATAACAATAACCGATTGATAACAATAAACAATATGCAAAATTAGATAAATTTATCCCCCCTTTAAATTCCCACGTACTAAATTTCAAAACAAAATGGAAAAACACCTTATATTTATGTACTGTATATTATCCTTTAAAACATAAGAATTGTATACATAATTTTAAAAAATTGATCAATTGTTGACTGTCTAAAATTTTTTCTAAGAAGCTTTTTTGATAAATTGTTCGTAATCATAATCAACCTCTCAAATCGATTTAAAATTTCGATCTTTTGTTTAACGTTAAATCATTTCGCTTTCTGGCATCCATATCGACTAGCTGCATGTAAGCAAGCAAGGCATAAAATGTGAATACGTGCCTTCTCAGTACCAATAATAATGTGTTGCCTTCTGCTTATCTGACAACCATTGACCGTCAGCAGGGTGTGCGAATTTGTGAAAAATTTCAGGAACGTGTAAAACCCCACTCCTTTGTTCATTCCCAATTTTTCTAGGTTGGAGAGGAGAATTCTCGGAAATTCAAACAACATCGAAGGGAAGGAAAAGAATGGGCTCCTTCTGAATATATTATGAATATTCCTTTGCCAGTTAAAATGAGGTTCGAAAACTGATTCCATTAACCGATGTAACGGTCACATAAAGCGATAATTTTAACATACAAATGAATAGAGAAAATCGGGACTAAATAATTTCGATAACAATAAGCGATTGATAACATTAACCGCTATCACATTAAGCGGAGTCCACTGTAATAACTTCTTAAAACAAATATTTGTAAGTATTTGAACATAACTTTAAATTGAACGTAACTAAGATTCGTTTACACTACAAATGCCTTTCTAACCGTCATATACCTTCAAAATTGATCGAAAATTTATTTTGTAGAATATAAAAATTAATTTAAACTAATGTATTTTGAACAGCAAGTACTTATCACTTTTGAAATTAAAAGAATTATGTATATTTTGTATGCGAAAATGAATAATTTCACTATTAAATTTTCGTACTTATTTCCAATGAAGGTTTTGGGGTAATAATTAAAATTTATTCTGAAGTCTAAAACTTATGAATAAAAATGATCCTCTTATAAGTAAGAGATAAGCGTTGTATATTTTCAGTAATGCTGCTTTTTAATGTATTATTGGAATTGAGATTTTACCTTGAAATTGTCAGCACTTTCATTCAAATATATTGCTAAAAACATTCATTTTCCACTGTCCTATTAAGGGGAGGGGACTAATACTTTTACAGAATAAAATTTTTCATCTTAACATTTTTCGATTTTCACTAACCTGATTATGGCCATATGCAATGGATATTTTTAACAAGTTGTGTATTTAATTGTATGGCCTTGGCAGCGTATTAAATAAACAAATAGCATTTTAAAAAATTAGTTTGTCAATTCAAGTTGCATATATTAAAATAAAAATATACACCAAATGAAAGAAGGAACATTTTTCTTACTCACAGGGTAAACTTTAAAACATGTATTAAAAACTAAATTTTTATATCTAATTGATGCAAATTGTATGTTTTATTCTGTAAGCTAAAACATCAAAGATCTGTGTTTTAATATGTACGAAGAATTTAAAATTTAAGTCATAGAAAATTTAAAAAAAATTAACATTTATTCTCTAAAATGAAATTTATTGCTTGTAGTATCATAATTTTGGATCACAGAATAGAAATAATCGGTTTCTATTTTATATAAAAATTTATTTTCTAACATATATTTCAAATCTAATTTTGCTTATTTTCTTTTTTTTTTTTACTTCGTGTATACATTTCTTTTTAAAAAGCATTGCTTTATATCATGAAATTAAATAATTTTTATAAATTTAGACCCTTAATCCAGAACAAACTTTTAAACAAAGCAGACTTTATTTTGTATTGGATCAAAATTGGCTATTAAAGAGTTTACAGGTCTAAACGTACTATGTACACTTAAAATAATTTTTGCATGCAATATTTTGTAAACGTAATGGAACTAGGGATGAGTGAAAGTAGTATAAAAAAGGAATATTAAATATCTAATCTAATCTAATTTTTCAATTTTCGTATATATTTACAAACTATTTGTCAATGTATTAAAAAATTAGCTAGTAGTATGCAGTTTATTTATAGTTACATCTTTATTCACAGACAGTGTAATAATACCTATCTGCTAATAACCGTTGAGATTAAGGCCATTAAATAAATACTGTGTTAACTAAAATACAATAAAATGTTTTAATCCTATTTATCAAATTTTCTAAAACTGAACCAATGCCGTAATTTCGAGTAGATGATATGCGGTTTATAGGTGGGTGAAAGTTGAAAGTTAACGTCTGCGGCATATCTGAAGAAATTTTATTTTTCCTGTTACCGGCCCAAAAATGTTTAAACGTTTTTACGTCCTTTATTACAAGATTTATATCGAACAGTGTCGACCCAAGGTAGCCTACCATTCCTTAGTTAACCCTTTAAAGGTCACCTACATAAATTCTTTTTAATTTAATGAAATTATTTTATAAATATTATCTATAAACCTTATAAATGCAAAATGTTTAATATATATATATATTTTTTTTTTTTTTGCAATCTTTAGAAGGTTTGCCTTAGAGCAGGGATCGGCAACCCTGTTTGTCCTTAAGGGCGCAATACTAAATTTGAAAATCACCGAGGGCTTGTCATTTGCCTGAAGTTACTGAGTTTGGTATTTATGTATTGTCCTATTGACCATATTGCCAAGTAAAATTTGTTCACCAAGGAAACTCAAAGCAAGAAAGCTTAATGGGTGGTTAAATGTATATTATTCTGGTTTTTTCTTAAATTGTATATTAAAATTTTATTAATATAATTATTTTTTAATAAAAATTGAGATTTTTGGACAAAATATAGGTTTATCTCTAGGGATATTGTATATAGACATTATAGGGTTATATTTGGCTATTATTCATGGTCACCTGGATAATACCAAAGTACCCTGAATTCAAATTGGAAACATTTTGATTGAAAAATTTCTATATGATTAAACTTAGGTATGTAGATACAACAATTTATTTTTGTGTATGTGAGTTTGTTAACACTTAAAAAACTATAAACTTACTTTATATGATAAAATTCCTGTAATTTCTCTAAAAGCATATATTTTATTTGTATGTACATCAGAATTTTTATTTATATATACTTTAACGAAAGCTTTTTATAGTCATGGAAAATGATCTGCTAAATTAGGGAAAGTCATGAAAAGTCATGGATTTGAAAAATTTTATTTTGGCAGATACCCTGTACATAAATTCTTTTTAATTTAATGAAATTACTTTATAAATATTATCTATAAACCTTATAAATGCAAAATTTTTAATACTTTTTTTTTTTACAATCTTTAGAAGGTTTGCCTTAGAGGATACCATAGGAATAATTGAGGGGGGTTAACTGACAAACCCATCCCCGTGTACAGTTAGAATACAATACTTTTCAAAATTTTAATTATATTGGAAGAACAATAAATGTTCTTAAAAAAGTATAATAAATAAATAGTTCAACAATTTATAAGTGTTGTTTGAATAGATACTTTTGTGTAGGGTCATAAGTAAAAAAAAATCGAATGACTAACTTTCCAGGTACAGCAAGTATAAATACAAAAAGAGAAATAGATTAAATGCAGAAAAAAAATAAACTCAATGCAGCACTATCATCTATTGTAAGTTTTAAATGTCAAAAACATTAAAAAATTTCGAAAAAACCATTCATATTTCTCCAAAAATTAGAGAAAAAAATGTTTAACAAGAGGTTTCGCTGTGAAACCAATGTCCGCTAAAGGGTTAATGCATTGGAGTCGACTTAGGCGATATGGCGTATACAGTCGGTTACGAGGATCACTATATTTTGCTACGCCTGGTGTCATAGCCTGGCCTGTTTATGAAGATTAGAGAAATGATCAACAGAGCAGATAGAAAAGGGATTATCGTATCAACAGCTAAAATTCGTTTTCGAGAAAAAGTAATTGCTTAATGAAAATTATAAGATTGGGAGGCCGATGATCCGATGGACTTTCACTTTCTTATAATCAATTATCGCATGTGTGTGGCGTACATGCTGGGCGACTTATCCGATGACCTTTTATTTTATCTACCCGAAACTATAGTACTCCATTTCATTGTAAGATAATTCTTAACTCTAATGATCTGAAATGAGAATTTCTTACTTATTTTTCTCTAATGTGAATTTACCATCTTTCGGCATTCTTCCATAAACAACACCGTGAGCTTATGGTTCATTTTATTGGTACACCATATAAGCGGTTAATGGTACTCCTTATATCAAAATAAAGTTTTTGTGAAATTCAAGTAATGTACATTCTGGTGGCAAAAAATTTACATTGAAATTTCTAGAAAGAATTGCTGGTTGTTAATAGTTTACATTTTCTCTTAACGTCCAAGGAAGCTTGAGAATCATTTCTGATTTGGTGATATTTAATTTTTCTAATCATTTGCCTTTAGCTATAATTAGAAAATTCGGACTTCAGCATTCAGCTACATAACGCTATGGGATGGATAATCATTTTATTATCTGAGCAACTTATAAACGATCTAAATTACTTCCTATGAGAGGTCGGACGATGGCCGTTGGAAGAGTGTTACCTTTCAGTACCGGAGCCCACGGGTTCAAATTCCGCTGCTGCTATGAATGTTTGCAGTTGTTTGGAATTGGTTTAAAGGAGTGTGTGCCGGTCTCACAAACCCTCGTATAGCAAAAAAGTAGACTGTAGCGCTTCAATTCGTATGAAACCCAATGAGAAGAAAACGCAAATAACTCCATGCCTTATATGGGTATCAAATACAAAACCACAATGTCGAAGCGCGGAACGCTGGGCATTATATTATATGGACAGCATTTGGCGGTAGATAAATTACAATCAAAATCGGTTTCCCCTTACGTGAGCATTAAATATTTAACTCGAGAATTAACTGCTTCATCTCGTTAATTTTGACTAGCCAAAAATAAATAAATAAATAAATCTTGACTTTTTTCAATAACGTTTCAAACATTGATTTTAATATAACTTCTCTGCTAGCATGTAGTCAATGTCATATTTTATTCTTATACATTACATAGTTAAAATAAACCCATAATCTTAACTTGTTTTAAAGTTATAGAAATCTCACCAAGCGTTACTGAATCATCTTTTTCAGTCTGATGTTACCAATTTTAAGGATGGGGGAAAATTGTAAAGCACTTCAGGTCAAATTACCAGACATAGAACTTGCCTCCCTACTAAGCAATGCTGACAATGGCTGATAAGATCTCAAGAAGAAAATGTAGGGTCTATAATGGCAGACGTTGCATTTTTCCATTGTAATCTGTTTTCTGTCTCCAGATATGACAAAGGTGGCTGAAGAAAGAAATTTTGTCCTGTATAATTTGGACAACCTTGATACGCGAACTGAAGATGTAAAATGATTTTTACTTTCAATGTGAAAGCTTTACTTTGGTTATAAAGTATAATTGTGGAATTAATATTGGATTTACATAATACAAATTGATTCATATCGTAAATCAAACGCTTAGTAGTTTATCATAAATATGTATTTTGTTAATTTGAAAACATGACTCTTATTAAAAACTTAATTTGATTCTATATCTAACCATGGATCATGAACTATATTAATCTTTGCCTCATATGAAATTCTGTTTTCACATGAAGTAACATTCCAATTTATAAATACCAAACCTATTTCTCGCTAACATTTTGCTTCATTTATTTTTCTTACATTTTTTCATATTTGATATTCTTTACTTGAAAGATTACTCATGTAAAAAAAAACCCTATTTTTTCAAATTAAATTTTTTATACTAATGAACGGTAAACCTTTAAGTACGGAAGAAGCACTGTAATGTTATATTTTACCTTTATTTACCATATAAAATATAATATATATATATATATATATATATATATATATATAGATAGATATAGATAAAAATAGATATGATATAGATAGATATAGATATAGATATAGATTGATAGATATAGATAGATATAGATATAGATATAGATATTTAGATAGATATATAGATATAGATAGATATATAAATATAATATATATATATATATATATATATCAGGGGTGGCCAAGCTCCTTGATAGTAATAGCCATTTTTCAAAATTTGAAATTTTTCGCGAGCCTCAATTAAATACGCATTTAAAAGCATTTTTTTTTTTTTAAATTTTTTGCATCGATGCGAATGTAATTTACAATGTGTTACACTGTTTTCATAATATCAGGATATTTTAAAAATTTTGTAACGAGATGTTCTCGGTGAATTATGCAGTGAATCGGTATGAATTGTAGAATTTGAGAATCATCTCTTAAAAGGACAATAAGACCGATTTTTTTACCCAGTATTGTCGGAGCTCCATAAGTTGTAATATTTTTTAAAATATACCATAAAAATGAAAAGGGAACTCGGGTACATTTATCAAGAGCCACAAATAATCCTTCAAAGAGCCGCATGTGGTTCGCGAGCCACAGGTTGGTCACCCCTGATATATATGGTGATCGGCTTAGCCATCAGATTGAAGTAGTCATGGAGAAAATCAGAAGACAAAGAAAAAAAATGAGGGAAGGAAAAACATTTATTCAGTATCTTGTACTCTGGCATTCTGCTTTTACAAATTTCTATTAATATTAAAGATATTTTAGATAATTCGTCTCATCCTAAACTCTTTCATTTTTAAAAAGACGTTGGTTTTTACCCTCACATCTGAATTTTGCGCTTCATTCCTGTTTTCTTTACTTTTGCTTTTATGTCTCTTTTTTTTACACTGGTTTTGCATGTTCTAAATTGCTTGCTATTCTCATCTGTCATCATTTTATAACAATCTTCATTTTATTTTTGTGGCATTGATTTAAGTTTGAACTATTTGTATGGCACAATATGTCCCAGGAGGACTCAGTGCCAT
The DNA here is from genome assembly GCA_032207245.1 of Pardosa pseudoannulata. NCBI lineage: Eukaryota > Metazoa > Arthropoda > Arachnida > Araneae > Lycosidae > Pardosa > Pardosa pseudoannulata. The sequence goes on from CM063503.1 coordinate 62,402,820, forward strand.
AAAACCCCATTCAACCAATCCACCATCTACGGGGCCTTAGTCGCCAAAAAAAACTTTAGCCAATCAGAAACGATAATTTGGATCACGCGGTGGCGCATGCGCAAAGAAACTCCTTATATAAATGTTATATAACTTAAAGCTTGCCCTATATTGGGTTTTGGCTTGGTGACTTGCCGCTACCCTGTTGGTTAACAGAGATCTAAGAAAGGTGATATCGCCAAATGACCGAAACGGAATTGTAATAAAACTATATAATCGTCAAAAAGTTATTTTAGAATATAATTAAAAATAAAAATTTGTTGTAAAATGATCCTTATATATATTTATAACGAAACAGGAACAGGTGAACCGTAGGATTGATTGCATGTTGTGTATGACTTAATAGTTTTTAGCTCATGATAGTTTTCAGCAAGCACAAATATATTTTTAAATATCTAGACTGTTTCAATTCTAGATAGTTATTTATATCGTTTGTAATATATTTACATTCTTTTATTTCTGTTTCTCGTATTGAGTTTAAAATCATTTTTACTGTATTTCTGTTTCATTTCATAACTACATAAAGCATCAATTGCTGTTACACTTACTAAAGTGTAATACCCTAGATTATTCATTATTTAGTGTCCTCATTTTGTCTCGGATTTGTTATTCATAAATTAAAATATTTCTCATCTGACCCCAATCTTAATAAGAGTAATTAAAATTTTAACTTGCTTACTTTTCAGCAATTTTTTTCAAAATCAGAACATTACTAGCAGATCCCTATTTCAAAGCAATTGTGTAAACATTTATTTATGAAGTAGAGCAGATGTGTCCACACTTGATTGCATGATGCATCTGACCTAACCGTTCTTCTAGCATTAAGAATTTTCAACACGGATATTAAACATCTGTTGTTTTTGACCTAATCTGTTTACATTGAATATTTTTTTAGTCTACATAGTTTGCAATATATTTACATTGCAGTGTGGTTGTATGTGTAAATACAAAAGGAATAAAGGTACTGTCACCATATACAAACTACATCCCCTATATAATAGCCTAAGTTATCTGTCCTTCTGTCCTCGAATTTAGGAAGCGGTTGGACCTGGAATGGATAGAGGCATCCATATTGGATTATTGATGAGTTAGGGTTAGTAAAATTCAAAGCGAGTAAAGTTTCTTCCCCTAAACTATCTGATTCTAAAATAAATTGGTATAAATATGCTTCATATCACAGCGAAGAATACTGTCGTCTTTAAAACGTTCGAAATCCACCCCTTCTCCCCTTTTGATACATTTAATTCCATAATTTTAAGCCCTATTTTCTACGGTTAAGAACAGGCGATTAAATTTATGAATTTATCACACAATAAATGGATAAAAAAAAGTTATTTCTAGCATTATGACTATTCGTTTAACCATCTCATTTAATCATTTCTTTATTAAATTTTAAATTATTTAAATATCGTCTGCATTATTTTCATACGTTTTATCACTGAACTTAGGTATGACGTTAATATTTTTTTTATTATTATTATTTGGCTTAAGATAACCGACCACGTTCAAATAGCGATTTTCGTGAAAAATATCGAAAAAAAAATTATTCATGTATTTTAAAGATCAGTTTCTTAGCTTTCGAAAACAGTTTTCAGCTTGTTTCTAGAGTCATTAGGTTTGGTTTGGAGCACTACGATCTACTGTTTTGCACACGAGGGCTAATGAGACCGGGACCTACTGCTTAAAGCCGATTCCGAACGGCTACGAACATCCATGCCATAGTGGGATTCGAACCCACGAACTCCAGTACCGACAATCAGTGCCCTAACCAATCGGCCATCGTTCGGCTCTAGATTCATTAGAAGTCATGATACAGCTGTTTAAACATCACAGGAAGTGCCGAAAAGATACCGGAAGTGAGCAGTTAAAGGGCTTGACTTTGTTAGCATGAAAAACGTCGTAAATAGTATATTATAGCTTCTAAATAAATGACTAAATTACTCCAGCATATTTCTGAATGTTTATCAAATTATAAAACACATATGGCAAGAGTTTATTTATAATATTTTAGCAGATTTATGTGGCAACTTTGACAGTGTTTTGCTTTTGTTTACGTTTTGCTCATCGTTAGTTTGCTTTTTATGCTTTGCTTTTTTATATTATTTTCACGATTTTAAAGAAAGTATTAGTTTTATTTATAAAGTTAATACATTTTATAATTTTACAATGGAATAATGAGTTGGTGCAAATACCAAAGAACTAACATCAGGGAAACTTCATAAAGAAATATCAGTTGGATTATCACAAAAGATATTAAACATTATAAAACCAGTATATATGGAACTATGCGATTCAAAATTGATGAAAATTCTTCACGGAAGGACTAAAAATGCAAACGAGTCCTTTAACGGCAATCTGTGGGATTTAGTCCCAAAAAATAATTTTGTTGCACTTAAAACATCGATTTTTTTTTTTTTTTTTTTTGAGGAGTACAATGCTGTGATAATATTCAATGGTTTTAAAACATTATTTTCAATTTTTAATGAATTAAATATTGATCTAGAATACTTTACTTCCAAGGGGTATGGGCCGAACGATGGCCGAATAGTTAGTGCTGGCCTTCGGAACAGGAGTGCGTGGGTTCGAATCCCACAGTAGCATGGAGCCGTTCGGAATTGGCTTTAAGCACTAGGTCCCGGTCTCATTAGCCCTCGAGTTGCAAAAAGTAGACCGTAGCTCTCCAAGCCAAACCAAACCAAAACCAAGGGGTATGAAAAGTTAGTATTGCACAAATGGAAAGTGGTATAAAAAATTAATAAATTAATCAAATTGGTAGTAACTTACTTACCTTATAAGCATTACCCGCCTTATAAAGGGTTAATATATTAGCATTTTATTTTAATTGTGCATTGTGCATCAATTTGGTTTTCGTAGTGTTCAGCTTAGCGATGAATAAAATCACAGATATTACACTTAGTTGAGAGTTGCATGCTATTTTAATCTCAAGGACGTTATGCTCTAAGCCTCTGCATCTTATGACTTGCTCCAGTATTCCAATGTTTGAATTTATAAACACAATCTGTTTATCGCTAACGTTTTCTTTTATTTTAGTTTATGTGTTTTGATATTTCTGAATTGAAATCCTCATTTGGCTCTAAATTTTAATAAAAATGTTTGAAAATTTTTTTCCCACCATTAAACAAATGTCTAAAGACTGAAATAGCAATCCCATATATTCTCTTATTTCAAAGCAATCATGAATGTATATTTTTTTAAATGTTTTTACTTGCATCGTTGTAGACATTTATCCATTATTCATGGTCTAAAATGTTTTGAAGTATCCAGGCTACAGATATCGAGACATTTAAACAAAAATACTAGAAAAAATTTATATCTTCTAAGAAAAATCTCAACTTGTTTTTAAATGGAGGTATTTAAAATATTTCCCTACAACCCATGCATATCATCATTAAAAACAGAGTCAAAACTTCATTAAATTCTGAAAATCACTGTAAACGTTTTGACTGTTTTGTAGGAAGGAAACAAAAATATTTAGTTCAGAAATAAATTTAAGGTTTTCAATTTAAGTATTCAGTATTTTAATCACTTGGCATTTAATGACGAGTTAGGGTAGGAAATACATTTCATGTGCAATAGTGAACTTTGACGAGTCTACTGTACCAAGAGCTGTTTTCGGCGGACGCTGTGCAGTATGTATGAAATAACAATGTTTGAGTCAGTTTGTTATAATGCACAGTAAAATATACGCTATGGAATTTAAGGAAAATGCCTAATATTTAAACTAAAACATTTATGTACAATATTTATTTATTAATACATCACTTGGTCAGTGTTTAACATGACCTGCAATTATTTAGTTCTGCTATTCATCAATACTCTTGAAATAGTATTCCTTATCAAAAGGTTATGAGACCCAGGTAATAATTTTGAATATTATTAGGTTTACCTCCAGTAATTATTGGGGAGTAGGCTGGAGCTGTCAACAAGCTGTATGTCGGTGCGGGCATGAGGCAGTTATTTTGCTAGTTGTCTATGCTGGCGTGCCGATCATACGCATGGGGGTTCGGGAATTGATTGTTGGCCCGGTCTATCTGGCTTGCTCACGGGATCTCGATCTCGACTCTTAAATCCCGACATCGAGTCCTTTTCACACTTTTACACCTCGGTTAAACGCCCCCTTTTTTTCTCTGTCCCAATCACTTGTTGTTTTCCCACTTCTGCACTCTCTTCGGGTGTGCAGGTGGGCTCATTAAAATGGCCCCTTTGGTGAAAGTTGACATTATTGCTTAGCTCCTGCCTCCATATCTCACGGCTACATCCCTGCCTGAGCTTGACCCTTACACTTGTGCCACTCTGAGCTATAACTCCTCCGCAGGGAGTCCCCACTAAAACTCGAAGTCAACAGCTGCACCTAAATTCTTCTTGGAAATTTAGTCCACAACCGTGTATTTTGTAATAATCCAAATTTCAAGGTAAATCGTCCATTCTTATCCTGAACATAACTGTTCGGTGGAAACAAATTAAATAGTATTCTTTGGGCACATCAAATTCTGTTGTGCTTGTATGTCGAAGGGTTAATGTATGGATTTTCAAAATGTGCACAGCCATTCATTTTTGTGAGGCTTTCACAAAGACACCACAAAATCTTCATAATATCCTATATATCTGTAGCTCTGTCTGAACGTTTCCTAGTGGTCCACCGTCAAAATTTTATTTTGTGAATTATATAATTTACTGTAACATAAATTAGAGCACGTATTACGTATCGTAAATAGTTGAAAAGTATAAATCAACGTATAAATTAATATATTTAAAAATTGGAAGTAAAAAGATTTCATCCAGTTTCCCCAAAATTACCCCAATTCATTTTGTTATGCATTTTCAACGTAAGAAAAGTGTATTTATTAGAAAATGTGTACTTGTATAGTAAAAACTAAAAGAATAGAATCAAAAGAAGTTAATTTTGTAATGTCTTAATTAAGGTACATTACTTTTTTTTTTCTCTTAGTGTTTGAATCTATAGGGTGTTGTTTTGGGTACCGGAGTCCTTGAGTTCGAATCCCGCTGCTAGTATGGATGTTCATTGACGTTCGGAATTGGATTTAAACATTAGGTTATGATCTGATTAGATCTTGTGTAGCTAATAATTGCCCGTAACATTCCAAATAAAACAATTTTGATTCATTTTCTTCTTATCTGGTGTGTAGCTCTTACGGAACTGCAGCTCTCTGGAATTTTAGCTTTTGATTCCAGGAAAAATATTGGCTCAGCGACGACTCGTAACTCGGAAAAACATGTGTTTGGGGGAAATTTGTAATTCGAAGTGTCGCTGTAGTAGCGAATGACTAGTGTTCATTGAATTTAACTCAATGACATTTGTGAATAATGTTAAGCAACTATATTCATTGTCTGTACTTCGTTTTAAAATACTTTTAAGAGTCATCTATTAGCTATAATTGAACTCTATACATTTATGTAGAGCAACGTACATTTGTAAGCTGTTGCTCGTCATTCGATATAAATGCCATAGCAACTTCATCCGAGTACCTCTCGTCATTCGATGCGATTGGTTTTACTATATGTCAAAGTAGTATGTTAAAACGGAATTGCCATAAATAATTTCAACGCGATTTGTAAATAAAGGAACACAGTTGATATTTGAAATGGGGGAAATTTAGTATTGATAGATTGATGGATTTTATTTTAAAAAAAAAAAAAAAAAAAACGCAATACTTTTAAACAGTTCAGTTTTTAGATTCAAAATGTTGGTGTATATAATAACATCATGTATGATTAGTCATTTTGTGTGTGTGCAAAAACCACAAAGGAAACATGACTTAAAGTACAAGCTAAACAGATTGCATTGAAGGTTATGAGTAACATGAGCTAGACGCATGTGTTACTTATGAAACCTAAAATATAATCATTTAATCTTCTATTTATCTTAAAACTAGATTAAGGCAGCTTAAAGTTCATTACCCTTACAAGTGTTGTGTATTTCTCATAGACCTTTTTATGCAGTGAGTGTTAAGAAGATTGAAATTATTGTGCAAGAAAAATGTTCTGTTTAATTAGTCTAATTTTTCAGTTATTGAAAATCTAATTCCTCAAATCCAATTCATTAGTACTTTTGACAGCATCTTTTATGAATTATTTTTCGCGTGCCTGATATTTGGTTCAGAAAATAGTGACAAGGTCACACACCTGTTATTTTGACATACATATAAACACGAAACCGGGGAAAGCTTTAGAGCATTTCCCGTCCATTTTATCAAAGCCTGTGACAAGAGCGACTTCCTGAAAACGCAACACGCTTCGTGAACCCCTCACAATTTAGAATAAGACTGAGATGGGGATGAGTGGAATCAGGTTAATTGAAAAGGAGAATTTTATATTCTCAATCTCTCTCACTCTTTTCAAGTTTATTTTTAAGGGGACCAAGCCAAGGATGAGAAGACTGGATGGGTGCTTACCTCCCACCCGGAATTCTGCACTTTACTGTATTGTATTTTCACACTAGAATAAAATTACTTATTCAAATATATATATTTAAAACTGCTTACTTAATCAAAATTTAATTTGTAAGTAATTTTAGTTTTTGAAATTTGTTTTTTTTTAACCCTTAATTTGACAAGATGTTTTTTCGAATATTTTTTTAATTTCTGTTATTTTCTCATGTCTGCATAGACATTAGGATCTCAACAAAATATATCATTAAGCAACAAAATATATCATTTTCCATTTTTGAGATAATTAATGTCCGCTGTGGCGAACACTGACAGTTATGTTATATAGTAGTTATAAATATACATGTCCGGTGTAGCGGCCAGACTTAGCCAAATTAAGGGTTAATTTTAGCATTTTTGCTCTAAATTGCTTTATTTATTGAAACATACGAGTTTGTGGATGGACTTATCTAAAATTTTATGATATTTAATGCAACTAATATTCAAATTTATGTAATTTTTTACAATTTTTTTTATTGAAAAATGAGGGAAATACTTGGGTCGCATTCAAATTTGAGCCCCCCTGCCCTTCCCGAAATCCTGACTACTCTTTTGAAAAATAACAAACTACATTACAGAATTAAAATTTTGATAACATCCTTTCTTTACTTAAATTTTTTTTGCTCCTTTTTAAAATTAGTTATTTTAAGAAAATGAGTTTTATTTTTTTAAAATTTTTATTGCTGTTGTGTAACGCATAAAACTAATATAAAATTTGGAATGAAAGTAATCTTTCGTTTGGGAGAGCCCTAATTAATCAGACCGAAGGATAGGAGCAATGCACTATTAAATATGTAGAAAAAGACAGTATTTTGACTATTAATATATAGAAAATCGTCTCAGCAAAGTAGGAGAACTCCTACTAATTTAAGTAATAAATAAAAGAAAGCTTAATTTTCTAGCTTAATTTTCAGTCAATTAACTGACACTGAAAATCGACTTTTTAGTCGTACCTATTTTACATCTGTTTCACATGTAGCCTCAAATTTGAATTCTGGATAGAAGTTTATACATTGAAAAATTTTCTCAAATTTATTCAAGAAGGGAATACAGAAACAAAGTCTGTTTTTGATATGTCTCTTTATAACCGTTTGAGTCCCAGAGGGTTTCGAGAAAACACTGCCGAAGAATCCTGAACACCACAACCGCTCATTATCTACATGGGTACGAAAATACCCAAACGTCGCGATAGTGTTTCTTCTATTTTATGTTCTGTACATATAAGCTTCAATATTGCACTATCATTATAGTATTATGTCTATTGTAAAATTTATTATTTACATTGAAAAAAGGAGGTGTGTGATGTGCGCTTGACTTCGACAGTCGATCGTTCACCATCAGTGGTTCACAACGCTCGAAATGTGCTACGTTTTCTCGACATGAAAACTGAACAGTGCGATCGCGCAACTGAACAATGCTAATATCAGTATTACACTTCTCATAATTCATATACATATTTTATTCTTATTTGCAGTTTTCTTCCCAGTTATTCAAGCTTTAGGCAACTCCTTTAACTTTGCTTAATAGAATCATAATTTTTTTATAGATGGGTATAAATAGATTTAAAATACCTTTTCCATATAACAACTCACAATCTTTTCTCTGCTTTTTTATAAGTGAACAAAAGGGTTAAACATAAGTGTCATACTTAAAGAAAAAGTCCGCCAATGATTAAAGTACCTCTTATGAAGCTCTTAGTATTAAAAATTGAATAGCCGTGCATAAATATGGAAGGCTAAAGAAGTATACACGATTTTTTTTTCAAATAAGAGTTTGTTTGAAAAAACGGAGGTTTTAAAAATTTTCTAAATCATTAAAATATTAGTACTACAATATTGTGCTTGCAAATTTTTAAACAAAAGCAGCTAATAAACAAAATAAATTGTAATATCCAGAATGCTGGGAAATAAATGAGTGTATCGAAAAATGGCATAAGCAAAATGTTTTGAAGAAAAAAAAGGATAAAGAGCAGAATTTCCCTATGAAAATTCGTTTTCTTTTAAATAGTAAAACAAACTTAGTCATTTTATTCTTGACTTTATTTGTCCTTAATGCGAAACTTTGCATAATTAATCCTTCCAACTGTTAATGTAGGAAAAAAAGCCAAATAAGTTAGTTTTTGTTTCTAAATTCAAATGGTGTAACGCAGTTATTTAAGTGAGTAAGTTTCAAACGCGCACGGCATTTTATTTTCATTTTTTATTTACTTTTCTTTTTCTTTTATTTTTTTTTTTTTTTGTCCATGAAGATATTTAAATGAAGAGAAGGAGAGCACAAATTTTTATAGACAGATATTTAAATAAATAACCAACACAAGTAATAAGCAGAAAAATTTCCCATGAAAATTTTAAGTGTCTTTAGCTAGCTAAACAAAATAGTTTTGCCTTTAAATTTATTAATCTTTATCACGTAATTTTCAGCTAATGACAAATCTCTTCGGCAAATAGTATCAAACATAAATCAAATGCGTGCTATTTATGATGTGACCCCTTTATTAAAAATAACATGACTCAACTTCAAATGAGTACATCATTCAACTGATAGTACGAACATTGATAAAGCATGAGACCAAAAATAATCCTACAACAATAACAAGAAGCATGATTTAACCTAAAGTGATAGCTGTTTGATGAATTCAAGAAAACAAATATTCTGTTTTATCTTGAATACTTAAAAAGAATGCTACAAACCATCAAAATACAGTTTTCAATATTTTACTTTAAACACAATAAGTAAAACTGGTACTTTTGCAGATTCCAAAAATATCGAGTATTTATTAGTTTAAAGGCTTAAACCCTGTTTAATTAGGTTAGTAGAAGGCAAATAAAGCAAGCTTTAAACAGGAAGTTATAGTTACTTAAGTTTATCTTAATGTTTTTTCACTAAAACGCTACAAGAAAAAAGTATCCATCTGAAAGAAGTGAGACTTTGAATGTTTGGTGCCAATAAATTCATTCAATAAAGGTATCTTGTATATGTATATGTGTATGTATATATATATATTGTATATATATATATATACATATATATATATATATATATATATATATTATGTATATATATGTATGTATATGTATTTAGATATGTTATATGTGTGTGTGTGTAAATTCTTTAAGTTTGTACGAAAAATTAGTTTTTTAAATCAAGTTTTTAAATTTAACTAATATTTTAAACTTTATATTTATCATATTCGTATAAAAGCTAGTTATTTATGGTAAGTTTTAGCAAAATTTCATCTTTTCATCAGATTTATAGTATTTATATGGAAGTAAAATAGGGTTACAATTTTCCCTTATGTTAAATAAATTTACATGAAGCAATTTTTCCTAATGATACAAGAGTTTAGTAACCTTTTTCATTATTTCACGCTATTAAATCTCTTTGTAAATCAACGAAATACTTAATTTTGAAAATGCGTTCTCAATTTTTTTTTTTTTACAATAAAATAGACCAAAACTAGCCTAGCCAAAACATTTCGCGGGCAGCACGTACTTTTGTTTTTTCATTATACATATTGAGGTGAAAATTTAAATAAATACACTAATGTAGTTATTTCTCAAATTAGCACTCGAACAGTTAAAATTTATGTACATAGTTATAATAATTCAATTCAATAATGTTTAGTAACCTTTTTCATTATTTCACGCTATTAAATCTCTTTGTAAATCAACGAAATACTTAGTTTTGAAAATGCGTTCTCAATTTTTTTTTACAATAAAATAGACCAAAACTAGCCTAGCCAAAACATTTCGCGGGCAGCACGTACTTTTGTTTTTTCATTATACATATTGAGGTGAAAATTTAAATAAATACACTAATGTAGTTATTTCTCAAATTAGCATTCGAACAGTTAAAATTTATGTACATAGTCATAATAACTCAATTCAATAATGTTTATTTTAATAAACGAGATTTATTCCAATTATATATTTCACGAATTCTGCCTCTGGCAGTATAATTTAACTGGTGACCGCCATTTAGCCACTCCTTGACATAAACATCGTCCAAAAATCTCAAACTGAAAAAAAAAGATAACACACCAGAAACATTTTGAAGTCTTTAATGTGATTGAAAACATCAAACTAGAAAATTTAGTTTCACAGTGAGAATGTGCGGTCTAAAATGGGTTTTATGAAGTAAAATAACCATTTAATTGGAAAAATTTCATTATGAAGTGTAACTATCTTGATTTTTTCAGGACAAAGATTTTTAAGTTGAGTTCTTTGATTTTGAAGGTCCTTTGTATCCATAAATAGATCGTCTTGGAATTTTTTCTTTTCAAGAATAAATCCTGAATTTTTAAGGTTTTTAGAATTGCAAAGTTCAAATTCATAATGAAAATAAAACTTTTATTTTCTGAGTCGATAAAAAGAATAATAGCACATATGGCAAAAGGCTTTGCATTCAGTTAAGTATAATAAAATAGCTTAAACAAACCTAAGATAAAATAAAAAATTGAAGGCGAACTCTTATCTTTTGAACCAAATAATATTGTAATTAGCTAATTATAATAATTTGAAAGTGAAATCATTAACTGCACTGAAAGTGGCTAAAACAAATCTGTATCTAAAATAAGCTTTTTTGAAGATAAAAATGTGTACTCCAAAGTTTGCTGAATTTTTTTTTAAGCTAGTTTATTTATTTTTAGTCAAATTAAGCTGAGTAAACCCGGCTTTAATTTGGGAATTTAAGTGTTTTTACTCCAGAAATATAAAATTATTTTTATGAAACATCGTTATCAAATTGAGCCTTATCTTTTAACGATCATATTTAGTTTCTATTGATTAATTCATTTTTAATTGTAAATTATTTCAGGTCCTGAAATTTTAAAGGTTTTGAATTTTTACAGTACATTACAACTTCTCTCAAACTTGTATATAGTAGCAGGGATGTTGCAGCTGCGCCAAACTGCGCCAATTTTCGATATCTGCGTCCAGCTGCTCCAAAAATGGTATTTTAACAGAAATTGCATAGAAACTGCGCCATTTTCTAAAATAATTTATAAGTCAGGTAATATTGGAATGCATGTCTTGTGACCATCCTGGATAACCAATTCATAGAAGAACATTAGGTGGTAGAAGTCATATGTATCACCTTCTTGCTGAAGGTGATACTCCAGTAAAACATCTCAAATTTTTGCTTGAGCATGTATAAAAAAATTAGTTTAATACTTCAGGTCCTCTTGTAAGCCTCATAAAGAAGAAAAAAATATAAAAAGGATAGAGAAAGAATAAAGAAACTAAAACAACGAAAAGAAAAGGGACTGTAAAGAGAATCTGTGAAAAAAAAAATGCGCGTAAATGCAGCTAAAAAGCAAATGCTAAACACTAAAGGAATATCCTTAAAAATATTAACCCAATAGATAATCCAAAAAGTATTAAAAGTATCCCTTAGCAAGCAATAATTTTTTACTATTGTAATTTTAACTATCTCCCCTCTTTAACTATACAATATAGATTGCATGCACCAAACCAACAAACCATATCAACAATTATTAAATATTTGGCTGCTCCAAATGCTACCAAACAATCATTCTAAATTATTAGGTACACTCCTCAAAAACTATGGTTTATCCTTTAAATCGTTAGTTTAACTACTACAAAAAGCTATAACCTGCTCCAAATCAACATTTTAGCTGCTACGAAAAAGCGTTCACCTGCTACAAATTTTGAGTTTTGCTGCTTCGAACATTGTTCCAAAACGCTTGAAGGAGCGCAACATCCCTGATAGTAGGCTATCTGTAAAAATCCTGGTAAAAGCTAGTTGTAAAGTTATCCATCTGTTAACAGCATGTTTCTATTTTCAGATATTCAAAAGAATATAACGGTTGAGAATCTTATTTTAGATGGTGTGATGTATCTTTCTCAGAAAACGACTTATAAATCTAAGATGGCATCGCTCGTTGTAGCGTACTCCTATTTAAATATTTATCGTTTATCACTGAAAAAACGGATTTTTTTTTTCAGTTTAGTATGAGATTAGGTTTTATGAATATCTATGCTCAAAATTTGGTCAATGTAATTCATTTCTTTCTATGCAAAAATCTGATAACAAGCGTAAAAATATTAAATTTAAATTTACTGTTTATCACCCTTCTTTCCTTCCTAGATTGTCTATCCATTATTATGGCCTGTTTGTAATTCGAGGATAGGGACATTAAAACCCATGCTTAGCTATATGGTCAAGCAATATTAATTTATAACATTTTTTTTATACATTAACACATTGACGGACAACAGGAACAAGTGAAGTTCGAAAATTAACACTATGTTTTTGTAATTTTTAGAATTTTAGAAGCATAATTTTACTCTTTCTGCTTAAATAAACTCAAATTTGCCGGACGATGGCTGATTGGTTAGTGTGCTGGCCTTCAGTACAGGAGTTCGTGGGTTCGAATCCCACTGTGGCATGGATGTTCGTAGCCGTTCGGAATCGGCTTTAAACTGTAGGTCCCGGTCTCATTAGCCCTCGTGTAGCAAAAAGTAGACCGTAGCACCCCAAACCAAAACAAATCTAAATAAACTCAATTTTAATTAATTCAGCGCCGAACGATGGCCGAATGGTTAGGGGGCTGGCCATCGGAACCGGAGATCGTGGGTTGGAATCCCACTATGGCATAGATGTTCGTAGCCGTTCGAAATCGGCTTCAAGCAGTAGGTCCCGGTCTCATTAGCCCCCGTGTTGCAAAAAGTAGACCGTAGCACTCCAAACCAAACTTAATTAATTCAGCACCTTTAATTAGGTTGCGTTTATAACCGTCATTACACCAGCGGACTCTAGACGCTAAGTAACGGGACGATGGCGGCTGTATTAGCAAAAATTTAAAAACGTAAATGACAGGTTTAATGACTCAAATAAGCAATTTTTTGTGTACAAGAAAGTATTTGTGGGAGTTTTACACGAAATGTTAGTTCATAATCAAACAAAAATAAGTGACAAAAAATTATAATTTTATAATTATTACACATTATTTTCGGTGCGGAAAACGAACAGGTGGAAAACTAAATTCAACCTAAAAAATTGTTTCCAAAACAAGACACTAGGCTTCTACTTGTACGCCGGTAAATGCACATTTGTGCCGCTATAGCTGTAGTGTCTGAAAACGACCGTTTCGGTTTGGACGGCTATTGCGTCATTGCTTAGACTTTGGCCTTGTGAACTTAGCTTTAACGGCTATAGACTCAAGTGTCCGTCAACGTATTAACATTGCAATAGTATGGATTTTGGATACTAAGAAATCAAATGACAGCCCGTTTTGTGAATGACGTGTTTGAAAATTAAAATCGAAAAAAGGATGCGGGAAGATGTACCTGCATACAAAAATTGACCATAAGCAACTTTTTTCTACGCGAAAATGACAAACACACATAAAAAATTGGATTGGTAAGAAGAAATTTTGATGGTTTAATCTTTCCGTACTTATTTAATTTTGTTCGCTTTCAACTTAGAGGCCAAGATATTTTTCTAGTGATATAAAAAGTCGTGCCTTGAAAGCAGATCATTTTAATGACTAATACCGCATTTCCGGGAGGCACATTTTTCAGCGACTGGTTGACCAACAATCGGCAAACACAGCCTTGAAAACCGCGGCTAAAAACCTCAGCAGTCAAATGCAGTTTGTGCACTAAACTGGCACAAGGAAAAGATTTATGGTGGAAAACGGAAGACATGCATTAAAAACTCGTATCTGTGAAATGAGTAAGCCCATAGAAATAAGTCATAAGTGGAACGTGTGTGCGTTTTTCGCGATCATGACGCACGATCCAGATGACGTATCTGAAAGATTAAAAAATGATGTACTCTTAGTCCATAAGTTTATCTTTCTATGCGTTTCCTTTCGAGTTAAAACCATTGGATTTATGGGCTGAAATACGGTATATAATAAATTTGAAGCGTAGAAAATTATTAAAACTAGTTTGCATTCTTAGTTGGCTAAAATTAAAATTTATTGAAATGTTAGTCTTATTTCAGTAATCCAGTTTGTATAAGTATGAGTGAAGAACTTGATTGAAAAATTAGCACAGGGATTACAGGGATCCACTGTTTCAGTTTCAAGATAAACGTAGATATAGTAATGAAAATGCTCTATTCCTTTAAAACTTACTCTTTAGAATCCAAACCGTCATACATAAATTGTTTTCTGTATCTGCCAACATAAAATAATTTTGTGTAATATTTGTATAATTGTATGTGATCTTTAAGACAAATTTTAATACTCGCGTTTGAATACTATTAGAAATTCATCGCAAAATGTCAACCATCGTGTAAGTACTTATGAGTATACGTAAGCCATGATTTCGTACGGTATACTTTTTATATGTATCTGTTCTTCATATGAAAAAGCGACATTAAATCTAATAATTAAAATATTTAACTTTAAACTGTACTCGTAACTAGTTTTGTTGGTTTAGGAAGCATGCTCTACTCTTTTGCTACATGAGGTCTAATAAGACTTGGATCTACTGCTTAAAGACGATTCCAAATGACTATGAATCATGCAAGCAGTACGGTTCGAACACACGGACTCCAGTATCTATAGGCAACACCTAACCAAATCGGCCATTGCCTAATGTACTCCTAATAGAAAAATAAGTAATGTTGTATAACATATATAACTCTAGCATTTAGAGCAAGTTTTTTAATTCTCAAATCAACATTTGTCACGGGTATTTTGATAATTTAAAATAAAAAGTTTTCTAACCTCTGTTATTCCTATTTTTTTTAACCTCTTTGTATTTTCATACGTTGGTGTCTCAGTGGTAAAATATTCGGCTTTCACTCTGGCGGCTCGGGTTCGATTCCAGGCCGCGAAATTCGTTTTCTGATCATAGATTCTTATTAGTTTTTCGACAAATAGTATCATGTTATCAGTAAAATTTTGTCATTTTGATGTCAGACCATGAATCTGTTTTTTGATTTATTAAATTTTTAAATATATTGGGAGCATAAATAATTTGATTAGATAAAACAAATTAGACACTAAAATCTACAAAAGAACTTTTTATTAAAGTAAACATTATAATAAAAATGGAGTCGTCCAACAACATACATTTCAAAATTTTCTTATTGTACCGCACGAGACAATAACTTTCATTTATTTACTATGTTTAGCGCTCATGTAGAAACAAAACAGGGTATCAATTGAATTTCTTTGAATACAAATTGTATGAAACATATATTTTGAATTATACAGTCTTTTGGCATTTTTTCTTCAGTTTTGCAGTATTAAATCATCCGTAACTCTACAAAATATATAAAAAAATTCCCAGTATTGGGATAATATATATAAATACTTAGTACTGGGAGTAATGCAAAAATAATCTCCCTCCCCCAAAACAAAGAAAATAAGTAATACACCTGGATCATTTTTTGAGTCACCTTTATTGCTATCAAAAACATCAATCTGCAAAATGGAAAATTTTTTAAAGTTTTAAAATAAGGCTTTACGACCAAATGTTTTTAGTAAAGCAAAAAAGATTTAATTTAAAAAAAAATTCATTTAGAAGCTTATGCCTTGCTTGATTTTTCAGAAGGTAAAAATTCATGTTTTTGGTCGAATTCGAAAACGTTCTTTGTCGCCCTAACATTAGTGCAAAAAAAAAAAAAGCGATTTTTCCTTAAGATTTTGATCTATGATTTCATTCTTCGAGACAAAGGTAATTAGGGTTTGCAAAGTTTCCTTTTCTCCTCTAAATTTTGAAGGTTAAATCCTCATTATTTCAGTGATCTGGATTTTATTGTTCACGGGTAAATGACTAGTTTGATTTCATACGTAACTGCTCTCATGTGAATTTATCTTTTTAGATTTTAATGCAAAACAATAGCGTATTAAAAGTTGAAATAACACTTTAATTTTTTTTAAATTGTGAGGACATCCCGTTTGCATAACTTTAGCTTTCACTATCTAGGAACTTGCATTTGAAAGGGACCAGTAAATACTGATGTTATCTCTCTCTCTGAAAGGCGAATTTTAAATTGCATCAGTTTCTATACCGGTTAGTACTTCTACTATTGCATAGTTGTTTTTATTCTCCGTGTTAACATGTCGTGTCGAAAAAAAAAAATTAGATTTACCATCTGGATAAGGTGGATATTGACGACAATTGATCAGCGAGGTAGTTTTTCAGGTGAGAATACTAAATTTGAACTAAAATAAAAAAGTCAGTATTTAGATTGGTCGGAGACAGTAACGTAGCAAAGGGCAGGGTTCGGAAGCTTGTAACTCCCTTGAGGATTAATTATGAAATGTATTAATTTTCAGATGAGTTGAAGGGAGACAACCCCCTTGGAAAATTTCTCGCTATGTCCCTAGAGATAACCTTAAAAATAATTTTTACAACTTTTTGGAAATTTTGGTCACATGTGCAGTTAAATATTAAAATTATAACTGAAAAAAAAATTAAGTTTTTGATTAACACATTGTGTGCGGGTACATTTCGCAGCGGAATTGTACCGGGAGCGAGCGTTTTGCGCGTAAATTTAGTTATTCTATTAAATCTTAATAGATCGAAAATTATTTAATTTTTTAACCAACTTTTCCTATTTTTATATTGAAATATATAAACAAATGTATAAATAGAAATATATAAATAACAACCATAAGATTTTTGTAAACAAAAAATATATTTTTTAGTGCATAAATTTATAATAGTATCGTAAATATAAAAAATCAAGTAGAAATAGTAATATATAGTTTTAATTTTTCAAATTATGTTATATATAAACATTTTTACATTATAAAAATATGAAAAGAGTACTAATAATGTTTTACAGTCTGGTAACGTTCAAAGTATTTTCCTCTATGGAGAAGTACACGGCAAAACTTGCATATGTAAGATGTTTCACTCTGCACTTTTTTCACAGAACACACACGACATTGTCTTTGCGGCTTTTTCTTTTTTCCAGTAGTAACAATTTTCTCTAAAATATGTTAAATTATTTGCCTAAATTTTTCCAGAATCTATGTAGTAGACAAGAACATTCGGCTTCGTTTTCCTGTATATACCGTTATTTTTGTACCCACAAACAAACCATGTTGTTACACTAGCCCGTACTAGTACGTGACCCGCGCTCAAGTATCAATCGTCAGAAAACGTACTAGTACGTGTCCTGCATACAATGTGTTAACACTCCAATTCTTGCGTCTCTATGAGGGACATTGGTAGTTGCCTCCTATCTATGACGCACGATTGGCTTTTCACAAAAAATAGATCATTTATGCATTTAAATAATTGGTAATGGAGCATTTATTTGATTAAAAATTCGATACATTATAGCTTGCTCCATAGATAAGAAGCAGACATACCAACTACTCCGGATTCTCCGGAGTTGCTCCGGAGAAATGAGAAAAATCGGTGACTCCGGAAACTCCTCAGATTGTTCCGGAAAATAACAAAACTTTTGAACAGCTAAAAGATTACAATTCAGCAATTAATCACAAAGTTTTGAGAAAAATAATGCTGAATATTACTCTTTCCACATAGTAATGCATATTATTACTCTTTCTACATAGCAATGCATAGTATTACTCTTTCCACACGGTAATGCTGAGTATTACTCTTTCCACGCAGTAATGCTGAGTATTACTCTTTCCACGCGGTAATGCTGAGTATTACTCTTTCCACGCGGTAATGCTGAGTATTACTCTTTCCACGCGGTAATGCTGAGTATTACTCTTTCCACGCGGTAATGCTGAGTATTACTCTTTCCACACAGTAATGCTGAGTATTACTCTTTCCACGCGGTAATGCTGAGTATTACTCTTTCCACACAGTAATGCTGAGTATTACTCTTTCCACGCGGTAATGCTGAGTATTACTCTTTCCACGCGGTAATGCTGAGTATTACTCTTTCCACACGGTAATGCTGAGTATTACTCTTTCCACGCAGTAATGCTGAGTATTACTCTTTCCACGCGGTAATGCTGAGTATTACTCTTTCCACACGGTAATGCTGAGTATTACTCTTTCCACGCAGTAATGCTGAGTATTACTCTTTCCACGCGGTAATGCTGAGTATTACTCTTTCCACGCGGTAATGCTGAGTATTACTCTTTCCACACAGTAATGCTGAGTACTATTCTTTCCACACAGTAATGCTGAGTAATTACTCTTTCCACGCGGTAATGCTGAGTATTACTCTTTCCACGCGGTAATGCTGAGTAATTACTCTTTCCACGCGGTAATGCTGAGTAATACTCTTTCCACGCGGTAATGCTGAGTAATTACTCTTTCCACGCAGTAATGCTGAGTATTACTCTTTCCACGCGGTAATGCTGAGTATTACTCTTTCCACGCGGTAATGCTGAGTATTACTCTTTCCACGCAGTAATGCTGAGTATTACTCTTTCCACGCGGTAATGCTGAGTATTACTCTTTCCACGCGGTAATGCTGAGTATTACTCTTTCCACGCGGTAATGCTGAGTATTACTCTTTCCACACAGTAATGCTGAGTACTATTCTTTCCACACAGTAATGCTACATGTTAAAAGTTTTCAGTGCTGTGCTGAAAAACCAGACTGAATTTATGTCTAATTGGAGTAAACAAACTCTAGAATCCCTGATGGTAGAAAAATAGAAATATTTTAATTTGGGTCAATGTTGCTATAAGAAACACTTTTCTGAAAAATAAGTTGTGAAAGCTAAAAAGCTACTCATAAATTTTTAAATGCTTAAATTTTAATTTATCTTTTACAACTTACTACTGTATAAATATTTTAAATGTAATTTAGAAACCAATAAGATATGTACTTATATATAATTTGTAGTAATTAACATGTTAAAATTTCAAATCACGCTGTTGCTCCGGACACAAGTGCCTGAATGTTGGCATATCTGAAGCCGTAGATCAGGGAGATTTTATGAGAGTATTGAAGTGTTAAATGTTGCGCTATCATCAGAGTTTTTCGCACATCTCAACGATAAGAAAAATTGTCAGAAAAGCCACAAAAATAAATTTCGTATCACTAGTGTTCGTATCTGAGGACATGTTTGATTCATATGTCAGCATATGGCTGGTACAGAGATAGGAAAGCATATTATTAGCAGATCAGTGTCTGGACTTTGATTTATTTCCTGTCCTCTTTTAGATTAAAACGGATGAATCAGTTTAGCACCGTATGAGTCATACGACCTCCTCAGAAGAGATAGAAGATTCAGAAGACTGTCAAAGTGGGTTCACGTACTATAAATGTCAGCAGATTGCTCTAGAATTTGATCAAATGTCGTCAACTGTTTAATAGTTATTATCTAGGGAAATAACTTAGTCATTTCTTTAAAACTTACCATAAATGTTGAAGCATGTTCTTTTTATTTTATTTTTTTAATACGGTTTTTAAGTGTATATGAATAAATGAATTTATTTTAAGAGTATAAGTGTTATTTAAACTGAAGATAATTTTTAAATAAATTTCTAATCAGCTGAAGTGACACGTCAATTATGACTACTTACCTGTAGTTGTAATTAGCTAAATAATTCTCATTTGTTTTCTCATTTCTGTATGTAATTCTTATAAATAATGTAATTATTTTTACCTTCTAAATTTATTTATTTTTTAAATAAGTTTGAAGTGGCGTTTGTGAATTTTTCTCTTTTGCAAGCCATATTGGGTGAATAAAACGTATATAAAGAAATTTTGAATATTTTATATATTGAAATATAATATTTTAAAAATCCCCTATATAATAATAGCCTAAGTTATCTGTTCGTATATCCTCGAATTTATGAAGCGGTTGGACCTGGAATGGATAGAGGGCATCCATATTGGATTTTTGATGAGTAAGAGTTAGCAAAATTCAAAGCGATTACGAAAACGTTTGAAATCCACCCCTTCCCCTCTTTTCGATTATTTCAAGCTCTATTGCCCCCGGTTAAGAGCAGGCTATTAATTTTATCATCTAATAAATAGGAAAAAATAATTTCTTCTAGCATTATGACGTCATTCCTTTAACCATCCCATTTAATCCTGTCTTATTTTAAATAATTTAAATATCGTCTGCATTATTTTCATACGTTTTATTACTGAAGTTAAATATTACGTAAATAATTTTATTTTATATCTGTCTTCAATAATAGATTAGGTAAATATGCGATAATTTTAAATTTAATCATCGATTATTTTTTGTTGCAATGAAAATTTTATCACCGGTATTAACAACGTCTAGGAGTCTATTTCACGGACTAATATATATTTAGTGTTTAAATTATATATCTTTGAAAATTAAGAAGTTTGTTTGTTTGTGAGTTTGTTTTCTATACATTACCACACTGTTTGCTATCGATTCCCTAAATTTTAGACATCATTCATATACCTCCAAATAATCACTGTCAATATTAAAACCTCTGTTGTCCATCCTACCACGTGATTTGACAAGATTAATTAAAGTTGGCAACTAACGTGCTGTCAGTAAAGATAAACAAATTATTGAGCTTGTACCAGATAATTTTCAACCAAACAACAATCCATTTTTTTACCTGCCTCATAGGGTACTTTACAATTCTGGAAAATTAAAAATTTTACTGATCCCGTCATACGACGGGCAGTATGCTAGTTTTAAATATCGAATGAATTTTGATTGATTTTGTTAGTGAAATTATTTAACTTTAACAAATTTTTTAAAAAATGACGACAAGTGTAGCTTTTAAACTGTAAGCTTACGTATTTTTCTATAAATATTTTCAGCAGCGAGGATGAAACTGTGAAACAGTTATTAGATATAAGTGATGAAGTAATGCATTTCAAAAGCTAACTATAATTATCTATGTTTCAAGTATGATTGCATACTCGAAATAAATGCTACTTTCGTGATAGAAATTTTTAACCATTTATTAGTAGTCAAGTAACTTTTTCCTATCACTTGACTGATAATTACGAGTAATGATTTACTTGTCTGGGAAATTGCTTCAGAGCTTGTTTATTAGAAGTGTAAATCTAACTTTTTTATGTGTGATCCGGTCGGTACGAGTTTCTCAGATTTGAAAAAGACGCCAATATTATTTCTTTGTTGTTTCTTTAAAAGAAGAAAAGAACTCAATCATTTTCTGCAGACTCTTTATTATTCTCATTTATCCAAGATTTCATCTGTACAAGTGATGTCATTGCAATGTGTGCCTACATTAGTAATAATACAAGCTTTAGTGGTTTTTCGAGTTTCTACTAAAGATAGATTCTTGAGTGGATTAGGGTTGAAAAGCAAAGTTCTCAAACGCGGAAGTAATTCCACATTGTTTTCAGATATATGAATATTTTTTTTTTAATTTAGAATATAAAGGAGTAAATATTTATTAAATGCAAAATATAGTTTTTAGATTTTTCTTGCTATATCGGCAGTCATTGTTCTATCTGAATTGAATATTTATTTTAGTTTACCATAAAACTGAATCCAGAAGTTAAAATTCCAAATAGTTCTCAGCAATCTGAACCTCCTAATTTTTTTAAAATTTTTATAGTTAAATTTTAAAATGAAAAAGTAATACTTATTGTAATATGAAGGTGATGCTTGAATGTTCTGTTTTAACACTTTAATGATCGGGTTGAATTTATTTTTATTTCTTTCTGTTTCCAGTCATTTTTTAAGAAAATTAAATGAGCATTTTTAAAGGTTTGCATGTCTGTTAAACACTATTTTTAATAAAACAATTTATAATATTTACAAATCTGATATTTCTTGGAACTGGGATATCTTGTGAAACATCCACGTTTGTTGTATAACCAGACAGAATGTGTTCACTTTGTTTTCTTTGAGCTGCATACTTTACAATGCTTTTGAGAATATTTTCTCTCAACAGTTTTCTTGGCTTTTAACGAACAAACCACGTAAATTTACGTTTTATCACTGTCTTCCTAAGACAGGCTCCAGAATTTTACGTTTTCATTTGAGTATTTTTTACACTGCGTTGAGATTTATTTTTATGCGTATCGGGTGCTACAACCAATGGCAAGAAGAAAAAAAAATCCAATGAGTGTAAAACTGAATTAAAAAAAAAAAAGAAAAACGTTAATCTATGTGGTTTATCTTAGACAAAAAGGTAAATTTTAATTTTACTTCGCTTGTCCATTATTAAAATAAGATTTTTTTCCTGTACTGAAACTTATGGAATTGTCACATTCAACTTGTACGCGTTGTAAAAAGCAACTGATTCAGTTTACGATTCCTTTTCCCGATGGACAATACGTAGATTTTTCGCATGATAATTCGAAAATTTTCAATTTATTAGAAGCCTTATCTAATGTCAACTTAAACCAAAATAAATCGACTGTGGGAATCCGAACCCATGAACTTCGTAACCAAAAAAGCTGCGCCATACCTATTCGGCTATTGTCTCCAAACCAGGATTTTGGTAATAATGGAATCCTTTCCGAACTAGTGCATAAGTTATCACGTAGCAGTCAAGAACAATTTTAAAAAAAAGTTGAATCAAAGCACTTTCTGATTATTAAGTTAAACTAAAAACTTAACATTTGAGTATTGTGGAAAAGATGCAATATGTCGCATAGCATTTTGCATTAATTCATTTCACTGAACCTCATCCCGCTGGCCGATTGGTTAGGGAGCTAATCATTGGTAAAGGAGTTCAAATCCCACTATGGCATGGATGTTCGTAGCCGTTCGGAATCGGCTTTAAGCAGTAGGTCCCGGTCTCATTAGCCCTCGTGTGTAAAACAGTAGACCGTAGCGCTCCAAACCAAACCGCATCCAGATCTAAAAATAGATTGAATACAAGAACTTTAGTAAAAAAATATTATCTCTTTAAAACGAAAACTAAATTGAGGTCCTTAATATGAAAAGTTCTTTAAATAAATTTCTATGTAATCTCTTCTTATCCTAACCGTAAAGCGCCCATAGCGAAATTGAATTAATTGCATGCTCATAAAATTAACTATCTAGATTAGTCAATTAATCTGCGTCAGTTGTAGTGATTTGATTTCCTGTTAAATAAGTAACCACTCAAAATAAGTTTAATTATCTAGTCACAGAGTGAAACAGTTATGACTAAACTCGGTAAAATTAACCACAAGCTATTACACTGTAGGTTGTAAGAATGAATATTAATATACTGATATGTAGACTATTAAACGTTTAATTGCAAGTAAAAATGCCCATAAAAGTAATAATTTTATATAGGGAATGTTGGATTTCACATTGCCTGTCATTTCGAAAATTTCAAAGATTCCATTTGAAAATGCCAAAGGTCTGTCCATTTATTAAATATTTTCTATGATTGCAACACACAAGTTTTAATTTGAATTTATGCATCAATAGAATGTCTTTTACCTCAAAGAACGGAAATGATAAAACCACAAAGCTAAAGGAATACTTGATAAGACAAATGCATGCATTTCCCATAAGTCATTTTGCCTCTGAATTTACACATGAAAGGTTCAACTGTCCATTTTAAAATTCCGGTAGACTTAATCACATGTCCACCTGTACTGTTGAAACTCAACGGATTTAGTTTGATTTATTTTTCGCGTGATAGCGAAAGAATATTTCAACAGGCGTGTATTTTTACAGACGTTCCGAATCGGTTTTAAGCAATAGATCCCGGTTTCATTAGCCCTCTTGAAACCAAAAAGGGCAGAACGTAACGTACTAAACCAACCAAAATATTTGGAACAGGCATGTCTATCCCACGGAACGCCGGAGAACAATTACAAGAAGTTGCATATGCCAGCAGCGGTGTTCAAGCCTGCAGATTCGAACTCGTAGCACTTCAAACCAAAACAAAACAAAAAAAAAAACCCCGAAATCGCAAAAGAGTAGCAGATTATACTTCAATTTTTTTGTGCCTCCTTTAACCCCTTGCCTCTGGGATATATTTGAGAAAAAACGTGACAAAAATGGAAGTTTTTTTCTTTAATTTTGTTAATTATCATCAAAATGTTATTGTGTTTGTGTGATGTATTCAGGTTGAATACGTCTAAAATTGTCTAATTATTATCACCAAAATGTTATTGCGTTGTTATTTAGGTTCAATATATTCAAAATTGGCGCTTTTGCGTTGTCCGAACTCTCACAGGCGAGTAGTTAAATCACCTATCAGTACAAAATTAATAGTTATAGAATGGAGTAACGAACTTCTCATTGATTAGAAAATAATTTTAAGTTTAAAAAGTGTGCTATTTTAACATAAAAAAAAATTGCTGTATTGTATATAACAGGAGTAAATTAGAATTTCAACTGTCAAAGGTATATATTATCAATTTCATCGTAATGTTTGAGTGCATATATTTTAAATTGTGTATGTAATGTTTGTGTCAATTGTAAGTACCACAATGAATGTTATTGTGTTACGGATATATGAAAAGCATTAAGAATTATGTGTATTTTCACTAGCAAAAAGTTTTGAAGTTATAAAAATAATTATTTATTACTTAAAAAATTTGAAAAAATCTTCTTCAGACGTCGATTTGACCTAGGTTATCTTTCTAGGGTTAATTATTAAAATTTAATTTTATAAGTGTGCTACATTGTATAAACTAATTAAAATGTTTGTAGTTGTACACAGGGACGTAGTGAGGAATTTTCCAGGGAAGAGGTCACTTTCAAATCATATCTTAAAATTTATACAGTAACTTTTATGTATATAGGTATACAGCATCATAATGGGGGGGGGTATTACTTCTACATCTCCTCCCTTCGTTACGCCACTAGTTATATATAAAATTGTCGAAATTTTATGAAATCTAAAAATTTCCTCGGTATTCCAACTATTGTTGTTATTGAATTTAAATTTAATTTAATTAGTTTTGATTGCGACTCTCTTGGCATTCGTGGAATTTATTTTAGCTTGGTAAAGGTTTTCAGTTGGCTCTAGCTGGTGTTAATAGAAATTTTGTTCCCTTGTAAAACTTGTTTCTAAAGTTCTTGTTATCATTTAGAACCAGAGTTGCAGTTTCCCTGCACACCCGAAGTTTATTCTTATTGTAACAAAGGATTCGCTCTAAAAACCTACAAGCCATCTAGGACATGTAAAGAAAGCGAATGTTTCTCGTCAACTTCCGCAATAATATTATTCTACCATTTCAGTATTAAGGCGATAATGGACTTTTAAGACAAACTCATTTTGTTTTGAATTATTCTTCTTGAAAGTTTGCAATTAGCAACATAATGTAAAAATGGCTCGAATAGCAAGGTAAAATATTGTGTTAAATGATAGCTTCTTTAAAAATCATCCATATTCTCTTTTTACGCAAAATTAGGTATTTCCTGTTTATAAATATGACCTCAGACTTTATAATAAAATTCAATTCACAATTTTAAGAACTCGTGGAAAGAGAAGAAAAAATTACGAGTAAAAATCTATTTTTTTTTCCTCTCTAAAGTGTAATATTTTTGTTTAAATGCTTAACTGATAATTTAGCTTTTCGAAATGTATAATTTTAACTATCTTTCCTTTATTATTCAATAAGGTAACTAGTTGGTAAATGCCAAAGGAATATAGCAGTTAGAAACACAATTGAAATATTTCACAAAAATTCCCCAATTGTTATTTTATTTATAAAAGAAAGATGGTTAAACCTATTATTAATAACAATATTGTATGTTTAGGGTATGTGCATTATAGGATGATTGATATAAGTTTCAATTTAATTTTTTAATTTCATAATACAATGAGAAAAAAATTTGTCATATTTTGCGCATCTTAAATTTCATTGTTTTAAAGTTGTTAGTCTCTAAAAAAATTGGCTGAACAGTTGATAATTATCACAGAAATATCCCAACGTCCTTTGTTTTACAGCAGTTTTACTCTTCGTATTGGGGAAAAATTAGACTGTCAAAACACAAGGTTGTTTCCGGCTTCGAATAACATTTATTTCACATTTTAATACATAACAAAATGAAGCGTAACATGCTCTTAATTACAAAATAAACCTAATTTCGAATTTCTCTGTTTGACCTTCTATTGTTTTCCTACTGTCTGCGAGGTGTCTGAAAAAATATAAATGCCTAAACTATTTTTCTAATTTTTTACTCATAAATTAATCTTTTGTATTTAGTTTGTGGGTTCGGATTCTTTTTGTAGTATGGCTGTTTGTAGCCGTTCTTTATCGGCTTTAAGCAGTAGACCCGGTTTCATTTGCCCTCGTAATGCAAAAAAGTAGACGGTAGCGCTCCAAACCAAACCTTTTGTATTTCAACAACTTATTGAAAAATATTAACCTAAAAGTTGGAATATCCATAAAAACATGTAATAAATTATTTAACCTCTTCACTACCAGTCGAGGTCCACATATGTGGACCTCGACTCTTTCGTCTGAAAAATAATCCTGTTGAAAAAAATGGTAGTTAACAACTTAGGTACACATGCGAGGATGTCTAAGCTTCTGACTGATACCAATAAATTGCAGCAGTAATCAGAAGTTCTTCTGGAATATTTGTTATTCTGAAGCGATTCGTAAGAAATTGCGTCGAAGCAGCGTGCTCGTAAAAATAATTAAATTTCATTTGTTTTTAATGGTTTTTAAGTCCTATAATTAATGTGTTCTAATTAAAAATTGTTTAAAATTTGTGTTAAAATAGTTTTTTAGATTTAAATGTGCATTTTTTGCATTTGAGAGGGATACTTATATAGGTCCACGTAGGGAAAAAATATATTTATGCAATTTTTATATAGCTGGTAGTGAAGAGGATACAACATAAATAAATTATGGGCAATATAATGCAATTTTTTAAATTCTACAAAAAGAAACATTTCCTGTATTTAAAAAAAATGTCATTACATATCGTTACATCATAGCTAGGATTTCGTTTCGGGGGGGGGAAATTATTTGGACGGAGGTCCACCCCCTTCGATATTTCACTTCTGAACACTGTTTAGTAAAAATATTTAATATTAACTGCACTAAAATCTATAAAATTATAAAATCTATGTAAAATATTATACATTTGTATGTATCTTAAAGCCCATACCCAATCTTGTATCTTGTATTAATGTATAAAACAATTTGGGTCAAAAATATTAAGTTAAAAAGTAGATAAAAAAATTAATTCGATTTTTTTTTATTTAAAAATTAAATTTTGATTGAGTGTGCAGTTTTAAAAAACTTAAATTTGAAAATGAACTTTTAGTACAATGTTAAAATGTAATAAACTCCAAAATTTCAGGTTAGTGGTGAAGATTGGGGGGGGGCTTGAGACAGACTCCCCCCACTCCGCCCTGTCGATATGGCCGTATTTCATATAGAAGTCGAAATCTAGTGTCTCCTAGATTTTAAGTATATTTCAGTAACAATCATGTGCATCACGTCAAGTTATAAGAAAAACATTGATATGAAAGTTAGAATCGCTATTTTATGCGGATTCTATGAGCAAATAGTATTAATTGCAATGTTGCAGGATAGCATTAATTAGCAAAATAGCGTTTTCAAGCTCACAATGAAATGAAGCTAGTTTTTTGGAAATGTTGCTAATATGAAACATGGCAATAGATATGCTAAAAACAATGTATTTTTATTAAAAATTAAAATAAACTATTGTAATTTTTCTGCTTTGAAAATTAATCTAAATTTAAAAATTGAATTTTTGAGTTCTAAAAGCATTTTAGAAATAAATTTTCATGGAGAACATAAAATATTAATTTCATAGCTGATAATTTGAACTTTTAATTTCAACAAAAAAAATTGCATTTAATCGTAAGGATAAATATGCAGCATTATTTGCAATCAGATAATTCTTAAAATATCAATGTCTGATATGAAACACATACTTTCAGTTCAACCTAGAAAATTTTGTATCGAAATGTAATGCTCTTAAATAAGATACTTGCGAGCGATAGCGGAAAATAAAGTATACACATTATCTTAAAATTTTCCGTTGAAATTGTTGCTAGTGTTTAGCGTTTTAAAAAAATTTACTCATTTGTACAAAGCACGGTAATAGCGATTTCTACTTTTACAGTTCCATGCAACCTTTCAAAGCTTGATCTACTCTTCATCGTCTCATTGTAAGAGTTTATTTTCTTGACAAATGATCCACTTACGTCAAAGTGTCAAATCGTTATTCAATCAAAGCGACAGTAGTTGTTTAATACTAGATTCATGATATGCATAAAAAAGACTTCGAAAACGTGAATCACAGTATGTAATGAGACATATGCTAAACGTAAGTATCTCGGATTCTCATCTTCTAATAATTGTTTGTATTACTAATTAGAAGATAGTTTTACTTTTTTCTACTAGTGAAATTAGTCTACAACATGTTCCAACACTCTAAGATTTCAAGATTTACCAATTCATTTCTGAGTGTACCATACAGTCAAAGTAAAACTCGCACACCAATATTTTACTGCTACTCTTAAAAAAAGTGAAATAAGAATTTTTAAATATTTTCTACTTTAAAAAATTTAATACTTTTACAGAAAGAACTTTAAGCTTTGCACAATATTTAAACAACGTAGCACTTAATTAGATGGATATGACACTGTAGTAACAATGATTACAATGCAGAGTGATTTCCGAATGCGTAAGGCGTGACCACCACTTCATAATCTACCTAGAAAAAAGTATCAGGGCACCCTGTTAAACGCTGACAGCTTTTTCTTACGAAATTCGGAAATTGAAAATGTTTTACTTTGACTTTCTAATTATAAAATCGGCCCGATTATTTATATACGTTTGTGTGTGTGCACGCTCGAGAATGGGAGTGTATACACACACACATACACAAAAATCAGCAAATCATATATTAAGTTTGGTTACTCTCCGGACAGACAAATATAAAACTTTTTGTGCACTCAAGCTGTGTGTTAAGTTTCTTTTTGCATGAAAAAAAAATTTTTTTATATTATACCTTCGTAAAATTATATACCTTCGTAAAATTGTGCACCATGCACCAACAAATAAAATGATCAACTTTAAGCTAAATAAAATATCAAACCCCATCTTTACCTGTGAAACTCCGGGTACTTCAGCTACTTTACAATATTTATGAGAAATAATTTTTTTTTGTGCGGGATACTTTTTTTCCAGTGATTTTTTTATTGTTGTAAATTCCTTTGTTTTTTAAATAATTGAAACGATATTCTGACATTTGAGGAAATATTTTTCTATTAGCTGTGATCAGAAGAGTTAAAAGAAACGTTTTATATCCCATCAAAAGTTATTTTAGAGAAAAAATAAATAAAGCAGCATGACTTTCATCTCCTGCGAGAAAAAAAAAATGTTTTGAGCTTTTTCTTTTCCAACTGTTTCTTATCTCTTTTGTTTTCGTTCTCATGATTGACGGAAGCATTTGCGTTCTCTATTGTTTTAGTTAAAATTCATTTTTATCGGGTGTCATATGTTCCCTGATATGTTGAGATTGGATATACGAAGTTCTTGATAAGAGTTTCAGATGAACTTTGATAGGTCGGGTTTCAAGCTAACAAACTATTTTAGTTTCATTTTATAATAAGAGTAATATAAAATGCTTTTAAAATCATAAATATATAATTTTTTCTAACGCATTAAACATTTAAATCTCAGTAGTTTGGCAGGGAAATCACCTGTTTAAAAAAATTTTTACTCTTCTTTTTAAAGACATATGAATCATTTTTTTTTTAAATTTATTTTTTTTTCTATGTTTCTGTCACTTTAAACTGTCAATCGATCGTAGATCAAAACTTATTTTCCTTTTTGAGTTGTTTTTCAACTTGCTTTACAAGATTTTTCTTCCTTTTAGCCCCCCCCCCCCCAGTTGAGAAATAAATTGCTCAACACTTATAATTTATTTAGCTATTTATATATAGCATCATTCCAATGATAATTTTCCATTGTTCTCCCAATATAATTGAAACTTTAATGAATCTTTATTTTTAAAGAGTACAAAGGGATAGTTTCATGGTTAACACCCCCCCCTCAAATTCTCACTCCCGGAATGAATGTAAAATTTTTTTAAATATTTCACATTTATGAAGTTTATGCGTAACATGTTGTAACTTTGAAGGATTAATGCCTAGCGTCCCTTTCTAGAAACAGCTATTTTTTTTCTTAAGCGAAGCTAGATGGCAATCCAATAGACAGTTTACTAAATTTTCGAGAATCTATTTAAAATTTGGTTATTTGTTTCGATTTTATGATTTTTGAGCCTCGCACATAAATTTACAATTTTGGCAGAAACATCCAGTGGAGTCAGAACAAATAACTTTATCTAATCTAAAGTTTTCCTTTACAGTAGTTGCTTTACATGTGTACCAAATAATTCTCTAACCACGAAGTTACTTTTTTTTATAAATTGCTTTCTATGATGTTTAAAACGACAGCGGTTCACTGACGATATGCCAATATTTAAAGTTTAAATTGTATATTTGTTTTACACTGTGCAATCCATAATAATTTAAAGTATTCGTCAATATAGATTCATTGAATATGACTCTTGCATTAATGGGTTATATGAAATGTAACCTGCATATCAAGCAAGTAAAAAGTGTCAACAAGTGCAACTAAAAATATTGAAAAATAAATGACATAGGTTTTCTTTCTCCCCTTTAGGTGGGTCTGTACTTGTCATATTGGACTCTTCCCGCTCATTGCTAACCAACGGGAAGAAAAATAAAATTTCCCCTGACCTAGCGCACATTTAAAGAAAAATTACACCATGTGATTGGCCAGTAAATTCTCTAGGATACTATTTTTTCCTGTTTTTGAATGTATCTTTTAAATGCTTTTATTTTTGTTTCAAAAAGAGTTAACCATAATTTCTCGAAAATAATTTAAAACTAAGTGTATATATGTAAGGAAAAGTTAACTAGATCGGGAAGCTAATGTAAGTGCTTTTTGTAAAACTCCAAACGCGGCCCAAGAAAATTGTCAGGGGTTCTCATTTCTTAAGACAGGGGCAAAAAAACCCGCTTCCCTCCACTTTCCCCTTTTTAACCCCTAACCTAAATTGACCACTGAGGCCATAACGCCATCAGAGAAGGGATCTAACCGATTATAACTCTACATTGCTCTAGTGGACAATTTATTAGGAAATTTCCAAGCAAAAAGGAGATGCACGTTATCGGAGGCAGATTTTCCTAGAGGTTTTCTCACTCATTTTGACTGAGATGTTGACCCATGTGTTAAGGGTCTTTTACTTATAACTTCATGCTAGCCGACCCCTTGGTTTGTCCTGTCCCTATAATGAAGTGGGACGTCCTCCAACGTTTTGTTAATAAAGGTCTTTAACTAAAACGGTGTCATTTTTATGGCCCATTACTGCAAACACCCAGCGTAAGGTCCGTCATACTGCACACACACACACACACACACACACACACGCACGCACGGTAGCATCCTAGAAAATTTGCTGTCTAGTCAGTGGTATAATTTTTTTTCGAGCATTCTTTAAATGTGACCCAGCCAAATTTTACCTTTCGGCTAACTCAGCTAACAATGAGCGAGAATAAATCAATATGGCAGGTACAAACCCACCTTAACACTCCACTACTCGAGTCAGATCTGATACACGACTTCTTATTTACTTGATAGGCCGCCAGGGGCATAGCGAGAAAATTTTCATAGGAGATCTCTCCCTTTAATTCGTATCTCAAAATTAAATACGCAACCCTTACGTCCAAATACTAATATAAAAATACAGCAATCACATGTGGGAGGTTACTACCCCCGCATCCCCCTCCTACGCTACGCCACTGTAGACTATCCGTGTTTTTAATTTTTGTTAAAATAAATATTCCATTACCAGTTATCTAAATACATAATTTTCTCCTAAGTTCTGGATATTTGTAAACCCTGTAGCTTTTGCTTAACGGCACTGGTTATAATTATTTCCCGTGGATGGATAACACTATAAAGGGTGAAAATATTAAAAAATGGTTTGCTGGTGCTTTTTCGGTTTATTGTGGATATTTATAAAATATTTCAACCCATTTTAGTTTATTTTGAGTGTCGTACTCTTAAAGGTGAATGGACATGGAAATATGTTTTACAGTTAAAATCTTAATGGGCCTGCTAAACTTTTTGTTTTTTATATCACTTCGATAAATTTTCCCTTCCCTGTATTATGTTTTTATAATCTCTTCTTAAGAACTCAGATTAGTGAGATAATTAAGCAATGTCTTTAAAAAAATTTTTTACAACTTATCATTTTTTAATTCAAAACTGTAGATCATGTATAAGTGCGAAGCCTCAATTCTTGGTTAAAATAAAGTAGAATGAAAATAAACATATCCAACAGAAAATAGTATAGCTTTGAGTTTTTTTATACCCGTTTTTTCAGTAATTGTAATGCTATGAGAATAGTATGTACTTTATATTAATGTTACCGCTTAGTTGATTTTTTTAGCACTGAAAAATACTATTTCATGAGTTAAAATTCATATTTTGAGTTCCGGTACCTAGTGTTTGTTTCTTTGTTATACATAAATATAGTGATAGTATTGTATTTACTTTATCTACACATTCACCTTAGTCCGAAAATGATTAGAGGTTCTAGGAAAGAAGTGTATCTCCAAAATTTTGCAGTAGGAGCAAAACTCATTTTAGATAAATTTATAATAAAAACTGAAGAAAAACGTGTATTTGTATTAGTGTTTAGGAAAATGAAGTATCAAAATCATATAAACTTAGTTTAAAATTCAGTCATATTTATATGTGTATTTTACTATAAAATCCATGGTATTTCTCTCTCATTTATGACTTGAGTTTCTCAACCATAGGAAAGTTATCAAACTTCTAGAAAAAAACTTCTGAAAAATATTCCATTTTTAAAGGCTTATATGGCGGTTTTCCATATTTCACTTCCATTGAATGTACATCCATGTTTTTATTTAGATTACACATCCTTTTCAAAAGCCCATATGGGGTTTTTTGTTTATCTTATATGCAATAGTGTCCATGTAATATACGTCATATTTTTTATAATGATAAAGCAACTTTTCAAAAGTTTGGGGACTTAAACATCCTCTTCATTGCCAAGACCTCGATTTTTGGAATTGTCTCAGAGAGTGTGTTAAAGTAGGAGTTTACAACTTCTACGGTCCCTAAGGCCACGTTGAAAACATTGAGGTTTGATCCACATGGGCCACACTATCACTATTGCACTATTTTCGTAAAAATTCTGCAAGTAGAATAGAGGTACCTGTATGAAATACTTCTTCTTCAGTAGCCTTTTAGTTTAAGACATTCTTCTGGAGACATTTTTATTTTAACTTAAAACTGCGATTCCACTCTCAGAGTCTTATAATCATTTGAACATTTTAAATATAAGAATAAACGAAAAGAATTGAGAAATCAAAATAGAAAAAATAGCTGTTTTAAAGTAATAAGCAAAAGAAATAAAACCTTCTAACACTAATTATTTTAAAATTGCGTAAGATGACATGTTAGTGAAGAAAGAGTAGAGAGATATAAAGTCGATCCATGAGTTTCTTAAATTACAGTGGGAGAGTTCGAATATAATTTTCTTGCTTTAATACATTATATGCGGGTTACATACCTGTACGGGTTAGTGTAACAACATAGTTTGTTTGTGGGTACAAAAATAACGGTATATACAGGAAAACGAAACCAAATGTTCTTGTCTTCTACATAGATTCTGGAAAAATTTCAACAAATAAAACTAGTTTTTACATTGTTAGTTTTATGACTGCTCTTTTCATTTTCTTATAATGTAAAAATGTTTATATATAACATAATTTGAAAAAATTAAAACTATATATTACTATTTCTATTTCATTTTTCATATTTACAATACTATTATAAATTTATCCACTAAAAATATATTTTTTGTTTATAAAAATCTTATGGTTGTTATTTATATATTTCTATTTATATATTTGTTTATATATTTCAATATAAAATACGAAAAGTTGGTTAAAAAAAATTTTCGATTTATTGAGATATAACTGAATAACTAAATTTACGCGCAAAACGCCCGCTCCCGGTACAGTTCCGCTTCGAAATGTACCCGCACACAATGTGTTAAGTTTTAAAACTAAATATATATAAAACCGATTGTAACTTAAAACAGGTAAAATTTGAATTACGAAACATATGAATAAACTGAAGTCTTACTTTCCCATTGCTACAGCATTTTGGGGTTTGAAGTTTAAATTTCAAATACTTTTTTTTCTCTTTTGGATGACTAGATTATCAGGATTTTATTAAGCTAGTTGTATGTTTCTAGACACTTAAGTTGCTGAACTTGAATGGAATTTATTTCTAGTTTTTCTATTTATTTCTGAATTTTCCCTCTTACCGAATGATTTGTGGGTTATCTAATGGTACTTTTACCACAAAGTTCTCTTTGTTAGATTTTGCCGTGCGTGTCGTTTGATGTCATGTTTTACATTACAATCAGCTTTTCAGATCTCTTCGTATTACGAAATCAAACAAGCGTGACGTCTCTAATCGCTGTACATTTGACCTCTTGTTTTAGCACAATGGAATGAAACATAAACAAGCATAGGAATTGCATCCTTTAAATATGCAGTATTATTTCACAGCATAAGATGTGGACACTTTAGTTTCTAGGCATTTTACATGAAGAGAATTGATGTGTGTTTAAATGTCTGACCGGATCATATTTCGAAAGACGATAGTTCACGTAATTTCTCTTGAAAATTGTTGCCCACTGGGTATCTTAAGTTTTGTAATTGATGGTATAGTCAAGTCTTCTGTAACACGATTAACTCGTATCTCGTTATATGTGAACCGTGTTATATTAAACTAGGAATTAATTCAAATCATAAATGCGTTTTATAGGAACTGAGTTATGTGAAACACAGAAATAAGACAAATCAAATCGAATTGCTTTATATCGCGATATATAAAAACCGTTGTCGCGTTTAGGAGAAACTCAGAATTAATAGAAATTAAATGAATTTATACCTGGTTATATAAAATTTTGGAAATAAATTGTCCCTAAATGAGGCCTATAAGAACTGCATTTTCAAAGTATCAAGTTGTGATCGACACGATTAATAAAATTTATAATAGAAATGACAGCGAACATGTAGACATTTACATATTTGAATTTAGGCTTGTCAATGTAATAGATAGCTTATATAATTAAACCATAAACTTAAATTAAAAGAGAACAATGCTTTATTGTTTGCTAATTTTTGGGGAAATTCCCTTATAACTGAAATTAGGAGTACCCCATAAATGTCAACTTCACATATTTAACACACCGAATTAGTGCTGCTATAATTTTTTAAGCCATTTGAGTTGCTAGAATATTCTTGCACGAAAAATGCGTTAGAAGAAGACCACATTATAGGTAAGAATTATCACAATTTTCGCTTCGCGTTATATGGAAATAGCGTTATAGGAGGCTTGACTGTGCTAGGATTGATGGTTGCTTCGTTGGAGCTGCCCAATGGCCGGACTGAGTACCTGTCTCAAGTTCATTAATAGTCACCTCGCATCTGTGAAATATACGCTTCACTTTATACAATTACCTATAACTAATTTATGCATTAAAATTGTATTTAATGTATTAAAATTGGTAAAGAGATACATGTAGGCGCTCTTCAGGGTCATAACCAGGATTTTTAGTTTCAGGGGTGGGACTAATATTATAATAAAATGTTTTATATGTATACACACTCATGCACACACGCGTATGTGTTTTGTTAAATACCCGGTAAACTACTTGGAGAAATTATCCTGTAACTTTAGGCGTGTAAAAAATGACATAGTAGATGTTATATTTCCGCGAAGATGTTTTTCCGAAACCTCATAGGGAGCATTCTAGAAATTGAAGGAAAAGAAATATTGTGGATAACCTTGTAAAAACGAATGTCTGAAAAACGTAGAAAATTCAGCACGTGATTAGGAGACAATAATCTGTGTTCATTTTTATAAGAATAGTACTTATACTCGGGGAGGAGTTAAGGTTTTTATACAAACTATCCCAAATTTCACTATTTGTTTTTCTTATAATTTGGAGAGTACTCAATATAAAAGAATATTTTTTTCAAAGCATGACAAACAACATTGTACATAATACTCAGCAATCGGAATTAAGAATTAGTATTGGAAAAAAATGAGCAAGTTTACTAAAATGTTTAATACGCATGTGTGAATGCAGTCAAAACAGCTCATAATTTTGTAGCTAAATGTATATAGCAACTTTTACATGAAAATCCCAAAATCATAGCTTGAAAATTCTGAAAGTAGTCATCGTCAGAATAAACTTGCAATTCATTGTTCGCAAAATGGTGCAAAAAGATGAGGGGTGTGTCCAAACATAGTATTTTGTATAAATTCAAAATATACAAACATATTGTAGGAAGCAGTATCAATGTTTCTTCTGCAGCCAGAACAAGTTATGGAGTGTTATGAGGAGGGGAGGGGGGAATTTTAGAGACTATTAAAGTCTTAAGAAAAAGACGTTGAAACATTCATTTATGCCACAGTATTAATGCCGGCGATAGAGAAAAGGCGTAGTACGGTACAAATGTTGATTTGTTGTAATTAACAGTCTGCGAAAAAAAAAAGCCAGTAGCGATCAACTCTGGAAGCTAGGAAAGGGCGTTAAACGTAGTGCCTCTTTAATCCCTTATGACATGGAGGAAACTTTTTCTAGACTAATCACATGCATTCATTTGCAACCTTTTTTCCTTTATATCGTTTAAATATTAACTTTTAAGAGGTAACCGTTGAATCTCTTTAAAGAAAACCGTTGGACAGAAACATCCATCAGCCCATTATTATATTAAAGCAAATGTAACGCTTCCGAGGCAAAGCACTGCTCACAATTATCGTTGGCCTAGACCGCCATTTTCGTTTGGAAGTACAAAATTTGGAAAAAAAAAAAACCGCATAAAAGTTACATTTTTAGACTCCATAGAAAAATTGCATTTTCACTACTCTCTGAGTATTTGTAGTTTGAAATTCTTTCTATATTTTACAGCTACAATTAAACGTCTTTTTCTCCAGAATATTTTATTTTAAAATCCTAGTTCCTCAGCAGTTAAGATTTGCATCCGTAGACAAAAGATAAAATGCAATTTAAAACATAACATGATTGGCTGCAATAAAACTAGTAATTTTCGTGCATTTTTGTGTTTTGAAAAAACTTACTTCTAGTTATTTACAATAATCGGTTTAGTTTTGAAATTTTTCTGAAATGACGAATTTTCTAGTTTCGTAAGACACCTCTGACTGCCATATAATTATACAGTAAATTAGTAATTAGCAAAGTATAAAGGGAACTTTTGTCTGGTTTAAGTCGGTTAAAACTTAGTCACAATTAACTATCACGAAAATGAATGGCCCGTGATTAATTGTAATCGGCCATGGTGTAGAAATAGATCGGTAAATTACTAAAATATCTTTTATCAAATCGAATTTGCTGAGTTTTTCAGATATCTTATTTACACTATTACACAGATAGTGCATCAGATCTAAATATTTGCAAATTTAAATATGTAGCAGAAAATCTGCCGACGAATCTTAGTTAACTGTATAAATTCTGAATCTACCTATTTGACCCTTTAACTTTCATTGTTAAATTCATTTAATTTCCTTAAAGGCAAAGAAGAGTATTTTGTTACATTTCAGTATTAGTAATATGTTGGTATCGATGTTATTTCAGTGTTCTTTACGAATTTTGAGATAATGACCTATGTAGAGTACTTAAAAAGTATGTAGCTATTGCTCTGCTGTATTTTTGTAGCATTTTCTCTACAACAGACGGTAGTTACGTTGTCTTGAATAGCAAACTCTCGAACATAAAATCTGAAAGTTTTTTTTTCTCTAAGGTCGAAGGCTGTTGTATGTAAATTGAATAGCAACACAATATTTATTCTTTCAGAAAACGTAAAATGACTCTTTCTTGTAA
Organism: Pardosa pseudoannulata; assembly: GCA_032207245.1. NCBI lineage: Eukaryota > Metazoa > Arthropoda > Arachnida > Araneae > Lycosidae > Pardosa > Pardosa pseudoannulata. Next base: position 62,441,096 of record CM063503.1, read on the forward strand.
AAATGCGTATGCTGATACTATCATACAACAAGCATAACTGTTACTCATGGTAATAAAACTTCGATTGCAAAGATTGTGGCCTTCCCTTCACCTAGACTTGACATACTCTGTTGGAGAGCCAGACGCATATCTGTACGGAAGTAGCACTCGATTTACCTCGAGTTCTGTTTAACCCAGCTAGAAAGCATTGTAGTCTTTCATTGTTGTTCACTTTGACTTCAGAGCCCCATTTTCACTTTGCTTGATTCCCGCCAAGTAAGTTATTCAAATGGAAGTGGGTCTCGGCTCTTAAACGTCAATGAACTTATCAGTAGTGTGCATGGTAACGAACGTGTTTACATTTAAGGTCACTGAAGCACTTCAGATGTACAATGCGAGAGTGTAATGCCGCTTTATTCGCTTACTTACTCAATACAAAATATTCTCAAATAAAATTTTATGTTCTGAAAGTTTCTTTGTAATTGTAAAATATGGAATTGGCTTTCCGTGTATAAAGATCTGCGGTGCTAACAAAGTACTTGAGGTTATTGACTCTGATTTATTGGACTGCCTATGAATAATCTTTTGGGGCTCACCAAATCTGTGTACACTTATACATACTTATATTTTTATTTGTAAATGTGAAATAATACAGTTCGTGTTACGGCAAAATAATTATTCGGTACTGTTACTCGTGTTTGGAATTGAAGTATTTTAATGAACGCATATAATATTAATTTTAATTTTTAACTAATATTTCAGGATGCTTATCAATCCCCCAATTAAGTAAAATCTGTCATTTCAATCCTAATATGAATTCGAGATTATGTGTGAAACGTACTCTCTAATAATACGTAAAAACATCAATATTTACAGCTTTTTATTATTTTTATTTATGCATTGTTTTTTAAAACGTTGACGGACACTTAGCCGTCAAAGCGAAGTCCACTGTGTGGCATGACGGCAATAGCCGTCCAAAAAGAAACTGTCGTTTTTAGACACTACGGCTATAGCGGCACAAATGTACATTTACCGGCGTACAAGTGGAAGCCTTGTGTCATGTTTTGGAAACAATTTTTTAAGGTTGAATTTCATTTTCCACACTGAAAATATGTAATTTTAAAATTATAATAAATTTTTTTGTCATTTATTTTTGTTTATGAACTAATATTTCAAATAAAACTCCCCAAAATACTTTGTTGCACACAAAAAATTGCTTATTTCAGTCATTAAACTTGTTATTTACGTGTTTAAATTTTTGCTGTTATAGCCGTCATCGTCCCATTACTTAGTGTCTAGAGTCCGCTGGCGTCATGACGGTTATAGCCGCAACCTAATTAAACGTGCTGAATTAATCAAAATTAAGTTTATTTAAGCAGAAAGAGTAAAACTATACTTCTAATATTCTAAAAATTACAAAAACATTGTTAATTTTCGAACTTCCCTTGTTCCTACTGTCCGTCAATGTGTTAAGTAGGCAATTTTATAGAAATTTCTTTCAAAATTTTGAATTTTTGAGATGTAGGCTGACATTTAGAGAATAAACAATGAATATTATAAGAAATTGCGATATTTATTTCAATCCTCTGTTCTTTTGTAAAATGGCAAAATAAAATTACAGTAGAAAAAATATTATCGAAAATGCAAATGTCACCATAAGACAGTTTAAAGGGCGAAAAATCCTACGTGACACTGTTTGTGTTTTATTAACAGTGACTGACTTTGCGTAGGATAGTGGGATTTGTAATAATTGGAAAGCTACAATTCCGCAGAATTGTTACATTACGCTTGGATTAGGACTTAGATTTAGTATAATTAGCCCTCGTATTGCAAATCGTGTAACGTAGCACACCTAACCAAACTACGAATAAATAAAATCTGATATTTAAATTTTCACAATTGAGGGAAAATTTGAAAATGTTTTTTGAATTAGCGTCACGTAAATGAGCATTATTTCCCAACTATTTTTAAATGGTGTTACGTGTAAAAAAAGTTATGAAATGTCTTTTTAAACGGTTAATGTAAATTGGAGAAAATTTAGAAAAATCTGTAGTTTTCCTCTACTAGCCATTTTTTGCCGAGTAAGAGGCCAGTAGCATTTCCTTCAGGCGAAGCTACAGTAAGCTTTCAAATATATTTTGTTTCAATCAAGCTGCTTGAAAATTCAATATCGATAGCAATGTTTATTTAAATGTGTTTTAAACTTCAAGGTAAAATATTTTAAGTTATTGTTGCAAAATTTGCGTTATTGAAAATGCTCTATGAGCATCAGTTTTCCACATACTTCGGGTTTTATTAGTTAACGTTAAAATCTCATGAGCTAAAGCGTCCATGGAAAATATTTCGAGGAAAATCAGAAATGCCATGTTAACACATTGTGTACGGGTACATTTCGCAGCGGAATTGTACCGGTAGCGGGCTTATTGCGCGTAAATTTAGTTATTCAATTAAATCTCAATAGATCGAAAATTATTTAATTTTTTAACCAACTTTTCGTATTTTATATTGAAATATATAAACAAATATATAAATAGACAAATAAACAAGTATTTATATAAATACAAATATATATATATAATAATATATGTGTGTGTATGTAAGGAAAATTCTCAGGGGTTTTCAAAACTTAAATCAAGGGTAAAAATTCCCGCGTCATTTTCCATTCCCCTTTTTAACCCCTAACCTAAATTGACCACTGGGGTTACAGGTTACGCCCTCTGAGAAGGGGCCTGGCCAATTATAAACCTACATGGTCCTAGCAGACAATTTAGGAAATTTCCAAATAAAAAGGAGATACACGTTGGCTTAGACAGATTTTTCTAGAGATATTTTCACACAGATGTTGACCCAGGTGTTACGTGTCTTGTACATAGAACTACATGCTAATTGACCCTTCAGTTTGTCCCTATGATGAAGTGAGAACCCGTCCTTCAAAGTTATCTTAATAAAAGTCTTTAGCTGAAACAGTATCATTTTTATGGCCATGACTGCAACCCCCCATCGAGAAGTCAGTCTCATTACATATATATATATATATATATATACATATATATTATCATTTTCGCAAGGATAAATAAAAAATTAATTTTAAATCTAAATTGATTTTTTAATCAACCTTCCCGTTCTGTGGTTCCGCATCGACTAACGTAAAAACTAGTTTTTATTTGTCTAAATGTTTCCAGAATCTGTGTAGTAGACAAAAACATTCGGCTTCGTTTTCCTGTATATACCGTTATTTTAGTACTCACAAACAAACCATGTTGTTACACTAACCCGTACTAGTACGTGACCCGCACTCAAGTATCAATCATCAGAAAACGTACTAGTACGTGTCCCGCATACTGTGTGTAAAGTATACAAATTTACAAAATATTTGATTTTCTTAATGAAATTCTGCTCCTGTAAGAAATTTCAATTCCTTTAAGAACATGATTTTAATTTCCAATTCAATTACATTTTCTTTTAAAAAAATATTTAACTTTCATTTTGTAGAATGTGAGGCAAACATCGACAAATTTTGAAAGGATATAGTAGTTAGAAATGCAGCTGGAGTGTTCCAGTTAACACTTTGACTGCCAAGCCAAAATTGCAAATGTTCACAACGGGGCCAAACTTTTTTTTTTTTTTTTGTAATTTGTATTTTTTCAACATAAAACTATATATAAAAACAATATTTCAAAACAAACAATATTTTAAAACAAACTCTATTTATATATATTCCCTTTTTTGTTGCATGTTCCAAATATTTAATTTTTCATAAAACTTAGCTCATAAAATCGTCACATATACCAATTTGCGCAAACCACGTATACCTAACACATCGTAGGGAGCCCAACAATCAAACTCCAATACGATTTTCATGTAACTGATAACATCTTTGATAGCCATGGCCTGAAGTGTTAAAACACCATGGCTATCATATCGGATAGCCAGTGTCTCAACGGAAATATCACTGGATATCACATATGATAGCCATGGCAGTCAAAGTGTTAACAGACAATTCTTTAGAAATTTTTTTAAATTATTGGTATAAAAAAATTGTAGGTTTCGGTAATTATAATCATTATAGAATGATGAAAGTGAAGAAACGTTTTTGCTTCTCAATTTTAGTTATATTTCACTATTTAACTGGAAATAAATTTCAAAATTTCATTGCAGCTAAGTGTCCACTGTTTCCCGACAACGTGTATTTATTATTTTGATTGCTGTGACTCTCAGCTCTTGCAAATTAATGGGAGAAGGAAGGATAGATCAAAAGTTGACTTGTGGGACGCTGACCCTGTTGCAGAACTACTACTGGCAAGCTGCCAATTCATGACGAAATACACATCGCAGTCAGTAGTTTCGAAATCATTTAGAAGCGCTTTATGACGACTAATTTTCTGAGATTTTAGCAAACATTTATGTGCATTCAACTAAATATTCACGTTTTTATGGGTTTGGTAGCATAAAATCCTCCCCTCCCCCCAAAGTAAAAGGAAAAAAAAAGTTCTATTTATATAGGAATTTACCCGAAACTAATAATTTTTTAACCGTCTTATTACTTTAAAATCGTCAAATATCAGTTTTTCGATAAGTGAAAAAGCTTGGTAAATTGCTTTTTAGTAGTTCCGATGTAAAGAAAAAGTGTATGGATTAAAAAGTAAAACAACGTATATGTTGGTTTAAAAACTTGAAGGTCCATTTTTCTATAAACATAATTTTTCATCTTTGTTCCAACAACTATTCTTAAACTATTGCATATATATTTGTTAAACAATTTCAATGTGTGAAATCATTTAAAAGCTTCAATTTAAACTGTGTTTAAATTGAAGCTTTTAAATTGAAGCTTTTAAATGATTTCAAGTTTAAGCATTTTAAGTGCTGAATTACGTACTTTAAGCTTTCACAAATACATCAATATTTTCTTATAGTTCTAATTATTTTTAATATATTAGAACTAGTACAACTATATTTTAGGTTCAAGGTGACTCAGATACTTTATAAAATTTTTCATTTACATTTTAAAATAAAACAGTAAGTGCATAATCTATATTTAAACTTCGAAGAGAGTTATCTACTTCATATTAATTTTATTCTCATATTCAATTACTGAATATGTAAATTTATCGTGAAAATTGCATACCTTCAAAACATTTTGTTAAATATAACAAGCCGAAAACTATTGAAAATTGTTCTCCGATCTCATACTTAAAAAGTGGCAAAACCTCTGTAATTGTCCTAAAGCTTCTTCATTAATTGAAATAGCTGTTAACGTATTTTAAGTTAAAGAACTGTAATCGATTACAGCATTTAAACTTCTCGCTTACCCGAACCTATTATAAGGCTACAAATTTATGTTTAAAAATTTGATAATCATTTTTTATTTAAAATCTTACATAACTTGTGTATCTAAACTATCAACTATCTCTATCATGTATGACTCCAAATTTAATTTTCAGTAAGAGTTCGCAACAAAAGATTTTACTTGAGGGGACATAAAAACCTTCGTAATGATAGATTTTGACCAAAAATATAAAAAGATTTTTTGTACTGTAAGAAACGATGTTAGAGTGTGCTTTATTATCAAAAAACATTTTACGAATAACAATTATTTTATTACACTAAAACCTTTTTTTGAAAATCAAAGTATTTTATAAAGTTACGGAGGGTTTATTATCTTAAAGTGGCAAAATGATTGCTAAAACATAAATTTAATTTTGCATAATTTTAAATAATTTATTATATAAATGATATATAAATTTAAGTGAAAATTGATACCTAGTTTTGTTTCTATAAATTCTAAAGCTAAAATGAAAACATAAAAACTGGTTAGTATGCTGTGCTCTAGGAACATTTTAAAAGAATATTGTTGGGAGACTCATTTTTAATTGAATAGTCTCCTATTTTAATTAAATTCTTTTCTAATAGAATTTTGCGTTTACTTCCTGTAGCGTTATATATTCTCATTATAAAAATATTAAATTTAACCATTAAAAATTCAACATTCATTGTTATCTTAACACATTGTGTGCGGGTACATTTCGCAGCGGAATTGTACCGGGAGCGGACGTTTTGAGCGTTAATTTAGCTATTCAGTTAAATCTCAATAGATCGAAAATTATTTAATTTTTTGACCAACTTTTCGTATTTTATATTGAAATATATGAACAAATATATAAATAGAAATATATAAATAACATCCATAAGATTTTTGTAAACAAAAATATTTTTAGTGGATAAATTTATAATAGTATCGTAAATATGAAAAATCAAATAGAAATAGTAGTATATAGTTTTAATTTTTTCGAATTATGTTATAAACATTTTTACATTCCAGAATATATGTAGCAGACAAGAACATTCGGCTTCGTTTTTCTGTATATACCTTTATTTTTGTACCCACGAATAAATCACTTTGTTACACTAACCCGTACTAGTACGTGACACGCACTCAAGTATCAATTGTCATAAAACGTACTAGTACCTGTCCCGCATACAATGTGTTAATAGGATCAAGATAAACAAGTGTTTTCTACATAATTGAAACACCAATTCAAATATGCCGATACGCAATTTTCCGATTTGCCGATATGTAATTTTCTACATAACTTGAAATACCAATTCAAATATGTCGATATACAAAATATTTTAATATTCATAAGTGAGCCAGCGTTAACGAAAACTGTACCATTGCTGACGTGGGGATGCTTCCACGGAAGGGGGAGAAAGTTAAAGCTATCTTTCAGACATTAAAGCAATATTTGTTCAGGTACTAAATGAGTCATAAATGAGTCATCAAAGAGATCGTCAGAGCGTTTAATTCCCGAGAATCCATCAAACATGTAGATTAAACACGTCAAGTAGAGGGATATTGTCGGAACCAATATTCGACTGCAAGGAGCGACGTCACTCTCTTTGATATTGAACTTCCTAATACAATTCGTAAGTTCGCTGAATGATCTAATTCCGGAAGGAATACATGTGCACTTGATACTCCAGAGTAGAGTTTCTCAAACTGCTCCGCAAAAAAAGGTGATACATGTTTAAAATTAAAAACAATTTTATCAAATGCATTTTAAAGTTTAAAAGTAAGACTTTTCACAAGCATTTTTCTCGAACAAAATGGGACAAAAAAAAATGAATTTATCCTTTTCGCTGTTGGTGTATAATAAAATATAGAATATAAATCATTTATATCGGTCATTGACTATGGAAAAAGGTAATTGGCATTCTGTCAGTTTCGTCTTTACTAAAATAAAATATAGCTAATTTCTCGATGCAGAATAAGATTTTCAGTTATAACTGTATTAATTCCAATCAGATATAATCTCATTGTAGAAATCATAACTGCCCATCCTTCACATTAAATAAGTTTTATGAAATTAAGTAAAAGTTTTTAACATTGAATAATACGAGATTAATGAAATAACAAAATGTGGATTTGCAATATCTACCCTAAATTTTTTCTAATGTCTGTTCTATCTACAAGGGGCGTTCCGAAAATAAGCTTCGTGGCCTTTTTCTTATTAAGGAAACTTTATTGCCAAAAACAAATAAACGATTTCTTCGTGAACTATATACTTTGCATTATCTTTAGATATAGTCGCAACCGACACTGAGATATTTGTCGTATCGTGCAAGCAGTTTGAAGAAATCACTCTGGTAATACTGTGTCCTGCGTTCCAAAGACTTTTCCCTCGGTTTGATCCGCTTCATTGTTTTGGAAGTGACTTCTCAAGAGTGTGGCTTTTAATGCAAGGAACAGCTGAAAGTCTGTGACAAGATAGGTGCTGTAGACAGAGTGATTGTCTCTCCCATCCGAAGCGTCGAATCTTATGTTGTGCGAGCCTTGATGTGTGTGGATTTGCTTTGATGTCCAAGAACGCAGTTCATTCCGGATAACAGCACAAACTTCGATTAGTGACTACGTTATTGGTACACGTCTGCTTGCCAGCCATCGTGATTCGAACTCTAATGACCTGGGGCACGCCAGTCTGCTTTTCACATTTCTTCGGCGTCCTGCGCAGGCATCATCCTCCTGAGTTGACATTATTTTCGTCGTCGAACCATGAGCGGGTTTTGGATTGCTTGTTTCACTTGGTGTACCATCTGCTCTATCAAAAAAAAGGGAACGTTCTTTGTACAGTAGAAAATTAATGTATAAAAGTTAGTATTGTGCCACAAAAACAACGACGGGTGCTGACGGTGTAACAAGTGTCAGCAATCTTCCAAAGTAAGGCGGACACCTAAATTTCCTTGGGGGCGGCGTAAATTTGCTGGGGCTAGACTCAGCACAGATTATGCAGTCTACAGCAGAGTTCTTTAACACTTTGTTTTATTGGTGTTTAAAAAGTGGAAAAAGGAGCCGCTACTGATGCACGTTCGCTAGCTCAGTTACCAAAACAAACTTAAAATTCCCTCCCTTAGCCTACACAGAACACTTTCCAGACAGAATGCAAAGTAAAATTTGAAATGGACAAAGTAAAAATTGCAAGTTCAGAATTTATTGATAGGAAAACTGAGGAGATTGCACTCTTGAGTTTCTTTTCTTCATAACGATTTAGTATTTAAAAATGTGGTTAATAAAAGTTTTAGTCAAATTTTTAATGATTTACTCGTTTATGTATATATATATATATATATATATATATATATATATATATATATATATATATATATATATATATGTGTGTGTGTGTGTGTGTGTGTAATATTAAAATCCCTTATTTACGTATTTTAATATTAATTTAATAACTTTTGTTCATAAAGTGATTTCGGGGTTTGCGTGGTAATTCTGATTTTTCCCTCCAGACACGCTATAGACTTAGTAGAGCCTTTGTCTGGACTACTTTAACCAATAGTTAGCGAGTTCTCTTTAAACATGGGTATTTTGTATCACGTGATCAATTATGCTTAGGGATTATTCGTAGTCTTTTAGTTTAGGAATCCCTACTTGAAAAGTGTATGTGCGGGACCAGATGGTCTATGTACACGAAGCTGTAAAGCTGTCTGCCTGTTGTACGGATTTCATGTTTATTACCAGAAATAAACTGTGTTGTGACCTTTAATTAGTCTCGCACTTCATCCCATATATATATATATATATATATATATATATATATATATATATATATATATATATCGGCTGATCATTATAATTGACATAGTTTGTTTTTAAAATGTCTATTCTCATTTCGTTCTGCTATCTTTAAATAGATGAGTTTATTAGTAGCACCTATAAACTGTAGGTACGTAATTACAATCGGGAAGAATCAAGTCACCAGGAAACCTACTTACCTAAATTTACTGAGTTTCGTGGAAGTGAGAAAAACTTGGCAATCTTTACAACATCGTAAAAGAGTTTGATCTTTCTTTTCAAAAGTTACGGCCAAAAGGTTTCCGATCTGAGTCAGAAGTAGCATTGTTTGCTATATCAAGAAATAGCAAGAAATATCTGTAGCATCTGGAATGTTTGTAAAAATTTATGTTAAGAGGGAGTTTATTTCGGAGATCTGTGTGGGCAAAACGTAAGTCAAATTGAATAATTTTGTTCTAAGAAAAGATATTTGCTTTCTCGCCTTGTCGTGTTGCACGAGTTGCAGCTTGTAAAACTCAGATCGTAATTCTACAAGTTTTACTCTACTGGCGTGGTGCCCATACGTTGAAGGTTTCTTCCAGAAAATATTGGATACAAGTATGAACACGAACAGATTTATACGGATCTAAAATATTATGACCTTTCTGGAGATTAGACATTTGTTTAAACTTTAAAAAAAAGAAAATTCTTAAAATAAGTCTTTGCAGTGAAATTTCGGGCACTTGTAGAGTTAAGAGCCCACCCGTATGAGAATAAATATATATGTATGATATTCTTGTATCATTAATAGCTGGAAATGATTTGTAGCTTTTGAATAACCATTTATCCGGCTATTGGCAATGATTCCGCGATTTTTGTTTCAAACGTACATCATATATTTAAAAAAAAATTATGTTGACACCACATACCTTTCTTGTACATCTATTACACTATCTTTTGTGTATTTCTGGCACATCATCAAATTTATCGTTTGCACGTTGACTTCAGGGTTAAAAGTGGATTTCGTGACACATGGAATCAATGTTGTCTGAGTATTGCCATCTGGTGGAGACTCGAAGCGTTAATACTCGGTATGATTTTGGTTATACACATATATTTCGTTCTAAACCGAAATTTTTCGAAATTGTAATATTTTCTTCACTCCGTACCAGGAAGTAATGAATAGTTAAAAACTCAAAACTAATCTCTGTAAATAAAATTTTTATTTTGTTTTCTAAATATGGCTTTAAACAGCATTGTTTCCACCGTTTAAATATTACTGTTAGAACTGTGTATGAATACGTCGGTATCTTTGAGTTGCATTGTTGTAGATCGGTAACATTAATGATTTATATTGAATTTTTAATTATATAAAGGTAAAAGGGTAAGTGCACAACTAGATGTTAAAATACTCCTAAATACGAAAGTTCAACATTTTACCGCTGAACGCTTTTCAGTTACTCCCCATATTGTTTATATTCGTTACATAAAGTGCAATCAAAAGAGATTGATAATATTTAGTATTGTTCCGTCTTAAATTCGAGATTTCAACAATTTACAATTAATTGTATTTGAGTTATAGTCCACAACATTAATAACGTTATATTGAAATTTTTTTGTTATATAGAGGCTGGTAGCAGTTAAAAGAGAAGATACACAACTAGAAGTAAAATAAATGTCAAGGTACGAAGTGCTTATCTGTTATCTATGAATATAAATAAAATGATGGAATTTTTGCGTCTATGCACGAGAGACTGAACGGACCATGATGCAGCTTTTTCTAATTTCTTAATCGTTGAGAAATCAACTGGGACATTTATTTTCCGAAAATTCGAATTAGTTTTACATAATTACCATTTATATGTGATTTTTTTTATACATTTTCTTTTGACCGTATAGACTGAGAAATCGCACTGTTTATGATATGTCTCATTTTTAAACTAAGAAAATTTTCTTTCAGTTAATAGTTTTCGCAAATTTATAGAGCTTATGACTATGGCTTATTTCTAAATTTTAATTAATTTTGAATCCGCTACATGAAAAATCCCTTTTACATCTAGTCATCAACATTTATTCGGTCATAAATTCATACGTTATAATTTATTTGAAGGGAAAAATACATAGCCCTGAAAAGTATTTTTCGAAAGTACATGTGACATTTTATACGCGCGTGCGCGCACACACATACACGGATATATAGAGGCGTTTCTTTAATAAATTTTTTTTTTTCGAAAATAGTAGACATATTGATAGGTAATTTATATTATGTGTTATTAAAAATATTCATTTTCCCAAGGTGAATACTTTTAAATTATCTGAAACTATTCATATTACGCGAAAATGAGTCTTGAATGCGAAAATGTTTTGCTTTTTTCTAATTAATGATTATTTTTGGAGAAATATCAAACCACTTCGATCTGCTTTCAGCCACTACTTCGTATGTAACTTGTTAACCTTCTCCGGAGGTCTAATCATGGCCGATTCTAATTACTTTCCTTCTTAATAACACTTCTGATTTGATGATGGACAATAAATTTAAAACACTTTAGACTCATTGTGTGCTATTCAATTTACTAGTTCATATATTTCTGTTCGTGCACTTACAGCTGTTGCATTGAGTTTTTATAACCTCTAAGTATCAAAAGATGAGGATTTAAGTAAAACAACCTTGGTTATTGTACTTGAAGAAAGTCAAAGACCCGTTTTTTTCCTCTTACTCTCTCGAGATAAGTGATTAGGTCAAATGAGCTGATGATTTATCACTAAAAAATCACAAAATTTAGGATCTACTTTCACTACATGTTTTACAGTGCTTTTTTTATAAATTTATCTCGGTGAAAGACTTGTGTAGTTTATAAAATTGATTTATGTAAAACTACTAAATTAGGAGTTTTGTGTACTCTTTATTACTTTAACCCTTTGTATCTAAACAACGAATTAAAAAAAATAGTTCCTCGATTGTTAGAAAACATATTAAGTTATCTGCATGGTTTCCGCGCACATGGAAAGTCAGGGAAAGTCATGGAAAATCATGGATTAATTTTGTCATGGAAATTCTTGATTTTTTCAAGTAAAATGAGTAAAAGTCATGGAAAGTCATGGATCCGCTAAACTACCGATTAAAAAGATGCATTGAATTGTTTAATTCTATTTTTACTTGTCATTTGGCTAAAGTTGCTGAGTTTGGTATTTATGTATTATCTTATTGACCATATTGCTAAGTAAAATTTGTTCACCAAGGAAACTCAAAGCAAGAAAGCTTAATGGGTGGGTAAATGTATATTATTGTTTTTTTTTTTCTTAAATTGTAGATTAAAATTTTTATTAATATAATAATTATTATTATTATTTTTTAATAAAAATTAGTTAAGATTTTTGCACAAAATATAAGTTTACCTCTAGGGATATTGCATATGAACATTATAGTTATTATTCATGGTCACCTGGATAATACCAAAGTACCCTGAATTCAAACTGGAAACATTTCGATTGAAAAACTGCTATATGATTAAACTTAGGTATGTAGATACAATTTATTTTTATGTATGTGAGTTTATTAACACTTATAAAGTAAGTTTATAGTTTTTTTATGATAAAATTCCTGTAATTTCTCTAAAAGCATATATTTTATTTGTATGTACATCAGAAGTTTTATTCATATATACTTTAACGAAAGCTTTTTAAAGTCATGGAAAATGATCTGCTAAATCGGGGAAAGTCATGAAAAGTCATGAATTTGAAAAATTTTATTTTGGCAGATACCCTGTATCTGATACAATCTAAAGGAAATCTTTACTAATAAAAGCGTCATTTTTGCTTGATGATAATTTTTTAATGCTTAATAAAACTTTACAAAAAAAATGTGATATATTCAAGATTTGTTTAATCCCTATTGTGCTAAAATTATTTATCTTGATTTAATGTAAAATGCATTCCAGGTCCAACTGCTTCATAAATTCGAGGACAGACGGACAGATAACTTAGGCTATTATTGTATAGAGGATAATTGAAAGATTTCTTTTGGCCATTTTATCGTTAGTTTTTCATGTTCATCAGTTAGTTCATCATTCAACAACATACTTATCTACAGTAGATTATAATAAATCCGGCTTCTTTCGATGCATGTTAGTGTTTTTCAACTATCTGGCATACCTCCTCAAAAGGAAGTTTTCCAAATATAACATCAAAACAATAGGGCGTCACACAGGTAAAATGTAGTTGCTCAACACTAATGATTTCACTAAGATCTTACAGGGAAATAGGATTACTAACACATTCACGTTTTCCTTCAATAAATTAGCATTATTTTTCAACCGCTTAATGTGCTGTCATCTAAGAGATTTAAAATTTTCTGTTGCGCGAGTGAAATTGTAAATATGTTTTTATTCCATTGACTGTAAGGGCTACTATAGGTTATGAGGCCTCGGGCAAAGCGTTGCAAACAAGTATTTGGGATCCGTTCAGAGCGCGGCAAGAGTTTCTTTGAGAATATAGTATTAGTCATCAGGCAAGCTTTCCCCGTAGCTAACGGCATTTTCCACTTCATTTAACGTTAGCGCACTATTTAACTTACGCACAGAGAGTGGGCCTACTATTCAACTGTTAACCTTATTGTATAGTCCATTGCTTATTAGGTAGAATGTGTCATACTTAACCGCTTTCTTTTCATTTCCTTGTTTAAATTAAATACCATTTATAATACCACTCGTGAATTTGTTAGCATCCATTAAATTGCTAAACTCTATTCCTTTAAATAGAAAGGCCGAGGATATAGAGCAGAGCTCGTATTCATAGACTATGAAGATGTCTTGGTTATATACATTTAATGGAAATACTAGTAATTAGCATTGTTGTTTTATTGCACGATTTACATCCCTTCAGAATCTGAGACGTCTTATGCTTGTAAAAATATAGCTAATCCATTAATGAACATCCCTTTTTAGGAACAGATAAAAAAGTAGTTTGTAAGATTAGTATGTTCATTCTTAATTATGCACTGTTTGGAGTTCTTATTTTTTATTTTTTAAATTATTTTTAATAGTAAAATTAAATATTTATGCATCTAATCCAGAGTTTCTCGAACTGTGCTCCACAAAACAGGTCGCAATGCTTCGCAGAAAGGTAGCACATGCTTAAAATTAAAAGTATTTTTATCAAACATTTTTTTGTGGTTTAAAAATATTTTTCATTAACAAAATGGGCCGAACGATGGCCCATTGGTTAGGGCGCTGGCCTTCGGAACCGGAGTTCGTGGGTTCGAATCCCACAGTGGCATGGATGTTTGTAGCCGTTCAGAATCGGCTTTAAGCTGTAGGTCCCGGTCTCATTAGCCCTCGTGTTGCAAAAAGTAGACTGTAGCACTCCAAAACAAACCATTAACAAAATGAAACTAAAATTTTAATGTAACGATGATAATGTAAAAATATTAAAGTAAAAATTTGTAACTTTGAAACAATAGATTATTAAAATAGCAAATTGTGGGTATGTAAAATTTGCTTTAAATTAATTTTTTTCCTTTGTGTTTTTTATATACCAATGGGAAATTGGTGCAGGAATAAAATTAAATGGTACTTAAATGCAAGTTAAAATAAAATATTTATGCATCTAATGCAGAGTTTCTCGAACTGTGCTCCACAAAATAGGTTGCAATGCTCCGCAGAAAGGTAGCACATGCGTAAAATTAAAACTATTTTTATCAAACATTTTATGGTTTAAAATTAAAAATATTTTTCACGAACAAAATGGAACAAAAATTTGAATATAACGATGATGTAAAAATATTAAAGTAAAAATTTGTAACTTGAAACCATAGATTAATAAAATAGCAAGTTGTGGATATGTAACATTTGCCTTAATTTTTTTTTTCATTTGTGTTTTCTATAGGCCAGTGGGAAAATTGGTGCAGAAATAAAATTAAATGGTGCTTAAATGCAAGCTTAAATGACGAATTGCCATATACCGTCAATGTTATTATATCATTATATTTACTAATTCCAATACATAACAAGATGAAATTGAGTGCACCGCGTTAAATTTCTAATTTATAAACTATTCTGTGACTGAAAAAGTTTCAGAACTTCTAATATAATGGAATAATTTTCATCTTCATAGAGGGGTTAAATCATAGCAATGGAATATGTACAGTAGTTCTGATACATGTACTTTGAGTCCTTCGCTAACTCTTTGATTCTGAATTGTTTATCGATTCACACACACACAATATCAGAGAAGCTAAAATTGTCTCCGATGTTATATGTCACTGAATATTTTTCAATGCGTCAATGACAAAATTTACCTCAGCTTCGAAGCAGTTGTATGTAGTGGTCATTTCTTTGGACGTTCCTGCATCATTGATCATATCTGAATTTCTGCTGTGAAATATCTTTTATCTTGCCTAAGACGCATAGAACTTTCCCCTTTGAATAACAATAACTGTTTAGATATTAAGTTTTCCCATAAAAGACGAACATACTCTTACAGAAAAAATCTCTTAAAGAAATTTTCAAAAATTGAAATTTTTATTTTAAAACTAAATTTTGTTTAAGTAATCAACTTTAAAAAGAGTTTGTATTTGAATATTTTTTTATATTTTAGTGATAAAATAGAATACAGTAGACCCCATAATTTCGAAAGGGCCCGTTGAGCGTTCCCTCTGCGCAACTCGCAGGCCCTGAGCGAAACTACGAAAAACTACTAAAACACTTTACAAATTTAAATTTTTTTATACAAAATGTAACCAACTATCGTGAAATTCAATACCCAGCTATGTTTCTATATAAATTTTAATGTTAAGTCAAAAAGGGAATGCAGTATACTTTGAAAGCAGTTTAAAGCATTGTGTTGGGTGACTTATTTACCAGACCGTACTTTCATGTTTATAAACTGTATATAACTTTAAAACTGTACTTTATAAACAGTACTTAAATGTGAAAAATGTTATTGGGGAAATAGTTTCTCAAGTGATTGTAGTTGAATTGTTTTATCTTTCCCATGTTTTTGGTCATATAGAAAAAAAAAACCATTATGCAGGTAGTATTGTGAATCTAATGATAGTTATCTTTTATTTTTTGTCACAACCATTTCAAAAAGGTATACTCTATTTAAAATCTTTCACGTGCCAAACGCTTTTCAACTCAATTAGAATAACTCTGAATTTTTCCTCCAATTCAAACAATCGTTCGAAAAACAATGTGTATTCGGGCATTGGCCCTGCGATAAATTAAATAACTACGTCATACATTTACCATTTTTTTTTTTTTTGTAATTTACTGTGAATCTTTTAGATAGCTCGCTAACAACGTTTAGTGAAGTCATCAAAATACGTAAGATAATGTCAGACATGAGTCATTAAATTTGACTTTAAGAGCAGATACCTTTCTAGACTTATAATCTTCACCGAAAAACCCTTTTTCGATTCATCATAAATAACACTCGAAATAACAAAACAATTTTTAAAGTTAACACTAAGCATACCAACATTTAATACATATCTATTTATTTTATTCACTTAATACATACCTATTTCTTGTATTTCTATTTTAATTCATACCAATCGCATTTTCTGCCTATACATTGCCGGTCATTTGGCCTGTTATGGTATTTTTAGTGTTAAAATAGTATATTTTTAAAACATAGAAATTAAACACTTAATTAAAAGAAAATAATATTACTTTACCTGCAAGATAGCTTTTTTAAATATGCTTATTAGATACTAAATTTTTACATCGTATTTAACTAAAATAACCTTTATTCCGTAAACACAGGCTTGCAATTCCATCACTTTTCTCACCTTTAGTCACTTTTTTCACAATTGATCACTTTTAGTCACTTTTTGAAGTAAACAGTCACCTTTAGTCACTTTTTTCATGGTGTATCAGCAAAAGTCTGTTGTTGAAAAAAGAAAATCTGAATTAATAACAAAATATTTTAATAAGAGACCAAAAATGTGATGCTCTAATTTTTTTTTCCTAATGATGGCGGAACGGTTAGGGTGCTGGCCTTCGGAACCGGAGTTCATGGGTTCGAATCCCACTGTAGCATGGATATTCGTAGCCGTTCGGAATCGGCTTTAAGCAGTAGGTCCCGATCTCATTAGCCCTCGTGTTGCAAAAAGTAGACCATACTGGTCCAATCCAAACCAAACCTAATCTTATTTTTCTTATTAAAATGTAATTAGTCATATGGTTTCCAGAATTTAGGGATTTTAAAAAGTCGTAAAGTTTCTGAAATCTACATTTGTACTGAAATGTACATTTAATACATTAAAGTAATTTACGTTAAAGCACACATTTTTCTTTTTCTTCACAATCTTCATTTAGATACTCTAATCTAGCTATGTACATATTTCAAAACATCATTCATATATGTAGAAAATTGTGATTATAAAATTAATGTATTGTATGTATTCAAATCTAATTTATAGATTTTCTTGAATAAAAAGCAATGTTGAGTTGTGTTAAACAAAATTTTAACCTTTATTTGTTTTTGACACTAAAATCCTGTCTTGCACGAATCATTTGATTTAGAGTTAAAATAAATAGAAAAATCTTAACAATAGCATGTGTAATCAAGAGGAGAAAAAAAAATCGCGTTTTTTTTTTCAATGTTTAGTCACTTTTTAGTCACTTATTCTGTATTATTTGTCACTTTTCTCACCTTTTTGAAAGTACCTCAGCAGTTGCAAGCCTGTAAACATAAAACTTTAAAGGTATCTCACTTTGTAAAATTTTAGCAAATTAATGTTATCAAAGCTTTGAAAATATTTTCAAAAAAGGATTAGCCTTTACTATGCTATAAAATAAAATATATTACTCATATTAATATAATCAAGGCTCACAGGATAAAAAAAAAGAGAATTAGCCTCTACTTAATATAAAAAGAAGTTTCTAATTTACACAATTCTTAAGCTATTTTGTGGGTAAATGGATTTCTACTTTTTTCATCTGGTATATATATTTTATGTTTTTGAAAAAAAAATATTTCTTCATATAACAAAACTAAATGATTTTCATAGCGTTAAAACCTTATTAACGATCTAGGAAAAATTTTGTTCTTAATACATCAATTTTTTTATATATTTAATATAAATAGGTTATAATGAGTACTTTCTTGTTCGAAGGGTACTAAGTCTCCTTAAAACAGATGCCGAAACTGTTGTATTTATCCCAGTTTATTGTGGTATACTGTATCTTAAAAGCGATATAGTCTCTTTTTGTCTTAGAGACTGCGAACTTTCCCCTGAGCTAAATTTAAGAAAAAATTCGATATTTCTCTGTCACTGAAATGTGAAAAATAACTAAGAATAAAAATGGAAAGAGTGTTTGAATATTCATTTTCGTATAATGAATATATTTATCACTACTATATATGAATACTTCTAGCAACTTCAAACCTTACTACAAAATAAACATGTTTTTATTTTTTGAATATTTGAAATACGCCACGTGTAATTCTGTCTTATCCCTTTTGAGAAATAGAAATTATTTATCTTATAAATTAGTTCAAATCAATGTTTCAGAATTCAAAAACTTAATTGTCCACTCAAAAGAAATATTATACACATTTTGACGAGAAAAATAGTTTCCTTACTTTTATTCCTATTTTCTATGAATACTCATAACAACTAAGTTCTATTTTAAGATCTAAAATATATCCCTTAAATAAAAATGACTTTTGTGTGTAAAATTAATATGCATAGATTATTTTTAAAAAAGGTACTCATGAAGCAATAATTGTTAATCATTTTACCTTGAAATTTATATTGTCTAATAGCTCATACTGTTGAGTAGATTCATTTACAAAAAAAAGGGGGGGGGGGAGTTTAGTATCCTTTTAAAACTATATCTCTAATGTCTTTTAGAAAATGAGTTTTTCTTTTCTCCCACAATATTAATTTTTTTGTGAGCTACGATCAGTTTTCGGAGGCTTTTGTGACTTTAATTGATTGTGTTTTATGATGATAAAAAAATGAATTTTAATATTTCTACTTCGTATTCTCGGTCATATTATGAAAAATTTACTAAAACCATTTTCTACCTAATATCAATGATAACATAAAATTACTTTTTTATATTTGCGAATTTCTTTTATTAAGTAAACTGCACCCTCCTATTCGAAAAATAAATATATACAGAATGTGGAACTTTCGCTGCTTACTCTCTCAAAGCATTTATTTATAAATGTCTCTCCTCAGCATACGTTTTAGTAATGCCACAGGCACTTTAAATCGCACTAAGCGGTCACATATCGAAGACGTATAGACGCCCATGACATTATTCCTTATAAGGGACTAAAAGAAAATCTCAGGCTCCGATTCTAATCTCACTTTATAAAAATGTGATATTAACAATTTTACAGCATATACGGCAGTTTTTTATTTTAGAAAATTGATAGTTTTTATCAGTACGACTTCCATATTCATTTCATGTTGATATTGCTATCTTAAGCTCAGACTGTTATGAATTTTCCTAAAAGATTCTGGAAACGTTTACTTTAAAGTTCAACTTGTCCCAGACACTTCTAGTTGCTTTGTCTAGGTCTAATTAATTTTAGAGAAATATCTCAATGGCCGTAAGGCTAGCCCTCCCACCCAACAAACCAAATCGAGTTGATGTTTTTATTTTTAATGGCGTTTTATGCAGTAATCGTGTGAAATATTCATCTGACAAGCTTGTTAAAAGAGAAAATGTTCTAGGATTAACACAACTATCAGAAAACTCTTAACAAAATAAGTTCTTTTTTCTGTATCTTTCTACAGAAAACTTTTTCTGTTACGATGTTTCATTATTTTTTATGGGAAAATGTTCTTATTGGCATTCTGCAAGCTTTTTTTCCCGCTACTACTTCATATTCAGCACTCGAATTATGTAGCATTGAATCTGATTACTTTGTCTATAAATATGTCTAGAAATGGAGCAGATGTTCAGGCCATCACATGTGTGATTTTGCTATTTCGCTGCTGTTGCGACGTTCAACGTTGAAAACAGCTGAATTTGAGTGCAGTTCGAATAAATACGCTTCATGTATTAAATGTGTTAAAATTGTAAAGTACCCTGGAAATAATACGTCAGATGACGAAAAAAACACCTAATGTGACAGATAAACGGCCTGAGTAAGAATGATGTATGCATATATTTTTGTCTAATGCAACGTTTTTATGGATCACGACCTTCAAATATCGTTACAAAAAGGAAATATTGAGATCGCAAAAATTTGAATGCATAAACTTTAAAACACTAGCTGTAATGTTCTTCTGTCATTTAATACCACGTACTTATAGGAATCGACTTTTCGGTTTTAATGTTTATTAAATCCAAATATCATTCCACTCTGAAGATACTATATATCCAGCAATCGAATTTTGCACCAAAATGTGGTATGAAGCTATTCTGGTCAGGAAATTTGACATTTGCCTCATTAAAACGTGATTTTCTTAAATTAAGTTCTGTATAATTGAAACAAATCTTAAAACAATTCCTTTTCATATATATTGTTGCCAAATTATTGATGAGAAAATGATTTTTATATCGTTATTTCATATATGGAGTGTCGAAAATATCTACTTGAAAGGGGTCGTAAATGAAAAAAGTTTAAGAGCTTATCTAATGTAATGTGCATATCTTTTTTGGTAGCATGTAAATAGAATCATTGATATTTAATTTCCGATTTTGTTGGTTAATACTGTATTGATTCTTAACATTATTGTATCTGGTTATTATAAACTATATTTACTCTCGGTGAATGCATTTCATCTTTGAAGATCTATAGTTTTTGCTGTAATTTAAAATGGCGTATTGATAAAACTTCCATTTGACTACCATTTAATTCTTTGCTTCCTGATAGAATTTCCCCAGAAATGTTAATCAGAAAAAGAATCTTTTTGATTGAATTTTTTAAGCAAAAAAATGATAACCTTACTCATTTTTAAGAAGGGTAAAATAGAAAGTTGTTTTTCCAGTTATGCATATGTAAAGTAAGTCCTAATTCTACTAATTCTTTCATGACAAGCTTTTTATAGGATAAACGAGATTATTCAAAAGGATCTCATTTTGCTGTCATGTAGCATTAATATTATCATAGTATCTGCCTTTTCCGTATTATCGCGTAAATACTCGTATACAATGAACTGTGAATGTCGGTTTTCAATTCATTCACCCGTAGCTTAGTCGGTGGTGCGGAAATATACAACAAATTTCTCTAACATTCTAATTTAGAAGTGTCTGTTGCTCATAGTTCCGGGTTTATTTAATGGAGAGCATCAATCAACTCTTAGTATGAGTAAAAAATTAGTTTACTTTAGTTAATCAGACTGAACTGATAACTAAAGAAAACTAATTACTTATTATTTTGCATATCTAATTCGCAGTATTATTTGGGTATGTGATACCAAGATAAGTTAGAAGTGTAATTTCATATGAATAAATTTCATTTTTTTATATGAAACTATTTTTGAAATAACCGGAATATTGGGGTCGAACAAACGCACAATGTATACTAAATTAGACACAAAGGTTACTCTGCTACTTCGTATAACTATTCTTATTTCGTCCCAAAATTCGCTGAAAAAATTGTTATGCTGCTAAAATAATCGGAACCTAAATAACCCTGACCAAAAACTCTCTAGTGATAACTTTTTTTTATGTCTTTAAGTCATTACTATATATGGTGTCTTACTTCCCATCTTGGTTTCTAAGAACGGATGATTATCAGACACTGTTTACCAATATTATCAGTAAAAATTTTATTAAATCGCTTTTAACATTCAAAATGTAATGGCTTGTTTCCACTCCTGTTAAGAGAGTTGCCTGTTGTACTGAAGTCCGTTGGTGAGAATTCTTCTGCTGAAATAAGCCGAACAATGGCCTAATACAATAGAAACTAATAATGGTTTGGAACTAATACAGTTTTGAATCGACTTTAAGCCGTAGACCCCGATCTCATTAACCCTTTTGTAGCAAAAGAGTAGACAGTAACGCTCCCAACTAACCATCTACTGATGGAATGGCGTTCATAACCATTCAAAATAGTCTTAAAGAAGTAGGTCCTGACGTCATTAGCTCTGGATTTGAGAAAAGAAACACTCCGAACCAAACCTATCGTCTCTGATAGAGATGTTTGAAAAAATCTCAAATTCTTAGTCTATACTGTAGTAAGTTTGGTCCATATTTTGAACTTTCTTTGAAGTATCGCCTTCGATTGACACTTCTTGATAGTTGCATTACTGTTTAATTGAAACTATCCGGATTCGTATTTGAACATCAAATCATTTATCAAGAGAAATTTCAACAGTTAATAACTGTGATTATCGAAACTGCAAGCTTGCTGCAGCTGTTGCTCTACTGACGTAAAAATACAGGGTTTCTCACAGTAAAGCCTAAGTTGCCCTTATAATATCAAAATACAAAGATCTTCTATTAGTCATTGCTTTGTTAATGGCTAATATTCAAAACTTTCCTCCAAGATTAAGCATACAATAGCAGATTTTATCATCCCGTTAGAGGGCAAGGCCATTTTTTTAACTGCATTTAGCTTCAAAAATATGTATTAAAAGATATCACAAAGTGTATGCGTGAAACTCAAGATAGATATTTTAGTTTACATGAAGTATATTTTTAAAAATGTAGCTTTTACTTATTTTTACCAGACTATGAAGAAAATTCGATATAATTCCATTTATATACAAGTTGATTTTGATTTTTGTTTTAAATGAGCAGTTCTTTCAACTTTTTCGCATAATTCATGGAATCAGATTCACAAAGAAATTACATAATTTTCCGAATTTTGTCATTCTCTAGAAACCGCATGACGCATGTAAATTATCTTCGTTTTACATTTCAGATTACATCAGATCGTAAGTTTACATTTCAGATTCGATTTTTGCTACTTGTAATAATGCAGCTATTGAGGTTAACAGTAGGTTGCGTTTTTTCTATTTTTATACATTCTGTGTTTCTGTTTTGTAGACGTAAAAATTTCATTTCTTATCATTGTTGTCAACGCATCATAATCTCCCAGATAATTTTGGTACCCGTGACTCAGAGTAACAAAATGGTAGTCACCAACTGTGTCAAGTGACTCTTATCTTGCAATATGCGCATGCATTTAACCAAGTACATTTTAGTGAGCTTTGGACTTGAACACATTGCAAATAAGGGTAGTCTTGACACAACTGGCAAATCATATTTCATTTACGTTCTGTAAAAGCCGATTAAATTAACTGGTGATTGATCTGGAATACTTCGATCTCATGTATGTTTCTCACTTATAATAAAAGTATTTACTTTATGTAAATTTAAGTGTATTATATTTTATACGTATTGTACATAAATATTTTCTGTTTTGATTCTTGGATTGTTTGGTGATTTCTATTCCTTGTTTCATAAATATCTAGAAAATTATAGGTAAAAATTTGAAAAATCATAGGCAAATACTCAAACCAGAATTTATATATAAATATGTATATACATGTATCAAGTAGTTTTTTCAAAATACATACCGAAGTGAAAAAAGTTAAAATGTATATAAAATTAATAAATATAATTATTAATATATTAGTTTTTAATTTTAAAATAAGTATAAATATTCTTAATCTACCATTCTCTTTGTTGTACCATAACATTGCGTACCATAACATTACGCATGTTTTATTCAGCATCCAATTGACGTACAGATGTCATTATAGACATCTACCTGATGCTCAATTAAACCTGTTAGTTGTTAAGGTAAACATATTCCACCCTTTTATATTTTACTAAACTGATTTCTTTTTACTTTCAGATGCCTGTACTGACAGGAGTTTGATAAATCAGACAAGAACATAGCAAAATGGCTCAAGCAAAGCTTGTCGCTGTTATTGGTGCTGGAGCCAGTGGACTGACTACCATTAAAAGTCTGAAAGAGGAGAGTTTTTATGTGGTATGCTACGAAAAAACTGATAGTTTGGGAGGTTTGTGGAAATATAGAGATGAAGATATTGAAGGTGTTGGATCTGTGATGAAATGCACTGTGTCTAACATCAGCAAAGAGTTGATGGCATTTAGTGACTTTCCTCCACCAAGATCATTTCCTAACTTCATGTCTCATAAATATGTTCTGAAATATTTAGAGAGATACGCTGAAGCATATGATCTTCTACGACATGTTAAGTACAGACATGAAGTATTACGAGTACTTCCAACTGCCGATAATTACAGAACTGGACGATGGGAAGTTACTATAAGAGACAACATCAAAAAGAGAATTTTTGTTGAAGTGTTTGATGGAGTCGCAGTATGTGTGGGACGTTATGGATTTCCAAGAATTCCAACATTTAATTCGCTGGATACATTTAGTGGGACAGTGATGCATACGCACAATATAAAAAGTGCTGAACCTTTCAAAGACAAAAAAGTACTTGTGATTGGAGCTGGTAATTCTGGAGCCGATGCTGCTGTATACTTATCTAGTGTTGCTGAACAGGTAAGGATTTTGAATTGTTTTACGATTCAAGCATTATACCAACTTATTTAAGTATAATTCCTTTTAATTTTGTATGCTAAGAATACGATTTGTATTTAACTTCTGGGTATTCTTTGTTCAACTGTAACTTGTATTTTTAACAGTTCTTCCTAATTTACGAATCATTTACGGTAAAGAGAAAAGGTAAACAAGCTTGGCTAATTGAATCCTGGCGATCAGTTAAGTGTATTGTTTTGCTTTCTCATTACGATGAGATTTTTCTTTACGAATTTCTTTTTCCGTAAGCTTCATGCACTTGATCGTTAAAAAGAAAATGTTTACTCAATTACGGATGTTTGTGCGTTTGAAAGAGCACGATATGTAGAGAAATGTCTATTTTAGTTTCAACCAGTAGGTTTGGGGTAGTGTTTACTTTACTACCCTTGTTAAACATAAAAATTTTCTCTTATTTGTGAACACATTATTTTGCACATCTACCTTTACAAAAAAAGTTTAAACTACTAAGAAATCTACCTCTGGAGTATCCAATTTAAATTTTAATAGTTTGAGAAATCCGAAGTTTATTTCAAAAACAATAAACATCTGCTTCTGATCAAGAAATGAATGAAACTTTCGTTTCAAAAGTAATCTCTGTTTACATCCTTTGTGTTTGTTCCTTTATTGGAAGTGTTTCCAACTTGCGGCACGCGAAAGCTTTTGAAAAAAGAAATTTCATAAATCCCTATTTTTTTCAATGAAATTCATTAAAAAAATTAGTACAGAATCTAAACTTGCAAATTCATCCCTGCTATCTTCTTTAGCATTAAAAGAACTGAGGTAGACATCCGTTCAAAAGTTGACTGGTAACCAGCCACAATACTCCCACTAAACTATCCTTTAAAAAAAAATTGATACATTATTAAATTTAGTTCGTTTTTGAGGTAGTTTTTCTTTCTGCAGTTTGTAAATATTAATTGAAGTAAACCGACACTGTTGTGTGATTATCCTCAAAATTCAATTGTTTGGATATAATAGCTTTTTGTTTTATAATTTCACTTTTTTATCCAATTGTAAAATAATTAGTGTTAAAAGATATTTTTTATTCTGATTTCCTTCTTTCTTATTAATTCTTACATTTAAATTTTATAAATAGTCATGAGACGTATAACTGTATTTTGTAACAGGGGTTTCCTACTGTTTAAAGAACTATCACGAAACCTATGTTTTTAATAAAACTATGCACACTGGTATCTCTGGCTTAGTTTCAAAATTTTACCGAAATTGGCCATATATGAAAGTGCGGCCCCCAGTCATTTATAGGATCTCCAATGCTCCTTCCAAGCCCTGACAAGTTGGAAATCCCTGGTTTAATAATGAGGCCTAATTTAATAGAGATTCTGTGAGCAAGTTGTTCGTTGAAGGATGACAGAACTTTATCATTTCCACTGCCAGCTTTTTTCCGTTTGTTACACGGATATGCTACACGGTAATTCAGAGGGTTTTAACTGAAGGAATTAGCCACATTATGTTGTTATGATAGCCATTCATCACTGGTATGTCGAACGATGGCCGAACGGTTAGGGTGCTAGCCTTCGGTACCGGAGTTCATGGGTTCGAATCCAGTTTTTGCATGGATGTTCGGAATCGGCTTTAAGCAGTAGGTCCCGGTCTTATTAGCCCTCGTGTTGCAAAAAGTAGACCGTAGCACTCCAAACCAAACCATCACTGTTATCTTAAAATAAAAATTAAAAAATCCATGTTGAGCTCCGAAATAAGGTCAGAAAATATCTATTATTCGTTAGAGAGAAAAGTTTAAATGGATATATGATTCCTGTGTAAGGCAAGGAAAATAAAATAAAATTAAATTAAAATTTTGTATCTCCTGATGGTATTACAAATGTAAGAATATTAAATTTTTGTTCACCAGTGCAATAGTCTTAAGAAAACTACTCAGGTATGTCGTCCTTCTGCAGTCAAATTGTTCTAAATTTATTTTACCCCAAAAGTTTTATTTTATCGTTCTTTGGCCGAACGATGGCCGATTGGTTAGGGTGCTGGCCTTCGGTACCGGAGTTCGTGGGTTCGAATCCCACGGTGGCATGGATGTTCGTAGCCGTTCGGAATCGGCTTTAAGCTGTAGGTCCCGGTCTCATTAGCCCTCGTGTTGCAAAAAGTAGACCGTAGCACTCCAAACTAAACCAAAAATTTATCGCCCTTTGTGTAGTTGTGTATAATTTTCTTTCATAGATATAAGTTAAAATGCAATTGTATGCAGACGGGGAAAGTAGAGCATGTTTCTCAGTGACAATTTTGATAATTACAGTGTACGTGCAAGAATACAAAAATATTTAATTGAAAAAAATCGTACACATCGTTAAGTTTCTTTAAGTTTCGTTAATCGTCAAGTTTTTCATTTTAAAAAAAAATGGCCTAGAATCTGAACGCTTATTTTCCGATGATCTATTTTCTGCAACCATGCTGAATTTTCTAATCTTAATTAACCTTTTGCAAAGGGACCTAAACTATAAAACATTTTTAAAATAATTAAAATGCTGAATTAACTTAAATGACTGAGCTGAAAAAAAAGTGAAAGGCTCTTTAATTAGTAGAATGAATTCGGACAAATATAATCAGAAAAACGATATTTAAACTCTTAAAACATAATATCAAAAAAACCAATTGATGTTACGTGTTTGTTTTACAGTACCTTATACTTATCTAATCGTTAAATAACTAAATAATTTTGTTCTACTAGACATACAGTCAGTGAAGATAAAACGTGTACAACAGGTTTTTTTCTGTTCAAATTGAAGTTTTGTGTGGAAGCAATGCCCTTTTTGAAAACTTTTCTTCTTTTATGCATTGAAGTAAACATTGCAATTGTGTTGTGTTTTAGAAGCTAATTTAAAGGATATTCGGGAAAGTAATTTGAATGTTTCGTTTAAATATAAACTGTATGAACATTTCATTTAATTCAAAGTTTTTAAACTTCTTTAACGTTTTTTAAAATGTTTATAACTTTTACAAATACTAACATTTTTGCAACTCCTTTTATATATTAGGACTTTTACACAAGACTGTGCATGGATTCTGGTGAATACAAAAAGAAATGAAGGACCTATAACTAGTTCCATGCGCAGTTTTATTCTGTCCATTGTAGAAAACCTGTAAAAAACATGTAACACTCGTATTTTTTATAAAAATAAAAAGCTCTAACATTTTTAACGCTTGGAATTAAAGGGAAAACAATCATGGATAACAAGGCATTTTAAAAATAGCTGCATCGTGTGCAAAACTACTGTTCTGTTATTACATGTAAACAATCACATGTTAAGAGTTACGGTCAATTATTAAGTTACTTCCCTCAGTTTAATTTTGGAAATCAAATTTAAATCTAAAATTATCTACAGTTTTGATGGTAGTAGAAAATATACTACTCTCATGTTAAAAGGATTATTATCCCTTTAAATATCTGACTTCATTACAAAAATGTAAACAACTTTTGAAGTATTGAATAGACAAATTTCGAACTTAAGATACATATGCAGAAAAGCTAGGACTATAATTTGAGCCAATAAAATTTAATAGTTTGACCTTATTTATATGATATTTTGACCTGTGTACCCTTAACACTTTGACTGCCAAGCCAAAATTGCAAATGTTCACAACGGGGCCAAACTTTTTTTTTGTGTAATTTGTATTTTTTCAACATAAAACTATATATAAAAACAATATTTCAAAACAAACAATATTTTAAAACAAACTCTCTCTATTTATATATATTCCCTTTTTTGTTGCATGTTCCAAATATTTAATTTTTCATAAAACTTAGCTCATAAAATCGTCACATATATCAATTTGCGCAAACCACGTATACCTAACACATCGTAGGGAGCCCAACAATCAAACTCCAATACGATTTTCATGTAACTGATAACATCTTTGATAGCCATGGCCTGAAGTGTTAAAGCACCATGGCTATCATATCGGATAGCCAGTTTCTCAACGGAAATATCACTGGATATCACATATGATAGCCATGGCAGTCAAAGTGTTAAAAAGGGAAAAAAAACACGAAATATAAAGAAAAAATTATCTTAGAACGCATAAAATGATACTCAATAAAGTACTAAATTAAAAACATGTTTTTTTTTCTAAACTTGAATGTTTTGTGTAGTGTACGAGTTTTAATCCGGCCATGTGTTTTCCTATATCCATTTAAATAAGTACTATATAGTTTAAATATTGTGTAGAGCCTAAAGTTCTTTGTTTAAAAAATATTTGTTTTATCTCTTATTTAAGTAAAAATGTACCAAAATTTTCAAATTGAACAGAAAAAGCTTTTGTAAGAATTTTATT
Organism: Pardosa pseudoannulata; assembly: GCA_032207245.1. NCBI lineage: Eukaryota > Metazoa > Arthropoda > Arachnida > Araneae > Lycosidae > Pardosa > Pardosa pseudoannulata. Next base: position 62,469,927 of record CM063503.1, read on the forward strand.
TTGTCTGTAGTGTTTTTATTCAGAAAAAAAAACTGAGGAAACTTTGGACGCCTGTTGTATAATACATCTGTTTTGAATGATGCATCATCAGAAATATTTTGCAACTTTTCGAGATTCACAGTAGGTATCGTTTGTCAAGGAAACTGTATGATCTGAGTAGAATTAAAGTGCTGCCACCTAGTGCAGACCCACAGCATTAAAATTCGGTATAGAAACTTTTCATCGCATAGATATTTCGTCCTAAACTAAAATCTTTCGCGATTGTAATGCTTTCTTTCCTACCAGAACTAATAAACAGTAAGAATTCAAAATTATTCCTTGGAAATAGATTTTTATTTTCGTTTTCTAAAAATGGACATTAACTTGTTATGTCCGACGCGTTGCTTTCGCACTCTTCTTCTTTAAAAAACGAAGCGCATCAGAAGGAAAAGATCATCATTACATTTTTATTGCATACAAATAATCAAAGTAATGCATTTTTTATTGTGGTCTCACCTACTTTAAATTGATTTAAGATAAAAAATAACATGAAATAGTGACAAGCGCTATCGTGCTACTTGGCATCTTTCCACTGTTATTTAAATAAAAAAACATTTTTAAAAGCATTGCTTCAACTATTTAAAAAGCATTGTTACAATTACATATCAATACGTCGGTGTCTTTGAGTTGCGTTGAATAATGCGGGAACAATTGCTTGTTAATCATTCTCCCATACAACGCCGCGGATTTTATTGATCATTTTACAATGGGAGCACCATAGAGGTGGCTAACATTACTTCATGGGACTACATAAACTAGCAAAGTGGGTCCTCATAACTTAGAAGCAGAGACTAAGCAGAAGTTAATTTTAAAATGTCAGTCACCATTAAAATTTTGGTTTACAGAATGAAAAAGATTTTACTTCAGTTTTATACTAAAATTTAGTTTCTAACGCATTTGAAAAATCAGCTTACTAATCTTATTTACTATAATCATTTTTTTTTATTTTAAAATATATACCACATAAAAGAACAAAACTAAATCATTTTTTAAGCTAGAACTATTATTTAAAAACTTATAAAAATTCTCTAAAGAAGAGAACTTTTTTGGTTTCTACTGAATCGAGAAAAAAATGGTTTATAATGAACTCTGGATGGGTACTATGTCACCATAGCTAATGATAAATGCTATAACTATGCATTGCATACGTTTCATGGGAGAACGGAAATTCTCAGCATCAATTTTGCGAGATTGATTTCACAATGTTTAAAGTTTCCAGGAATTTGGAGAATGATCCTTTTTCTCTGGGAATTTTAGATACACTTTCTAATTCCTTGTTTTATCCTATGTATCGATGTCAGCATATTATATTTAGTACCGGAATTTTTACTTGATCACTTTTCACTTTTTAAGTAAACAGTCATTTCTTTTTCATGGTATCGCAGCAGTCTGTTGTTGAAAAAAGAAAATCTGAATTAATAACGTTTTTAATACCATGTATGCTCTAATCTTATACTTATTAAAATGTAGTAGTCATATGGTTTCGAATTTAGGGATTTTAAAAAGTGACTTAAAATTTACATTTGTACTGAAATGTACTTATATAAAGTATTTAGTAGCACACATTTCTCTTCTGTTTCTTAATTTGTTTAGATAGCTAATCTAGCTATGTACATATCAAAAATTAATATATGCAGAAAATTATGATTATAAAATTAAAGTATTGTATTTTCAAATCTATTTCTGACTCAAAAAAACAAGGAGTTTGTTAAAATTTAACCATGACCAAAATCATACAGCAGAACTTGATTTCACAGAAAATTAAAAAAAATCTTAAAATAGCATCAACAAAAAAAAAAATTTTTTTTTCAAACACTACACTTATTCTGTATTATTTCACTCTCACGAAAGTATCATCATTTGCAAGCATAAATCGATGTCAGCATATTATATTTAAAGTACCGAATTTCTCACAGAAGTCGATCTCATCCATAGTCTGCAACAGATTAGACTATCTACATGTATGTATGTATTCGTTAGAGGAGAATCGTAACTGTTGGCGTTCACGAAATACTACGATCCTGTTAGTAACTTAATACCATGATTATAGTATATATGACCATAGTATCATGTAATTAAACAGTAGTTGCACTAGATTCGTGGTAGCGCTGACCATTTATTTGAACTATTGTATGACTTAAATATTTTGAAGGTATCACTACCGCCTTATCGTGCGTGTACTACAAAATTAATAAAGCTTAAATAGTTAATCTACACAAGTTACTTAAGATTTTCAAATTTAGATTATATAAAAAATGAAAAGTTATTTATTCCAAAACTTTGTTTTCCTTATAGGTTTATTTGAGCTCCAGGCAAGGGACGTGGGTTGTCCAGAGGCCAGGACCAAAAGGGCTACCGGCAGACTTGAACTTCAACAGAAGAATTGTCAGCACAGCATTCCAAAAACTTCCTCGAAAAATAGTATTTTGGTTTATGGAAAAACAAGTGAACAAAAATTTTAATCACAACACATACCACTTGAAACCTCCTCATCGATTTCTCACGAAGCGTCCGACTATCAATGATCATCTTGCAAGCAAAATCTTGAGTGGTGATATAGTTTTGAAAGGAGCTGTAAAACATTTCACAGAAAAGGGGGTAGTATTCCGCGGAGATGGTGACTGTACAATTATAGACGTCGTTATAATGGCGACAGGTTACCAACTAAAAGTTCCTTTCCTGAATGACATAATCTTTCAAGTCATAGGTGATCATGTGCCACTGTTCAAACACGTCTTCCCACCACATTTGTCTGTTCCCTCTATGGCAATTATAGGTATGACTCAGGTATTCGGTGGTGTCCTCCCAGTCTGTGAAATGCAAGCTAGATGGTTCGCCAGTGTTTTGAACAATAAAGTGCCTTTTCCAGATAAAGGCGATATCATAAATGATATCGCATTAAATACCGAAAAAGAAACGAAACTTCTTCATTCCACTGCAAGAAACTGCATGCAAGTGTACGCAATTCCTTACATGGATGAACTGGCCGAAATAATTGGTGCCAAACCGAATTTCCGAAAGATGTTCCTACGAGATCCAAAGCTTTCATGGGCTTGTGTTGTTGGCCCGTGCCTTCCTTATCAGTATCGATTACAAGGGCCTCATGAATGGAACGGGGCTCGTGATGCTATTCTTAGCTACAAAGAAAGAGTTTTAGCGCCTCTGAGGACACGATATGAAGCTCGGCAAGCATTCGTCAGCACATAGCTAATGAAAGGAAAATTCTTCGCCTTCTCATGCATCTTAATTTTGCCATATGTACCGTACATTGTGCTGTACATTAAATATGACTCTTGCGTCCTATAGACAAACGAAGGACATTCTGTAAAAAATCTTCCCAAGAGAACTGACATAAAACCAGATGACCTCGCCTTTTCACAAAGTGGTACCCTTTTATATATCGTACGATAGCAAGAAGTTTGTTTCTTGAATCGGGAATTAATGGTTATTATCAAAGGCCTTCTCATCGTGTGATATTTTGTTTTAGAGACCTTTCGATTGATTGGGGAAACTGACATATTTTGTAAGCAGCTTTTTTTTTGTAATGTTCGTAATATGCTAAGTTTGTTTTTAATGTGTATTTAAATATGACTGTCTCCTCTTACTGATTGTTGTGTCAGAACTTTATCTGTTAAAATGGCAGTTGGTTTCCAAATTTATATACCAAAACTTTAAATTGGTTTTGAAAAGCATTGATATGCTTGTGGTGCTTCAGCTGCACTTGTATAAATTTCGTTTCTCTTTATTTTTCTTTTCTTAATTAAGTCTTCCAAACTACTAGTTTTACAAACAAATGTAACATGACTCATGGAGTATTTTACATGTGCCTTAGGACAAATTCTAAATTAAACTATTTTTTAAACATTCTATTTTTGATTGCAGAATAGGAGGTTTTATATTAGACGTTGAGAAAATAATGTCCGATTGAAGTTTTGAGTATGTCCTTTATAAAAATGTGATTTTATTTGTATGATACCCTGTATCTTTTCTATTTATTAAACTTTTTTGAAAAACTTTTTTACCTTCTCAAACATAGTTGTGTGATCGTATCATTACATGAATTTCATAACATTGCAATTTCACAATTTTAAAGTTTAATGTCTGGCACGCAGTTAATGTTATATTCAGTTCAGATATTCAGTGCGGTTATTATTTCTAATCTTTTCCTGGAAAATTAACTTCTCTGGTATCAGAAACCACTTCTAAATGAATTGCTCTAGTCCAGGGGTGGTCAACCTGCGGCTTGCGAGCCACATGCGGTTGATTGAAGGATTATTTGTGGCTCTCGATAAAGGTACCCGAGTTCCCTTTTCATTTTTGTTATTATATTTTAAAACATTATTACAACTCATGAAGCACCGGCAGTTCTGGGTAAAAAAAATAGGTCTTATTGGGCTTTTAAGAGATGATTCTGAAATTCCACAATTCACACCGATTCACTGCATAATTCACAGAGAACATCTCGTTACAAAATATTTGAAATATCCTGATGTTATGAAAACAGTGCAACACATTGTAAATTACATTTGCACCAATGCAAAAAATCATCGACAATTCAAAAATTTCCTTGATAAATTAAAGAACGAAGAACTTCCAAATAACATTCAATAAATATAATTTCTGTAAAAAAAAAAATTTAAATACCTTTTAAATACGTATTTAATTGCGGCTAACGAAAAATGCAAATTTTTAAAAATGGCTCGGACTATTAATGGACTTGACCACCTCTGCAGTAGTCGATGCACATGTATAAAGAGCAATGCAAACAATTGAATGTGTGTGTGTTGCAATATAAGACCCGTAAAATCGGCTCTACATACAACGAAGGGGTCATGATTTGGGTAATTATGATGAACTTTAATCTGCGGGTTTTCCTCAATACTTTCAAAAAACAAAATTTTAATACTTTCCTTGATTAGTTGATGATCATTTGGAAAGATGGCTGCTTTTATTATATATCCAACGGTTTTATTGGGTAATTTAAATCTCCAACAAATACACACAGTTCATTCTCATCAAATCAACCTTATCTATACTAATCACGGTAAAACCCCCAAAATGTCAATAAATCAGAAGAAATCAAAATGAAACACAACTTAAATTTATTTCAACAATTTTTTTTTTACCATCTAACTACATTTACACTTTTAAAATCAAAAGTATAGTAAATGCTTAATGTGCCTTCTTTTGGGGTATTTATCACAATTCTATGGGCAGATCCCGAGGTTGGCGCGGGGTACGTGCTCCGTTGTAATTTCACGCACATACAAAAATACATAATTGAACAGAAAATCCCAACAAAGTTGTCTGTATCGATTATATATATATATATATATATAATATATATATATAATATATATATTATATATTATATAATATATATATATATATATATATTGTGAATATGTATATATTATTTATATGTATATATATGTATATATTATATATATGTAAATATTATATATGTATATATATGTATATATGTATATAATGTATATATGTATATAAATGTATATATTTATATATGTATAAATCATATTATATAATTATGTATAAATATGTATATATGTATATAATGTATATATGTATATATTATGTATAATATAAATATGTATATATGTATATATATATATATATGTATATATGTATATATATGTATATATGTATATATATGTATATATATGTATATATGATAAAATATGTATATATATGTATATATATGTATATATATATTATATATATAAATAATATAATCTCCTTACATAATAATACTAAGTTATCTATGCGTCCTCGAATTTATGAAGATTTTGCACTAAATGAATAGACATCCATTTGCATTTTTGATCATTATAGCAACTTTATCCATCACTATTTTCTAACATTTAATGCCATTATTGCAAGTATTTTTTAAGAGCAGACGATTAAATTTTATCCATTTATCATAATAAATTAGTAAAAAGAATTTTTTCTAGCATTATGACGTCATTTCTTTAAGCATTTCATTTAATCATATCTATTTTAAATTATTTACTAGGCAATTGCCATGATCGATTTTTAATGCGCCCTCGCTGGACTAATGAATGTATGATAGCCAGCGATTTACTTACTCTTGTACGGCGATATATAGCAAGTAGTCCTTGAGTTTAAGATTGTGCAGATTGCAGTTTGCTAATTGAGCTTAATTTTATCTACATCCTATTTAAAAATTAAAAATAAGCTAAAAAAGTTTTCTTCTAGAATGAAGATTTTGCAGCATTAGAACCCGTTCTAAGATTTTTCATAAATCCATTTAATGTTACTGAAGATGATATCCTTGAAATAGTTTCAGTGTATTTCGAGCTTCATAATATCGAAGACCTAGAATTAGAAATAATAAACTTGCAAAGTGATATTATTTTAAAAAATAGTAATGATAAAATGTTTTGGAACTTAGTCGATGAAAATAATTCCTATTTTAAGGAAATTCGATAAAAATTTATCATATTGTGTAACAACATAGAATTGAGTCTTTGTTCTCAAATATGAAATATTGAAATCAAAATACCGAACAAAGCTTAATGACACATTAGATAATTGTTTAAGACCGAACTCTAAATATATTATAAGAAATTAGCTGAAAATGTGGACACCCAAGTTTCACACTGAATTATATGTATCATTATGTATGACACTAACAAAATAAAGTTATAAAAAATCTGTTTTTTTAATGCCTATTTATACCTGTTGATTATCTGTAAAAAATATGTGCCCTTGGTGATTTTCAAATTTAGTATTGTGCCCTTGAGGACAAACAGGTTGCCGACCCCTGATTTAAACTATATTACACTGTTTATTTTTTTCAAACTCCCCAGTTTTTTTTTTTTTTTTTTTCGGGGGAGGGGGAGGAGTAAAATTTTTTTGTGGCGGAACGAGGGGTCGCACGCAGTGGACTTTTATTAACACATTGTGTGCGGGTACATTTTGTAGAGCAATTGTACCGGAAGCGGGCATTTTGAGTTAAATTTACTTATTCAATTAAATCTCAATAGATCGAAAATTGTTTCATTTTTAACCAACTTTTCGTATTTTATAATGAGATATATAAACAAATATATAAATAACATCCATAAAATTTCTGTAATCAAAAAAATATTTTTTTAGTAGATAAATTTCTAATAGTATCGTAAATATGAAAAATCAAATAGAAATAGTAGTATATAGTTTTAATTTTTTCAAATTATGTTATATATGTTACTGTGAATGCCCGAAATTGGAGAATGTCGACATTCACCGGTGAATGTCGACATACACCAAATACCTCGGTGAAAGACAGAATGTTTGATTATATTCTTACATATTCGGACTATCACCGGTGTATGTCGACAATCCGTATGCATTGATGGTGAATGTTGAAAAATAATTTTTTTTTACGTTTTTAAATCATACTTTATTATTAAAACATATATATGTTAAAATAGCAATTACCATGAAGGAATACTCCAAAGTTTCTGCATCCATTCCAAAGGAAAATACAGAAGAGCTTCAACCTATTACACCTTCTATCAAGCCATGACTAAACAGCAGAAGTTTATTTCTATTAAAAAAGCGGCCGCAAAAGATAATCTAATGCATGCAACTAAAATGTTACAGACATCAAAAAGAAAATTTCGTCCTGCTCAAATGGATGACACTGTGTGAATACAAGTCCCTGATGTCGACCGTGGTCATACAGATGCTCGAAATGTATTGGCGGTTGTTGTTGGAATAGAAGACTCCGACTTTTATAAATAAGTAAACAAAAATGGTTCGCTCAAGCAGCTTTATACCAATAACCAGTTTATATTTTTGTAAAGAAAAGTTACTCTCCATAGATGAGATTTCTTCTCAAGAAATATCGCACTGAGAGAAGCCGCTGAAGCTAATTTGGGACGTGGAGGGCATGGCTATAAACGCTGTCATTGCAAAAAGAAATGTTTAGTTACTAAATGCCATTAATAAATGTAAGGGACTCTTGTGCAATTCAAATTGCTATAGTAGTATAAATTGTTGCAACAAATAAGATAATATAACGTCAATCACATAATTAAGTTAATTATTGGTATTATTTTCTGTTCTAAGAGTGTTCGGTTTGTTTTATGTTCAACAGTTACATGTGCTATTACTATAAATTTGACTGTATTATGAAGAAGAAAATATAAATATCCGACATGTTCGACATTCACCATTAGTGCATGGTGAATGTCGACATTTACCAGTGTAAGTCAGAAATAAGGGTATTTAGCAAATATTTCGGACATACACCAAACGACTACGTGAATGTTGACATTCACCGGTGAAAGTCGACATTCTCCAGATTTCGGTCTTTCACAGTAACAGATATAAATATTTTTACATTATAAAAAAATGAAATGACCAATCATAAAAACTAATAATGTAAAAACTAGATTTTGTCTAAATTTTTCTCAGAATCTATGATTTAGACAAGAACATTCGGCTTCGTTTTCCTGTATATACCGTTATTTTTATACCCACAAACAAGCCATGTTGTTACACTAACCTGTACTAGTACGTGACCCGGTCTCAAGTATCAATCGTCAAAAAACGTACTAGTACGTGTCTCGCATAAAATGTGTTAACTCAGTCCACCAGCCTGGCACTTAACATGCGAAGAATGCAAAGATATCTTGTTTACGCCCCCTTCTCAGTAAAATAAAATATTTTACTGATTTTCGGATTGACTTGTAAGTTACGCTAGCACATTTTGAGATATAAGCTAATATCAACTATCATATATTGTAAAATAAAAACTCTTTTTCTCTTGAAATAATTCTGTTTAGCTGTCCCAACAAATATTTTTTTTTTAAATATGGCTTAAAAATTCTGCTTCATCCAATAAAAATTAAAGACAGTATTTTATTTCAAATAATTAGTTTTCACTTTTTATCATTTCGAAAATATACAAATTCTTACATTTGGAAGCATGAGCTTATTTCGTACAAACTAAAATTTCGTACTGTTAATATCATTATGGGTTTTTATAGCGTGGGTTGGCAAATTTACTCTGTAAATAAACTTATTTGTAGCTTCCAGATGCTTTAACCTTCATTAGAGACAGCCGGATATTGTTTCCTTCTGTAAGAGATGAGAGGTGGGAAGGGAGATCGCTTCTCTACAGATTGAAAAGATTTTGTTCTTGGAAGAAAAGAATTTTCAATTTCCCCTCCTATCGAATCAGTATTAAGTGTCTATTATGATTGAAATGTTGCAATCCGAATATACAATAATTCGTACAAACGGATGTTAGTCTCAAATTACTTTTTAAACAAAGTGGCAAGTATGGTGAGTGGGGAAAGTAAACATTATTTAAAAAAAAAACACGTCTTTTATTTAACATGCTTTAAAATTAAAAACAATAACATTATAAACTTGCTCCATGCGCAATAAAATAAGACTATCATAACACTCACGCAGTTCATCAAAACAACCGTCGGGGTCAGCTCACAGCAGGGCCGTAGCCAAAAATTATTTTCGGAGGGGGACCAAGAGAGATTTTTGGTTTGGTTTAGAGTGTTACAGTCTACTTTTTTGAAACACGAGGCTAATGAGACCGATAGCTTAAAGCCGATTCCGAATGGCTACGAACATCCATGCCACTGTGGGATTCGAACCCACGAACTCAAGTACCTAAGGCCAGCACCGTAACGAATCGGCCATCGTTCGGCGGGAACAAGGGAGAAAGACATCTTTATTTGTGAATGATACTTCAATTGATGAAAGATAAAGCACTGTATTTCCGAAATACAGTGTCGGAAATACAGGGCTGTATTTCCGGCCAGCGGCCCAGCAAGACTTTTAATGTCTCAGCGGTTTTTTTCCGAGAGAATAACAGTCCATGTTCATGAACAGTTAGGCAGATAGTACATACACACACAAACGTGGGAAATTGTCTATCTACAAAATGGCCTTTAAAAATTTCGGGGGGGGGAACAGTCCCCCAAATCCCTCCCCCTGCCTACGGCCTTGGCTCACAGCAACGACAAATACTGTATTTATAGTGCTGGTCTGACCAAATACAAGAGAACATTTGCATAAAGGGGAAAACAAAATAAATGCAAAAGCACATATTAACACGTTGCATGCGGGACACGTACTAGTACGTTTTCTGACGATTGATACTTGAGCGGGAGACACGTACTAGTACGGGTGAATCTAACAACAGGGTTTGTTTGAGGGTACAAAAATAACGGTATATACAGGAAAACGAAGCCGAATGTTCTTGTTTACTACATAGATTCTGGAAAAATTTTGACAAAAACTAGTTTTTACATCAGTCGATGCAGAACCACAGAACGTCACAGTTGATTAAAAAAATCAATTTAGATTTAATATTAACTCTTTATTTATCCTTACGAAGATGAGTGACTTTAATGAAGATAATTATGATGAAATCTTCGCAGACGCACTATCCGAATTTATCCACAAAAAATATTTTTTTTTTGTTTACAAAAATCTTATTGCTATTTATATATTTCTGTTTATATATTTGTTTATATATTTCAATAAAAAATACGAAAAGTTGGTTAAAAATCAAATAATTTTTTATCTTTTGAGATTTAACTGAATAACTAAATTTACGTGCAAAACGCCCGCTCCCGGTACAGTTTTCCGCTGCGAAATGTACCAGCACGCAATGTGTTAAAATGTTCCGAGTGCACAGCATACTAACAAGTTTTTATCTTTTCATTTTATCCATAGAATTTATATAGAAACAAAACTAGGTATCAATTTCAACTTACTTTAAATATTTATATAATCCTTGTCTACTACATAGATTCTGGAAAAATTTAGACAAAAACTAGTTTGTACATCAGTCGATGCGGAACCACAGAACGGGAAAAAAATTAAAACTATATACTACTATTTCTATTTGATTTTTCATATTTACGATACTATTATGAATTTATCCACTAAAATATTTTTTGTTTACAAAAATCTTATGATTGTTATTTATATATTTCTATTTATATATTTGTTTATATATTTCATTATAAAATACGAAAAGTTGGTTAAAAAAAATTAAATAATTTTTTATCTATTGAGACTTAACTGAATAACTAAATTTACGCTCAAAACGCCCGCTCCCGGTACAATTCCGTTGCGAAATGTACCCGCACACAATGTGTTAAGTTAAAAAAGAAAAGATTATTACAAATGTTAACCAGTACAATTAAAGACTCTGTTTGCAATTTCAAAATGGCGAAAATTTGATATATGCTTGGTTTCCGCGCACCTGGAAAGTCATGGGAAATCATGGATTTAGAGAATGGATTAATTTTGTCATGGAAAGTCTTGAATTTTCAAGTATAATGAGTAAAAGTCATGGAAAGTCATGGATCCGCTAAACTACCGATTAAATAAAAATGCATTGAATTGTTTAATTCTATTTTTACTTGTCATTTGGCTGAAGTTACTGAGTTTGGTATTTATGTATTATCTTATTGACCATATTGCCAAGTAAAATTTGTTCACCAAGGAAACTCAAAGCAAGAAAGCTTAATGGGTGGGTAAATGTATATTATTCTGGTTTTTTCTTAAATTGTAGATTAAAATTTTATTAATATAATAATAATTATTTTTTAATAAAAATTAGTTAAGATTTTTGCACAAAATATAAGTTTATCTCTAGGGATATTGTATATAAACATTATAGGGTTATATTTGGCTATTATTCATGGTCACCTGCATAATACCAAAGTACCCTGAATTCAAATTGGAAACATTTTGATTGAAAAATTGCTATGTAATTAAACTTAGGTATGTAGATACAATTTATTTTTATGTATGTGAGTTTATTAACACATATAAAGTGCGTTTATAGTTTTTTTATGATAAAATTCCTGTAATTTCTCTAAAAGCATATATTTTATTTGTATGTACATCAGAAGTTTTTTTCATATATACTTTAACGAAAGCTTTTTAAAGTCATGAAAAATGATCTGCTAAATCAGGGAAAGTCATGAAAAGTCATGGATTTGAAAAAATTTATTTTGGCAGATACCCTGTATATGTAACAAACTAATACTTAACCACTGGTTAAGTTCAAGTAATCCTAACAACGGGAATTGCAATAAGTCTAAAAACATGACAGTTTAGTAATAATTGGAAAAAGTACCATATTCATTCCTCGAATGATGTTGGTGGAATTTACTTCAAAAATTTTGAATTCTATTTTAACTTCAAAATATTAAGTCAAATGACACGTAACAAAGGAAATCACGACCAAAAACATCCACGAACCAAAATGCCCAATAAGCATATGTAAAATAAAGCTTGGGCCGAACTTCAACAGTTATTGTGCTCGCGCTTATGTAGTAAAGACCATTAAGGGAACATAATACCTTTCGAGCTGAAAACTCTTTATAAAAAATCTATTTTTGATTCAATATAAAATAAAAATTTCTTCTCTGTTTAGGATGTTTTTTCTAGATAATTAATACGACTGTATAAAAATTTAGTTTTGCTATCCAAACCAACACAATTAAAAAACATCTCAGCTGTACACCAAAATAAAAATGCAAAAATAAAATTCCCTAATGCACATTTTTTTTTTAATTTACAAATTAGAAACTAATTTTTTTCATATTAAATACAAACTATAATTTTTGAACCTCAATTATATCAATACGAACAAAAGCTTTATTTTATAGAAAATGACTAGCTTTTAAAAAACCGTAAATTTCGTAATTTTTTTAAAACTTTTAAATATCCCATTTACAAAATAAAAGATGTATTACTTCAATTTCATTTAACCCTTTTGAAAGCCGTGGGAAGATTACTTCCCGCCTACATGATCTTACAAAAGCGCAAAACCCATTATAATATATTGGCCTTGCTATTATAACGATGGGAAAACGTATTACCGCTTCAGTTTTGCGCTGTCATCCATTGTTTGATCAATTGAATATAATTATAAATTTATATTCTGTTTTGAAATCTTAAAAACGTTGTGCGAGAAATAAATGGCCCACGAAAGGGTTAAAAATTTAGTTTCTATAATACATATTTCAAAGCGAATAAATGATTTTTTTTTTCCATTTTGTGTATTTTTTTTCTCTTATTAAAAAAATATATATTGCTTGTAAGGGCAAAACTAAATTTTTTCAAAACGCTAAAGATTTATTAAAGAAATTCTAAAAGGTGCAGAACTTCTTGTTTGACGATGGACAGAAAAAGGCTCTTTTAACCTATTTACACGCAGCGTCTTGATTTGAGGAAAGTCCAAAAATTGCTTGTAGATAGATTTGTTATGTGTTCTTGAAAGGATTTTTTTTTTTTTTTTTTTTTTGTAAGCAGGGGGCACTTGCTTGTTAAGCATTCACCCAAATATCTGCGAAGCTGTTTCTCAGTTAGCACCACCCGAGAGCCCGTGTAGCTTAACCCTTTAACAGTTTCATTTTTTTTTCCAGAATTCGTTCAAAAAATTGTCACATTTTTATTGGATTTTTTGTTTATTTTATATTTTTAAGTAAAGATATGTTATAAAAATTGCATTTCTAATATTTTTAAACATTACAACTTTTTTTCTTTCTATGAAAGCATCATAGAACTGAAGTTTACCTTTAGTCTCATCGATATCTAAGTTAATTTTTGGAATTCCAGTGAAAGCAAATCTAGGAGGCGGATCCGAAGGATTATAACAATTTCAAAAAATTGTCTTGCTTGAATGATTCCATTTGTACTACTATCAGATTCACTACTATCCAGGCCAACTAGTAAACTTTCGCTACTATCATTTACAGATAATTCAGTTTCTGATTCCGAGTCAAAGTTCAAATCACAAGAAATTAGCTCCATACGCTCTGAATTATCCATTATTTAAAAGTAAAAATATATTATTCAACTCTTACATCAATAAAACTATCAGGCGGTTAGTAAAATATAACCAGAAAGCTATACACTGAAAGATAACAATTCGTCTTCTGATACAAAGCATCAGAAAAAAACCCCGCTTTTGAATCAATCAGAGTGGAAAATACAATAAACTGCAAACTATCATTTACTGGACAACTATCGTCATCTATACGAATAATTTGTTAACTAAAATTGGAAAAAAATACAGCGGAAACAGTGCAAGCGAAATAAATCAGATTGCCCGTACGCCGTACGGGCAAATCAGTAAAGGCCCGAAAGCTGTTCCCGTACGGCGTACGGGCAAAACAGGGAAGAGGTTAAGGTATGCTAGAGACGAATAACATTACCAATTCTCAGTCCTCTTATTTTAGCAGAGAACAAGTAGAAGACCCCCCCCCCTCCGCTTGGCCTATCATTTCCAGAAGTAGCGCTTGAGAACTTGGAGGACATTGCGACCACGAATGTGTCCCAGTCACCGTTAATGACCATGACGCATGTTGGTTTAGCTCGAGCCTCTATTTTGTTACCTCCCAGTTACGATATCGCTCCCTTTACCTATTGCGCTACCGTGGCCCTCTTTTTAAAATAGATGGATAGTAATCCTATAGGTAATCCCCGAAGTTTTCAAGTATCTGCTATTTATAATTTTGATATTTGAATGTTTATATTGAATGTTTATATTATATTTGAAAGTTATAATTTGATATTTGATTTTGATGTTTTTTCGAGTCCTGCACATAATTTATTTTTAGCGAATTTACTTTTATCATGGCGAATAGCTATATCTATTATAAAACTTCCCTTTACATTTCATAGCAGTGTTTACATTTCATAGCAAATAAATCTCTTATCACGGAATTTTTTTTTTAATTTTACATCCTATAATGTTTAAAATAACATCTCTTCACCACTGAAGACTTTTTACAATATTCAATAGTTGTATAAATTTCATATTTTGTTTAACTCCCAGGTGTCCATGCCGAACGGTGTCCATGGCCGATTTGTTAGGGTGCCGGCCTTCAATACCGGAGTTCTTGGGTTCGAATCCCACTATGGAATGAATGTTCGTAGCCTTTCGGAATCGGCTTTAAACAGTAGGTCCCGGTCTCATTAGCCCTCGTGTTGCAAAAAGTAGACCGTGGCACTCCAAACCAAACTAAACCCAGGTGTCCATAATAACGTCTACGTAATAGATATTTACTAGATATATAGTTAGCAGAAATGCCGGGGGTTCATGAAGACTTTAAGTCTTGATGACAATTTAACTCATTGTGTGCGGGTACTTCAGCGGAATTGTACCGGGAGCGGGCGTTTTGCGAGTAAATTTAGTTATTCAGTTAAATCTCAATATATCGAAAATTATTTAAATTTTTCACCAACTTTTCGTATTTTGTATTCAAATATGTAAACAAATATATAAATAACAACCATAAGATTTTTGTAAACAAAAAATAAATTTTTAGTGGATAAATTTATAATAGTATCGTGAATATGAAAAATCAAATAGAAATAGTAGTTTGTAGTTTTAATTTTTTTTCGTTCTGTGGTTCCGCATCCACTGATGTAAAAACTAGTTTTTATTTGTCTAAATTTTTCCAGAATCTATGTAGTAGACAAGAATTATATAAATATTTAAAGTAAGGGGAAATTGATACCTAATTTTGTTTCTATATAAATTCTAAGGATAAAATGAAAAGATAAAAACTTGTTAGTATGCTGTGCACTAGGAACATTTTAACACATTGTGTGCGGGTACATTTCGCAGCGGAAAACTGTACCGGGAGCGGGCGTTTTGCACGTAAATTTAGTTATTCAGTTAAATCTCAATAGATCAAAAATTATTTGATTTTTTAACCAACTTTTCGTATTTTATATTGAAATACATAAACAAATATATAAATAGAAATATATAAATAACAATAATAAGATTTTTGTAAACAAATATAATTTTAGTGGATAAATTCTGATAGTGCGTCAGCGAAGATTTCATCATAATTATCTTCATTAAATTCACTCATCTTCGTAAGGATAAATAAAGAGTTAATATTAAATCTAAATTGATTTTTTTAATTAACTGTGACGTTCTGTGGTTCTGCATCGACTGATGTAAAAACTAGTTTTTGTCAAAATTTTTTCCAGAATCTATGTAGTAAACAAGAACATTCGGCTTCGCTTTCCTGTATATACCGTTATTTTTGTACCCACAAACAAACCCTGTTGTTACATTAACCCGTACTAGTACGTGTCTCCCGCTCAAGTATCAATCGTCAGAAAACGTACTAGTACGTGTCCCGCATGCAACATGTTAATACGTGCTTTTGCATTTATTTTGTTTTCCCCTTTATGCAAATGTTCTCTTGTATTTGGTCAGACCAGTACCCCCCCCCCCGAAATTTTGAAAGGCCATTTTGTAGATAGACAATTTCCCACGTTTGTGCATGTATGTACTATCTGCCTAACTGTTCATGAACATGGACTGTTATTCTCTCGGAAAAAAACCGCTGAGACATTAAAAGTCTTGCTGGGCCGCTGGCCGGAAATACAGCCCTTTATTTCCGACACTGTATTTCGGAAATACAGTGCTTTATCTTTCATCAATTGAAGTATCATTCACAAATAAAGATGTCTTTCTCCCTTGCTAAATTAACTGTGATGTTCTGTGGTTCTGCATCGACTGATGTAAAAACTAGTTTTTGTCAAAAAATTTTCCAGAATCTATGTAGTAAACAAGAACATTCGGCTTCGCTTTCCTGTATATACCGTTATTTTTGTACCCACAAACAAACCATGTTGTTACACTAACCCGTACTAGTATGTGACCCGAGCTCAAGTATCAATCGTCAGAAAACTTACTAGTACGTGACCCGCATACAGTGTGTTGACTACGGTCCCTCTCTCTGGCTTTTTTCTGATCATCCCAATGTTGTGATATAGATACTACGCTTTTATAAAGAATGAAACTGGAAATGAATCGAAACGGTTGATGTTTTCATTACATAATACATTTTTGTGACGTCTACTTAATTGTCTATATCATAAAACTCTCACATTGTGTTATATTCAGAATCACTTAAAATCAGAAATTCGCGCTGATCTGTAGCTAAAACTAGTTTCTAAAGATGCCAGACAATAGAACAATAGATTGACTGCAGCTGTTTCCTTAGCAGACATAGCTGTGATGCAATTTGATAATGTATATGTTCAGTAAAAATCGGAGCTAAGTCATATCTGGAGAATTTCCCAAAAGAGGTTTCAATTAAATTAATTTTTTTAACCACGTATTAAAATGATGTGACGACAAAGTCTGTTCATCCATTTTTGTGTAAAAATTAATGTTTGACTGCCAGTTTACTAACACAGTCTTGCAGTTTTAATGGAACATTGCCTTTCAAGACTTAACTCTTCAAAAATGACTTATTATAAAAACAAATGTTCTGCTCCATTTGGACTGAATATTTTAAATATTTTAATAACACTAATTTAAAAAAAAATACACATTTTTCCCGTTTCAAGTAGTATATTTTTAATAACAATATATATATATATATATATATATATATATATATATATATATATATATATGTGTGTGTGTGTGTGTGTGTGTGTGTGTGTGTATATGTATATATATATATATATATATATATATAAATATATATGTATATATATATATATGTATATATATATGTATATATATATATATATATATATGTATATATATGTATATGTATATATATGTGTATATATATATATTTATATATATATATGCATATGTATGTATGTATATATGTATATATATATATGTATGTATGTATATATGTGTATATATATGTATGTATATGTATATGTGTATATATATATATATGTGTATGTATATGTGTATATATTTTTGTGTGTATAAAGTGGTAAAATAATAAAGTTATTAATAGAGAGTTGAAAGTTTAAAAAGGATAGGGAATTTTTATGCAGATTTTATAAAATTTTAATAATTTTTTAGGGTTTTTTATTTTATATTTATATATATAAATTAATTAAATAAAAAGAAGAGGCGGAAGTTTAACATGATAGCGAAGAGGAAGAATGAAGTGGAGAAATAATAGAATGCTAACTTGAAGGGGAGTAGCAAGCGTCACTCTCTATCGACCCTAAAATGGGTAATATTATAAAATTCTATCGGTAAAGTTCAGTGCGAATATTTTTGAAACTAGCTATACCAAACCAAAAATCTTTACTGAGATAATAGAAATTTCATGAACGTGATGTAAGCTGCATTTTACCCTGTATGGTAAAAAATAACAATTTATTAAAATTAATGAATTTCGATCAGCAAAAATGTTTTCATTTTGAAATTAAAAGAATTACTATATACAGGGTATCTGCCAAAATAATTTTTTTTCAAATCCATGACTTTTCATGACTTTCCCTGATTTAGCAGATCATTTTTCATGACTTTAAAAAGCTTTCGTTAAAGTATATATGAATAAAACTTCTGATGTACATACAAATAAAATACATGCTTTTAGAGAAATCACAGGAATTTTATCATAAAAAACTATAAATTTACTTTATAAGTGTTAATAAACTCTCATAAAAATAAATTGTCGTATCTACATACCTAAGTTTAATTATATAGCAGTTTTTCAATCGAAATGTTTCCAATTTGAATTCAGGGTACTTTGGTATTATGCAGGTGACCATGAATAATAGCCAAATATAACCCTATAATGTTTATATACAATATCCCTAGAGATAAACTTATATTTTGTGCAAAAATATTAACTAATTTTTATTAAAAAATAATTATTATTATATTAATAAAATTTTAATCTACAATTTAAGAAAAAACCAGAATAATATACATTTACCCACCCATTAAG
>CM063503.1:62493729-62633729 GCA_032207245.1 Pardosa pseudoannulata
AGTGTAAGGACGGGGCGAATTGCGTGTGAAATCGTCTGACGCGGATAATCTAGAACTCTGGGAAAGCTCTGGAAATCCCTCGGCGAAAACTGTTTCCGACAGCGTGCCTTCTGTTTTGTTCAGAATTCCCTAAACTGGCTGATACGGCTCTGTGATATTTTGACTAGTCAGTCCCCTTGCCTGTGTGCCTCAAAAGATCAGTTTAGAGTAGGGGTTGTTAAAAATGTGGGAAAGCAAGGACACACGGGGTTTCCTATCCCGATCGTGGATTTGTAAACCTCTGAGAATTTTCTGGAGTCGTAAAAGGGCTTTTGGCTAAAAATTCAATTTGGTATTTTGCAAGGATCAATTTACCAGATGCTCGTGATGTTATATTTCCTTTAAGTGACCATTTTCAGATTTAGTTTACTTTTTCCTTACACACACACAAGCCGAACGATGGCCGATTGTTTAGGGTGCTTGCCTTCGGTACCGGAGTTCGTATCCCACAGTGGCATGGACGTTCGTAGCCGTTCTGAATCGGCTTTAAGCTGTAGGTCCAGGTCTCATTAGCCCTCGTGTTGCAAAAAGTAAACCGTAGAACTCCAAACCAAACCTTACACACATTAAATGGTGGCGTAGCCAAGTAGGGTATGTGAGGGTTGTAATCCCCCATGAGGGTTGTTGTATATATGTAAGGATTACTGCACTAATTCCGAGCTATGCAGTCTGTTAACGCCGTCATGAAGATTTAATACACTCGAATATTGAGACCCGGCGGAAACTTTGAGAAAGTTAGATCTGGAGTTCTTGAACGGACGTTGAACACGTCCGATAGCTACAAGAATCGTCACAAGTCTGAAAGTAATAAATATGTTCTCAACACCAGGGACTGTTCACGTGATTCTTAATTCTTGTGGGACAGTATCTTAGTTAGCATTTTTCAGTAGGTCTTTTGTGCATCTGGAGCACAAAGCTCAATCCCAAAATGCATACATCTGCATTTATAATTTGAAAGAATGCTCGATTTCCTGGGAAATTGACATCCGGGCTATAAAAATGTAGGCAGGGCTGCACATTTGCCATTAATTACTTCAGTCTATTGTTTTGAGAATCGTAGAAATAATTCAATCTCAATGCATCACCCCCTTTCTTACTTTTAGTGGCTGGTAAATTATAGACTAAAAATAGAATTGGAAAAGTTTTTCAAAACTTTCGAGTATATATTTGTGTGTATGTTATGGGGGCATAGTGAAGTAAGGGAATGTAATGGAAGATTTTAAATAATCATGATCAGACTGCGGCCTAAAATGATGTTCCACAGCCCTCTTTGGTTTATTGATGTCATAGATTTTTATGGTAACAGTGTTCCACATTTCTTACAATCAAGGATTTTTTTTCAAACAACCGAAAATTGGGTGAAATGCTGAAAATCCGTACCGTAGATGATGCTTCTGCCGTAAACAACACCTTAAAGTTTCAAATATAGCGAGTTATTTAAAAAAAAAATAAAATAAAAAAAAGAGTAAAAATGAATCTGTAGCAGCTCTGATATGATTAAATGATACAAAAATTAAACTTAGTATTGCCACTCCGTATAGTTTCTAGGCGCAAATTCTGTTAATCGCAGGAATGCAGGATAGCAGCAATCAATGAAACCATCTTCTAAAGCTCATTGTGTAGATGATACATCAGTTTTGGGGTACGTTACAGAACTGCAATACAGTGATAAAATAATTTATACCTCATTATCTTTTTTAACATAATTACAGCAACAGAAAATAAAAATTTTATGCAAGGGATAGTAAGTGAATTTTTTTATACTTATATTTTATAACCCCACAGCTATTTTATTAAAAGATTTTAAGCCTTTTAAAACTACTCACGGCTTTAGATTTCTATGGATTGTCTATATGCATGAATATGTAACAAGAACCCCATAGAAACAAAAGGTATTTCTACACAATAATGCTTTAGTCAAAGAAATGTTATGATTTCAGGTTGTTTTGAAAATATACACAGACAAAAAATAAAATACAAGTCCAGTTTTATATAATTGGTGCTAGAAAGACAATTTATTCCTTTCTAACATGATTGCCATGCTTCCAATTTACACATACATTAAGCTAAAACAGCTTTTGAATAATCAGGTATTATTCACAGTTACAAAATTAACAGTTTAACCCATATTTTCATTTATGAATAGAGTAACAAAAACATTACACATATTGCATAGATTTAAAAAATTAGAACAAATGTTTGTTTACCTTTTGTGTATTCAGAGTCAGATATATGTAGACCTTAATATTTGTAACTTTGTTTACACTATACAGCTATGCAGGACTCACTAACACAATTAAAATTTATCTATTAGCACGTACTTAGTATTAAGATATTTACTGTATTATTTTAAAATCCTACCTGACTCTGATTACACTCAAATTGAGTTCACCAGTGTGAAACAGATAAGTATAAAAATAGCACTATCTAGAAAAGTGATCCTTGGTTAATAGTTAGTTTAACAATTATTACAGTAGTTTGACAGAACTTAGTCTGATCCACTAATACAAGGTTTATTTACTGTTATTACTACTCCTGCAAATACGCAATTTATGCATACTTGCTATGAAAAATCTAATGATTACAAGACTTTTAAAAATTTTGATGTGCTTAATTTTAATTAAATGCTTCCCTGAAATATTTCCATTCAAATGACACCATTTACGAAATATTTTGAATTCACAATTACATAAAGGCATCAAGTGAAGTTACAAAATATAAACATAAAACCATATTTACTCATAATTTTTCTCCCTCTCTGTTACGAATTATTATAAATATTACAATCATTTTGCTATCATAAAACAAGAACATAACTTGGTTACAAATGGCTACTAAAGCATTAAAATCCATTTATTCCATACAAACTAATTTTTTAATTAATAAATCTACTTTCAAACTAATTAAAAAACTATAAAAACAATCTCATACAAAAATGAAAAAAAAAATCTAAGAAAATTACTTATACCATGTTGTTTTAAATTAAGACTTCCAATAACAAAAATTACAACTACATTATACAAAATTAAAATCCTGAAAATATACAATAAATGAGTCAACTTCAGGTTTGTTAACATCCTTGGATTTTTTTCTTTTTTGGGGAGGGAGACATGAGTATAAAAAGAACTTTTTCATATTTGGCAAAATAATAATTCAAGAAATTTTGAGACTAGGCAATATAAAACTACAGTGAACTATGTAAATGTGGTCCACAACTATTACCCTACATAGAACTTTAGTAAATTACACTATAGTACCATTTCTATTGAAAGAACTACATAGTCAGTTTACACTTATCATAAAAATATATTTTATATATATTTTTCTTGTAAAATATATGAAACCTTCTGATTGTAAACTAGCACTGAACAACATCTCATTCTAATCAATTCAAAAGAAAATCGAGATTGTAGTTCCAAACTGCCTAGGTTGGATACTAAATATTAATTTATGATGCAAAAAAATCTAACATAGCACTCCAGATCGAATATTAAACATTATACTGCATATATTTAGTTGCAGTAGTTTGTCACCAATAATATAAAACCTAAATCATGGTTGAAATACTTTTGATTATAAGTAATAGCATAGTTTGAACTTTAGGGTTTAAACACAAATACTAAGTTTGCAAATGCAAAGAAAATTTTATTTACTGAGCTTCTACACACAGCAAAGTTAGAAATATTATTTTTTTTTATCTCAGAAGGAAGACAATAAGCAACATATTGTACCCATAAAACAGCTAATCCACAGCCTACAGGGTAAATAAAAAAATTTACTGACTTGATGAACATATACTAAATTGCTGCTGAAATCAGAATTATCTGATCAACAATCTTCTTCGCACAATAATTTGCAATCAGAGAGCTATGGCATATAAAAATGGATGTGTATATAAATATCCAAATTATTTTAAAAATGGAATGCTAACCTAAACAAATTACTAGAAAAATAACAATGTCTATTTAAGTAGAACTTATTTATATATGTGTAAATCTTTCTTTTAAGAAATGAAAGTCAGACTAGAAAATTCTAGAAACTGACAAGGATGAATATTTGGTAAAAAATATATATGCTTCAATATACTCATCCAATATTAAACCTCCAGCTAAACTCATATACAATAAGTCATAAAAATTCTATAATTATGTAGAACCACAATAAAGACTTATTCATTTATCTGTTTTGCAAGTATTATGATATACAGTTTTATCATATAATATAACTGAAATCAGTATTAAAAAAAATATGCACATGATATGCTATGTTTAAAGGACACATCCTAACTTGTATATTGATGTTTTATCTAATGCTTTATTAATAACATGCATTACACATATGCTCAAAAACGCATGGAAAACTGTTTATAATTTTTAAATATATTGATTTCTTACTTTTGATACAAAGTAGCTAAATATATAAAAGCAGTAAGGGCTATTGATATTTGACTGCTGATTCAACAGCAATTTGATTTAACAGGGACAAAAATCTGTTTTTTCCTGTTTATTCAATAAAATACTTTTTCAACATTTCTTTTTAATGATCCAATAGCTATATACCTCAAACAGAGAAAACTATGGAATACTATATAAATGCAAGAAATTTTTTACTAGATATGTCTTTGTGTATATATTATAAACATATATATAACCATAACATACTGCTTTAGACCTTGGTAGACTATTGTTCCCATATATTATGATTATAAATGACTCACTATAACTAACACATTAAAAACTATCAGTTTAATTTACAGATAATTCAACTCTTAATAAATCATTTAAAACTCTAAGCCTATGTATAGTATTACTTTAATAATTTTGCAATAAAATTTTTAAGGATAAAATATTTTACATAAACTAATTCTACAATGAAAATATCCAGAAAGTAACAAGACATTTTTTAGAGTAAAATTTATCACTAAATTATAAAATATCAAAGAAGGGAGAATATTATAGAAGTAAATAAGGTAACAAAAATTTTGAAATAATTTTGTATGACTACTCTATAATTAGTACTGAGAACATTACATACAGTTTTTCCAAATCAGCATTCATTACACGTTTTTGATAAATGAATGCTTAAGAAAAAAGACAAAATCAAAATTCCTAAGCAAGCACTTTATGATATGTCAGTATAATTAGATATATCCCTGTTCTCCAAAATTTAAATTACTCATCTATAAATTATAAAAGTCAGATCACTAGCAGTATGCGCTGTAGAATATAAAAATATCTCAAGCACATCCATTAAAAAGAGTGCAATCTTTAGACAAGAAAGGCATCCAATCTACCTGACTTTTAACAGAAAGGCACAAATAACTGACAGCCTTGTAAGAGCCACACATAGAACCATCATCATCTCCACTTTTGTACACATGTTAATCAAAGACACAATATAATCAGACTTTGGTTTTAGTTTTGTAGATAAAATATCATAAAATATATTAAGCCAACAAAATAAAAATGTTCACAAGGTATTGTTATATTCAGAAACAAATAATATAAATGAACCAGTGATTTGGAGCTTCACACAATTGTAGCTTGTTCAAAAACTTAATAATAATAACAACTGCTTAAAATACATACTTTCAGAGGAGTATTTAAATGATCTAGACATCAAAATATTTATAAAATTAACTAATTCATGTTTAAATTTAATTTATCAACATGCCATGATCAACACAAGGTCAAGGTCAGCCAAAAATAACTTCTTTTGTTCTGTTTGCCCAACATGAAATGGATACATATGGGCATCTATTACCAGTAGATTGGAAAAATTTATTTTCATATGTCCTTTTACAAACAGGCCAAATAAGCAACACTTCAGTTGAATACACATTGCACTTCTTTATCACAAAAAATTGAAATTGATTCTCACATGATTTTTAGTGGACATTCAGGCATTTAACTGGGTTTAAAAGATAATAAGAATACTAATATAAAGATCAGTGGTTCCTAACAGGGGCAGTGCCACCTACTTGTAATATCTAAAGATATCTAAAAGGGTTTTTCTGCTTTAAGTTAAATTCTGGGGGCAATGAGGGCCAACTGCCACCCCTCTGGGCAATACTTGTAAAAATATCTGACTGCAGTTTCATTAATACTAAAAACCATCAAATACATTTTTTTTCAACAAGTAGTTCTAAACATTTCTGTCCATAGTGAAACACAGTAATTTAAGATTGCTGGTAACAAATATGACAAATATTGAAAAATTAGTCAGCACAAGAAGCTCTGCGCTATATAACTCTTAGAACAATATAAATTTTTTAATGAAACTCTGAGTCATATACCAATAATGTTAATAACTTCTAATAAAGTATTTTTAAAAATCTGTTCTTGTTTTTGTATATATAATACTATATACTTCACTTAATAGAGAGGAATAAATGAATTGCTGCTTAAAATGGATTAAGAATTTAAAAACAAATTAAATGGGTTACTCATACTACATCAAATGATTTTAAAAATGAATCATTGTGCTTTTTCCTGAAGAGGGGCAGTGAGTATTTTTTGTTTTTATCATTTCTAAAAAGTAGGTGGTGGGCTAAAAAAGATTAGGAACCTTTGATGTACACAGATGGGTGACGACTTTTTTTCATTAACATTTACACAAACTAATTTTAAAAATGATTCATAAATTATTTGAGATCAATTACCCCCTCCCAAGAATTAAAACCCAACAATACACAATAAGGTGTTTCCCCAGAGATTTCTAAAAAGGCAGACTACCTTTCCCTTATTTTTTTTTTTTTCCCAAAACAAAATTTTGTGTTTTTCCATGTTAAAAAATTAATATGTACAGCTCAAAAGTATTTTAAGAAATAACTTTAAAACCAAAATTTATTTAAGAAATTTAACTTTAAAAAATAGCTTATAAATATTAAATTTACACCTTAAAATTATACTGTCAATCATAATAAATGTCTACAAAATTTATTTTGCTACATTTCTTTCAAAAATCTTCACTTTTTCTTTGGTTTAGTTTGGGGAAACACTAAAATAGACGTAAAAAATTTAAATGGAATACTTCCATAATACATATACCATAAAGAATTGAGATTATAATTAATATTTTATACTATAAATAATTGAGACAAAAATGAGATTTTTAATCAAAAATATGCATACTGTTTGGATGTAAATCAGACAAATTTATAATAACATATAGAATAATTTTCTAAAGTTTAACTAATAAAAGAATATGAAAATTGCAAATAAAAGTAACACATTTAAAGCTAATATTTAAATACAATTTTTCTGTTCATGAGAAATATAAATTACTTAAAACATATTCTCAAAAAAAAAAATTTATTTCCTAATAATAAAAAAAATTAAATTAAAGAATAGAGTGAAAGAGATCCAATGACAGCAATTACAAAAGTTACACCAATAAACTAAAAAATTATATTTACCATATGTAATTAATTTTAAAAGCAAAATTTCAACTCACAGATGAAGCACGAACAATAGATGGCTTGTATTTTAGTAAATATTTTATATCAATTATAATTGTACTAGCACAATTCAATAATTTTAGAGTAGGCTAATTACAATCCACATTTAGTTAATCTTTACACATTCCTATACACTGGATGTCAATGAAGAAGTGAGCAGGAATAGTGAATAATTTTCACCATAATGAATTTTATTCCTATATATCTAAGTTAACAGTAACTTAGAAATACATGTATTTGTGAAATTTTTAAACATTTCATACAGAACTGTGTTCTTATATTACCAATGTGATATGACACAACACAGTTCAGATGAGAGAGTAAAAAAAGGTTCATGATACATGAAATATTAATTCTATACAACCTGTACATGTTAAAAGCTGAAAGTAATAACAACAAAGCCTGTGATTACAATAAAAATTAATATGCATTTAAATAGTCATATTAACAGCATTTTATTCATAGAATCTACAGAAACAGATAGGCTGCCTCTGACTGTAATAAATATACAATACTTAAAATAGAAAGAGAAGTTAAACTTGTTATAATGCATAAGTTTGTATGTTTGATAACATATATTAAAAAGTGAAACAGAAAATTAACACAATATTTTTAACTACCTAGACAAAATGCATTAATTTACATGTTTATTTCAAGTTATTGAAAAAAAAAAAAACCAAAACAGTTGTCAGGCATTTAAAGACCTAAAATTAAAATTGTAAAAGCCTAGTAAGTTAATGTAATTTCCTTTAAGAATAAATGCCCCTAAGAGCATTTTTGCAATCAAAATGACATTTCCAGTCATTCTAGCATTATTGAATTTTAAAAAGATGAAAAAACATAATGATACTGATATTACATTGAATATTCTGTTATTAAAGTCTCAATACACAGAACACTACATAGAACATTTTTTACTGTTTGAAAACTTTACTTTAATACAACCATTGTCTAAAATAGATACCTCCCCCCAAAAAATAAATGCTTTGAAGTATATATAAATATATATATTTAAGAATCTCAACATCCTTATGGAAATATTGAAAATTTGCATTGCTATGACTAAACGATGATGAACTAGAATAAAACATTTTACTAACATGCACAAAAGATACTTAAATTTATCTCTGCTGTGATTATTTCAATGAATGTTCAAATATTTTATCAAATAAAAATAAATGCACATATACAATACATAAACATAGAATGCACAATATATTTGAACACCCATAATGCATAAATATTCTTAGAGATTTGTGAGACAAGACAGTAACTCAAATCTAAAATTTTAATTGCAGCATTTGAAGGCAAATTAAATTCTTGATCATAAATGGTTAAAATATTTTTTAACAGTTTTATTTTTAATAATATCAACTGGGAAAAAGGTGCATAATTTCTGTATAGAAAATATATTTAAATAAAAATAAAGTTAGAATTCAAGGAAGAATATTAGAGGCTATAGACCTGAAAGAATTCTTTACTCTGAGGAAGAACATGTTTTATTTCTCAATGCAAAAAAATATAGACTGGCATGTTTGTATCATATTTTAAAATATCCTATATGCTATTTTATAAACATTGAGTTGTTTATGAGGAATTTTTGTTTTCAAGTATTATAATATAAAATTAGTTTTATTTACTTAAAGTAGACCACTTACATTATCAAAAAGTTTGTAAATAAAGTGGAAAATTAAAAAATATATCTACTTGAATCATAAATTAGAATTTATTTTAATTACTCTTACTTTACTTTATATTTTTCCAGTGTTTAAAATAAAAAAAATTGATGATAATTAAAAATTTTAAAAATCCTGTACACAATAAAATTTTTAATTTGTAGCAACAGGGAAAACTTTGACATTTTCTCCTCAGTAAATAAAAAGTTATGATTTATCCAAAGTATATCTAGCTCTCAGCAGATTCCACAACTCTCTTAGATCATGCATGAACATCAGCAAAAGATTACAAACATGTACACCTGTATTAGTTTAATGTTAACTTTTATGTTTTTCTAAATCTCCTGCATAAACAAACAGAAACTTCTTAATCTTACTGTCTTTTAAGTAAAAGTGGGACATATTGCAAGTAATAATTAAGTCAGACCATGATGGAAATCTTAATGAAAGTTTTACATGAAATGTATTTAAACATATTTTAATGTTAAATTTATGTTATTTAAGGTTTATATGAAATTCCGATGGTGAATATATGAACCATAAGACATAAAATGAACTAACTTATAATACATAAAATTATATGAGAATAGTTATAATAATAACAACATACAATTAAGTAGCATTAAAAAACCCCTCACTCATTAAAATTCCAGTTAACCTTAAATTTGATAGACTGAAATTTACTATAAACTTGGGGAACATACTCAGAGGAAAAAATAAAATATTACAAGTAATGAATCCAAATTTATACTTTAAAATATCCTACATGCTATTTTATTAAAATTAAATTTACAAATAGGCTTGGTAAACGTTCCAAAAAGAACTTTTTCTGTTTAACATCATAATGTATGAATAAGAATCTTATCAATTTTATGATAACATTTTCAAAGAGTTTGAAACACTTGAATTCATAAAAAAGCTGCAGAAAAAAAATATTTGATTCTATTATTTGCATGATTCTCAAATATCTATTCAGTTGAAAATATGGAATAGCTTTATACATACTGGACGTATTATTAAAATAAATGCTTAAAGAAAAAAAAAAAGATATCTAAATGCAACAACTAAATCCTCAAAAAGAGCCAAATTTTGACTAGAATTTTATCGGGAGGTTAAAAAAAAAAAAAAACTTTAAACCTCACTATAAAAAAGGGATTAATATATAAAAGCTAAAAAAAAGTTCAAGAGGTCAATATAAGTAATGTCAACATATTAAAGTATCTAAATATCAGAGTCAATATTGCTGAAAACTTGAAATTGATGAGGTATTTCTTGAATTTCCCTAGCTTTGTTTAGCACTACAAGCAATTAAGCCCAGAATGTAGACAATTTCTAAGAAAAGTTAAAAAGGTTTTTAGTTATTTTTAATATTTTTAAGTACAGTTTGGCATGTTACATTATATTATAATACATTAAAACTTTATTTAAAGAATTATGGATACTACACATATTGTGTTTAAATAATGTGAATATTAATTTATAAAGACCAAATTACTCTTAGCATAAAAACATGAACTTTATAAATAATTTCAAAGTAATTTAATTTAGTTTCTTTCTTACTTCATCTATTAAAAATATTTGAAGAAATTAATGTTTCATCTAATATTTTACGTATAAAGTATAAATCAATATACTATTAAATCTTTGTTTCACTTATCTGTTAATACCTACTTTTTAATTAAAAACATTTATATAAACATCTTTAATTAAATGTTAATAACAAGCTCTTAAAATTCATGTATTTTTTTTTATGGGAAGGAAATAACTGAACTAATAAAACAGAATAGTAAATTAATAATGAGGGGAATTAATAACATACTTTCATATAACACATATAGGACAACTTTGAACTATATGGGAAAATTTTATTTTTTAATCATTCCTGCACATTTTTTGTAGAATAATGTTCTGCTTTAGAAGTATAAAAATTTACAAAAATTTCGGCATGCATACACATATACTTCAATTACAGCCTTCTAAAGTAGTTAAAATATGTTTTAATCAAGAAATATATGTATGTATGTGTATATATTAGAATCTACAAGAATGGGGGGAAGTTGTATGCAACCTCCTTAAATGCTAGTGAAAATGAAAAATTTTGATATCCATTTTAGTAAACACGATGCCCTTATTCTGGTCAAAGTAAGAAAGAACTATATATTTTATATAAAATAACACATAAAATACGGAAAATGAGCAAAGTATATACATTCTGTATTTTAACCATCAGTCAAAAATACACATAAAGAAGGAAAATCATTTCTCAGTTTCAGAACAAAACAAATGAAATGAACATCTGAAACATTTTTTGTAAAAATTTTTTTGATAGGAATCCCTTATTCTGTGTAACTTTATTTTTCAGATATTTATTGTCAATGATGATTAATCAAATAAAGAGGGGAAAATAACTCATTAAATTTTTATGTATTTTATACAAAGTAAACTGACTGAAACAATATGTAGCTTTTTAAAAGGATATAAAAATTCAATATAGCATTCAGCACAACCATTTAATTTAAACCATTGAGCATTAAAGCTGAATTTCTACTGTATACTTTATGCATTTCAAAATTATGCCAAAATTTTATTCCTAGTCTATTTTTGAGTGTCTCAAAACCTGCAAACTGCAAAAAGATTCTGAAAAGAAACTTTTACAGCTGACTAATTTACATAATAAAATTACACTGACAATGCTATAATGCTCTGCAGGTTGAAAACAAACTCTTCTCAAAACATTACATAAATTTGCAGAAACAGAAAGATTACAAATATCCAATGTAAGCTTTTATTTTAAAAAAAAAATATATAAATGCAGTAAACCTTTAAACAAATTTAGAGCATAATAAAGCAATTATATTTAAAAAATTAATGAGTAGAGAAAAAGTAGGCATTATTTGAATATACAGGGTGTCTTACTGAATTGCTAAAATAAACTTCCCGACATTTTGAAGGGCATGTTTAAAGAATCTTCTCACACATTTCATTTTTAAAATTCTTCAAAGAAATCACATATATATACATATATACACATATATAAGCATGTGTATCCTGGAATACTTTTAAATTTTAAGATATGAAAAGACTCAAACAGTCCAAAATTAAAAATATTGATAAATTACTATAAATTAACTCATTTTCTTGTGGAAAATTCTATTGATAATATGACATAAAAATTGAGTTAGCACAGTAAATTGACAAAACTTAAATTCAAATGTTCTATAATATATCTTTCAAGAATTTTTTCATTTTAAATATTAAATGAAGCACACATTTTCAGTCTTAAAAAAATCAATTTACAAAACTGTTATGGAGAGAATAAATAAAAAATCATTGTAGATAAGTAATTTTCCTGATAAATTTGCCATTTTTTTTTTTTACTTTATAGCCTATTTACCACTCTCCTGACACTTTCTTCAGTAGACACCCTGATACAACACAAGCATACAATTTACATGCTCAATAGAAATTTTTGAACAGCATTAATTAGAATAGTAAATTCCACCAAATTAAATACAAATTACAAACTACATTTCATCAAAAATGAATGCTAAGCAAACTTAAAGAAAATGAGAACAAAATTGAAGAAGCTATTATTTAAATTAAAAAAGTTTATTCAACCGCATGCATTCATACATACTTCAAAGTCAACAAAATTCTCCTAAAAACTATGCAAATTCATAATCAATGATACACAAAGTACTACTAACCAAAAAGATAAAAACTTTACAAATGATGACACATCATATTACAGAAACATTTTTTTAAAAAAAGGAGTAAAAATATGAAATTACAATAGATAAATTTATAGGAATTATTCAGATAAACAAAGAAACCTTGTTAATACTATAAATATCTGAAATATGTTTGTGGGACAGAGTAAGTTCATTATTATTTGTCATATAATTAACAGTTAACTTAAAATTCTTAACAATTACTTTGTTGTTTAAGTAATACACATATATTCATATAAAAAGCTAAATTTAAATTTATAAATTATATCTATTATATATACAAAGTTCTGATTCAATAAAATCTAGACTAGACAGTAACAGAATACATCTCTGATTAATGAATTTTTTTAGATTGGTTATTATATACTGACTAACTGCTATGCCTTCATGAACAGATCATTTTAAGAATACATACTGCAACCTACAGAGATGTGAAACAATAAAGGATGGAGTGAACGACCAACAAAACAAGCAGCCAGTAAGATCCAAAAGATCAATAAAGAAACTAGCATCAGGTATGGTAGGTGTTATATACATATGACACCTACCATAACATCATAACTTAATAAAGAGTCAGAAAGGCATAAAACATCCTAGTGGTCAATGTTTGGCATTTTTATGAAATCCTTTGCACAGCTCATAACAATTTGAATGGCATAAAGTAGCTGATTCAAAGTAAAGTATCTAACAAATTAACCATAAAAGCATTTTCAGGTGGTTTGGAGGGGGGGATTTATTTTGTCCAACAGGGATTTAAACATACATGGGATATTCTTAGGTGGTATATAGAAGGCAGAGAGGACATGCAGGAAATTCTCAGGAGAATATAGCAGCACAATGCCAATTATAAATATTGATCTTTATACCTTTAGAATTCATTGAGAATATCATACTCATCAAGGACAGATGATGAAAAAGTCAATAATGATCACATATCTTACTAAAGCCTGGATTTTTTTTTTTTTTTTTTTTTTTTTGATAACATGTCAACTCAACATTTTTGTCTTTTGTCTAATTATGCCTAAAGCAATCCCCTTCCAATAATGTCCATGATATTTTTGGATACTTTCTCCAGTTTTTTTCTCCATATTCTTATAATTTGAGCATCTTTAAACATTTGTATCAATTTGGAACAGTGCTATGAAACTCTATATCAGAAATATACTGATCTTAGTTTTTACACACCGGTTTATGTATTAGAAAACACTAAGAAAAAAATAATCATAATGTCCATTATATTTCTATATATATGAAAAACTATCTTGTTTTATGAAAACTGATATAACATGAAAAAAAATTAAACTACCTTAACAATACAATAACAAGTAATTTACAACTAGGCCTCTACATACTTTAATAATAAATCTTGAGCACAAACATAAAACATCTTAAGGGGGGAAATATAAGATCAGTAAAATTAATTTGGCCCCTAAATAAATCACCAGATTTACACAGAATATCAATAATTACTTGCAAAATAAAATACTACAATTTATTCAAAATTTCATTTCTGCATTTACAGTTAATACCTCTGAAATAAGCAAATAAACAAATGAGGATTTACAAATGCTTTAACAGAATACTGTTATATTAATTCAAATTATAACTAAAGTAAATATTTTAAACCAAAGTTAATCACCATTGTTTGACAAAGTAAAGTAGACAATTTCTCAGCCATGGTTTGGTTTGGTTTGGAGTGCTATAGTCTACTTTTTGCAACACGAGGGCTAATGAGACTGGGACCTACAGCTTAAAGCCGATTTTGAATGGCTACGTACATCCATGCCACAGTGGGATTCGAACCCAATTTCTCAGCCATGAAGAATAGATATAAAAAAATAACTTATAAAATCAGCACAGGTGAAACATTAAGTGCTTGAAATACCAATTATAAAATTACAAAAAGTGAATTCCTCAAAAATTTGATTTACTGTAACTTACATTTTTGTGTGTATAAGAAAAAATAAAGTATAAGTCAAAAAAAAATTCAGAAATAATTGCTACATTTGCATGTGTGCAAGTCTATCTAAGAATTTAAGATAAGAATAATTTAAAATTTCAAGACATATTTTCATCAGTTTTTGCCCTCTTTCAAATGATTAAAATCTTGAATGACATTAAAACATAAGGTGAGCATATAAACAAATCACTAATTAGTTTAACTAATTTTTAATACATTATCAGAGAATACAGGCTTATCATTATAAACAGTGACCAAAATCAAGAAGTCCTTAAATCAAATTAGAATTACTATAACAGCATTCCCAGCAAAACTTGTCTGATAAATTTACTGACTTTCCCTGACAAAAACTCACAAAATTCAGTGACTAAATGACATACAATATTAGCTCTGATGTAAATAAGTTTTAGTGGTAATATTTATTATTGATATAAGCAGTTATTAATTTAAAAGCACTATTAACTTAGATGTAGTATATTTTTAACATTGATTTTTATGAAATTAACAGAAAACAAACTTATAGAAAGTAGCTTGAAAAAAAATACATCCAGATACCTTACATTGACTTTTAGAAAATTTCCTCGACTTTTAAATAAATATTTTACATTTTTTCCTGACCATTTTGCAATTCCCTGACATTCCAGGTTGCTTGGATGTATAAGCACACATTCTCATAAATGGATATATATATTTATATAAATTCATAAGTATTGCATAGTGAGACCTCTATATACTTTTATATATCCAACTTGGTTATAAGAAAACTAATTATCAATATTTTCTGGTTAACTCATTTGGACAGGTGCTGTAAATTTTTTAAAGCATAAGGACTGATTACCATTCAAGGCCAATTTCAAGCCGATATAAACATTCATGCCAGCAGTAGGATTTATACCTAATAACTCTGGTAGGAAAGGCAGCACCATATCTATTTGGTCATTCTCTAGCTGATTTTTTGTAGAGTAAAGAAAACTGAGAATTTTTTTTTATTTAAAACCTGCTAACTAGTTAAACTAGACATACAAAATATAGTACAATTGTGGGCTTCATTTTACCTAATTTGCTATAGGAAGAGCACAAGTTTATTTGTTGCACATATTCTATAAAATTCTGGTACAAAATGAATTTTAAAATGTAAAACTCTTTTTACAATATTGCAATACATTTGAAATGAAAAATCTTGTTTCAAATGACCCCTTTTTAACATCCTGTAATAAATTCATCACAAATTTAAAAAAAATTTTAATTATTATAATTTAGTCTAAATAACTTCAGAAAAGCAAGAGGAAAGACAAAATGTAAATGTTAATTTCAATTTACAAATGTCTAAAGGTATAGTAATGTACAATATATAACATGCAGAAATGAACTATACGCAAGATTCAGATGATAAATATTGACCATTAAAGAAAAAATTTTTAAGAATAAAAAAAATAATAGAATGAGAAAATTCAAATAGTAGCAATTAAAATTCCCTCTGAAGAAAATGAAAAATCATTTACAAAAATAAATTTGAGTGTAAATAACTCTAGCTCCAAATGTTACAAGACAGCATAAAAAACTATCTAGATGATGTTCAAACACACAAGAAAAAAAAAAAAAAAAAAAAAAAAAAAAGAATATCACATAAGAACCTGGCAAGAGATTTTTGTACTAATGTTAGATAACACTGTAACTGAAAATAATATTGTAAGTAATAACTCAATTACTTCAAATGTTGACAACATAAAAATCTTATAAATATAGACAAGAAAGAACTTTAAGATATAACATAAAAGTCATAAAAATAAAGGCAACCTAAAAGTCATATACATGTAGGCCACATAAAAAAAATCAATATAGGCAACATAAAAATCTTAAATGAACAATCTTGTGTAAAAAAGATCTCTTTAAAATATTTAAATTTATGCTTACTGCTCATAATTGTTTAAATATAGCATTTATGTTAATAACTGCTAATTTAATATAATTACAGCATTTCAAATTATAATTAAGACAGATCACTTTTGTACTTTTTCTCTACCATATAAAAGATTTAAAAAAAAATACATTTTAATGAGAAAGAGAAATATTGCATAAAAAAGCAGGTTTTGAAATCAAAATCACAGAATGGTGCACATAGCATGTTGATGTACATTAACATACAAAGAGAATGTACAAGAATGGTGGTTACAGAGGTGGCATTAATGCATTTATATCACTATCCTTGACATTTATACATACAGAAAAATGGGTTTTGGCATAAAAATTCAAAGAAATATTTACACATTTTTGTACAAGCAATATCATGAAAATAAATAATTCTCACTATCTTTCAATTTGTTACTAAGTCTTATAATATATAATTAGAAGAATACACAATGTAACACTTCCAGGTTTTGAATCTGTAATATTACACATTAAATGGAAGCACATAAAATCAGACTCTTAGAAAAAGTTTTCTCTTAAAAAAGGTACCATATTGGTATCATTAACGTTAGGATAAGTAACACAGGCTAAATATTATTACCTTGATTACAAAGGATTAACGGGAAATTATCAATTAATGCTCATTTATAACTGTAAAATTAATTGAACAGCAATTTAACAGAGGAAATCAATTACAAATAAGTGATACCAAGGTTTAAAGTCGAAGAGGGGAGAGTGCACTGGCTTTAATAATAATTAAGAATAACATCTAAAACACTTAAGTAAAACAATATTACAACACAATGGCAAAAATAATTAATGTGTGTCAGTAGGTTCAAAGAAACTAGCAAGTATCATGGCACATAGCATTCATCCATCAAGCATGAATAACATCAAATGAGTCCTATAAGGATTTAATAAATGCTTAATCAATTAAATACAAATCATTAGTAACTCTGAAGTAAAAACAGATCAAATTAATAACATAAAAAAATTATCCTTCAAAGCAGTCATTGAATATTATTTAAATGTGAAAGGCCAGAATAGTCTAAGCTTACTGATATACAAATACACACACATAGGCTCACAAATAAATGCACTCAAACAACCTAAATATGAATTTAAATTAGAAATTTTTTTTTACCCTATTTGTCTATTAAAAGCATATTATGAAAGAAAAACAAAAAATATAATAGAACTATTTTCTCCAATAACTTTCAACAAAATTAATGTTTAGAACAGGACTAGTAAAGTTAATAATACAACATACTCTTCTCTCATTTACAAAATCATGAAAATTGAAAATACAGAAATGAAAAATAAATACAATATCAAGGTCTAAGGATCTCAAGAACTCATAAATTGAAAATTTCCTTAACAGCACACAAGTTCCACTGGACATCCAAGATGTCATCTAAACAACAGTCAGATTTTTTGGATATTGAATGTCAATGATCATTGTGTGCTGTTAGGTTTTTATATGAAACAAAAAAAAATTTAATGAAATGTTCAGGAACAATATTTAAGTCCACCACTTTCATGCCTGGCACTTGGTTCCAGTAGGAACTACTGCAATAAAACATCTGACACGTGACTAGTGACAAGCACCTTTTATATTTTTGTACATATGATATTACATACTATACACAAATTTATATGCTTGATGACTCATTTAAGTTTCTATATTTCAATATACAGTAATTTAGTTAACTGCATAAGCCTTAACTTGATAAAACATACACAGCAACTCTGTTTGTTTACCTAGGTTAAAACCTATGAAAGCAAAAAACAGGCAGGCAGTAATGTGTATGGTCTTAATAACATATAAACAATATGTTTTTCTCTGATTGTGGCATTTTGTAAACAGTATTCTGCCAGTAGCTTTTCTAATGCTTTTAAGCTTCATAGGCAGGCATAGTTTTAATATATCACAAATCCCATCACAAGACAAAGGCCTTAATATTGCCACTGAATTCAGCATGACATGCTACAAGCAGGGTTCTTTTGTTTCAAAATGTTAAAACTTAATCACTTAAAAATTTTGTTGCCTTTTCTTTTTTGCATCCATTGCATCTAGTATTGGCTGGCGTTTGGCTTGATAACGTCGCCGCAATTCTTCAATTTCTTTCTCCATGTCTGAATCTAAACTGGCCATACGTTGACTCAGTTCATCATAGCTAAGGAATTTCAACTGAAATACAAAATGGGGAAACATTTAATATTTCAGATTTGCAACATATACAAGGGTGTTTGTAGAACAAAAAGAAATCCCCAAAAACATTTTAGTTATATATCAAGAGATAAAAAAATAAGTATAAAAAAATGAGAATCTGGAGGGGGAAGAGGAGAAAATTAAATAATTCCTATAAACATAAGAATTTTTTTTTAAATATTTAAGATATAAAAAATTTACTATGTACATTGAAAAGATTAAATTTTACTTTGGAAAAATTTAATAAAAGCTGACTCTCTTAAATTACCATAATTAATTTATATAAAAGATAAAATAAAGACAATCATTCAATTTTTTATCACCAAGTATATCTGCATTATTTGTATTTTTGTCTATGTTCAATGAAAACTACTTCACTTTTACATTTTTAACTTTTTTATGTTTTGTTTAACTCATAGACCACTTAACCTTCATCCTTATTCATTTGTACCCCTCAAAATTGTAACTGAACCTTGTCTTTTTCAGTACCTTTGTATATGCTGTCAAAGTAATTTATCAAGTTTCAACCTGTTGTTTTAAGTTCCAGAGTCTAATAAATTTCATCGTGAACAGTTCAGAGAGTATTTGAGGATCAAATAGAAAGTGCTTACTTTTTCAAAGTAAATAGAAAGGGCAAAGGAAAGTAATTAATCCATTTATTTTTCTAGAAATTAGTCAAAATTTCCAGAATTCTGGAGTTTCCCTGGAGCACATACACCCTTAAAGATGTTTAAAGAGAGATTATATCTTTAAAATTGTCCAAAAATCAGATTTTTACCAGCCTATATGATTAATTCTAACAGAAAAAAAAAATCATACCAAAACTGTAAGTACAATTTATAAAGCCATAAGGTGAGTATCATTCCCCCGCTTCCTGTTCAAATGTCATAGGGAATGCTATGATTACATTTTTAAAGAATTTTTTTTATGCTTTCTGTTAGTATTTTTTTTATTTATTTTTAATATTTATAATTATAAATGTAACATTATTATTTTTAAACAGACATTTCAGATATAGAAACTCTTTTTATTTATACAAAATTAAAATTTATATTGTAAAAATGATATTGTAACTTAAAAGTTTTTTTTCCTTTTTATAAGTACATAATTACTACAAAAGAATTTGTGATGCAGCTTTGAAAGTTTGTACACTCATAATTATAAGAGTCATCAAAGAGATAAGCAAGAAGGAATTCAAACTGATGAAGAATGCTTAAAATTTCTTTAAATAAATAAAGGCAATATTAAGCATATTTTGTTTTACAAAATGAAAGCTTGGATGCTTTTTATGAAGTTGTACTATTTTCAAGTTTCTAGTTAAGATTATTAATAACAATACATTTAATTTAACATTAAAACTATATAGATTGTTTATGTGCCAGATATACTGAACATACAGTGATGAAATATAATTTTGAAAACAACATATGTAGCAGCTATTTTAAATGTTTCATCTAACTACACTGACAATTTTGGATTTGTATTTATTATCTGCTTTTTAAATACTTCAAATTTATATCAAATTTTTATGTACAGGTTTATTACCTCCTTAAGAACACATATATCAAAAAATTATAAACAAAAGAGCCCATATTTTTGAAGCATTATATACTTACAAAATTAAATTCGCCTTCAGTAAAAGAACACTGAAATTTGGCTTGTTCATGCAAAGCAGAAGGGGGGCCAACATTACTAATCTGATTAAGTTGTCTCTGAAGATGATTAGAAAAACGTCTTTCAGGTGTTTGAGGGAGTTTAGTTTGAGAATTGGACTTCTCAGAATTTTGTTGAAAATGATTAGGGTGAGGTGTTCCTGTAAGAGGAGGTGGCACAGGGGCAGAACTAGAAACATTATTTAAACATAAGTCATTTCTATATATATATTGCTCTCTTTTCTTCTCTTTTTCTTTTTCATCAAAATGCGCCAGAAAAAATGGACGGTAGTTTTCCTTCTTTTCACCTGGTGCTGTATCATGCCCTAAAAGACATAGTAATTGAGACAAATTAATCTCATAATCATTTTCAAATAGAAGCTATATCAGAAAGGAAAAGAACTAACTTTTCATAGTAGAATCTTCATCTTCTCCATCACTGTTAATTACAAGAGTTCCAAGATCAGATTCAATATCACTACTATCAGCAACAAGAGTATTTGTATCACTATGAGCAATCATTGTATTGTTTTCACCAGATTCATTATTGCTTGGAACCAATGTACCAGAATCTTGCATAAATTCTACCATTGTTCTGGAATCAACCTCATCATCATCCTATAATAGAAAAATAAGT
Source organism: Pardosa pseudoannulata (assembly GCA_032207245.1). Classification (NCBI taxonomy): domain Eukaryota; kingdom Metazoa; phylum Arthropoda; class Arachnida; order Araneae; family Lycosidae; genus Pardosa; species Pardosa pseudoannulata. Next base: position 62,515,004 of record CM063503.1, read on the forward strand.
TAGCATTCTGATAGTATCTAAATACTCAAACATAGCTAATCTGTTATGAGAAACTTACAAAATCTATGTTGTTGATTCTATTACGATAAATGTATGTTTCATTTTCTTGTATCTCTCTGGCTTCAGCAATTAATGGTTGCAGGATTGTCACAGGTTTGGCATTTCTGATATACTCATGCTAAAAAATATGAGAGAGTTATTCTATATAATAGTATTCATATTCTTTTTAAAACTAAAATACTTTAACTCCATTTAAATACTCTTCAACAGCATGAAGCAGGTATAAAAAACAATGAATATAAAAATGCTTTAATACTGTATTTAATACAACAAATATTTTGTTAGCCAGTGTGATAAAATAATATGCATAAAAGAGTACAATTTTACTACAGTCCAATATAATGAGTCACAATTTTCTAAGCAGAAAATAAGACGTTTTATTGTTTCAGAAGAAATTACTTTAAAATATAACATTTAAAAAAAAAAGGGAGGGGTAAATTTACAGGCATACACTTTCAACACTTATTGAACATACCTCACTTCCTTTATATATATATATATATATATATATATATATATATATATGTCAAAACTAAGAGGTGAGAAAACACCTGACCAACTCGTCATCTTTGAAATTTTTTCAATATTGCAGACTGAAAGCATAAAATATATGCTCAGACTGAAAGTATATTAAAGGTTTGTATAACACAGGTTATGATTCTCAATCCATAACACTCCATTAACTATAAGGCAATTAGAAAATTCATAAGGTTTAAATTTTTTGTGAATAGATAACTGAAATTAATGATTTCAAACTATTTTTTGTCCCTGATTTATACAATGGATTGGTTTTTCAGAGCAAAAGGCATAAGTAGAACTAACTGATTGTAAAACTATTAACATTTGTTTTAAAAAATTTTTATAAAACAAAATGATTCCTTTATTTTTGCCTAACATATAAAAATTATGATGCTAACTTATACTACATAACTACAATACATCACAATTGAATATTTTGTATATATACACAAATTACCAACAGATTCAATTTAATACTTTAAAAATTAGCAAAATTATACATTAAAAGAGAAAAATAGACTTATTGCACATATTTACTAACAAACTCTTAAATATTTAGCTAAAAAACAGAGAGCAGATCTAACTTAAAACAAACATTTATTTTTTCCCCACAGATTTTTAGATGAACTTAAAAAATCTTACTTGTAGCAATTCAGATGCTGTAGCTCTTTCATCAGGATTTTTAACTAAACATCTAGATACAAAATCTATAAACTCTTGTGACCATCTATCTGGATCACGGAAGGATGGAGGGGGCTTAGTGGGTATCATAAAAATTGCCTAAAAATCATATTTGAATCATTAGGAAAATGAAAAGATTATTCCATTAAAAAAATGACATCCAACATTAGAAAATACATACCAGAAGTGGGCATACATAAAATATAAGAAAGCTATATATCAGCTCTTCATCTATATTAACCTTATAAACTGAACATAATGATCAAAGTTCAAGAAGAAATATTTATTCATTAGAATTTCCATAAAATGCAACCATGAAGGAAACAGTAAAAGGAGATTCCCAAGACACAAATACATTAGGGAATTTAGGTGTGTGCCTATTTGGGAACATTGGTGTACTATGATAGATTGAAAATTTTTACATGTAATTTTATACAGTAAAACATGCTACTGTTCTCTTTAGGGGGACATGCAGATTTGTTTCCTTAAAAAAGGAATTTTCTTTACATTCAGGCATCTAATTTTTAAATCATTAAGTTGAATGTTTACGGTTTGAGTATACGTTCTTTAAATAAATCTGATTTGATTTTCTATATTTGGGAGATTTTTAAGTAGTGCTATAAGAAAAATGTTACAAAAAATTGCGTATTTTTTTTATGAATTTCTTTACTTAGCAGAACTAATTTCTAGAACATAATCATTATAAATAAATTAATAAAGCATGTCTTTGTAGTAATTAATATTTTTACAAAACAACTATAGTGAAACTTTGTTTTTAACTGAATTTTAGATCTAAGTTCTTATATGAGGACATTAACATATGTAAAGATAATACAATGAGCTACAAGTATGCGACTCAGTACAGGGGTTCCTCCTGACACCCTTCTAATCTTCATTTTTTCAAAATTCAAATCAGTTTTATTAATTATATTTTTAAACAAATTTTAACGGGTTTCCCCTTTGATTTCAGACATTTCTTATAACACTAGCTACAAACAATAAATACATTAAAATTTAGCTTAAGATTTCAGAATTACAAATAACGTCATGGATGAACATTACAGTTTAGCATTTTTTAGCACTCTGTCATTCTCTGAAATATCTCATATAATCATTACTTTAAAAATACATTTTTCTTCAAATTTAGATATTCCACAATCAATTACATATTGTACAAGCTGCATATAATTAAATTATCTCTTATTTTTACCTTATTTAACTATATAATTTGTTTTAATCTTAAACTAATTGATTCTGTTGCTGACACTAATAAACTTTGTAAAAAATAAATTCCATGAAAATGAACACACTTTCTTAAGCACACAAATGAACACTTGAAATTTTATATAATTTATTTTATTTTTAAGCAAGTTTTAACAAGTTTTTATTACATACGATGCCTACACAAATTCATATAGCATCAATCGGTACCAAATTTGATAAACAGTTATGTCATATCATAGAGTTCGATTGATTAAATTTTGAGAAGCCATTTTTCAGATAAACTGATTGCAATTAGTGACTCTTATTAAGTCATTTGATATATATTTTTTTAATTACATGCTAAAATAACTAAAATCTTTTGAGTAACTTAATTCATTTCATAAAAATACACTATCATATAATGAAATCTTTCATGCTTGTTTTTCTTTTATGTTATCAATTTAAGTGGAGGCAGGAAGAATGTCTTTAACTTTGAATTTAGTTGCACCATTTATATTTTATATAAGAAATCTTTAGTTGCCTATCTTATTTCATTAATCTCAAATTGGTCTTGGCATTTAAAAAATTGCTTTTCTTTTTAGATGTAGCATTTTTCAGTTTTATTGTAAGAGTATATTTCTATACATAGAATATCCTTTTTCTCAAAATTCAAACAAGTTTTCTTATCATTAATATCTTTAGGCTTATCAGATTGGCAAATTTTTGGCAATATTTTAAAAAATTATCTATGTTCCAAGTTATAAAAATTCAATATGTATACAATCCTTTGTATACATAAAAAATTATTTACGTTCCAGGTTATAAAAATTCAATATGTATACAATCCTTTGGATATAGGTGTGTAATAGAATTTTTCTTGCCTTCAGGCCTTATTTTATTTTACTAATTTTAATTTGGAATATTTCTTTCATTTTGAATTTAGAGTCACATTTTTTAAAATCCAATTTTTAGACACCAATCTCATCTACTAATCTTAAATTGAGCTCTGCAACTATATTTTTATGCAGTTTCCTTTTAATCACTGGCTATAAAGTATTTTAATTCTTCTGATAGAATTTTAAATGTGTATTCAGATAATTCAAGTCTTCTTACTTTTTGATGATATTTACTTGGCCCTTTTTTTATTTTATCCATTTTAATATAAGCTATTTCTTTTATTTTAAATTCACTTGTTCTATTTTTTTAAAACCCTTGTAGTTAAGGAGTATACAAAACCTGTAATATTATTTTACATTCTGTACTTAACAGAAAATGCTTAAGAGTTATCTTTTCAATCACACTAATTCTCTTGGCTTTATTCCTCTGAGACCAAGTGAATGAAGAGGAAAGAAGTCCTAACATAGAAGCAAGCACAAATGAATGGGTTTTGTAATTCAGAACCACAAACTGAAAGTTGTGCAATTATGACAGAAGTGACATTTAATAATGCTGTAAAACTTCCAACTACCTTGTCAGCCCAAAAGCTAATATAGTTCATATTCTACAGAAGTCTTAAATGCTATGTATATATAAAGAGAAAATATAATTCAGAGGAACTACACAATAATTCTTTCAAAACTTTAATAGTAAAAATACTTTAATAAAAACAAAACATTTAATAAAGATCTTTGGCCAAGTCAAATACTTCCAATTTGGAAAAATAAATTAAGGCCATTTACAGTAATTTATTTACAGGAATGTTTGTGGACCAAAAGAAATGCCCAGAAAATTTTAAGGATTTATTAGAGAAGAGAAATGAAAAGACAAATATTAGTGAACATGAAAATTTAACCATTTCTATAAAAATAAAATTTTAAAAAATCTTAAAGCTATAGAAATATGCTAAGCACATTTAAAATGACTAAATTTTACCCTGAAAAAAAAAACAAAAAAACTCACCCCTTTTTAAAATATTTACCTCTTTACATAAAGATGAGCATTTAATATTTGTGATCAACTAATATAACAAGTATGCTCTTCAGAGCATTGCCTGTTATTTAGTCGACATTCAATTAAAACATCTATTCTTTTAGCATGTAACTACTATTATGCAGACTCCTTTTGTCCTTAAGTATTTCTACCCTCAATTGTAAATGAAATTTTCCTCCTTCAGTACCTGCCTGTAGTGTGCTATCAAAGTAGTCTCGTACATTTCAACTTGCAACTAAAGATTCAGGGTTTATGTAGTAGACTGCTCACAATAGTTAAGGGATTATTATACAGTAACAGAAAACATACTGTTATTTTCATTTGCATCCAAAGTAAATAAAGAAGTAAGGGCAGAAAATTCGTAATTTTATTCACCGGAAATATAGAGATGGTTAGTGTGAAACCCCCAGAATTCCAGGGTTTCCCCAGAGAACAAACACTCTTGTTATTATATAATGATTTACCAGCTGTAAATATTTTGGATTTTTAAACTATATTTAATCAGAATTTACTTATAATCAAAATAAAAAAGTAAAATGGGTAACAAAAATTATAGATAAAATTTATCCAACAAGTAATTAGTTACTAAATGTTACAAGATTGACTGAAAATAACACTAAATTTTTAAGAATATATAAAAAAAAAAAAAATTTAAATCTGAATTTTTAATGGGAGTTACAGAAGAGCTGCATTTGCCTTCTAAAGGTACATACATACAAGTGATCATCACTACGACAATAGAAATCTAGTAAAGAAACGAAAAATACATAAAGTACTGATAATTTACATCAAATCATTTCAAACAAAAGAAAGAGACATTTACTCGCATAGGATGTATATCCCCATAGGGTGGTTTGCCTTCAGCCATTTCAATAGCTGTTATACCTAAACTCCAAACATCAGCAACACAGTCATACCCAATTTCTTGAATGACTTCTGGAGCCATCCAAAATGGAGTACCAATGACTGTATTCCTCTTAGCCATTGTATCCTAATAGAAAAAGAAATTAAATAAATTGGCTGTAATAGAATAATATATTATAAATATATATATCTAAACAGTAAAGTTCCTATAATTTGAGTCTTGATTGTTCAAGTTTCCCATAAATCCAAATTAAATTCAAATTACTAAAAAAAAAAAAAAAGAAAAAAAAGAATAAATTTAGAATAACATAGAAATAAAATCAAGATGGAATAAAATACAAAATAAATTTAAAATAAAAAATTGCTAGAGATTGCCATGAGGCATGTAGAACTTGAGGCGAGTCTAGCCTACAATGTGATGCTCAGAAGATGGTGTAACATAAACACAAATAAAAGGAACAATGTATTTACACAAAAAGCAATTGAAAATCACTTAAGACGTAATTACCTTATCTTCAGGAATTAATTTAATAAGTACATTTTTTAAATTGAAATATACTTTGAAATTTAAAAATTTTGTTTACATTTTTATTTCCTTAAATTAATCATTTTTGATAATTCAAGTTTTGAAGAATTCAAGCTACATGCAGTCCTGTTTACCTCGAGTTAGACTCTACTGTATATGCGAGAGCATGTGTGTAATCTTATATATACATAGGTGCTTACTTCCAAAAGAGAAAAATCTGTAGTTTGTTGCAGTAACGACATTTTTTAGTATATAGATAAAAAAGTTAATTTTAAAAAGGGAAAAATATGGGCAAATAAGCAAGGTTTATTTAATCTATGAAAGATATATTAATTTAGTATTTCACAAATGCTTTAAATGTACAAAAAAAAAAAAATCTGTAGTTTACTGAAATAACATTTTTAGTGTATATATAAAACATAATTAAAAAGAAAAATGGTAATATTGTTTATCCAATAAATAAAACAAACATATTAGTCTTTAGCATTTACAAATGCTGTGTACAAGATTTTGCTATTTTCAAAAATTATTTGTCAAACTCATTTTCAAAATATTTTAAACTTTTACTTCATTTTACAATTAATAACTGTTTTAATGTTTTATTAGATAGAGAATGACCAAAATCAGTTCTGATTTTTTTTAACTTAGCTGAATACTCATTCATCATTCCTGTTTTACTTCTTGCTGAATATATAATTATTGATAGAGGGAAGAACAAAACAAGAATGGGATTTGTAAGGAAATTTTAGGGATTTTAGACTGTATTGAAGAAAAGCAGAAGAATTAGTTTTCCGATAGGAGGATGGGAAACACATTGAAAAATCGGAAAACTTCTGAGTATATCAGAAGGATTAGCACCTATGTATATGTGTATTAGCATGTTACCAGTGAAAATATTTCTTCACCAATTACACAAGAGATTAGTCTTATTTAGTTTAACTGCACTTGCAAGGCAAAAAGAACTGTAAGTCAGTTTGCAGTCATGAAGCGGTGAAAAAAAAAAACCAAAAAAGTCCCGCATTCTGCAACTCTACATTTATTGAGCAACAAAACATCAGACTACCAATCATTTGTATAATGAAACAGCTCTGCATAGAATGCATCAAAAATATACAATTTGTTGGCCCACAGCAAGTGAGGTGTTATTTTGCTCCCATGAGACTTAAGATTATTCAGCAATTTGGAGGGCAAAAGTGAACTTTGATAATTTATGACAGCTGAAAAATGTGGCCAGTGGACAGAAATTTAGCATTTATTTCAGCATTAGTTTTGAGAGGTATGTAAAAAGAATTTAAGTCAGAGAACACTCTTTTATCTAACATCACATGGTTAGGAAATTAGGTATTAAAAAATGAGAAGGGGGAAAAGGGAGAATTTTAGATATCTATTTTAGGGGCAATAATTTTGATATATTACAAGCATATATATGGGGTTTGGTTCAAGTTTGAAGTACTATGATTTACACAATGGCTGATGAGGTTGGGACATAATGCTTAAAGCCAATTCTGAATGACCATGAACATGGGCCAACAGTTGGATTTAAACTTACCAAATCAAGTACAAAGAGCAGTGCCCATTTGGCCAATGTTTGGTGCATGTATACCGATTCAGGGTCAGTCCTAGGATATTAGCTGCCTGCATATAAGATAGTATTTATGTACCCCCTATCACAATTTGGCCATCTTCTACCAATATGGATTCCCAGTGGATTCAAAACTTAAGCCAAATGTATAGCTTACTACTATGTCTATACAAATGCTCCATATAACTGACCAGATGTAGAAAATGTAAAAAAATAAATAAAAATAAAAGACATATGTATCATATTTATTTTAAGTTTATTAAAATGAATATCATAAAGAATAAAAATAACAAAATGCACCCATAAACTGTATTTGTTTTGCTTTTTATTTGTCAGTTTATCAATATCTGATAATTATAAATTTTTGTATAATTTCTTTTCAATACCTAATATTACTATCTACAGAGATCAATAGCCAGTATAATTTGGTATCAAAATTCTATATCATTACTAACACAACTCCTTTACATCACTAACATTACTAACTCCTTTTAATAAATTTATTTTTTTAGTTGGCATTTTTGATTTTTTTTAAAGAAAGAATTTTTTAAAAAGACAATTCATTACAAATCAATCTTTTTTTAATAACAATACATAGAAGTATTCATTAAAAACTGACCCAGGTTTATGACAACTATTATTCCTAGAAGTGTAAAAGAAAAAAAATAGTTTTTCTCAGTATATACTTTTAATAAAATATCCATTTTCTTAGACAGACAGACAGACAGACACACACACACACACACACACACACACACACAAAAAAAAAAAAAAAAAAAAAAAAAAAAAAAAAAAAGGCTTTATATTTAATATTCTAAAAATGTACCTCCATGCATACATGCTCTATACATCTACTAGCCTTCTGTCTGTACAAGATACATAGTAAAGTACTTTGCCTTTTTCACTGCAACTATTAAGTCATGGACATATACTTTCAATTGCAAAATTATTTAAATAAAATAAACATTTATTTTATAGTACTTTAAAACTCTTATATTTTTCTGATCCTAATCATTATATTTAGCAAAAATTTAAACTCATCCATAAAACAGTAAAACAAAATATTTCACTTCTCTGCTACAAAAATTAAGACATTTAAATTCAAAGTTTGCAAGAATTTAAAATTTTTTTCTCCTACTTTGGACAATCAATTAAAAGATTAATTTCAGTAATTTAAGGTTGAAATCAGTTTGAAGTATCCCTTTTATGACAAAATGGGAGGGAAGTTCACTCATTATGAATAGAGGGTTTATCTATAGTAAAGTGGAAATACCTATGATGATAAATTGCCATTTTATAGCCTAAAATATCACCAATCTAAACGTGTCATTTTGTGTTACTTTGAAAGGAAATTTATAGTAGAAAGTTATGATCAGGGGATTTAAACTGGTACATTGAAGTAGACAAATCTCTGTATACAGTTCTAATGTAGCTATAAAAATACTCCTCACATTACGAATAAGTTCATTTTGAGAACTACACTGCACGGAGATTATGTTGAGAATATAAAAAGCATTATAAAATTTATACAAAAAAACTTCAATTTCATCCATAAAATCCTGCATATTAACATTTGTTTATTTGGAACTGTAGAGGGTTTAATCAAGGGAAATGATGACTATGGAACAAAAGTAATAAAGGTTTTGGAAATAACAGTCAAAAAGAAAATTGTAAGTATAATTTACTTTGGAACCTTTTATTTTATTAAATAAATTTCTCTATTGCCCATTTTTTCATTTATCCCCCATTTAGCTTTATTCAGTATTTTCATCAATAACTTTATTTTGTTTTAATAACAATTTCTACTGATTTCATATTTTTTCTTTTCATTGATATTTATACTATTTAGGTTAAAGATATGTATAAAGTAAGAAAGTTACACAGTGACTATTTGTGAAAATGAAACTGACTGAAAACGTGCGTAGCAAGCCTACAATACACTCAATTTTACATTTACAAACTAAGTTTTAGAAAATTCTTGAATTGCAAGTCATGACTTGACTGGCTTCACATATGAATAAATTGTTAAGTAAATAGGTCATATAGCTAGGAGTACCTGTATTTAACATTTAAAAATACCTAGATAGTATTGTATTCTTGCTACATCACTACAAAAACTTAAGAATTAATAACTGAAGATAATAAATGTCCATATGAAATACACTTGATCAATTAATATACTTAACTCATAATAATAAACAACCAAGAACTTTAAGGGGAACACATAGAATTACGTACTGTTAACTGCCCAGCAACACCAAAATCAGCTAGTTTTGCATGGCCTTCAGTATTTAGTAAAATATTTCCTGCTTTTATATCTCTGTGAATTTTTCTTCTATAATGTAAATATTCTAAACCTTTTAATGTATCACACAATATTGTTGCGATTTCTTCTTCCATAAGCTAAAAATATAGAGAAAATTTTAATGAAAAAAAATATAGTTAAAATATATGAAATGTATACTGATAACAGTATTTAATCAAGTAAATAGAAAATGACATTTAAAAATTGTGAAATTATTCAAAGGTAAAAGAATAAATTTATAATACATACTGTCTTTTTCCTTAGTCGCATAATGTCGGATACTGATCCCCCTCCACAATATTCCATGACAATCTGAAAGATGATACAAAATTATTACAAAACAGTATGTGTGATTTTAAAACAAATATGTTATCACAAAGCATTTATGTATACTGTGTCAAAAAGTTGCATAAATGATGCATTCTTAAAAGATTAAATTATATATATTTTCTTATGGTAATGGTCTGCTAACCAGGATTTGGGAGGGGGGGAGGGAGAAGTCTACCTAGATTTTATAGGAAAAACTTAGAGGGTGAGAGGAAGGGGTCTTTTTCTATATAAATATTTTGTAGAAATACATTGTTTCAATGAATCAGAACATTAAATCTAATATAAAATTAAATGTTTATTTGTTATTCATCACTAGTATTGTTGTACAAACTATGCAACTTCAAGTAGACTTCTTTAATGTAATTTTAAACAAACTTAAAAGTTATTTACATCACATTTATACTGGAATATAATTTATTAACATATCCACAATATTGTTTAAAATATTTACAACTTTTTAAACATGATTGTGATAAATACTATCACAATCATGTTTAAAAAGTTTATTGCATACAAATAATAATATAAATGCTATTAATGTCCCTGGTTAAAAATACTTTTATAGTTTAGTAGTTTACATGGAATAGTAACACAATAAGTAACATAAGCTATGAAAAATTTAGTCATTCTGGACTTCTGGGAGAAATACATATTTTAATTTAAATGCTGATAAACATTTATAAGTCAACTTTCTTAATCCTTTCACCATCTAAGATGACTATATATGTTTATATATATATATATATATATATATATATATATATATATATATATATATCAAAATTATTACTCCTAAAATATCTATCTAAAATTCTTTTTTTTCCCCTTTCTCATGTTTGTTAATACCTAATTTGCCAGCCATAAAATGTCACATAAAAGAGTTACGCTCTCTGACTTAAATTCTTTTTACCTATCTATACTATAAAGAAGGTAAGTCATTTATTTGATTTAAAAAAAAAAAAAATTGTAGTAACATATGAACACATAAATAGATATTTGTAACTTGAATGACTTTGAGAATTGATACGATTATAAAAATGTGCAATAATAATTATGTTCAACGGAGGAAATGACAACAAAAACAAAGCACTTTCACATAATTTCATATAAATAAAAGCAGTTTAAAACACTTTTTTCCCCATTGAACTAGAAAGGGAGAGGGAATATTAAAGCATCTTCAAGCAGGTTGGAAACCCTAATACAACTTAGTATTCATTCCAGATTGGTAAATTTTTACAGAAACAGGACCCAATTTTCAAAAATTTTAAAAATAGAACTGTTGCTGAAAGAATCAGATTTAATGCTAATTTCAATTTCACAAAAATTACAAATAGTTTTTCACAAAAAACAGTACCCTGTTAAAAAAGCCTGGAAGACTTTTGTATATAATAAATCCAATTTCTTAGAAACCATTTTAAATTAATAGTTAAACTTTTTTTCAAATTTAGTGTTTCATAATTACTTTACATAAGTAGTGCTGTGTGACAAGAGTAGTAAAGTATATGTAAGAAGTAAAAATACTGATGTTCAAAATACTTTAAAAACATTACAAAAAAAAAAACAGGAAAACACAATCATTATTAAACAAAAAAAAAAAAAAAAAAAAAAAAAAAAAAAAAAAAAAAATAGTTGAAACAGATAGGATATAACTCCCTGTAAAACTCCTTTGGTTAGGTAGTTTAAAGTTACCAAGTTACCTAATCACATTTGTGAAATAACTGTATTTTAGGGAATGACGCCTTAATTTTTTCACTAAAATTGTTAAATACATTTTTCTTTTAACAAATATTAGTTTTTATAAATTGACAAATGTTCAAATCAACATTCAATTCAATCAACAAATTTTAATGAGAAAATGCAGATTACAATAACAGATTTGTTATTGAGATAATAAACAATCATCACATTCAAGTAAAAATATCTTGATTAAATATACAATACCTCACTTGTGTGTACATATATAATACCTTACATGTGTGTGTACATATATTTATGAGTATATATATATATACACTCATAAAATTAATTTTATGCTAGACAGTCATATAACGAATAGTAACCAATAAACAGTGCAGTGTTTTTAAAAATTTAAGAATTTCTTTAGTGTTGCTTTTATTTTTGTACATCTTTTGAACATGATTAATTAAAAAACAAAACTCAAAGGAGCAAAATATTAATGGGGAAAAAATCAAAATTAGGAATAAAATGCATAAAATAAAAATAGAAAGAGTTCTACTTTTAAATAAAGCAAACTTTTATGTAAAAACCTGTTATGTATCTTACATCTGTTACACACTTTACTTACAAATGCTCATTTTAAGAAAATCTTGATTAAAATTAGGCAAAAATATTCATAAAAATTTTTTTATCATTTCCTACATTTTTTTTTTGGGGGGGGAGAAAATTTCCTACTTGTTTTACATCTTTATGCCTTCCCACCAAATTTCTCTATCTCAAGAAAGATATTTAAATATACACACTTTTTTATTCTCCTACAATTTTTGAAATGTTATATCATTCCTCTCACCATAATAAACGCTGCCGATAAGAGAATCACTATAAGCCAATAGTACCTCTAAAAGTCACCAAAACTAGTTTAGAGGGTTATATCCCATCTGTAATAAATATTCAACTTCAAAATAATCAATATCTCTGCCTTTTAAATCCGAATTATTTCAAATATAAAATATCACACTTAACATTAATAAAACACCAATGTTGACAAAATGCTTTATAACTGTTAAATAGTTATCATATAATGAAGGGATACAAATGTATAGAGTGCATACATTAGAATATAAGTTATAATTAGTAGATTATCCATATAATAATTCAAAATTCATTACTCAGTGAACTCGGATTTTAAAACATGTAGAGTAAATGACTAACAATGGACATTTTAGCTGAAAGATTTTTTTTTCTCAATCTATTAAAAATTATGTATTTAAAAATAGTCTTGTATCACTGTAAAATCAATTTCAATTTTCTAGAAGATTAATTAAATTATTAGTAGCTTTTGAATTGTTCAAATATTAAAACAAAGTACCAAGGATTAAAAATATTTTTTTAATATTAAAATTAAATCATTTGCACTTTGTTGTCACAAATGTTGTGACAAGTGAACTAGAGTGCAAAGGGTTAAAAATTTCAATATGCTATGATTTAAGGGGTTGTTTTTGTTTTGTTTTTTTACTTGTGAAAGTATCCAAATTTTGCAACATCTACCAATAAAATATATTTCTCCTAGTTATAACATTAACTACAAGATTTAAATTTTTTCTCATTTAATCTGTAAGATGTTTAGAAATATTTATAACAGGAAATAAAAATATAAGACATTGAGAAAGCTAAAAATTTCCATCACAAGAAAACATGATTGCTTATGTAAAAAATTTACACTTACCCATAAATCAGTGCCTTTAAAGTAACTACCATAGTACTTTACAACATATGGACTGTCACATAGTTGCATAATAGAAATTTCTTTTATTATTTCCTGGAGATCAGTATCTACTGGAACTTGCTTTATTGCTAGAACCTGACCAGACTCCTTATGGAGTGCTTTATAGACACTACCATAACTCCTAAAATCCCAAAAAATAAAGGACTTAGAGAATTCACTTCTATGAACTGATAACTTTTATGAATAAATTCACCAAATACTACTTACCCTTCTCCAAGTTTACATATTATATCAAATACTTCCTCTGGAGGTCTAGTTAAGCTTTCTTCGCTGAGCTTCTTTAATTCACTGAAATATAATGTACATCATTATAAGCATTTGTAAGATAAAAATAATGATCATCTTCAAATCCTCAAAATTTGTTACTAAGAGACTATATTTGTCCAAGTCATAGATTTAAATATTTAAAAAAAATATTTTAATCCGTAAAATCGTCTATCAAGCTATAATTAAACTTCCAACTTATGTTCCAAGGACTTGTTCCTGCATAGAAATCAATTCGCTGTACATTCCCACAACACAAATAAACATACTTTTTTTAGCCCGACGGAACTTTACAACAAAAAAACTGCCGCAAATGTATCATATACAATCACGGAGTAACTCCCGCTTAATAAGAATGCTTTTAATTCCTTGAAGCAAGTGCGAAATTTCCCGGGGAAGATATTAAGATTTGGAGTAAGGATTTTGTTTCTGAATATTGATGCCTCACAGGAAATTGACACAAGAACAGTAGGCTTAGAAGAATCTCACCTCTTAGACGACATGATCGATAAGATCGCACAACATTAACATAGTTTCCACATTGCACACATAACCACCAGTAACTGACGCTTATGTCTATAGCCAAACCCATTACCCCTCATTTTGTCATAATAATACAATAAACTCATAGTCAACCGTTCATACTCCTACGAAAATTTACTAAAAATACAGCAATTGAGTGCATTGATGCCATTTTTCACTCCTAAACATTGTATTGTAAATAACATTGTTTGGACCAAGGAGGTTTCAATATATAGATGTAAATCTAAATAAAGGGTATTTTTAACAAAAGAAATGTGATTCATAATTTTGCTAAATTACTCTTTTTTTCTCTGTATAATTATGCATAGTGAGCATTACAGAAGATATTAGATGTACTTTTTCAATTTTTGAAGTACTTTTCTCTTGAAGTCTAGACTAAATAGGAAAAAAAAAATAAAAGAAGAGAGAGAGAGAAATCCATGTACTAGTACTGGAAGGTATCTAGTCAACAATTTGAATTTTTTAATGACTTTAAAATAGATGAAATTTAGGGCTCAAACTATTCAAACTACTCAAACTATTTCATTAGATACTTAAGGCCCTAGCACGAGGATGTTACGCAAGGACAACTAGCTCCTGTGACTTTTTCATCTGCTGCAAATAGATGAAAATATTTGTGTGATAGAGTTCTTGAAGGTCAACCAGAAACATTCTTAGGCAATTGGCTGCCCGCGTACATGATTGTCACTCCCAAAATTAAAAAACAAAATGATCAATCATTAGTAAGACTTTTATTTCATATTGATTAATTACTTTAAAATCTGCTTTCTTTTTTCAGAAAATTGACTAGCCCACCACACCAAATCATTTTGTATTTATTTATTTCATAGCAGACAAATCTGTCTCATCGTATTGCCTCTAAGTATTTGGAACTGTTCAGCATTCATATTCAACAATACATTAAGAAATCATAATTTTCCTGACCTCGGACTGTATTGAAAATATGACTGTTTAAGATAAATCATATTTTCACAAACATGAAAATATTGATTGATTTTTAGTAATATGAGGAAAAATCAGAGCGGGACCAACATCTTAAAGTTAATTCTGTACATCAACAAACATCCATTCTCATAGCGAGTTTTGAACCATAAACTGAGATCATTGTTCTATGATTAGACTATTGTACAGCTTATGAAAATGTTAAAATAAGTTGACTTCTAAGCGGAAAATTTGCATCTGATGTAGGCACATTATGATTTCCTTCTACATCTATTAAATCAGTGCTTCTCAAACTTTCAATATTTGACCCCCAATTGTCAACCATAATTTTCTTTTTTCCCTCTCCCATATAATAACAACGTATTGAATGCAAAATGCTCTTTGAAGCTAGAGCTACGATACGACCTTCATTATAAATCGTACAAATTATCTAGATAAGTATTAAATTTATTGACGTTTTGTAACACGGTTCGTTTGCATTAGCAACAGAATCGATGATTCTCTACTGCATTTGTGTTTAGCCTCTGACCTCGTCTACATGTAATAAAAAAGGATGTACTGTGTATGCATGCGTAAAAGTCTGATAATACTGAATTATACTCTATTTGCATTTTACATTTAAAGATGTATGGTGCTGCCATCTCTTAATGTCCATAGAGTTATAACAAAACCTTGGCAATTTCTAATATTCAACTTTCCTTTGAGAAACTTTGCAAGACAAACTCATGAGAATTACTGGTTATTTTTAAGCTTGTTGTTTATTTAATCTTAATTAATTATCAAATACTTTGTACAGTGCTGATACATTTATAAGTATATTAATGTTAGTGTAAATGTGTATTTTATTTTTCGTTAAGTCAGTATGTATTTTGTTGTGCTTTCTTTCAGTGAATTAATAAATTTTTAAATATTATATTGATAACAGTGTAAATGTGCATTTTATTTTTCAATAAGTCAAAATGTATTTTGTTGTGCTTACTTTCAGTGAATTAATAAATTTTTAAATAATCTTTTTTGTGCTCGTGTCACCCATGTTGGGTTTTCACGTCCCCGTAGAGATCTCACCCCACAGTTTGAGAATCACTGTGTAAAATAATATATTTCTTTTTATTTAAATCTGTGATGTGTTATTAGAATTATCATTTGTGATTTACTTTAAATATTGAGAGTAAATTTTGTTTCTCAAAATTATAGTGTTGTATGAGTAGAGTTTAAGCATTGTCTGCCGGTAGGAACTGGCAACTTTAATTCAGCCACGTTGAGGTTTTTTGCTATATACGTATTTCATTATAAAAAAAAACTTTAAGGATTAGACTATTTCATTTACTCCGTACCAGAAAGCAACGAAAAAAATATAATTTCGACCTACCGTAATTTCGCATGTATAGTACGCGGACTATCTGTGTTGAAAAAGTAAATTTATTTAGCCTCAGACTATCTGCTGGTGCGGTTTATCTGCTGGTTGTTCATTGCTCAAATCCTCAAAATCGGAAGAACGGGGGGGGAGCATTTCGCGCGAAAGGTCTATGATCAAACAAAAGCACTACTGATGAGACGTCAAGAAAACATCGTATCGTATCGGTAATAAACCATGAAAAAAAAATACAACCCATAAAACAGAATGATTAGTAGTAGCAACTTGCGCAATCTTAAATTGTGTCCTGGAGTAAGGTAAAATATCGATAGTCACTATTTACAGTTCCGATTGACAACACCGAGTGGATGGGTTCAAAATCGAAGGTTGAGGATCGAAGATCATTTCACCAAGAGGATCACTCGTAACAGAGTGCTTTATTTTCAGAGTTTTAATTTGCGATAATATTGGTCATTCTTTATATCTTTAAAACATTGTCGCAGTTTTACTGCTGATTTCAAGCTGAAGGTAATTCAGAAAGTCGACGAGAAAGTAGTAAGAAATTAGCGCAAGCAAAAGGAAGCATTAAAATATGAGATGAAAGCGATCCAATTGTCTTGGAAAAATAAAATGGTCTGCATTAGAAGAGATTTACATAGCTGGGTTCTCGAAGAGAGAAATGTAGGCCGCTCTGTTTCTCCCGTTAAAATTCGTCTCCGAAGGTATAGCAGCAGAAATGACATCAAATTTTAAAGGTGGAAATAATTGAGTCGATATCGAAAGTCTTTTCGCGGCCTAATAAAACCTTGTAAGGTTCATTCTAAGGAGCCTGAAGTGGTCTGTGTACACCATCATATCAGGCGAATGCGTAAGTGCCAGTAAGTAATTCAAGTAAGGATGAACAAAAACTATTTTCCTTCCGTAGTTGGAAGTTGACGTAAGATTCACATTTGAAAAATGGTCTTTTAAATCCTACACAAACTGCTTAAAAAATGCGTTGACTTGTGTTGGGTCAAAAAACTCTCCAAACAGTCAAAAGTTCGTTCGTACACCAATTCAACTGTAATCTAGCTCAAATACTCTCTGGAGAAGGTCCGCAATCCTAGAAGCAACATCAGTAGTGCTGTTGACCCCTACTCTGTGTCGTAGGTTTTCAGCGCTTCTTATGAACGGTAGAAACTGTTAACAAGTCCATTAGCTTATGGATGGTAAGTGGAGGATCGTATACTTTGGATCTCAAACAGCTGTGAGAGAGCACGAAACGATGTACTTTCTAACTGGAGCCCTTTATCTGCAGTCATTATTGCTGGTCACCTAAATTGAGAATTCCAGTGGCGGTAAAAGTTGTATGAAAGAATTTCTATAGTCGTCTGGGATTGCAGCAGTTTCAGGTCAACGTGAACGCTATCTATCATAGTGAGGCAGTAATAGTTTCCTAGTGAGGGAGGAAGAGGACTAACAACATCGAAAAGAACATGGCTTAAATCTTTGAGATTGGTTTGAAAATTTTCCTATTGGAGTTTTGGTGTGACGGTGATTTTAGCCTTCTGGCACGGTATACAATGCCTTACTCAGTTGGTACAGTCTTTGAGAAGAGAAGGCAGAATAAAGCTAAACTGAATCAATTTTGAAGTGCCACAAATACTCGGATGAGACAAATTATGCAGCAGTGTGAAACTTTGATTTCAGGAAGATATGGACAAGCGGTACCTGTTGACTATCGCAATAATTTACAATCCGGTAAATTAATTTTTTTAATAAATTGTAAGCTCTTTAAACTATCAGTCGTGGTTAGCAATTCCGAATCTGTTTGTTGCACAACAATATACTTAAATTCTTTCTGTTTTGAGCCGTTATCATCAAGGAAAGTATCCCATCAACACACTTCTCTTAATTTAAGGCTGCACTAATATTGAATAGTTGTAAATGTTTATCGCTTGAAGTATTATGTTTTCAACGATGCTAACCATTGGGAAATAAACAATAAAATAATATTATTGTTGGGTTCTCTTCCTATCATAGTTTTTAAAAACCTTGTGCAGGCGTAAAAAATTAAAATAAAAAATTATATATATAAATATATTTTATACATTTTTTAACCCGAAATCTTCATACGTTCTACGTAATTCCGAATATTCCAAAAAAAGTTTTAGGTCTTGAAGAGTAACATGAGTTTCATGGATTTCTTATTACTTACTTTGAATTTGTCCACTCCATTCCTTACGATCACTGGAAACAACAGTGTGTCATCTGCCCTTTTTAATCATATGCGTTTCTTAAAAATCTTCTATAGTATTTTGAATATACATTTCATATAGCAAAAAAAAAAAAAAAAAAAGTTTTGTAATTTGGACTTATCGTATGTATCGTATATCATTCTGTATGTACGATACATACAGGAGGGGGATATTAATTTCGCACATAGCGTCGAATACTCTGAAACTCTTATTGTACTAAATTTATTACATATTACAGGTTTGTAGATTGCAGAATTTTTATTTCAAAAGTTGAAAATGATAATTTTGTATTCTGTTTTCTTTCCTCGGTTTCGAAGGCCAAAAGTCCGTATTCAAGAGATGCAAGTCTTCGATTACCTTCTTATTAGACTTCAGTTGTTTGCGCTGAAATTTCCAGAAATTATATAAGTTCTTTTGTAGATTATGTTTTATGATATGATAAATAACATCTTTCTTAGGTTTTCTTTCAAAGCAAATGCATCTATTGACTCTCAACCTCGGAGGTACAAACTCCTGTTGTTCTTCTTATTATGGCAAAATAAAATGCTTAAATTTATTAAACATATTAACATGACATTAGATTTCACCCAGAATTATACTTTTAATCTAAACAGAGATTTATTTTCCGGCACCTACTGAATTACTCCTTCAACATTTTTGTGCTGCCTGCAAGCCACAATGGGAATGTAGAAAAAGGTCCCTTTAACTGTCAGAGCTAGAAGTTGTTTTCCTATAGAACAGTTCTGTTTTGACTGAATTATGTTATGATGCAAACAAATGTTGATCAACGTTCTTTAACAAAACTTTGGAAGTGCTGATCATTGGACTTTATAGCATTATGTTGTATTCTAGAACGAAACGGTATGTTTATAGAAATATTATTCAACGTTATATGATTTATTGGGAAATAGTAAAATTTAATAAAAAGATCGTTGAGTGATATAGTGTTTGTCAATCTGGAATAAAACAAACGCAGTACTTTACTGTTCTTCATCGACTCGTACACCTTAAAATGAATTTTCGCTAACATTCATTATGCAACTTAACATTTTGGTTCCTTTAAGTACGGAAATTAGCTTAAATAATAATTTTATATAACGTGACATACAACTTTTTAAATATTGTAATTTATTTTTGATCATTTGCGTGACATTTGTATTATATTTCCTGCATGTATGAAAGTTCTCTTTTCTTTTTAGCTGCAGATAGATAAATGCTTAAGAAAATGGAGTTGTATAGTTTTTCTATTTTATTCTCAAGTTTAATCCTCTGTACATCTGCTTTCTCTGGTAATTCTTTAAATTTTTAATCAGTATTGTTTTTATGTTGTTTTTAGTACTGAATAGTTAAGTTTTATTACAAATGTATCCATGTTCATATTTTATTTCATATTATAAATTTGTCAGTAATCCCTGGTTTATTAAATCTTAATAATGATTAATTATTTAAATAACTTTGTAGGTAGTAGAATATTATCCTTTGATGGGTTAATACTAATTTATTTTTAATTGTACATAACACTTTAAGAGACTAATAAATGTGTTATGAACAAAATATAATTTATTTTTTTAAACTCAGGTGAACTATTTGAGAGAAAGAAGAAAACAATATTTTCTTGTCTAGAACCTTTCTAATTAATCTATTTTGATATCTTTCTTTGAGGTTTTTTTTCCTCTTTAATGGTTAAAATGTGCGAAGCATATGATTATTTAAAAAGCATATTATTTGTATGTTTATATGTATGTGTTTATGTATGTATATGACTATTATTGTCAAGGAATTTGTAAAAATCTTTTTTTTTCTATTAATGACAAATGATTATGGATTCATTTATCATATGGTTTTGTTGAATTATATTTTACATATATTTATGATTTTTTTCTTCAAATTATGATTTGATCTTTGGGTTTTGACTAAGTTTTATTCTAATTAATCTCCCGCTCTCTACCCCCACCCCCTTATTTACTTCTTTTTTATTTATGATATTATTGATTTTTAGCAGAATTTTATTAGCAATAATAGTATAATTATTTTTTTAAATACTAAATTAAAGAGCTCTAATTTTCAGTGCATTATAATGCTTTGGCCTGGAAGTTAAATTTTTATTTTATTGTAAAAAATTGTGCTTATTAGTATATACCAATTTAATATATTCTGTCTAGAAAGTAGAAATTACAAGCGAAATCCCTATTTTACAAACTTCAAGAGACCAGCAAAAATGTTTCACCAGGGAAGATTATATAGAATCAATAGTGGTAAGTGGAACTATATTGTGAGGGCCGTATATAGTATATCTTGATATAAGTGTAAAAAATGTGAAGTGTTTGTTTTGTGGCCTCTCAGTCTTAAGTTCATTGCAGAAAGAAGTATTTATGATGCTTCTCGGTTGCTGTTTAGGATTAAATAATTAGAAGAAAAATAAGTATATTAATTGTTATGAAATCTTGCATTATAGATGTTACATATGGTCTCTGAAAATTTATAAAAGAATAATTAAAAATTATGTTACTAAGATTATTTTTCTTCATCATCAGTTAGGATTTACTTATTAAACTATTTGAAAATTATCTGAAACAGTGTAATTTTTTGTTACAGATTATCAAGATGTTTGTTATATTATCATTACAATATCATTTATACTTTAATTTACATTCATTTAATATTTAAAAAAATCAATTATTAAATCTTTTCTATTAAGCACATTTAATTGAAGATAATGAACTTTTAACTCTAAGGTATAGAATTTTCTTTCCCATATATATTTTCCTTAAAATATATGGAAAGTTTTACGTGTGAAAGAGTTTGAGAAAGTTTATTAATATAAACATAAAAGTTAATAAAAGAAGTTGTTTTGATATTGTGCTGTTTATATTCTTATCAAAATTTGTATGAGTAAAATTTAAGAAATAAATATATCAGCATTTGCAACAGATAAATTTAAAAAGTAATTTGGGAATTTTTTGATAAATACTTGTCCCTTAAAAATCTTAAGATGGAAATGAATTAAAAAAAAAAAAATAATTATACTGGATGCTATTTTATTTTTTTTCCTGGAAGTATACTTAAAATTATAGTTTAAAATTAATTCGATTTTTTAAATGTGGAGTAGACCATGGATCCCAAAAGTTTGGCCACCTCCGATTTGAGAGGGATGTAACTTCAACTAATTTCCCATCCCAAATCCAAAAAATTCCGAGAAAAAGGAAAGAAGTTTTATTTTTTGGCAAAGCTTCCAGAAAGGATCTTCTCTTGAGTAAAGAGAATTAAAATTAATCCCAGAAATAGACTTATAGAAAAAAAAATTTATGATGATTTTATTACAAAGGCCTAATTTCAAAGAGGCCAGTGAAGTTCTTTTCAATGAAAACAAAAAAATTTGAAAAAAAAATTTGCGTGTAATTTGTATATGCATATTTTCAAATAAAATAAGTCTTTTCTTACTTTAATATATGTGTGATATTTATTATATTCTTTACTTCAATAAATATGGTGTTTTGCTTAAATTTTAAGGAACTTTTTTTTTCTTCAGGACCCACATTTTTCTCATTAGTGGGTTCCTTGGACTTGGATAAAAGATAATTTAGTGTGAGCACTGGTGGTTAGTGTTGCCAAGTAGTTAGCTTGGTTTTTGATTCCAAATGAGGAAATGCAAATGTCCCTGCATAAGAAAAATAGCTTATAATTCTGCAAGAATTTTTTATGTTCTTTTTTTTTGTAATTTGTATGAAGATTTTTATTTAGTTTAAATCTATAAAAATTTAGTTTAGTATTTGCTTTTTATGTATGCTTATTATATTAGTATACAAATTTAAACAATGAGGCTTTC
The DNA here is from genome assembly GCA_032207245.1 of Pardosa pseudoannulata. Taxonomy (NCBI): domain Eukaryota; kingdom Metazoa; phylum Arthropoda; class Arachnida; order Araneae; family Lycosidae; genus Pardosa; species Pardosa pseudoannulata. Next base: position 62,537,632 of record CM063503.1, read on the forward strand.
ACTCCTTGGCAAGAAATATACCTTCATGTATGAATTTCTGGTGAGTTAGACTGGGATAAAATAATAGATTAGGATTTAAATAGAAATTAATTTGATATTTTCAATACAATAGTGATAATGCTTCATGTTCTAGAATTACCGTAATTTCGCATGTATAGTCCACAGGCGGGATTTTTAATTAAAAAATTTCATAAATCATCAGATAGTCTGTACCAGTAGATAATCTACAGACTATACGTGCAAAAATATGTATTTTAGTATGACAATATTAAATCATTTTAAGAATAAAAACCTAAGTTCAGTACAATGCCAAAAAGTCTGAATTAACCTTAATTAATTTCACCCTTAAAATCTGAAATCATTTCTTCTGCCATAGCCTTGGAGACGAATTTTAACGAAAGAAACAGAGCGGCTTACATTTCTCTTCGAGAACCCAGCAATGTAAATCATCTTCTAATGCAGTCCATTGTATTTTTCCATGGAGACTGAATTGCTTTCTTGCCATATTTTTAATGTTTCCTTTTGCTGGAGCCAATTTCTTACAGCTGTCTCGTCAAATTTCTTGAACCCATCCACTTGGTGTTGTGAATCGGAGCAGCAAATAGTGACTATCGATATTTTCCCTTACTTCAGGACACAATTTAAGATTGCGCTACTTGCCACTACTGATTTGTTCTGCTTTATGGGTTGTATTTTTTTTCATGGTTTATTACCAATATGATGTTTTTTTGGCGTCTCATGAGTCATACTTTTGTTTACATTTGATCATTAGTTGTTCACGCGATGTGCTTTTTTTCCTCCCTTGTTCTGATTTTGATGATTTGAGCAATGAACAACTAGCAGACAGTCCACACCGGCACATAGTCCGCGGCTGAAAAAATTTGCATTTTAAACACAGATAGTCCACAGACTATACGTGCAAAATTACAGTAAATGGTTTTAGTTATTGTACAATTTATTTTGCCTATAAAATAAATGATAACTTGATTATTAAATTTGAATTCTTATTATTTGCCAGAAGAAATTACTTATTACTTCATATTTTTCTCTTAAAGCGAGAAGGTCTGTAAGTGGAAATTATATGTAAGAAAGAAATAATTAACAAACATAATTTTAAAATTTTAATATTTGGAAAAAAATAGTCCAGATCTTTAAATTAAATGTAAAAGCTCTTGAAAAGTTTGGCAATATATTTAGACAGTATTCTTACCCTCACCCTTCTCTTGGTGATTAGTTTGTATTTATTTTTTAGTTTAGGTAACTTTACAGTAAATTTGAGTAGCTTCCTGTTAGTTAAAACAGGAGAATTTAATGTAGTGTTTAATATTTTCCCATTGAATACTGAAAATAAAAATTCTGTTAAAATGAAAATAAGCTTTTCATTAAATGCATTTTTTATGGTTTTAATGGGAATTTAATGTTTTAATGCTTTAAGACAGATAATTTGATATTATGAAACAAACTTATGGTAATTTTCTTTGCTTATTATGTAAGCAATATACCCTTTGATGTGTTTAAAGACTTTTCACTTGGTATTTATTCTGAACTATTTTCGTTCAAACTCTAGTCTATAGAATAAGATTTAAAACTTAGACCATTCATCTAAGTTATTAAATATTTTGTTTAGTATACTCCTTCTGTAAGTTTTAATATTTTTAATTGGTTACAGAGATGTTTGTGGCTGAGAAGATAGGTTTGAAGGAATAAGAATGGGAAAAATGAGAATTTTTAAGTGATATTAATGTGTAATAATTTTAATATCTTAAATATATGTGTGTGTGTGTGTAGTACCAGAAAGTAGAACAAGCTTCATTATTAAATTATAAACTCATTTTTCTGTGATCAGAAGATTAAATTTATTCATGATCTAAAGATAAATGCAGATAGCTGCATGAGCCACCAATGTACCAGTTGACTTCATATACGCATGCAATACTCAGCCACATCATCAGTTTTATTATAAGCTGTCTAAGAGCCCCTTGTAAGAAATGTCATTCCTTACTTCTTGTGTCTCTGTACTATGAACCTTAAGCTAGCCAGCTTCTTAAATAAAATGTCAGTGATGCTTTTATTGAAGATTGATATGTGTTTCTTCTGTGTCTATATTCCTGATCGGATTACTGAATCTATATACATGTCGTATTATTGAATCTGCATACATATATGTGTACATATCATTTACACATATGCATATATATGTATGTATATTTATGTATACACACACTCATATGTATTCTCATACACATATATGTATAGGGCCAGGTGTGGGCTATTAGTCACCAGTATGTAAGGTAGTATTTGGCCACCCCTTATCAGTGAGTGTACCTAGTAGATATTCTACATATTTGGCCACCTGCATGTATCCACACACTGCATACCTAACAGCCTTAGCCCTGTATATGTGTACATATACATTTATATACATATGTATATTATATATAAAAATTTTAATTTAACATATCTAATTTAGTTTTCCTAATTTTAATTCCATATTGATATGAAGCAAATAACCTCAATTTGATAGCATAATATCATCCCTTTTCCCATAAGTCAAATCTTAACTTACAATATTAATTCCTTTGTTCATTTAAAACCTCATTGGATTTGGTAGTGCAATTTAGACCCTTAATACTGATTTTCCAGTTTTGAGTGACTTAACTGGCTGACTAACAAACCACAGCAATGCTGAATTAATTAATTTGCTTTGAATATACAGGTCTATCTCACTTGAAAGAGTGAAATTTGTGCCATTTTTCTGTCAACTGACTAAACTGGTTAATGTATCTGTTTTTTAAGTTTTAACAGCAATGAAATTATGTATTAAAGGACTTGGTTATTGATTGTTTCCTCTTGGCAGAGTCTAGTCTCCAAAATTTAGGCTAGTTTCCTTTAATTTTCTGGTAATCTTAAATGAGCGCTGAAATTTTAGGAAATAATCAATGTTTTATACCATCAGAGATTGCTACTGGTTCCATGGTGTACAAAATACAAATATGGTTCCACATATATCCATGTATGTGTAGAGTGGAGGTATGTACAATAAAACCTCCAAATAGGAGACATCTTGGTAAAAACAAACTTGTCCACTATTTTTATATGTCTCAATTTTGGTCATTTAGATAAAAAATACATAGTGTTTTACTATTCTAGTTTATATAAAGTAGAATATATGCATGTATATATATATATATATATATATATATATATATATATATATATATATATATAGAGAGAGAGAGAGAGAGAGAGAGAGAGAGAGAGAGAGAGAGAGCATTTATTTACTAAGATTGACTACTTTAAAGTATTTAAAAAAATAAAAATTAATTACTATACTAAATATAAACAAAAACTTACTATATGTATTTAATGGCAATATTTTAAATATATTGATTTTATAATTTAAAAAAAAATCTGTCACATATATTTTATTTCTCCTTTATTTTTCATAATACTTAAAATGGGCTTTATTTTGAAATGCTCAGAAAGTAATTATAAACTTAATTTTTGAACCACAAAAATAATAAGAAATTTAACTTTTTCTTTTAACATTAACTGTTTTCTTCTTTTCTGTCCATTTTAAATTTTTAATCTGTTGTAGAATGATATAGGAATGCAGTGAACATTGGATCACTTATCACAGCTCAACTTATCTGGAGACTTGCATGTTTTTTAGCTTGAAACAACAACATTTTATTGTCTTCCTTTCATTTGTCATAAAAATCTAATTGAGAAAGTCTCAGAATTTAGATAATTCAGACTGCGAGAAACAGATCAACCATGCTAAGTCTGTCAGTTGATGTTGGTATTCTTTTTTATGATTTATTTGAGAATTCAGAGAAAAGTATAGGAAAAAGAAGTCAGGATTTAGTGACTGCTCATTTTTTTCTAAAAATTTTTGACTTTATAAAACTGTCTATTGTAGGGGGTGGTGTGGTCATTTAATCCATCATAACATAAATGAACAGCTTGAACTGTTATCTAAAGAATGCAAATGAGCTTGACTTTTCCTGTTTTTCAAGCTCTGTAGGGAGTAACCCAGAAACAAAGTTAAAAAAATAATAATATAATAGTCTTCTCTAACAAGCCCAATGGCAATCCTATGTACTGGGTTAGTATAATAATTCAAAAGCATTTATTTATCAGTGACTAACATGTAAACACATTTTAGGTTGCATAAAAATTTAGTGAAAAATTTTTAATTGATGTAATAATCAGTGTGATGACCGGAATTGCTGATCATTTTCAGTTTTTATAGCATTAAACTAAACATTACTACCCTAAATTTCTTCCTTCACTTTTATTTTTTGATAAATATTGAAATAACATTTTTATATAAATAAGGAGTAACAAATACAAATTCTGAAGTTTGGCACTTTATAGTGGATATTCATGTTTTACTAAAAATTATTTCCATCCTTTTAAATTTTATTTTTTATTGATTGTTCCCAAACAATCCAATATTCTTCTGCAGAAGCATTCAATCCTTAATGAACCCTTTGTACTGTATGTAACACCTTTGTACTAGAATACAGCAATTAATACAAAGCCAAATGGATAAGGTACAAATAAATAAAAAATAGACATCTGTTTGGACCCTAGCATTAAATATATCTTGAATCTATATAATTTTATTTCTCTAATCAGATGATAACTAAACACTTTCAGAACCTTTTGCTAGTTTAAGATAAAACATACCTGTATATAAAATGGAATATATTTTTCCTAAAAGATCTGATAAGTTTTCTATTTTTAAAATAGTAAAAGATCACAAGCAATATGCTTCAAATAAAGAGATTCAGAGTAGAAAAAATTTGATTTATTTTGCTTGAGATCAACCATTATTAAATGTTTTCAGCTATAATTCTTGTTCACTATGTGAAATCTATGTTTTGGATGTAAATGCATAGAATATACTTATTGGGAGTAGAGTTTGTCGAAGTGTCCTGTATATAGAGGTTTTACAGTAAATGTGTGTATGTAGACAGACATGTATTATATATACACATAAATAAATAGATAAATAAATATGTATGTTTTTTCCAGAAAATTTAATGACATTCAATATATATATTGAAAAAGCTTTTAAATTTTCTAGATGATATTAAAATCCAATTATTTTTTAGATTTTATTATAAGTTAGAAAATTAGTATATGCAATTTTACTTCATTAATAAAAATTTATATAATTCTGTATGTTATTATATTGCCTTTTATTTTGACTGTCATGTTAAAGTCAATGTATGTAAAACATTTTATGTATTTATATTTATTTCTTTTAATGACAGGAAACCTGGCAATGTTTAAGAATTCAAATATTGGCAGAGTAGAAAATCAGTTAAAATTAAAAATTATGTTGGAAAGTTTAAAAGAATTTATTAAATGTTGAAGATTCTCAGACATGTGCATTCTTATAATATATAAATCTACATGCATGTAAGGGAAAGTAACACCTTTGTACTAGAATATAGTAATTAATACAAAGCCAAATGGATAAGGTACAAATAAATAAAAAATAGACAACTGTTTGGACCCTATTTTTGCTCTTCAGTCATTGATTATTGGTCATATTAATAATGCAGATTATTTGTAATTATAAAACAGATGTATGTGATCATGTTTTTCTATTTGTGCCTTATTTATGTTAACTTTGCATTTATTGCTATACTTAGATTTGTAAATATACATATACACACATATACATATAATGTGCTTAAAATGAACTTTAAGGTTCTTGTTTATTTTTTCCTCTATCAAATTTCTGTTTAATCATGCTTCTATATTCAAAATAATTTTATTCGTTTGGTGTAACTACAATATATACAGCAGAAAATTCGAAAAGTGTGCAGAAACATTTTATAACCTTTTTTGGAATTTTTGGAAAGATTACACTATAGAATTTCAATATAGATTTCCAGTTTGATAAAATCTTAAATGTATTTTAATAATAGAAATAAATGTTCACATTTTCAGTTTGAGATTTTTTAGACATAGATTTTTTTTATAAAAAATTGTATATATATTTGAGTATGTAAGTTTTGTTTTATATCTAAAAGGAAAGATTATGTACTCCTACACATAGATTTTAAGTTATAGGTGTGAGATTTTGTGTTTTTTAATTCTGATTAACAAAAATTTTGATGTTTCAGATCTTTCTCCTTCATGTGTTGCTGATGAAGAAAATTTTTTAGTTAACTATCAGTCTACACCATATGGTAATTTATCAGCTGGAACTTATAAAAAGAAAAGTGCAGAGAAATTAACAGATTGCATAGAGGCTTGTTGTGAAGATAGCAGTTGCAATGTTGCATTTCTTTTTAATACAACATGTTTTACTATTCAGTGCCATAGTTTTGAGTTATGTAAGCCATTAAAGAGATCAGGAAAAAAATTTGAAAAGTCCTTTCTTGTAACTGTCCGTCTTCCAGGTGTGTAGTAATTTATATCTATTTCATTATTAAAAATTTTTTATTCACATCTGTTATACCTGTATTTCTAAAGTGCTAAAAATTAAAAAAATAATGTTTTATGAAAATTCAGAGAAACTGTATTGTAAGATTTGCTCTCCTAGCATTGTTAGGTTCCTGAAATTTTTTCGTTCATGGTTTATGTTTAAAAATAAGCTGAATAAAATGAAAAAAAGGTGCTTTAGTTAATTTCTTCTTTTGTCAAATTTAATCTTAATTTTGTTTTTTCCTTTTCAATGTTAATTTTGGATTTACTCAATGCTTAATTTCTATTTAAATTCTTCTGTAACCAGATGGCTGTACTGACTTTCTATTTCCATTATATTTCATATCACCAAATTTATGAATTTAATTATGTCATTTTTAAAGTATTATGCTTTATTAGTATTATGATGCTTTTCCATGGTTTTGATCTTGGGTAGATCCTTAACTTGGTATATTTCTCAGCAGTCTGGATAAGTGGTTATATTCAGGTACTCTAAATTCTTATTTGGCAAACGTTTTTTACAAGTGTCCAAAATATGTTTTACATTTTCTTATGTTTAAAGGTTAGTGCAGAATATTTATACATTGCCAGGTTCTCCATGGAAACCCACTAACCTTCACTTTGTTTGGTAAAAAAAAACAATAGTTGATAATATTACCAAAATTTATAGGCACAGACTGAAAGTGGAAAATTTTGAAATACTGTATAGAGATTAACAAGAACAAAAATCTGCTGTGGACATAAATTCCTTGTACATGTATTATATATTTTTTTTTTGTTTTGTATACTGCATAATCATAATTATAATCATCTCTTCAACATTCAAAGTAAATTTAGTTGCTCAAGGTAACCATGTTGTCTGAATAGAGCTCAAATACTGCCATATGGCAGAGACCTGTAATGTTAGTATCCATTGAGACTTTTTGTTTTCTACATACTTGTTTTGAACAAAAATTTTTTGTGATTATAGTATTTTCTTTATTCTGTTATTTTTGACAACATTAAGAGGATAAGTTAGGTAGATTTAACCCTACTGAGAACCTTGCATCTTAAACATTGCTATGACTGGAGAGTATGGGGTATGGAGAATCATTGTCTCATTAATTGAGCCTCTGTATAGCTGTAAGGTGGCCCAAAAGCATATTAGAAAATTATCTGGAAGTGGGCCGAGAAGTTCAAATCAGAAAGTCAGATGAGAGCCATTTGTGGATAGATTCCATGGTCCATTAGAAGCCAAAATATGAATCATATAAGAATTCTATAACATTTATTTTTTAACATTTATTATATGTTTGATAAAAAAATAGTTAGGATTTTTTAAAAACTGTAACTATTTTGAAATCATTGCTTGTTCCTGTAATGGGAGATTTGGCATCTTGTAGGGACAAAATGTTCTTCTATCATGGAAAGAGGCACTCTAATTTTTCCTGTTTCAGAAGAGTTACAACTCAGAAATATTCATACACGTTATGTATTTTTTTGGCTGTTACAAGTGAATACAGAAATGGATGTAAGGAATTTCATTTCCTTAAATTTTCAGTGGATTTAAAAATTCCTCTTTCATCTTTTACAAATAATTTACTTATTCTTAGATTGGAATCTGTCATTCTTTTTTCTTATTGCTTACATCATTCAAAAGTCTTGCTTCCTCATTTATTCCAATAATTCTAGAGGTGTGAAAAAATTGTCCATGTAAATTTTATGTTCCTGAGATTATCAATGAATTCAATGAAATCTAACATCTCTCGTTTCAAAAAGTCTACATTCATTTATAATTTCCTTGTTTGACACAGCTTTATTTTTCTCCACAAATACTTGCAAATTATAAAACCTTTATTTAAAAGTTATAAAACCTTTATCTAAAATTCTAATACTTCTCCTAGGCAGATTATCAGTAAATATTCTAGTGAAAAAAAATATACATTTGCTTTTAAGTTAACTAACTGAAAAGCTTTCCATGAATTTAAGATATAACAATACTTATGATTTAGTTAATGCCTGACTTTTCAATGTACAATTCTTTCTTTGTTGAAAAAATTGCATGCTAACAGGTGGCTGTAAATACTATGAAAAGATACTCAGTTGTGGCAGTATGTGTTAATAGGGGATACTCCAAGACAAGAAAAGAGACACACATGCATATTGGTTGGGGGAGATTTAAAGCTTTATTCAGTAAGCTTTTAATGTTTGATTTTGATAGAAGACTGTGATTTTTCTATGATAATAATTCCAAAATACATATTTTTGACTTATGCCTCTTAAGAAATTTTGGTACAATATGCATACATTTCAAATGACATCAGGAGCAATTTTATGTCACTTTATTTATTTTTTACTTTTTTTGTAGATGAGAAATACTATGATGATGTTAGTGATTCTGAGGCTGGGAAGTAAGTATATTTTTCAATAATTCATAAATTTTTAATAAAGATATATAAAATTTAGGTATTATATTAGACCTAAATGCATTTTTTTCAATATATCACAGTGATATATTATTATTTTTAAGCTTTCAATATTTGTCTTTTTACTTTTTAAAAAGACAAATTTTGAAGACCTTAATCTGCACTATAGTTTCATTATTTCTTAGGTTTAAGAGTTAATGATAATTTTGTTATAAGTTAAGTTATCAAAACATATTTGAAGCACTTTTTTAAACTGTAATAATTTTTTAACTTAATTCATAAATTTCATAATTAATTTAAAACTACAAAACTAAACTCTCTTGCACTGCTGTAGCCCAACGTGGTGGCCATGACCTACTGTACCAATCTCCATTTTCAAGACCAAGAACCTTGGGGCGCCAAGTATATATAATGGTTAGGTGGTCAACTTTATATGAAACCTTCAGTATTTAGTTCCTAAGAATTGTTGGTCTCCAAGCATGCTTAGGACTGACACCCACTGAAGGGCTGAAAGACTGAGCCAATCTTGCCTAGCCTAAGGATCAAAACTTGGACCTATGTCTTGGGAGTGTGAAGTGCTACCCCAATGCCTCTGGGCTTCCATAATAAATTAATAAAAATCTATAAATACTTAAAATACTTATCTGAATGTTTTTAAAAATCTAATTTTTTAGTAATTTTTTCATGAAAAGTTGCTTAAACTTCAAATTGGATTTTTATATATGTATATCTTTGTAATATTGAGTTATATTGACAAATATGTATAAAATATACTCATATAAAAATGAAATAATTTTGGACATATCATTTGAGGACACTTTATTTGACATAAGTAAATTATGCATAAAATTTGATAATGAAAAAAAGTGCATTTATAGCTTATTTTACTTTTAAGGAAAATAATATACTTTGTAAGTTAAAATTTTCTACATTTAAAAGTTATACCTTCTTGTTCAATTTTATCTAATTTCCCATTTTTTTAAAAATAACATTCTGCCCAGTTTTTATATAAGGCAGTGAATGATGTTTTTTACTGACTCTTTCAGCATTCAACTCTGGAAAACCTCAAGTTTCTATAGGATAAGATTAACTTCAATATGAAATATATCTAATAAAGCCCTGTAATTTTTGTTAAAGTGTTAAATGTCCACTTCTGGGGACATAAATAGCCACTTCCAGTTTAACAGTTTTGATGGAAACTTTAATTTATCTGCTTCTAACTATGATAGAGACTAAATGAAATATGTTTTCTATACCTAAATAAATAATCTATGTAATAAAATTAAAAAAGAATACAGATTGTGACAGAAGATAACCATTTTAATGTGTTCAGATGTCTAAAAGGCTTCATAATGATATGATTTCAAAAATAAAATATACCTGTAATTGTTTTGACTATTTTCTGAGTATTTATTATTTTCTTTTTATTTCAGAACATTTCCTGAAATTTTTTACAGTGATGATAGTGGTGATGACTCAGATAAAGATACAGTTTTGCCCATTTTAGACACTAGTGGTTCAACCACTGTATTTCTACCTGTGCCACCACAGCACTGTGTATATGGACTTGGAAATGATTGTCCTGAAAATGAAACGTGCAAACCAAAGAACAAACGAGCTCGTAGTGGTCTTTGTCATTGTGAAGAAAACTACGAACGAGATGTACAAGGAATCTGTAAAAAGAAACGAACTGCTAGCAATTACAGCCAACATATTACTCCTGCCCCCTCTACTGGTTCTAATATGGTACAGTCAGTTCTTATTTTCTAACTATTTATTTTGGTTTATTTTATTGTTCAAAGTGAAATGCTAAGTAATTTTAATTAAAATTTCATTTTGCTTAGAATTCCACCCAAATTTCTAATGATTTTGAATGATTTTTTATAAGAATTTTGTCTGATATAGGAAAAATAATGAACATATGAAAACATATTTTTTTATTTCACTAGATACTTATAATGGAAAAATATAAAGCTGTTACCTGTCTATGCTAGCTAACTTTTACATTTTAGTTCCTTATCATTTGGGTTTTAATTATAAAATAATATATATTTCCAAATATAAGCCGATCCATGTATAAGTCAAGGGTGTGTTTTTCCTTCAAAAATTTATCCAAAGGTTTTAAACATAAAGTGCTTCTCAAATCTTTTAGGAAAAATATATTCTGTTTTACGTACAGATGTGTTTTACCTTAATCTAGCAAAAAGTTCTGAAAGTGTATAACTCATTACCATATAAAATCTTAACATCCTTACCAGTAAAATACTGTATATTTCCAAATATAAACCGATCGTATATAACCCGAGGGTATGATTTTCCTTCAAAAATTTACCCAAAGTTCAAAACCCACACATAAGCCAAAATAAAACAAACAAAAAAAAATTTCTAAAATGTTCAAATATGCCGACAAGAAACCTAAAATGTCATCAAGCTGGTAAAGCGGGAGAAATATTTTGCAATGAATTTGTTTTAAATTAAAACGCTAGACCATTGCTTTTCAAACCTTTTTCCACATGGCATCCAATTTAAATACCTCGGAGGTAGAGGATCAGTCGCACCTCAAGATAAATATAAGGGCATCTCTTAACATGCTTTAAAATGGCGAGGAAAAATAACTTGCATTTTAAATTTAAATTAACTTTATTCATCTTAGTTAATTTCACAATTTACACTAACTTATCTAGTTTACAGCCACAGAGCATGGTTTGATAATCATGGTGCTAGACCATGTGACCAATGGTGTTTTTACTTAGATACTATTGACAAGTTTCAATACTGGTAACAACTTTTTAATAAATTTTTACAATATAAGCTAAAAAAAGAAAAAATGTGGAAAATTTGAATGGAAAATACTTCTCCTGTTTTACCTGCTTGGTGACATTTTTGAATATTTTAGAAATTGTTTTTTTCCACTTCAACTTATATCCGGGTTTTGAACTTTGGGTAAATTTTTGAAGGAAAATCGCAAACAACAGTACTATAACAGTAGAGGATCGGCTAATCTTCTAATAAACACAATTCTTCGTAACCCTTAAGCAGTCGATAAAATGGCAAACATAGCATCTTTTCTTTCTTTTTTCCTAAGCTTATGTGCATATTCTTTCTCGGATATTCCATTATCATATTCCATTTCTTCACCTTAAAAAGCAATGGACTAAGTTTCCATTATATAAAATGACTTAGAATTTTAATGTTTTTATTGAATAAAATAATCCCTTTAAAAATATTTAATACATTTTCTATCTTCGTTTATTATTATTTTTTATATATGACTTCTTATAAAATTATCAATTTATAGTTTTATTTCTGAATGTTAGCTGAAGAGTATTATTTAATATGAATTATGCATTTCTTCTTTATGACTTTGTATCTTATTAAAAAAAGTTAAGCATAAACCTATATATTTTAGGGGTTTGCTCCAAATAAAACTGTTCCTGATAAATCTTCATCAACAACTGCATCTCCTGTGCACCAGCTTGTTGTCTCAGCTGGTGATAATGTTACACTGCAGCTACCTGAAAATGAAGTGACTCTCTCTGCTTATGCATTGAAGCAACAAGATGGTATCTATTGTTTTACATAGCTAATTTGGATTTTTGATAGGATGATAAAGCCTTTGGAACAACCAAAATAAGAAAGTAAGATCATTTTGAGGGAGGTACAAACTTAAGTAGAATTTGTTAATAAACAGCTGTTTTATAGCCACAAATAAGTTATATTTTCTATATTATAACTGTAGCTGATTTGTGGTTAACCATCACTTTTTACTTAATTTTGGGCTTCGTTTGCAAGGGCTTTGGTAAATTGTGTTTGATTATTTATAATTTTGAGTAGTTAGTTGAAAAAGAAGTGTGATATAATATATGTGTAAAACAGAATATAAATTCCACAGGTTTTATTTTATAAGCCATACTTCAGTTTTTCATTGAAAACATGATTCTTATTAGGTGTTTGATAAGAAACTTTTTTTCTTAGGAACCTTTCAGTCTCCATTTCGTAATAAACATTTGATTATTTGGGACCAAGAAAATTACATAATTTTTTTAATACACTAGGTATATGAAAAGTTTGTCCTAAACATATCTTTAAAATGATTCCTAAAATAACAAAATTATCCAAAGGAGATGTCATTAAAATCTAATCTCTGATGGTAATATTAATGATATAATTTATGAATATGTTAAAATTCCATTTTACCAGAACAATGTTTTTACTACTGGATTGACCCCCTTAAATAATAATGTTTTTTGGGTTTGTTAATTTTTGCTATAAAACTTGTTTAAATGAAGTCTTTTGGATGAGTCACACTTGCTCAGTTGGCAAAGGCATTAAACTCATAGCCTGGTGGTTATAAGTTAGAGGCTTAATCCAAATAAAATTAAAGACCTTTAAATTTTTTAATTATGTTCACTAATGCTTACTGAGGTATGTAAAATAGGTTTGTAGTTATAGTGTACTCCAAGTTCAAATGATACCTTTGGAGGTAGTCTAATGGTCTCTGCTTAGTCTCTGCTTTCAAATTAAAAGAATCCACTCTTAGAAGTCCAACCTCTGGAGGCAATGGCTATATTTCTAAGAGAAGTCATGATTTCTAGATGGACATGATACTAACTAACCATTGTAGAATGATAATCTTACAAGATGCAGGTGTTGCTTTCACATGTTGATTACTCATTTAATTGTTATTTTTTAATCTCTGTATAAATGAATACTTCATGCATTACTTCTAGGAAAACTAAATTTTGTATATTTGTCAAAATTTTTAATTTTTTTCTTTTTGTCTCTTTAGAAGTCAGTTGTCATTAGTAGTTTATTTTGAAATTGCATTCAGATAGAATCACAGAAATTTTAAAGCTATAAATAAAATTACAGTACACTTGCATACATTTTTTTCACATTTTTCTAGGAATTGATAAAATATTTTAGCATGAAAAGTGTGTGCAGAAAACTTTGGGCTTATATTTGGAGGAAATTTGAAATTTATTAATCAGAAGTTCATTGAGCATTTAGGCCAATAAAATTTATATTTAAAAGGAATACATGAAATTTCTTATACATATTAGTTTTAATTTTTATAAGTTTGGTTGTTTTCTTGTTTTATTAGAAATCCTAAGTAATTGTAAAATTTATCTTAAAATACGATGCTCAAAATTCTTGAAAGATTTATAAGTTTATTATTTTCAAGTTTTTAGAGTCTCAAAGATTAAAATTTCATTGAATGGTAATTTATATTAAAACTAGTGTCTTTGCAGGAGAAAGTGATGTATATAAATATGAATGGACATTGATTTCGCATCCTGTAGGAGATGAAACTGGAACAATGCAAGATCAAAACACAAAGAATTTAAAGCTGTCCAAGGTACAAAATAATTGAGTTTTTATTTTTTGCACTTATTTTAATTATTTATAGCTAACATTTGGTTTGTAAGACTAAATCACGAGGCAAAATTATTTTGCTCTTGGTTATTAGTTAATCTCTTTGTAATTTTAATATTTTCTCATTAATTGGGTCTTTCCTTTGAAAAAAAAAAAAATTCATACCTCTCTGTTTTATTTTTCCTGGTTCTAACTTTTCAATCAAAACAAATCTAAGCAAAATAAGTTAATCTTATGTCTAATTTTTATAAGTATTCGTCATTTCTTACAGTATTAATGGAGATAATATCTAATTTGTCAATGAATTTGTATTCAACATTTGATTTTTTATTAACATCATGAAGAAAGGGGATCTAGAAATTAAGATGTACTGACTTGCTGAAGTATAAAAAGTTGCACTGACTATAAATACATCCTGAAGAAGGAAAAGAATATATATATATATATATATATATATATATATATATATATATATATATATATATATTTATATATATATGTGTGTGTGTGTGTGTGTGTGTTATAGTTAATGTGATAAACTGGTTATTAATAATTACCACTTCTTTTGCTTATTATTAACAATAACTACTCTTTTTTAAGTTGAAGAGATAAATAATACAAATTTATCACTTAAATCCTTCATTATTAATAATGGCCAATAGAGCTTCGTCAATGTGATAAATTTTTTTAAGACAAGTATATAGAGAAAAGGATGTATTTAACGTGAAGAAAGGATGTTTTGGCCTTCTATAAATAATTCCTAGCTCATACCATATCCAATTGTCTTCTTCAATAAATTTATTTGCAAATTCCTTGCCAATTTACCATTGTGAAATGAATAGTGTTTCCAGTATGATGACATTCTCCTCTATAAAAATATAATTTATAATAGAATAATTTTTATTGGGTATACTTAATTTTCAACACTTCCATTTCTTACAATATCATTTGTTTATAGTTGCTATTAGTTTTTAGTAAATCCTTCCAAAAATAGTCTAAGTGAAGAATTTAAGTATTATGATAACTTTTGTGTGTAGCTAAGATTGTTTTGGTCAATTAGTTTAAGTTAAGACAATATCAAATGATTGTCTATTTTAGATGTAGGTGTCCATATTTTATGAGATGGTCATGAATACTTCATGTCTGACAGTTGCAACTGTACTTTGGGCTTCATAATGTTAATCGAAATTTAATTTTACTTATTTTTTAGTGTGCAAAATAGTCTTAAAATTTTCATAAATTGTACTCATAAACATAATGAATTTTTATTTATAGAAGTAATGAAACCCCCATTTGGATAATTATTTGGGTGTGCTCAGACCAAAAAAGGAACTAAAAACATAAGAACCTGATTAATTATTACACATGTATGAAAGAAAATTTTAAAATAATTCATGAGATTCATTTAGAAATTGGTCATGTAAGTCAAAATAAAATGATGAGAGAAGTCAGAAAGATCAACAATTTGGTTATGCCTACTGTGTTATGTTTTTATTTCCTTTCCTCAACAGAGTTAGGAGTTCGTGGGTTCGAATCCCACTGTGGCATGGATGTTCGTAGCTGTTCGGAATGGGATTTAAGCTGTAGGTCCTGGTCTCATTAGCCCTCATGCAGCAAAAAGTAGACCGTATCACTCCAAACCAAACCAAACCAAACCTCAACAGAGTTAAGTAAAAATGTTCCATCTCCATTCAGGATCATATATATATATATATATATATATATATATATATATATATATCATAGATTGCATTAATGGGAATTAAGAAAGTGGATTCAGAAATTAAATTTTTAACTGAAGTATAGAATCATGCACTGAATATAAATACAAATTCTAGAATCTAGTTGCTTATATATTCTGTCTTAAATCTTAAGCTGGGTTGATTTTTTCAGATTTTAATGTTTATTTCTTATTTAGCTAAGAGCTGGACTTTATACATTTAAAGTTACTGTGTCATCTGCAAATGCTGTTGGAGAAGCAATGGTTAATGTAACTGTGCTGCCACGTAAGTAAAATATTTTTAATTTTTGGCATATATAATAAGGATTAAAACTGCTTTTTAGCTGATAACTTATGTTCCTGTATTTTTTTATATTTATTCAGATCCATTCATCGTATGGCATTCATTCAATATAGACATATTATTGCACTTGTATTTTTGAGCTATCACTATGTTAAAATTGAATAAACAATTCTCTGTTAGACATGAAAAGTTTATGAATTTCAAATCCCATCCATTTATGTTACTCTTCTTATCTTGTGCAACTCATTGATTCACTGAGATTGTCCAATTTAGGTAATAATGTTGAATGAATTAATAATAGTTTAACCTTCTCAACAATCCTGATTTAAAAATATTTATATCCCAAAAGTAAGAATACATCATATTATACTTGTAAATATAATTGAAATAAAACAGAAAAAAAAATATTGACAAAAAAGTATATTTTTCTACTGAAAATGCATAACTATTTCTTATAAATATTGTAAATTACTTTTCACACAAATTATCATCTCATAAAAGAATTTGAAACTACCTTTTGAAGAAATGAACTTCTGGTCTCTGCAGTTTTTTTTTCATTCAGTTTAACCAATCCAATGCTTATTTCAGTAATAATCATGTTCATCTGATCAAGTGATAAATAAAACTTTAGTTTGAAAGCAAAAATTATAATCATCATTTGATAGGCATTCTATGAGCTAAGTTTTTTTAATTGTAGTGTTATAGAATAGTAATAATAATCAAAACTATGTTTTCCAGCACACTGCAGAAATAACATTAATTTTTGCGCATGTTGAAGATATACAACACAATAATTATTATTATTATTTTCATTGCACTTGCTCTTATAGCATTCAACACTACCAAGTTGCAGATATTTGTTGGTAATTTTATTATGGAAGCACCATATTGGCGACTACATTACTCCTTAAAACAAAACAAAGTCCGTCTTTGTAATTTTGAAGCTGAAAACAAGCAGAAAACTTACAGGCGTAGCTTGTCACCTCCATAGGTATCATGTAGGAACTTGATGGACATTGCAATCACAAACCTATTTTATGTGCCCAGCTGCCATTAGTGAAGTCTGCAAATATTTTACTAACTCGAGCCTCAAACTTCTAACCCTCTAGTTTTGAGATCAATGACTTTGCAAATTGAGTTACCACATCTTTCTGCAAGACTATAATTTAAACAGTTAATGTTATTGTAATGGTTAATGTCCTAATATTGAATCCTACCTTTAAGCCTATAAATTTTATTAAAATTATCAGTTATGTAGTTTTTGTTTTCAAGCTCACTGCACAGTTTTTTAAAATTTTATCAAGACATTATTTTATGTATTTGTATTATTTTTAAAATACATATATATGAGTATGTATGTACATACATTCATATGCCTCTATACATACATAGTTATAAATATAAACACCTTCAAAATTATGTTTTAATATGTAATTATTAAAATTTTTGTGTACTTTTTATTAACTTTTTATAAAGGGTTATAAACTTAACTGAAGCTTAAAACTTATACTATTTCTGTAGCTGAGAGGGAGAATAAGCCACCTATTGCCATTATTCAACCATCCAATGTTACTGTGAAACTTCCTAATAAAGACACTGTTCTTGATGGCTCTTGTAAGTATATTTTGTGTAATTTTTTTTATCAATAATATGTTTTCTGACTTTCTTTTTTTATAACATATAATTTTTAGCAATTATCTGAGCATCTGCAAATATAACATTACTATCATTCTTGATTCTTATTAGACTACCCTTTGCTTTAATTTTCTTACCTATACCTGTTGAGTTTTATACAGGCAATACCTTATTATAGAAGCAATTCTAATTGTTTCAGAAACTAATAATACTTGAAATTTTGAAGTTAAAAGGCTTTAAATCCATAAATAATTTTCAATTCTGAAACATACCATGATTAAAGAAAGATATTATGTCATTCAAAATACAGCACTAAAAATATTTATATAAGTAGGCTTAAATCAATGACATAATGAAGTAGAGAATTTAGCTGTTGAATAACAACCTTTCTTTTAATTATAAGTTCATTCAGTCATTTTTCATCATTCTGTTTCAGTCATTTTTACTTGTATTATTGCTATTGTATCTTAAGTGTGTTGACTTGCTGTAGGATATTTTTTCTTCCTTAATTGCATTATTTTTAGTCATAAATACTGCATATTTCTAAGAATTTTTCAGGGTTGCTTTTTCAACATGGGAATTTATTCTAAGTTTAGGGAAGTACATTATGTTGTTCAATCACATTTGAATGATGGCTGAATGTTAGGGCCCTGATCTTCAGTACCAGAGTTCAGGTGTACAAATTCTACTGTAGCACGAATGTTCGTAGCTGTTTTGAATTGGTTTTAAGCATTAGATCATGGTTTCATTAGAACTCATGTTGCAAAAAAGTAGACCATAGCACTCCAAACCAAACCAATCTCATTTGAGTGAATTTATTACTGATATAAACAGTAAAATCAATGGTACCAATCTCCTCAATAGGACTCGTCATGTCCCCTACATCTTAAGGCATATTTGTGTTTTTAACAGGTTTGTATGAAGAAAACAAATCTAAATTATTACAGAAATGATCAGATGCAGTTGAATCAAATATCAAATATAATTTATCATGAGTGGTTGATTGATTTATACAAATTCCAATTAACAATTCAGTAATATTAGAGTTTTTAGAAATACTTTTACTCTTTTTTTTAATTTTAACATTATTTAATTTAACTTTACAATTAACTATTAAATGACCAAATTACCGGAACCAATTCTAGTACCCTTTCTATTATTTATATTTGTAGTTAAAGATACATTTTCAGACATGTTGTTCCTTTCATTATTATCATTAAAATTTTTAAAATTAACATTAAAAGTGACATTAATTTTATCCAAATCAATCTTATATTGCCATAGTTGACTCTCACGCCGAAGTTACTTAAGCACTCTGTCAAACTTGAAGGTTTTATCTGACTACCTATATATTGTTTGTACTATCCTTTGATATTCTAGAGGTTAGAACCCTATGAGTTGATAAATGTCCTGGAGGGGATGTCCTGTGTCAGCTAAATGTTTCACTATATATCAAAGTCTTGCTGCAAAATTGCTGATTGATGTCCACGATGTATATGGGTGTTGAAAAACTTGTCTAAAAAATTCACAATCCTCACTCAAGTAACAGTCTAGAAATGATCCTTTAATATCTTTCAAGCTTCTTAACCATTGGATGTGGATGAAATTAGGTTTCTTGCATCTTGCTTCACATTCAGATCTATAGTTGAATATGCTTGGTCATTTCATAGCTCAAAGTCCTGTTTTTCTTTTTGTACAATTTTTATTTGTCAATCCCACATTAAATGTGAACCATAGCTAAGGGCAAGGTTGATTAAAAAATTTGCATTTTTCCATAGGTGTTTCTATTATTTTTTCATATACATATACTTCACCTAACATTTTAATATCCTTATTTCATTTAATAAAATGCTGGGAACTAGGTAGTACAGTTCTATGACATTATAAACAAAATCAATAAAAGTTATTATGATTTATTTATTAGGAAAAAGGGAAGGAATGAACCCTTCCCATTATGTATATTCAAGCCTTATATAAAATAAAGAGAAAGCTACCTTTAAACTTTTGCTTATATTCTACTTTTTGATAATATGGTCATGTTCATTTTCATTATTTCCTCTATAGAAATGGAATATTCTATTATATATTAATTTTAAAAGATATTATAATTTTATAATCTCATTGAAAAAATGTTCTATGTTATAAATTGTAGAATTTTCAGTCTTATCCTTCTTATGTTTTATTTTTTTTTTTTGGTGTTTAGTTAGCACTGATGATGACAAAATAACCAAGTATCAATGGGAAGTTCTACAAGTGCCTATTGGATATGCTGTACAACTTAATGAAACACCTACTCTGCAACTGAAGAACTTGATACCAGGATTATACCGTTTCAAGTATGGCCTTTGATGATTATGTGAATTAAATTCTTAAGAAGCTTTTAAGTTCTTATATGCTTCATAGTTTCTAAAAGGAGTGAACTTATAATTTAAAAATTTATGGAATCAAAGAACAGTCAATTTGCTTTCCATATATTTTGGATGCGTTATCAAAGTCTGTAGTATTTAAAAAAAAAAAGCATGAAAATCAGACTATGTTATGGGATATATTTGGTATATAGTTAAATAAATACACAAAAAGTAATAGTAATTTGCTATTTATAAATAAATTTTTTATACTTCTTTTCTCTAGAGTATAGAGATGTTATTTCCCAATGTTCTCTTCAACAAACAAATTATATTAAAAATCAATAGAAACTGTTAGGTGTACCCTTCATGTAATTTTCTACCACTTAGTTTCCTCTTGCAAGTAGATGAATATAAAGTATAAACCTTTCAAGTTTTTTCTAAATCTATATTAAATTTTACTCTTTTTACAACATTTCCAGATTAGTTTTAAATGCTTTTTAAAAATTTTATAATCTGAGTGATTTTTCTCAAAAATGCAGATACACTTCTCAGTAATGCATTAATTTTAGAATTACTTTCAAAATAAGTTTTTTATTTATTTTATTAAAAGAATAGATGAGACAGATGGTTTTTATTCTAAATTTCAAACTGCAGCATTTTTGTTTTGTGAAAAAGATAAGATAACTACAAAATCTTTTCTTATTAAATACAAATGCCTTTGTGTATTTATTTTTTCATCACAGTCCTGGGATTTTTCTAAATAGTTATTCTTAAACTCTTGTTGATTTTATTTTGTTTCTGGAGTGAATGCTTATCATAAGGAATCCAGTTAGTTCTTTTGAAAATTCTAACTTTTTAGAAAAAGGCAAGAAATCAAATTCATTGAGATGTAACCTTTGTATTTTCTATGATAAAATTTACTTATATAACCATCATGCAAATTTCTAATCGTATTTTACAATAAATTATAGCTTAAGTGATAAAAGTTATGTAATAAAGAAACAAGCACATACAGTTGAATTATAATTTTATACTGAAAATATATCTTGTTTTTATGATGATTTTCTAAAATCCATTTCATATCATTCATACCATTATTTTAACTCTAAATGTTATTTTTGCATCTCCTTTTATAATTTCTTTTTTTTTTCAAGAAAAATATATGTACAAGATGCTATGTAGTATAAATATTCTACAAAATTATTTATAGGTGGCATTTTTGCTCATTCTTCAATTGATAATTTATCCCCCATATAATAGTAGCTTAAGTTATCTGTCCATCTGTCCTCAAATTTATGAAGTAGTTTGACCTAGAATTAATAGAGGCATCCATATTGTATTCTTGATGAGTTAGGGTTAACAAAATTCAAAGCGAATAAAGTTTACCTTCTCCTAAACTATCTATCCAATTCAAAAATAAATTAGTATATATATGCATTATATCACAGCAAAAAATACTGTCATCTTTAAAACATTTGAAATCTCCCCTTTCCCCCTTTTTGAGCATTTAATGCCATTATTTCAAGTCCTATTTTCCCCAGTTAAGAGCAAGCAATTTAATTTTTCAATTTATCACATAATAAATAGGTAAAAGTAATATTTTTTTCTATCATTATGATATCATTACTTTAACCATCTCATTTAATCATTTCTTTATTAAAATTTTGAATTATTTAAATATTGTCTGCATTATCTTCATATGTTTTATCACAGAACTTAGATATTGCATAAATAATTTTCTTTTATATTTGGTGTAAATAATAGATGGAGTACATATATGATAATTTTAAATTTAATAATCGATTATTTTTTTGTTGCAATAAAAATTTTATCAACGAAAATTTATTGGTATTAGCAACAAATTCTTTTCATAAAAGTGTAAAAGTCTATTTCACAGACTAATAAATATCTAGAGTTTAAGTTATATATCTTTGAAAATTAAGAAGTTTGTTCATTTGAGTATTTGTTTTTTATACAAAACCATATGGTTTGCAATCGATTTATCAAATTTGGACATCATTCATATATTCTGTCAAATAATCACTGTCAATACTAAAACCTCTGTTGTCCATCCTATCATATGATATGACAAGATAAATTAAAGTTGGCAACTTAATGCGGTCAGTAAAAATAAACAAATTATTGAGCATGTACCAGATAATTCTTAGCCAAAAAACAAACTATTTTTTTACCTGCATCATAGGGTACTTTACAATTCAGGAAAAATGAAAAATTTTACTGATCCCATCATATGATGGGCTATATGCTAGCAGTTTTGATAATATGTTGCCGTAAGTACTTATTTAATAGCTTGAAGAAATTATTTGTAATTATATTTATAAAATTGCCTTTTCTTATGTTAAGAACTTGAACTCCTGTTATAAAAAAGCTGCTTTATTTTCACATTTTTAAAAATGCATATAGGAAAATAATTGCTTTGTTTTCTACTGATTTCAGAATATTTAGTTTGCTATTATGACAAATGAGTATAAAATTTTTTTGTTTGTTCTTTTTGCATATGTCGAAATGAAAATGTATTCTTTTCTCTTTAGACTGACAGTTACAGATTCTAAAGGAGCTTTTAATTTTACATTTGCTAATGTGACGGTTCAGAAAGGTAACTTTAATTTGTCTTTGAAACATATACATGATAAATGTATTTTTCCTCTTAAGTTCATTCTGTTTTTGCTAATTATTATTTTTCAGAAACTGACTATCCACCTACAGCTAATGCCAAATCAGAAGTAGTAATTTATTTACCTCAAAATGAAGTAACTCTGAATGGAAATTTGAGCACTGATGACAAAGGTATTAAAAGCTGGGAGTGGAAGAAAAGTCCTGACACTGATAAAGCTGTAGATATGGAGGTAAGTCAAAAGTCATTGTTTTAAGTTTTGTTAAGGATTTGTTATAGCTTCTTGGTAAAAACTTGTAATATCATGAACTATTTTAATAGTTTTTAACTCATGTAACCATAATTGTATAAGGATATATTTGGAATGGTATCATAAATGCATATAAATGCTCACCATGTAGATTCATGTATGCGAGTATGCATGCAGATTCATCATGAGAGTATGCATCCTGGATGGGATGTGAATAAAGTGTTTGACTCATTTCTAAATCATTATCATTTACAATATTTTAAATTCTTAGTACATAAGTAGTACATAAGATATTAAAAACTACATTATCTTTTTACTTACTAGCATTAAGCTTTATGTTATATAGAACAAATATTTAATAGGCAAATTATTTATGTTTAGTAAAAAGAAATGAAATTTGATTTTTTAAAATTGTTTCAACAGTAAGGGATTATTTGTATAGGATCCCTAATACTTTTAGAC
The DNA here is from genome assembly GCA_032207245.1 of Pardosa pseudoannulata. Taxonomy (NCBI): domain Eukaryota; kingdom Metazoa; phylum Arthropoda; class Arachnida; order Araneae; family Lycosidae; genus Pardosa; species Pardosa pseudoannulata. Next base: position 62,561,217 of record CM063503.1, read on the forward strand.
AAAGCTGTATTTGCATATGTGGGAAATATCAGCATTTAAACATAAAGAATCATTAAGCATAAAATGTGAGAGATCATCAAACATTTGAATACTGAATGTCAAGTACCAGGAGCTCCAAAATGCAGAAAAACTTTTGATTTTTCAGGAATAAATAGTGATAAAAAGATGTATTTTTCACCAAACAAATGACAGTGAAGCCAGGTTTTTTGTGACTTAAGTAAAAGAACTCTTAAATACCATATGTTTCTGAACATAAGCTCATCTGTGTATGAGCTAAAAGTATGATTTTTCATGAAAAATGTACAAAAAATTCAAAACCCATGTATAAGACGAGTTGAAAAAAAGGATTTCTGGAATGTTCAGATATGTTGCCAAGAAGCTGAAAATGTTGCAAAGCAGGTAAAACAAAACAAAACAAAAAGATTTTCCAATCAAATTGCTTCAGAGTAAAACGCTAGACTAATGCTTCTTGTGTGACCCTGATTGGTCATACCTTGAAATAAATACATCTCTTACCATGTTGGTGAGGAAAAATAACTTATACTTTGGTCTGGTTTAGATCACTGTTTTGCTCATGAGAACATTTTAATTTTTAGGTAATCTCATGCTGCCTTGATTAATTTCACAATTTTATACTAACTTATCAAGATTACTGCTGTAATACCCAATACTTTGAATCACATGCTAGACCATGCAACCAAAAATATTTTTACTTAGATGCCAAGTGTAATGATGACCAAATGGTTAGGGAACTGATCTTTGCTATCCTAGTTCATGGGTTCAAATCCCACAGTTGCATGGATGTTTGTAGCTATTCAGAATCGGCTTTCTCATTAGCCCTCATGTTAGAAAAATGTAGATCATAGCTCTTCAAACTAAATCAAACAAAACTTAGACGCCACTGCAGATAATTTCAACTCTGGTAACCCTATCTGAAGGATTATCCCTATCATGAATTAATACAATATAAATTTAAAATTTTTAAAAAGCATTATTTTTGGCAATTTATCAATTGCTCCTGGCTTACGTAGAATTGCATTTATTAAAAGATTAGCTGATCTGTTAGATATATATAGTAAGACTATTTTGGCATGAGCATAACAAAAGTAAAAACCATTGCAAATTTATTTTTTAATATTTGTGTTTATAATTTTTATTTCATTTCAATATTTTGCAAACTTTATTTATTTTTCACCTTTATATATTTTCTTTTCATTGTTTTTAATTAAAAATCAATTTCATTAATTTTTACAGATTTGGCGACTTTTTCCCTTCAACGGCATAAAATGTCGCCAAGAAACACATATTACATCTGTTCCATGGATCCATATATGTATGTCAAACCTCATATTTGGTCTATAAAATGCCCAAAAAATTATCAACTTATGCTTGGAAATATGTGAATGATTGAGAAAAACTACAGGTTCTTTGGTGTAAAGCAGATGTTCCTGCCATTTTAAAAAAAAAAACAAACCTAAGTGTTGTGAATCAATATGATGCCTCACATAGCTGTACTGATAAATGGTAGGAGGCACATCAAGCTCTTGTACGATAACTGTTAAAAAATTTTCAAATTATATGAGTTATCTATTAGGTAAAAAAAAAAATCTATAGTGATACCTTTCTTTCAATAAGAGGGCCGAACAATGGCCGAATGGTTAGGGCACTGATCTTCGGAACCGGAGTTCGTGGGTTCGAGTCCCACTGTGGCATGGATGTTCATAGCCGTTCGGAATCGGCTTTAAGCAGTAGGTCCCAGTCTCATTAGCCCTCGTGTTGCAAAAAGTAGACCGTAGTGCTCCCAACCAACCAACCAAACAACCTTTCAATAAGAGGTTTGACTATTTTGTTTCTCTTCTTATAGTAGCATTTTCATCTGATTGCTGTAAATTATATTTTTTCAAACTTTAATTCACTAGGGAATAATTTCATTTTAAAGTATATCCTGACTTTTGGATCATCTGTTGTATTTTATCTCTTATAAACTTTTACATCTGTTTCATAATTCTCAGAGTACATATAATGTCTAAACATTTGAAAGTTATTTATTTTAAATTACTGACCAAAAAGTAACTGTATTGCTCCTTTTACATAACTTAATTTCTTGTGTAAACCTTTTAGTTTATATTTATTATACATTTTGAAGAATATGCATATTTTGCCATCATTCTGGGAGAAATATTATTCTATCATTAATTTATAAATATTATTATTACACATTATTACCATATGATAATTTATTTTAGAGTTAATTGCCAGCAGAAATTCTCATGTGGTAGCAATATATTTTAGTAATTTCTCCCAACTATAAGAATTATAAGTATTTTCAATTTTTTAGTTTTACTTTCCTCCAGTCACTTGATATTGTCGTAGACAATTTTGTTGAATTCCACCTTTAATTTTTAATAAATAAAAGTACTTTCTTTATTATTATTTTTTGAATAAGTTTTTAATTTTGGTATTTTGGTTAACAGGGAACAAATGGGCCTTATTTGCATCTTTCACAACTAGAAGTTGGAGTCTACAAATTTATTTTAAAAGTAACAGACACTGCAGATCAAACTTCTACTACTGAAGTCCATTTGTTTGTAAAACCAGAAAGTAATACTCCACCTGTTGCTGATGCTGGACCAGATCAAAAGATAACATTACCTTTACAAGCACCTGTAATATTAAATGGGAGTTCAAGCAAAGACGATATAAAAATAGTCAAGTGGAAGTGGGAGCAAATTCAGTAAGTCTGAATTAAATTCTTTCATCAATGTACTTAAATTGAAGTTTATTAAAGTAAAATTACAAATATATACTACAATTTGTCTGATAGCTTATTTTTTTTATTTTAACAGGGGACCTAAACCTGCTATATTATCGAATCCTAACTCAGTAGCAGTTGAAGTTTCTGGGTTAATTCCCGGCTATTACCAATTTATGCTAACTGTGTATGATGAGAAGGATGCTCACTCGTCTGCTACAGTTAATGTATCTGTTATACAAAGTATGAGATAGCTTGAGTTTTCTTTTTGTATTTAATTATCTGATTGTTATGCATATCTGATTGTTATGTAGCAAAAATGTAGACCAAAGTTTTCCAAACCAAAATTGATCAGCTAGTACTTATGATGAAATATCTGTATCTGACATAATACCCACAATTCAAACAGACATAAGACTGTCTTAAAGAAGGGAAGACTGTAATTGTTTGAGATCTTAATTAGGATAAATAATACACTAATTTTTTAAAATGATGTTGAGTACTCCTTTGGGTATAAAGTCCCCCACTGAAAGTTTATTAAATATGTAAACGTTGTAGCATTTCTTCTGGAAATTTTGGTATTTCATTATGGTTTATTCTATTTTAGACAAAGTGATAAGTGTTTTAAATAATTAAAATTTAAGATTGATAAATGTGAATTTTTTTTCTGTTTATAAACTTACTTTGATTTCACATTCTTCATAAGTCTATTTTTCTATGCTGAAGAAAGATTCATCATCAATAGGCTGAGAGTATATTTTAATCAGGCACTTACCATGAATATGTTGTGGCTTAAACTTATTTAGAAATTTAAAATAGCAGTTAATATTTTATTTTGCTTTGTTGTTATTGAAATGGTAATAAAAGAATTTATCAGTGTTGTTTGAAAAATATAGATTGCATATTCTTGCAAAGAGCTGTAATAAATTTTTTTAAGTAAAATGTGGATTGAAGTTATTTAAAGCAACATAGTTCTAATTATTAAGGTTAATTTAGAGTCCGGCCAAAATAACTGGCAACCCAGTTATGTGGGCCTGACTTTTAAGAAAGTAAATATAGCTTAAGAAGTACCCCCCCCCCCAAAAAAAAAGTCAAAGATATGATGCATGAACTGTATAAAGTAAGTGTTAAAATTACTCCTTTTTTTAAGATGGATTGCCCAGGAATTTGTTTTTTCCAAGTCAAAGTGCAATTTAAGATAAGTGAAATTATTTAAAAAAAAAATAACTTCCTAGTGTCACAATTCTATCTATTTGATGATCAAAACCACAAAATTCCTTAATTCAATATTTTGTTGTTTCATTTTTCAAAACTGCTTAATAGTGAATCAATGAGTACTAATTAAAATTTCTTAGTGAAATTACTAATCATACTATAGCAGGGTCTGTACTGAGTGAACTGTACTGAGCAAAGTATTTATGTGTTTTAATTGCTGTATAAAATTTAACTTTTTTATGTTTTATTTTTTAGCTGAAAACATACCACCAAGAGCTAATGCTGGTGGAGATAAAACAATATTTTTACCTTGTGATGTCATTGTCATGAATGGAAGTTTATCATCTGATGATATAGGTATTGTAAAATATGAATGGAATAGGGATGCTGCATCCTTAGCTGCTGGGGTAAGTGTATCCTGTGATATATTATTTATAAAATTATTTTATTTGTGAAAAGCAGCTATTTACTGTTGAAAACTGGTTCATATATAGCACAGATTTTTTGTCTCCTCATTTGGTCTACTCTTTCATCCACAACTATTTCTAGCAAGACAGCTGTCTGTGTTTAATCTTTTTCTTTCTGCAACTTACATTGGCTTTGTATTTATTGCTATATTCTGGTGTAATGATTTTATCTTATAGAATAAACTGTGATTTTAGTTAATTTTGACAAATTTACAGCCAAATGAAAACCACTAATTTTAATAATGCATGCCATCTAGCTGTTAGGGATTATCCATATTTTTTATGGAATGATAATTACAAAATAAATAAATAATTACAAAATTATGCATCAGTGCTAAGAAATATGGATTTCAGGATTTTTGCAGTTTATATCCCCAAAATGAATGTATTACCATTATATAAATAAGTTTTCTTTTCTTAATTTGCATATATATTTTATTATACAATCTAATCTTGAATATCTTGGATAATTAAGAAATTGTAATCAGACTAATTGTTTATATAGAACTCTGTGAATTAGCATTTACTGCTATTTGTTTAGATATTATTTGCATTATATTATAGGTATATTTGTTTACTTTGTTTTCAAAATGTTTAGTTTTTTGTTCTTTCCCTAATGTATATGGCATACATTTAACTGTTATTTTATTACTAAACTATTATTTTCTATCTGCCAAAACACCTTCTGCCTCTTTTTTTAATGTTTTTATGGTAGAGATTCTAGAATTTTAGCAGAAATTAAAAAAGTTTTACAGATTATGGTAATGGTTTACAATTATCTAGATATTTTTGTTAATGTGTATGTGTTTCTTTTATTTGAAGAATATTTTCTTTTAAATAATTAAAGCTAAAATTAAATAATAAATTATTATAGCAATAAGTTAATGATACATATGTGCAACTTTATATATAATAATATTTATAAATAACATTATTTACTTTATAGATAACAATATTTAAGCCATGTACAACAAGGTACTATAAAAAGTTACAGTTGGTTAGTTATAAGGTTAGAGGGTATGACAAAGATTCATTATCATACCTTTTATTTTTTGAAAAGTTATTTTACAGATTGATAAAGTGAGAACCTAAAAAATATTTTTAGAATCTTCTATATATGTACTAAGTTATTTAAATAAATTACTTGAATGAATTGTATTTGAGCCTTTTCTATTTTCACTAAGAATTGAATAATTTATAAGAATACTAGTATTAAACACAGATTTTAGCTTAAAAATTGTACATAAATTAGGTATTAGGATTAATTAAAATGTTTCCGTTATTCTTAAATCAAATAGTAATATATATTGAGACATTTCTGGGAAATGGTGTGAAGCTCTCATATTTGTAAAATCTCCTCTACATCATTCTATCCTAAGAACTGTTTGATACCCAGAACTGTCTAACTCCTCTAAAATTGATTTAAATTTTGCAGCAATATTGAAGTTCAAACTACATCTGTGTTTTTGTCTTTGTTTACTTAAAATGCTAGTTTATATATATATATATATATATATATATATATATATATATATATATATATATGTGTGTGTGTGTGTGTGTGTGTGTGTGGGTGGGTGGGTGGGTGGATCAATTATAAATTATTACCCAGTTAAATTCAGCTAAACAAAAATTTATTGTATTAAATCAAATGTGTTATGCTATTCAAAAGGGGTAAAAACAATCTTTGTAAGGTATGATCTTTATGGATAATTTATTCAATTAAGAATTTAATTATTGGGTTAATAGCTTTGAAATCATTTGTGTAAAACTAAAGTGACATTTTAGAAAATATGTGAAATTGAAAGCTGTAAACCATTTAAAATCTTGGTAAAGAGTTTTGAAGTATGTATGAATCTTATAAAGTGGGTTAGCCTAAATTTATAAGATATAGATTAAAAGATATAAATTTCATTAACAACAATTCTACTGAGGAATTCTGATGCTTATATAGTAAATAAAACATTGTAATTTCTTAATCTAAATGTACTCTGTACTGGTAGGCCTGCACTTATGATTAAGTTCTTAATTCAATTTCTTATTTACCTTCTTTATGAATTCAAATCTTTAGAATAAAAGAATATAAGTAAAATGTGTCCAGCTAAATTAGAACTATGTGTTGTCCACCCACATCAAAATCTATGTTTATCTTAAGATTACCTAATCAGATTATTGTAATGGGAGACAGTCTGTTTTTCGATTTTAGTCTTTTTAGTATTTAAGCTAATATGGACTGCACTTATGTAATTGTTATTGCTATTATTTGAAATTAATTTTTTTTTACTTGTAGTCAATCATAGAAAACTCTGACAAGACTCCAATCCTTAAACTAACAAATTTAATTTCTGGGCGTTATCTTTTCCGCCTAACTGTGTATGATGTACAAGGTGCAACATCATCAGATACTGCTTCACTTATTGTAAAAGCTCCAACAACACTTATTGATCAAGTAGAGATGATGGTCAATGCTGATATAAAAAGTTTTACTCAAGAACAAGAAGTGAGAAAATATAATTAATTATCATTTGAAATTCTATTATTTTTATAATATTGGCTTCAAAATAATGAAATTATTAGCTAGATAAATTATATGTGCATATACAGTCAAACTCAGGTATAGCACATCTTATACATTCACATAACTACTTATATATGAATCTGGCTGTCTATTGAATGAAAGCTTAGCCCTTTTCCTGTTTATATTGTAGACAAGTAAAAGCTAAATATATACACATATTCTGTAAACATATAAAATTTTAATTAGTTTTGTTTTGATTAAGATTTTTTTGGGAAATAATATTTTAAAATTCTTGTCTGAGATTTTTTTTCTCTGCAATAATTTTTCAATACCTGTCTTTCTCTGGAACAGTAAAATCCATTCATCATTCTTTTATCTGTTTCTTTTTCCTGGGAATGTTCTAAAAACATTAAAAACTGAGGAAAAAGGAAAAATTCTTAGAAAATTTCAAATTTGCCATTTCTAATTGTAAAATATAAATTGGCATTATAGTGAAATTGGTGGTTTAATTGATTTTTAACATTGTAAGTCCTTTAGGCAGAGCCTCATTATCACGCAAGCATCTGGGGCACGTACTTTGAATACAAAATTTTTGGAAGAATGAAATTTTATGCAGTATAATTTTTTATATATATACTGTATATTTCCATGTATAAGTCGAGAAATTTTTAGGCTTTTTATAGACCTAAAGTGTAGTTTACTTTAAAGCAATTTGATAGAAAAATATTTCCTTTGTTAACTGCTTGGTGAGATTTTTGGCTTCTTAGTGACATAGTTTAATGTTACAAAATGTTATTTCGGCTTATATATGGGTTTTGAACTTTGGGTACATTTATAAAGGAAAATGGCACCCTTGGCTTATATATGGATGGGCTTAAATCTGGAAATATATGGTATATATACTTTCTTTATATATTTTGAGAATATTTTAGTTCAGCTAGCACATGGATCAGAAAATGTGAAAACATCTAAGTTAATGGTTTTATTTAAAAGGCTAAATAAAACTGAAATATAATATTTAAATTTACAAGTATAATTTTTTCATTGGCATTTGTACTTGATTCTTTTTTCTTCTTAAATTTATCTAATTATTTAAGAGAAGTGGGTGATAGATGATAATTTTGTTGACATTTTGCATTCTTTTGCCATCAAATAAATGTATTTTTGCTTTTATTGGTTTTTGTGTTTATTTACATTCTAATTCAATAAATAGTTTTGTATGTATAATTATTGAAAAAATTAAACAGAAACAAAATAATATTTGAAATCTGTTTCCTAATTGAATGTTATGATTTTTATATGAAGATGATTATTTTTATTTGTTTGTATTTACTAACTGAGGAGAATGGTATAAAAATTAGATTGTGTACTGGGTACAAAATTATCTTAGGGAAGATTTTGCGCACAAATGTGTTGTGCTGTAACAGAGTTTGACTGTGTGTATTAGGGTGGTCCTTATTATCATAGTAAAGCATTTTCTTAATGTATTTTGAATGCGCTCACTCTAAGTTTTTAGCATAGTATTGAAGAATACAAAATATTTTAGGATATATAAAGATTAACCTGTGTTACAGCAAGTCTGATTGAATAAAGATTCAGGAGAAGGAAGATCTGCTAAAACCTAAGCATCCAATATTAAAAAGTTATAAGATATTGTTATGAAATTATTAAATGGCATTTAAAACTGCTTAATTAAAAGACTAGTTATTAAATTAAAATTATTAAAAGAGCTTATAGTATAAGAAATTCACTTTTTAGGAACATATTCAAATAACTTTTTTTCTTAAGTATTGCCTTTGAACTGTCCAACCATACTTTAACATATAGTCTCACACAAAAAAATAGTTCTTTAAACTATATATTTCTGATTCTTTAAAAACCAATTGCAATCTTGAAAAAAAGAAATTATTTTAAATAATAATTTGCCTTTGCAATGCACCAAACATTATCTATCTCTAAAGCCTGTGATGGTCTGATTTGCGGCAAGTCATTGCCTGAAACTATACAATTTCCATGTCTATCACAATGGGGCAAGTGTTTTCAACCTCTGATTTAGATAAATGAGGTCCCTAGTTGTTTCGTAGAATAAAAGGAAAATAATGTATGCTAGCTGATAGTAAAATATTAAATAATAAGGGCCACCTTAGTCTATATAAATATATATATATCCCAAAAATGTAAGAACTCTTGTTGTGGTTAAAAATTTGAAATTTGAATGTGCATGATTGTTTAGTTATTAAAGTTGTAATTACTAATCTGTAATAAATTCTCCCCTCCCCCTTTAGGATACTCTTTTGAAGCAACTGGAAATTCTACTACATGATGGAGATCCTGTTAAAGTAAATCTGATGCAACTAAGCTCTGATCGACATAATCGAAGGTAAAAATTATGTTTATTAATTTTTCTCTATATAACATTATTTATACACATTCTGGCAAATTAATTGAAATTTTTTTACTTTCTTTAATAGAATTTATACATCTACATGTAGATTATACAGTGTTCTGAAAAGTTTTTAATTTTAGAAAATACCATGCATTTGACAAAATGATACTAAACCATTCATTACAAAAATCTTAAGATCATGTGAAATGGATGACCAAAAAGGTTATTGATGAATGCACCTTTAATGTATATCAAACACTCTCTTGAGGGTTAGGATCTAGTAGTCAAGTAAGTTAGTGGAAGTCAGAATAATCTGTGAACCACAAGAAAATGTTGCCATTAAGATGTATGGCTGTATTCTTAACAGTAGAAGATTAATTTCATTTACAGTAAGATTGCAACAGTCTTGATCTTTCAGTATGCTTCTTTTAAGTATTTTGGAGTTTCTTCCCAGAAACTCAAGAAGATCAATCCTATAGTTTCCAAATGTATAACCCATGCTATGATACTCCCTTTTCTCCTAAACTCTTGAACTGTATGAATAAAGCTTGATAGGTATATAAGTGTTGAATTTTCCCAAAGATGTGATTTTTTTATATGACTTACAAGGAATAAATACAAAGTTGTTTCTTAGCATATGTTGACAATGACAAAGAAAGGCAACTTAAAATTTAACTACTAAGCATCTTCATACCTTCCTTATTAATTTCACAATTTTAAACTGGCTTTTCTTGATTACTGCTGTGGCACCCAGTTTGAGAATTGTAGCATGTGGCAATAAGATATTTACTTATTAGATGCCATCAATGGTTGTGTAAATCCTAGTAGCCCTATCTGAAGCTTTGTACTAATGGTGTATATTTCTTTCATCTTTTGCAAGTAATTTAACTTCAAAATGGAAACCAAGAGGATTAACTTTTATGATAGAAAAGGCACCCAGTAGTGAGGTTTTATGAGCTTGGCTTCCATCAATGGAACAAATACTTTTTGCTCTTTTTTATCATCATAAGGAAATGAAAGTGGCACTTTTGGAAGCTATTAAATTTATCATTACTAAACTGCAGGATTATGGATTGAAGCAGATATTCCTGTAAAAACAGAGGATAATATTCCTGCTGATATACAGATGCTGTACAAAGAATACCATAAACTAGGCAAAGAAAGAGAAAAATTGAGAAACATAAGTAAAGGGAATGTGAAATAGTAGATTTTGAAAGGCAATTTTGTCAAGTTATTTTAGATTTCCCAGTAATATATGATAGACATGACTAGCATATCGTAAGAAAAGAAAAAAAAAAAAGAATTTCTTAGGTCTCAAACAGGATATTTTACAAGTTCATCAATAAGTATACAAGATTTTCAGAGTACAAAAAAAGACAAAAAGGGCTTATATTAGAAAAAAACATTATAAAGATGCCGCTGAAATTATAAGACAGTTAAACTGGGAGACTTATCTCCCTTATCATCAACACCTAGTGACTAAAAAACCCTAGTTTTTACCTCCAGCACTGAAAAATTATGTTCAAGTACTGAATTTAAACCTCTTGATTAGACATTTACATTTACTTGGAATCAAAACTAACTCTCCAATCGACTTGAAAGTACTTAATTTATATCAATTATCTAAGCAACAATGTTTTAAAAACTTCTCTATCTCCATCTGCCATTTACAAAGCATCAGAGTAAAATGGCCAAGAAAATAGAGAAGTCTCTCTTTGAAAATACTCTTTATCCTCTTTTGGGATAGCAAACTGTTGCCCTCAGTTGCTTTTTAGGTGGTCAATGAAACTGCATAAAGATGAATTTCTCTGATAGATAACTCAAAAGTTTAACTGAGCTATTGGTCAGGAATGAAAAACAAAATCAGTTCTTGTCATCACCATGTGAACAAAAGGTAGATTGCATCAATCACAGTTGATTAATATGACATATTTTCCTATCTTACTTCCTCTTAATCTTAATGTCTAGTTTTAATGCTATCTTAAGTTTGGAATTTCTAGATTTTCCCCTATAAAAGTAATTAACACTGATAAATTGTATTTTTTTGCCTACTCTTACAAAATTGATCAAAATGTGCAACCTCTAAATATTATCCAATCAGCTTGAAATTTGGCATATGTTTCCTTTGCATCACTGAAGGCACAAGCAAAGTTTTAAAAATTTGTATATTTTGCTTTGTGCTTTACAAAATGAAACATTGTGGAGAACTTAATTAGGTTTTCTCTTCAAACTGTACACCTTTTGTTGATTAAAAACAAGACAATCTTGTTTTGTCTGAAATAATCTTTTTCCCAAGAAGCTGCCTCAATATGATCTAGTTCTTAGCATATGGGGTTATAATCCTGGGGTACTGAGTTCAAGCACTGTCAAGTACCTAAAACATCTCCCAATATACCCAGAGATCATCTAGTTTAAGTTTGTTAGTCTGAATGTTCAGTCGCATGAGATGTGTATGATACCTTAATTTTAAAAGAAACCATACAATATCTATGTACTATAAAATCTAGTGTAAGTTCTTTTTATATTGTTTTTTTTTTTATTTTTTTCATTTTAACAAACTTTAATCTTATTGAGCAATTTTTATTTTTAATTTTGGTGTATTCTTTTCTCCCAAAAGCAGTTTTTAATAGGTTATGTATTTTATTTATTTTAAGAGTGGTATTGCTTTTTACTGTTGAAAGAGTGTCAAGTCTAAACAGTGGGCTTATATCTGGTGTAGACGTTGTTTCTCGATTGAAGAAGAAATTACGAACTGATAGTTCATTACTTGATGTAGAAGTTTTGTCTGTCGATACAGTTGGTAAGGATATCCATCTGTTTAATGTCTAACTGTAATTATATTCTCTGTGTAAAATATCTGATGTTTTCATTGCAGAATAAACTAAAATTAAATTGATCTTAAAAAAGATATTTATTTTCAATTTGGGTTTTAATTGGCTAATATTAATATTATCAAGTAACAGTAAAAAATTAAAACTATAGAGGAACACTTTCTTTATAAGTTTAATTTTTAAGATAAAAAATACAAGCATTCCTCTTTATTTTATTGAATTAAATTTTTTTTGTTATTTATAATACTATCAAATGTTTGTTTTGAATAGATTTTGTTAGCAACAATTTTTGCACCTTAGGTTTAATTTTTAAATTTTGGTAGTTTTTTTTGGTAGATTTTCATATACTTAGCCAATTCAAGAGACCTTTATTCAAGAAAATCTTTTTGAAAAGTTTACTTGACTGTATAAGTTTTTCAGTGTATTATTTTCTCACCTGTCACACACATACACATATATGTACATAGTTTGAGATTGGTAATAATATTAATTTACTTTATAATTACTGTATTACATTTTATCTGAAATAAATAGATTTTAATACTTGCATTATAAGTCATCTTATGTGTAATTATTATCTTGTTAGTTTGCCAAAATAAATGCTCTGGACATGGTATTTGTGATCAATATACTAAGCACTGTGTCTGTGAGGCATTTTGGATGCAAGATGTGTTTCGTTACAACTTTGGTGATAAGGAAAGCAACTGTGGTAAGTAGAAAAATAATATATTTGAAAAATTTATATTATAATTTAGCTGTGTTTAATTTAAAGTTCTGTGATTTATTTAAATTTTTCTCAAGATTGTGCTTTAACATTTTTCTCCATTTAAGATTGTAACTCTAATGTTTTTTGCTTCTTTTAAAATATATATTATATATCATTAAATAAATATATGCCATATATAATTTCAAGCACTTTATTAATAAAAAATTGTCTTACTTTTTTAGAATTTTAATAGGATTCAATTTCAATTTTCTTTACTAATCTTTTAACTTTTTTATCTTTACTGCATTTGTATTATGTATATTTCAGATTGGAGCATCTTATATGTAATAATTGTATCGTTCACCATTGTTGTTACCCTTGCTGGTGTACTTTGGAGTATTGCCTGCTGTTGTACTAGGTAAAGAATACATTTATACTTTTTATAGTGTATGTTCTTTTAGATTGTATTTTTCAATGTCTTCTCATAATTTTTGAGTTAGATTAAAATAGGCATTTTATAATCTTTCTTGACTGGGAATGATAAAAAATTTGGATTACAGAAATTACTGCTATTGTTGCATTAAATTGAAGGAAAAATACTTGTGTACATGCAGAAAACTGCTGAAAAAAATCTAGAATTCTAAAATTTTATTTTTGAAAAGGTTTTTAAAGAGGTATAATTTCTACCAGCTGAAAATGCTTATGTACAAAAAAAATTCACTTTAATGAATAACCTTTTAGCTGAAGAAAATAGTAGTATAAAACTCAAAAAAATGAAATACATTCTTTGCATTATGGATTTTCTTCTGAAATCCAGTTACCGTAATTAAAGTCAACTTTTGTTTCAAGAAAACTGAAATTAATGTAATAAATCCTACTATATTTTGAATAAGCACTATAAACATAAAGCAGATGTTAACCTTAAAGGTACAGAATTGGGATTTGGTCAGTGTAATTATAGAATTTTTTAATTATCTACTAAATTTAGACTTTTGCGTTTTGGACTGTTTCAGGATGAGATTCAGAAGACCCAAGAAGCGACATCGCTACACCTTGTTAGATGACTATAATGACAGAGAAAGGGAAAAAGAGAAACTTTTCCTATCAAGTAAATATTTTCTTTTTCATTTTTTTATTGCCTTTTTAGATTTTCTTTCATATAATTACTCTAAAACTTGTGATGTTTATCATCTTTATACATATATATATATATATATATATATATATATATATATATATATATATATACGCATTATAATGTTTATTAAATTGTTATATTAAATCTTTTTTTTTAAAGTTTAATGTAGCTTTTCTGACAGTTAACCAATCATTGTAAAATTAAATATAGCAAGTATAGTAGGGCTGGACCTAATATCTCTATATAAAAGGCAGTGTACAAAAGCTCCTTATTCATTCAAAATATTATATAGTTAAGTGTTTTAAAGAAATAGTACCAGAGGTTGTTGAACTTATTTTTTGTGAAATCATGAAATGTAGTAATAATTAAGTACCAAATGTCTAAGACAATACTTTAGTGTTTAAGATTGTGGACAAGCAGTTAGATAACTTTAAGCAGGTCAAAACATTACTGTGGCTACAGCAAGTATAAGTGTCTAAAAGTTCCATCTTGTGATTAAATTAGGTCACTGACCTTGGCATGTGCTGAGATTATTGTATAAAACTATATTGATCTACATGGAAGCTCTGATTTTGCATGCTACAATGCAACATTCTTCTAACAGAATAACTCATTAGATTTAGTTATATGATAAAAGTGTAATACTTTAAGAGTTTCATTCTTGATATAAATATTTGTCAAAAGCAAAGATCACTTAGAATCTAAATCTAAAACCAAGCCAAGAAAGTAATGCTGTGAATTAAGTTAGTTTTGCTTAAATAATAATAAAGGTGTAACTAGAATAAAAGTGTCTTATGTAAATTATTTGTTTTAATTATCAAAATATAGTTACATTTATATTTTTCTGTGCATACATTATGAATGTTATAACTTGTATTAACTTGAATAAATCAAGTTGAATATATAAATAAGTGCAGTTAAATAATTTTACTGATTTAAAATAAATCTTGGCATACATTAAGATATTTGAAATAAGCATTAAGTTTAAAAAAACTTCTACTATAATTAAATCTTATTCCAAGACATAAATCAGTCATAAGAGCTTCAGTAAACCAGTTGAAAAATTCATTAACATACAGTAATTCATAAACAGTAAAATAATTTTTACTATGACCTAATAATTGTAATGGATTATGTCTCAAAACCATAAATTTGGATTTGTGACTTTTAAGAACTTAGTTTTATTTCTTCATTTATAGCGTGATGTTATTCATTAAAAAAAGAGCTATGTTCTTTAGCAATTTTCAAGCAGTATATAATGTTAAGTAATAATTCATCTAAAGTAATTAATAAGTAATTGATAAATTTTTATTAAACTTTCAGCTTATCTCGAATTTTCTTTTTCAAACAAAAGAAATTAATTTATTAGCCCATGTTTTTTATTTAGTTGAACTATTAATTTTAAAAATTAATGAGATCTAACAGCCCACATAAACATAAGAACTTTAAAATTTTATTTCGTAGCTAAACAAAAACCTTATGAAAGATTTATGTGCATCATCAGTAATAGGCAATCTTTTATGCAGTGGTATATGTATGGATATAATTTAACAATTCTAGCATATTTTATAAATGCATAATTTCAGTAGAATTAAATTATTGTTTCAATTACAATAAGATTAAATTTTGGATATGCAATTTCATATTATATTAACAGTATAATAGTTACTAGGAAATTTGAACAGATGTTTTTTTCACAGATTTATATTTTTTATAGTCATTCTCTAAAAATCTGTTTTGTTTAATGAAAATATAGCATATTATATTCATGATTAATTTGACAGTACTCAAAATTGCTAGTAGAAAATATGTTGCTCACTTACTAAGAAAAGATCTCCTACCTCAACAGTTTTTATTAATCCTTTTAATTTTTTGCTAGTGGATTAGTAAAAATACTATAGTAAATTGTATTAACTAAAAAATTGTATGCAGTGTTTCTCAATTTTAAATATGAAACCTGGGTTATACTTGTATTATCTATTAACTAAAAATGAAAGTATAGGATACTCAACATATACCAATTAAATGTCATAATTTTAATATAAATATTTCCTTTTACAACTATATCTACATTGAAAATATGTTACTCTGGCACTGATTACAATTACACTCTACACTTTTAATTTAAATTGTATAACCCATCATAACACTAGCCTTTATTCTATAGATATTTCACTTCTGTTTGACAAAGCATCTTATTTTATTATTAAGAGAGGTAAAATTTGTATATACTAAATACTTCTATAAAAAAATACTAGTTAATAAACATAATCATAAAAGTTACCTATATTTTTGTTACTGTTCTTTTCCAGTACCCCTTCAAGTTTTGATTCTGATGAAATTTATATATTTTTAAATTGGCATATAATATGATTGGCATATAATTATGATTTAAGTAAAGTTTCATTATGGTTAATTCTTTTTTATATCAAATTTGAACTTAATTCATTGTATCTATTTTTAACTTTCAATCTTTATTTTTTTACATATCTAATGCTTTAATTTATTAGTCTTAAAAAATCTATTTACTTAAGTAATATTTGAATGATTAATCAAACTGATTCTATATGTAGTTAAAAAAACTTTAAATGTATTTTAATTTTTATTTTAGATAAGTCTCAAAAAAGCAGTTTGATGATGTCAGATTCAGAGTCTGATGCAATTTTTGAATCCCAAAGTGTGCCATTAAACATGAAATTAAATGGTCTATCTAATGGAAATATGAGAGACAATCATAATATAGCTGCCTGATGTTGGAGATATTGTACAATAACATCATCAGTTAACTGTAAGTCATTAGGTGTGTAAAATGACTAAGCCTTGAAACTGAACTCTGATTTTGAAAATGAAAAAGAACATCTCTAGTAAAAATGATTCATCAGAATATTTTGTATCAATTTATATGTAGTATGCCAGAAATATTTTTCCTTTTTAAAGGTAATTTAAAATGAAAGAAAATCTATAAACTTGATGAATGCTTACATTGCTACAATGTAATAATTTATCAATAGTCATTATTGATCCTACTTTTTGCTTTGTTTTTTAAAATCGGAGCAAATTTATTTTTTTTCTGTAAATTTTGCAAATTTGTATGAAGTTCAAGTTTTATAACTTAAATGAAAATTTTGAAGTATGCTGTTATTTATTTTTTGTTTGTCTGAAATATGAATTTTTATTTGGTATCACCATATACATTTATATGTATGCATAGGTCATGTACATAAAATATTTATTCTTATCAAAGTTTAGCATTCCACTGTTTTTTTTAGTATAAACAATACTTTTCATAAGTTCCTATGTAATAAGTTTGATATAATGTTTCATGTGAAGAGGAAAATAAGAGATTATGCTTGGGATAAGAAAGGAGGTTTTTTTTGACACATGCTGTTAAAAAATAGCACAAGTTTACTTATTATTAAATTAACTTTTAAATTTGAGAGAATTTTCAAATGTTTTGTTATATATATATATAGAGTAAAATATAAATTAAGTTAAAAGAATGAGAGGATGAATTTTATTTTAAATTGTGAACTGAAGACAGGAAAAATAGTAAGTTAAAAAATATATGGGGAAAATATCCAAACTTAACAAGAACAACATTTTGATTAAAGTAAAAACTGAATATATGTTCATTTTAGAATCATATGAAAAAGTTAAAATTAAAACTAAATATTCTAATGCACTCATAAATTATCTATATATATATGTGTGTGTATGCATAATATGTAACATATATACTGTATTTCTCTAAGAATAGCCACAAACTTCCTATTGGAAAGAACACAATTAAAATGAATAATTTAAAGCACTGATAATTTTTTCCATGGATCTGAAAATAGATTCTGAATCTGCAGGAAATCAAATAATAATGGATAGTTACCAACAAAATGGTTAAATGGTGATTTGTGCTGTTAAAAAAACTCTGAGTTTCTTGTATGAAGCCTAGTTATTAAAATATAACATATTATTATTTATTTTGGGGGGTATATATGTTATTTATTTTGTGGTCATTAATGAGTATAGAGCTGTAAAATTAGCTCTCTATATTTTAAAATATTGTTAAATAACTGAAAAGCTAGAATTCTTGCCTGATATATTAAACTATATTATATTAATCATGTAAAAAATTATTTGCATGATTGTTATTTATTAGTATTTATAAATCTTGGTATCTCTTAATTTTTAAGATATCTCTAATGTCCTTTGCATTTTTTATATTACATTTTTAGTGACTTATAAGTATGAATTAAACACACAATTAAATGTTAAGTATTAAAATGCATAATTATTTTTGTTATGTATCATTGTTGATATATCCTTCATGAGGGATTTTATTACTTTTATGAATTGTTGAATCATATACTGATGGATACTCTATATCATGGTAAAATGATGGTTTGAATTTCCCACACAATTTTAGTCCCTCTTGAATGATGTTGAACTTTGCTTACTTGTGTAATCAAACTGAAAGCTTTTTTTATACCTTGAATCTGAACTAAGGTCAATTTTAGCTATTCATTATTGTACTCTGTGAACAATATATGTATAAAGAGTGTAGTTAATTTTAATTGATTTAAGATTTAAGTCTATTTTTTAATTTTTATATATGTGTAATGTTAGGTGAGGATAATTATCTTGCCTAACTCATAGCTCAGAGTTTAATATTTTAAGTAGTTATAAGTTTGAGTACTGAGCCTCAATCAGATATTTTTGTTAGTCCTTAGACATAATTAAATTTATGAACCCATTTTATAAAGTGGGATTATTACTTTAATTCTTACTAGACTTTTTGTTTACAAACATTTAATGTCATGCATTTTTCTGTAAATAATTTTTTTTGCTACTATCTACAGTTTATAATTTGATTCTTTTTTGGAAAGCTAAATAAAAACCTTTTTATCCATTAAATTGCCCTTTCATACAGGAATTCTTTCCTTAAATTAACGATAAATATACTTCATTATATTAAAAAGAATTTCAGATTGCACAAATAATATATTCCAGATGTTACTAAATAAAAAATAGGTATAGTGTGTATATTGAGTAAATAATTACTTACTACATTTAAAATAATATTTTAAATTGTTATTGTGCTTTAAGTATGTTACTCATCATTATTATTTAAATTAAATTTGGAACTATCTAAAATGCACTTATTTTGATAAAAGTAAACAATGAAACAATATTATTACTATTACAATGAGTAAGGATTAAGATTTCAATGCACGGATCACAGTTGCTCCACATTTTTTTTCATATTTACATTTGTGTCGAAGAAAAGAGTTTTTCATTTTGGAAACTCACGACATGCCCTTCATGAACATAAGATTTTGTAATAATGTTCTAGAGGCTTCCTCAATTTTTATCATCTTAGGGAGATTTATTTTTCAAATTGATAATTGAGGATAGCCACCTTTGTGTGTAAGGTTTGATAATGTTATACCAAAGAATGCACTCAATTTTCATCATCCCTGATAGAAACAATGTTTCCCCAATTTAGTATCCTACTATTTTCTCTAAAAGATTATATTTGAACCCTGAAATACATTCTGCATTAACTTTGCATATACAGGGATGTTTCATGTGTCTGGCAGGTTTGAACCTGGCATCTTGGGGTACCAGTCAAGTCATCTAACCAATAAAGATAACTTGAGCTCACTTTGTAAATTTTCTGGTCTATTTTATGATGATTTAAAAATACAGTGTATTAAAACAGTCTCTACCATATCAGAGAGTAGCATCTTAAGCTGCTTGGAATAGATTTAAAAAATTTTTTTTGATTATATTTAATATATTTTTAAGTTCATTTTAAGAGAGGGATAGTAAGAATAATGTTCTTATGTGTAATTTAATTTGCTTTCTTTGATATCTTTCCTTTAAGTTTTTTTTTTTTTAAGGTGATGTGAATTTTATAGTGTCATTTTCCAGCTGGTAAAGAATCATTAGTCATGTTACAAAATTTATTTAAAGTGTTATTTTATTAAACATATTTTATCACTGTCACAAAATTTATTTAAAATTGAATAGAGTTTATTTATTTCCATAATTTTATATTTATCAATGAAATTATTTCTCTTGTATCATTATCATTATTATAATTATTATCATAATTATTTTACTTCATATTAATCTTTTTATTGAAATGTTTCTTTAACTTTTTTAATTTAAATGATAAAACATCCAAACAGCTGCTACCATATCACAAAACAGTACCTTAAGCTGCTTAGAAATGATTTTAAAGTTTTTTTTTTTTTAAATAATGTTTAATAGTATATTTTCCAGTTCATTGAAAGAGAAGATTATTAAAAATAATAATGTTGATGATATTCTTATATGTCTTTTGATTTGTTTCTTTTAAAAAATTATTTCCAATTGTTTAGAGAATTTTTTACCACTGTTACAAAATTTATTTAATGTAGAATATAGCTGATTTATTTTATATAATTTTATTTCTAATTTACAAAATTTATATTAAAATGAATAGAGCTAGGTGATTTATTTAATTTAATTTTATTTTAATATCAATGAAATGATTTCTCTTCTGTTATTATTATTGAAAAGTTTCTATAGCTTTTTTAAATTTAAAAGATAAAGTATGTTAAAAAATTTAAGTATGTATTTTTTTAAATTTTAAATCATTAAAATGTTGAATTCTTTATTTAAAAGGTTAATTGCTAATTAATTCAAATTTTTTTGATATGTGTAGAATTATTATTTGATTTTATAAATAACTGCAATAAAAGATTAAAATTGGTGAAAATTTGCAGAATGAGTTAATGAATCAACTTAAATATGAAAAAGACTTTTCTTTGATGTCTTATAATGTAAATAAGTTTTGAGGTAAAAGTCTTACGGCTATCCCTACGGATTTCTCTTGAATTTAATTAATCAAATTTTAACGAAAACTGTTTTTCCTCATTTTTTTTCTTTTTTTTTTTTAGCTTACTTAGTTGAACCTAATAGTTTATATGTTTTTTCTATTATCAAACTCAGCACTTTTATAAGCTATGCATGACTGTTGCTTTGAATAATGATATAAAATGATAGTGTAAAGATAAATTAACAGTTCTGTTAGAGGCATACCCTAATTCTTTAGCTACTATTTAGTGATGTTTGTTCCTTGAAAAGTTCAACTTTTAAAATTAGAAAGCACAGAATTGAGAGTTTTTGACTTAGTCTTGAACATGTGTTTAGCATAATTATTTACAGTTTAATTAAACTTATTAAAATATTACTAAAGCATTGTAGAGGGATAAATTAAAACACTTTCAATTAATTTTTCTAAGCAAACAGTTAATTTTTCTGTATGTTAGAATGTGCATTTGTGTATAACCTTTATTGATTTTTTAACTTAATAGATTTTTCAGTAATCAATTTATACTAAAAGAGATAAATAAGACACAAAGTCATAAAAACAGACTAAAAAGTGTGTACACCAAGTTTTATTTTGTATGAATCATTCTGCAATATTTAACAGTTAAATTTTGATTTATTGAAATTATTTTTTGCCATGTATCTTTCTTTAAATCTGTCTGGTATAAAATAATATTTTTATTCAGGAGCTTTATAAGAATATATGCAAGTTATTTATTGTAATTTCATTATTTCTCTTTCTGTCATAAAATCATCTCATCTCTTTCTATATATATTATTGTTTCTATTGCAGATTGTAAAATTATATTTTCTGGAAGGAATATTTTGTAAAAGAAATAAATATTTTTGCTCTTAGTGTCATGTTATTTATCTTGCAAATAAGTTAGTTTTATTATGTAGCTTAACTCCCTTCTTTCACCTGAAACAAAGTTTGTGATAAGGCAGGTTTCTTATCCATTCTGTGAAATGTATTTGCTTATTTTTGTAGCTCTACAAATAGTATTTTTTTCTATTTTTTTCTACTACTATATTATTAGCTTATATTGTTCTTTTATGTACATTTATCAATTTAGAGGACCTTTTATACTTTAATGTTGTATATTTTAAAAGTTTGAGTGATATATTTTATTTAAGAAAATGTATTTTTTATTACACATGGATGAACCTTACAATTCATTGCATACATGAGCAATGTTGAGATATTTGGATTAGAAAGGATATAGAATAGTTATATATAAATAATTGTCTGATATCTTTGATTGATATTAGCCAAAATTTGGCTAATAAATATCAAGTTGCACACATTTATAAACATATGTAATATTCACTAAAATATTTCATTTTGTATATAATGTATAATATATTAACTTTTATGTTAAATAAAATTTGCAACTAATTCATAATTTTTATGTAATCAAATTTATTGATACTACTGTGGAAAATGTTTCTGAAATCAACAGAAATATATATATATATATATATATATATATATATATATATATACATATATATATATATATATATAATGATAAGTTCAGAGTGTTAAATTAACTTGATTTC
Organism: Pardosa pseudoannulata; assembly: GCA_032207245.1. Lineage (NCBI taxonomy): Eukaryota > Metazoa > Arthropoda > Arachnida > Araneae > Lycosidae > Pardosa > Pardosa pseudoannulata. The sequence goes on from CM063503.1 coordinate 62,583,663, forward strand.
TTATTATTTGATAGTATGTCAGTTGTTGCTTAGATGAACATACAACTATTTGTTAGGCTTCTTAGGACATCTTAACAATTATATTGCTTATATTTTTCTTTTTGTTAAGCATGCAATTTATGATTCTAAATAGCATTCATAATTGTTATATAGGAATCAAGTATTTTTTTAATTCTAGACATGTATGATATACAAAATTGTAATATATCATCCCATTTGATAAATTGCAATTTATTAATTGTTATTTATGATATTGCAATTTATTAATTGTTGTTCGAGATTTTGAAACTTATTCATTTTGGATTTTTCAACCTAGGGAGTATACAAAATTATGATAAATTAGTTTGACACATTCCTTCTAAATATTTGTTTTCTTGGTTTTAGTTTGTATATTTTAATGTGTATTTATTTAAATTGATAATTGATTTATGAGAAAAAGTACCATAAATTAAAAGAAATATTTTAGAAATTTCCAGATTTTGAAAAATGAAAAAAAAATTATTTGCTATATTTGTTCTTTCTCACCATATTATATATTTGATTCTTAAGAGTTTAATGTAATATCAGTACCAATCATAGACTGTTGATTGCCCATGTGCAAATTAAATTTAGCCTCTCCTATTTTTACAAATATTTTGCTTGGTTATAGGTTGGTTGATAATCATTTCACTGCCCATATACTGAGTACCATCTTGCCTCCTGCTAGAATTGTCCCCTTTGTAATACTAACACTGTCTCTGTTTATACATTATACTGTCTAGTCATATGACCAAGAATGAAATTATATGAGTAAGCATGAATTTTTAATTAGATATTGCTGTTCTGAATGGTAAAATGCATAACTAATTAAACAAAATTGAGACTTATTTTTCTGAAGGTTTGAAGGAGATTTATATGTACATATAGCTCCTTTGAGGAATTGCTGTTTTAATAAACTGTGCTATGTTGTTGCTTATTGTGATATTTTATCACAGACAATGTGAGTGTATTTAACTTGGACAAATTTCTGTTATTTCAGTAAAAGTGAGTATTTTAAATTTTGGGGTTTTATTAAATTTATTGACAGGATTGTTATAAATTTAAAAAAAAAAGGATAGGATGGGAAATTTTAAGATACTTTAGTGGTATTGTGATATTCTTTGTTATGAATATTTAGGTAATTCATTCTTTGATCCATAGCTTCAAAAGCTCAGCTTTCAATGTGTTTATAGCATTAAATAGTTACATATTATTGGTTATATCTTGGAATTCAAACCTGCAGACTCTGTTCTTAATTCTTATTCTCTTGTTAATCAAAAGTCTAATAATTCTGCATAAGTTTAATTGTTATGTTAATCAAATGCAAAGAATTTATTATGTTAATTTCAAAACATATTCATGCATTTAGACTGGGTTTACTTAAAAATAATTATAATATAATTTGTAAGTAAACTCAAAGTATTATAATAATTTTAAATATATTATGTTTAAAAATTATTACATGCCATACTTCATCAGAGCATTTGATGTGTCTAAACTATGTTTTTATTTATCAGTGTTACAGCTTACAAAAATTGGGTCAAAATTTTGAATTCTGTTATTATTTTTGGAATGATAATTTGTAATTTTTATTGTTGCACATTATACTGTAGACTCACTCTTCTAAATATTAGTATGCTATCTGTGGTGCAGATTGTATACTGTATGAAATGGCTTTGCTCAAATATGTACTTTTTTAATGAATTTTCTGTAATTGTGTGCATACAGAGAAATGATTGAAGAATATATTCATCTGATGCTTTTCAAAAACTTAAAATTATTAAGAAGTTTTTGGTTATTGTCTTCTGTGAGTATATATATATATATATATATATATATATATATATATATATATATATATAAATAATATATGCACTGAGGATAACAATCTTACCATAAATTATCGTTTTTTTTTTGTTTTGAAGTTGTAAAATTATTATAATTTGTCTCTTGATACAATAGTTTTTTTTAGATAAATGGTAAGGTCACACATGTAACTTGAAATATGCAAATAGAATATTTTACTTTGAGAATTTTTGATAAGTTTTTATTGTGAAAGATACTTCTGAAGAACTTGCTTTGAAAATATGAATAAAACTTTCTAGTCATATTATTAGTTTTCACTTTGCTCATATAAAACATGTTTCATTCAGGAAAAACACAAAACTAGTTTGTAAATACAAAATAGCTAAAAACATATTTGATAAACATTTTAATTTGTATTTTGCAGCATGATGATTTTATATTTCCATACAATATTGTCATAAGAATGGAATTATTACAAAAAGTATTTGTTGAAAAGGAAGAGTCAAATTCCTCATTATTGAAGTATTAATGAGAAATTGTTGCAAGTGCATGAATTAATTTTAGCCACCCAGATTTCCAACCAACTATATTCCTATGATTTTGAATTTATTCAGTAAATCTAAAGAGACATTTTTATTTACCACTCAATGGTTGATTTTGAATCCTTAGGCTTTTACAGTTACATTTGTTGAGAGGGGCTTTATTCCTTCTATAGTATGGTACAACTGGACTGAAAAGAATTCTTTTGGCAGAGTTTATTAAACACAGTATAATATAATGTATGCAAGAATTAATAGATTTAGACTGGTTTTATTTCTACTGATGGAATATTTTTAAACTGCATGCGTTGATGATCACAATGGCTAAGAGCCCCTGAACACATAAAATTAATACTTACTTGTGACACATCTGCTTATCTCATATTCAAGTACTCAGAAGACAAATAATGTATGCATAAAACCCAACATTCACTGTATATACCCTGTATTGCCAGATGATGGCTAAATAAGTAAGGCATTGCCTTTCAATAAATCAGCTACTTGTTCTGATTGCACTTCTGTGACAAGTGTTTGTAGGCATTCAGAATCTGCTTTAGGAAATAGGTCCTGGTCTAAGTTCTTTTTGCAACTGAATGTTGATCTAGTGTTGTCAACCAATAGTTTTCTCTGTGTTGTCAGTGATAGGAGTGTATATTAAATCATAGGCCTCAGTACAGTTGTTTGGTGTTTCCTCTAGGCTGCTAAAACTTAAGGTAAATTCCTTTTAAATTCTAAGTTATATGCTGAGGGATACAATTTAAATATGCCAACCCTTTGACTGTCAAGGACAGACACAAAAAAGATGTTTTAGTCATCACTTTAATAATCCCATCAAACACAGTAAATTCCTTCCTGGTTCAAATTGACCATAAGATAATGAAGTTCATTACATCAAAGTAAAAATGCATGAGTATTGCAATTCAGAATTTCATTTTACAAGCAGTATACATATGCTTTTTTTAAGATAAGGGATATTTAATGAATCCATCTGTATACAAATTCAACTTTAAGAAAACTAAAATGAATTATTTTTGTGATCTACTTAGAACAGAGATTTCCCTTCATTGTCATATACTTTCATTAATCCTAGAGCATATAAAAATGCTTTTTGTCTCTTATACATTTAATACAGAACCTGAACTTTAATTTTACTTTTTGAAGAGTTAACCTTGGGAAACAAAACATAAAATTAGTGAACTGCAATGAATGTCTTTGCTTTGTCACAGCAGAGAAAATATAAGTTTAAATATATATTTTGCTTTCTAGATGCTCTCTTAAAATAAGTTACATAATGCTAACATTAAAAATCCTTAAGAAATGTAAGCTGATATAACAGCTACATTTTATCTAGAAGTAAATTTATTGCATTCAATTAATCTTGCATTTTTGTTGGGAAGATATTGGAATTGATGATATGTCTGATACAGCACAGAAATGGAATTTTTGTGGTAGAAAAAACTATCTAAAAAGATGATGTTTTGAAATGGTTTATTAGATCTCATATTTTGAATGAACACAAAGAAATAAATATAGACTCACAAAAGTCACATCAAATACAGGAAAACTTTATTACACGATGCCATCGCAGAACATATTGACGAATTACAAACATATCATTTAATGAACACTAAAAAAAAAAACATTCATTCAAAGGAACTAATAAGATAAATGTTTGGTGAAGTCTTTTGGCTTGACTAATTTTCACTACAACAATAATTAGACATCAATTACCATAATTTTATTTAAGTTTTTCTTTATTCATTCCACATAACATTAACTTTCATTGTATATGGATTAGTCTAAAGTAGCCTCATCATGGAAAATTTATTTATTTGTAATACACTTTCTACATAAAATTTTAGGTTTTATAGTTATTATTTCTATTACCTTCCATTAAAGACGAGTACCACAAATTTTAAAAAGTTAGCCAGCGCTGTGTGGGTTTATATTGTATTAAAATCTTCTAGAAATTTGACTTTAAATAACCTCTCACTAAAAATTCATCGTAAATATTATAATCACAGTATTTGTTTTTAAATTAATTTAAATTTTTGATCTAAAGGTTCGTTGGGACCACGTTAATTTTTTTCAAAAGCTACAAAGCAATACAATGACATTTTTTGGGGCGATTTTCCCAATTAAGATCGAATGCTAACATTTACTAATGCCATGTTGGGGATTCGTCTAGGCAAATATTTTTCTGAACAGTTATGTGTATCTACCAAGCTTCCTTTTTTACTAATAAAACTTTCTTAACAGTATTTATATCTAATATCTAATTATAAACCCATAAAAGATACATTCTAAACCCTTTTTGCATTAAAATGCAGATGTAAATAGACCATGAAATTACACGAAGATATAAAACATCTTTTATATATAAAATACATGTTATCTAAGTACTGCTGGTATATGTTATATATATCTTTGACTTTTAAACGCCGATCACTGAGAGCGTTATTTATTTATTATTTGCTATCACTGTAGATAGGACATTAGCATCATATATATATATATATATATATATATATATATATATATATATATATATATATATGTGTGTGTGTGTGTGTGTGTGTGTGTGTGTGTGTATGTGAGGTTTTGAAAACTAGGATTGTGGTTTGGGGTAAATTTGGCGCGAAATAATGCGATGCACTATATGGTGGCACTGATTGATTTTGTGTGAATTGGTTGATATAAGTGTCTTGCGCACCAAAACGGGCTAGCTCATATAGTCCTGTTGATCGAAATCCTGTAGGTCCTGAACTTCGAAACAGAGATTATTACGAAATGAAACTGGCTAACGTTAGAATGCTGTCCTTTGTTAAGTATGTGTAAAAGCCAAAAGTTCGCCATATTGGAAAAAGTTGAATAAAGTGTAATTAAAAGTGAACTAGCTTGATCTGTTATTTATTTCTCAGGGGGTAACCTTGTCATATGTATATATCATTTGTATAAATATGTGTGTGTGTGTATTCATATATAGGATCAGACATACAGAATATATATACATATCATACATACGGAAAATAGAAAAAATTTGAGACAGCAAATAATTTTTATTCTAAGATATCAATAATAATATTTTTGGCTTATATGTTGTCTAATGATTATACATTAAGAATATAAAAAAATTACTATTTACAAGTACTCCTCACTTTATGATGTATCTGTTGAACTACCACTTGCATTTACGACCAATCGAATTTTGACTCGCAATTCCTTTAATCTATGAATTCATAAAGTTGTACGTGGAATCCGTGAACTTTTAAAGTGCTATAGAAAATTTATCAAGAAATAAAAAAGATTACAAAGCAAATCATACGAGTTTCTTTTCGATTGTTACACTCAGGACCTCGCTCTTGTATGTAGAACTTTTATTTCATTGTCATCATCTCCTTTTTCCGGTCCCTTTACAACTTCAGATAACCATAGATAAACAAATATGTACATATAGTTGTTTCTTTATTAATAAATTTGAAGTTTTATGCATAATATTTAAAATTTTGCAAACCGCTTATATTCCCGACTTTAATACCTCGCTTATCGTCCAATTTGCTTAATGACGAAGTCGTCGAATCGGATCTTGGTTGTAAAGTAAGGAGTACTAGTATAATATTTTAAAATCAGAGCAATTAGTATGCATAATTCACATCAAATATAAAAGGTGCATTCAATAGATAATGAGCCAGGGCCTGCTACTCCAAATCGATTTTATTTGTTTATTTATTTTTTAATTTCAATCCAGAAAGAGTTTAGATTTTTGTAAAGTTACATAAAATTGCGATCCAAAGTGCTTTTTATGTTCACACTTTGAAATGGAAGCATCAAAAGAGGAACGAAATGCGATTCCCTATAGCAGTGGATGTGAAGGAACTTTCTCATACAGCAAATGCTGTCAAACATTAGCTGCTTAAATTTATATGAGAGGTTCTCAATTACCCCTCCCCCCCCGTAGTTCTGACCTGGCTCTCTGAAATTTTCCATTGTTAAAGAATTCAAAACACACTTGCGCGAAAGGAGATTTCTTTAAAAGGATGAATTGCAAAATAAGGATCGAAATTGTTTCTTTCAACAACTTTCTATGAAAGTGAAATATCCCGTCTAATTTCAGAGTGTGTTAAATGCTTGAAAGTAGAGGATCAATATCTCTGAATAAAAAGAACTGCTGTTGAAGGCCCGTGGTTTATTGAATGTGCCTTATATATATATATATATATATATATATATATATATATATATATATATATATATATATATATACACTTATACAATTCCAGTTTAAGTGATACAAAAGATTCTGAGTGATCAGTTGTATCATTTAAGGAGAAACCACTACACATTTTTTTAATACATACAAAAACGCATTGAAATTCATTTTCTCGAGTTATTAGCAGGGTTTTAAATTTCATTGTGATTAATTCATGCGGATAATTTAATAAGCGTTAACTCATTTAAATAGACTGTTCTCTGTTTGTTTAATTCTGTATAAAACGGTATTAACAGACAACATACCTAACCTTTTATAATTTGATAGTTTTCTTTTTATGTGTTACTCATTTTATTAATATAAAACCTCTAAACATTTTAACAAGTTTAATGGATGAGACAAAATTCTTCAAATGAAGAATTTTGAGATAATTTATATCAATATTTCTATATTCATCTGAGCTCTGTAATATTTCTGTAACAATTCTGTAACACAACTTTCAAGCCAATACATTAACATCAACAAACATTTCTCAGCAATTTTTCAATTGCAAAAAACATGTTGTATTTTACATAAATGAACGAAATGAATGTTTTCTCAAAGGGATAAATATGTGTTCATATATATATATATATATATATATATATATATATATATATATATATATATATATATATATATATACTTATATATATATATAATCCCACAATATAACAACATTGCATATTAAGAAGCAAGAGAGCACCAACAAAATAACATATATACAAGCGCACCCATGCTAGTGCGCACGCGCACACAGAGTTGCAATGTTATTGTGTTTAATATGAATTTTTGAATTTTTATTAAAGCACCATACAAAGTGAAAACTAAGCATTAAAAACTATAAGCCTATGTGTTGAAAATATCTATAAAATTACCATATGAAATAGGACACTGTATTTTATAATTTTGAATGAAATTGTGCCATTAGAAAAATGTGCAAAATGTGTTTCATTAAATATTTGTGTTTGCATATACATACATATATTTATATATGTATGTTGCATACATATTTTAATATAATCTTTTGCTGTGGTTACAAAACTTTGAACTGTTTACTGGATAGAATAAATTTCTCTGTCTTATATCGGGTTATATTTTTCCGTTGATTGTTCTGTCATATAACAGTACGAAAAGAGCAAAAATAAGTCTTTGTTTCTTTTGTTGACCCCGTGTTTAGAAATGTAGATTTTGGGTTTTTCTTACTGTAGAAGATTATATATAGAAAATCTACTATCTATATATGGAAATTCTATACATATACGATTCATATAAACAGAGCAATCATGCAAATCCTGCATGTTAAATCTTCATTAACAAGAATATTGAAATATGTAACGAATGAGACTGCTTTTTACATTGAATATCAACTCGTAATACATTCACTGACGAGATGGAATTGTTTTTCCAAAAGGTCTAATGGAGCTTTTAATTCTACCTTCACGCAAACTGCACGCAACTCTTCATACATCCATAAAATTGGTAAAACTTATGTGTGGAGGCCTGTAGGATTCGGAGGTCACATTCTGGTGAACAATTAAAGATGAATAAGTGCATCTGTGCAGCATTTTTAACAAATAGCAGTAAAAGCTAGAGACATAATTAACAGACGTAACATGAAAAAAGCAGAATCAGAAACGAAAATAGTGTTTTGCACCTTAATAATCGAAAACTTTCATGATTAAAATTAGGAAGAAAGTTTTGTATTTTATGGAACTGAAACACTATATAGATGGAATTAAACCTAAGAGACTGCTTAATAATGCATAAATATAGTGGCATATTCAGCGAGCCCCTCCCCGCTTCTCCCTATAAAGCTAAAATCGAGCAATTTGCTCTTTGCGTGTGATGGCGAAGCTAAAATCAAGTGTTGAAGAATCTTCCCCGCAATTTATTGGCATTACCTAGACTACTAGTAAAAATTTTAATTGACGAGCTAACAGAATTCGACTTAAATGTAACCTATCTTAGCGAAAAAAGTTATGATGCTGTCAAGTCAATGAGTGGTTGATTGAATGAAGATTAGGCCATAATTAAAGAATTGTCCCACTGCCTTATACGTTCATTGAATATCACGTTCACTAAATTTGGGCTGTTTTTTCAAATGTCAGTACAGTTCAACCGATGAGAAACTTCACGGGTATAATAGAAAATTCAATGTGTATTGACTCAGAAAGTTGATTAAATACTTTCAAAATCTCAGCCGGATGTTTGCAGGATTTTTGATTTAAAAATGATGGTCATTTCTAACTATTTGTTGTTATAGTTATTATTTTTCTGATATTGGACGTTAATTGTGTAATTTGTAGTGACTGACTTAAGGCTAGAGTCACATACCCTGCTATTATAAATTTGACGGATAGGTTTGGGTTGTAAAAATCAATAAAAGCAGTTAATATTTCAGAATATAATATTAATAAAAATCTTTATTCAAAAACAAATATTTTCCCCCAACCATTTTTGCCCTCCCTAAGAGTGTTTTCTAGATACGCAACTGATTAAATAAATGAATTAATGAAATGAGTTTGTTTCTTAGTTGCAAAGTTTCGTAACAACGGAAATTATTTCAATATGTTTCTTTTTATTAAAAGATAGTTGGACAACAATTAAATCATCGTGCAGTAGTTTATAAGCTTTGATATTTTACAATGCCTAAAGTTAATACACATCAAAATACCATGACGAAACTAAGCGAAAGATCATTGCTTACTTTCAAAGTTCTGGTGCTAACTTAAACTTCCATTTTAAGAATTAGAAGAGAAAGTAGGCTTATATTTTTCTTTTGTTTGCACATCCATAAGACGACATAACTGTTTATTAGGCTCGAGTGTAAGAAAGTAAGGAGATTGTTAGGGTCTGGTATATACATAGGTGGGTAAGATAAACGTTCATTTGGGGAAGGATGTATTAGTGGGTAAGTTGATTTTATGATATATTATGCATTCAGAAAGAGTCATGCGTCATTTGAAAGTAATATTAAACTGAAATGAAAGGATTAAATAATAATATGGACTGACAAATTTGTACCGCCTAATAATGAATGAGAAAATAATAATTACATATATATCCATACTAACATTAAATAGTATAAAGAAAGAAAAAGTATTCATTCGTATAATTTGCTTGAGAGCAGTGTAACGTTACCAAAACGTTATATAGAATTAAAGACTCATAAAAGAAATAAAATAATCTATAGCATAATTAAAATATAGCTACCTCGTTAAGAAAGGCATACTTAAAGGTCTATGCCTGTCTAAGCTTTTTAAAATAAATTATCTCTGTGTTTTCAAGATGGACAGAGGAATCTTGTTTCCTTATTATGGGGATGTATTCCGTCTAGCATTTTAGTTACTACAGAGAAACTGATCATTTATAATTCAAACGAAAAGAAAAAGCTGCCCTAATTTTCCCAATAAAAATAACATCGACTCAGTGGATTTTTATTAGGAGTCTCAAAACTACAAGACAAAGTCAGTTAACATGTTGAGTGCGACATCAGTGCCCGGGGACTGACATTCAGTTCAGACGGCGTCTATTCCTTGGTATTGACAGTGGAGTTCTGAACGCAAATTTTTCTGTCAGTCTCCAGGGACTGAACCGTTCAAACGAAAAGTCCATGTCAATCTCGAGGGAATGACGCCGCCAAAGCAACAGTTCAATGTCAGTTTCATTGGACAGACTTCGCGTTCAACGTTTTAAAGGGCAATGAAGAGTTACATTTGACCGCGATATTTTACTTAATGTGATAACAGTGCAACATATATTTCGTCACATGTTACAGACAACATTTCATATTTCCGGTACTTTCCTCAACTGAGGAAAATGTATATATATATTACCTTTATTTTATTTCAACATGTCGATATATTTTGTCTCTCTGGAGCTAAAACTGTGACTATATAAAAATAAGCGATATGATTTCATCCTGACATTTTAATTTTCCATTTATATGGTGCTTTTTTAGTAAGAGAAATATTGTTACAATTAAATACCAGTGATGATATTCATTCATAAAATCATCTATTTAATTTTCAGGAAAATAAAGGCATTGGTTTACGAGGTTAACATTCTGGAGATATTTTGAAGAAGGAAGGGGTCTTCTGGAAGCTTTGGACGTCTGGCGGCCTTCACAGTGTCTGTACAGACGTACTCCTCCGTACACCGGGAGAGCAAAGAGTGAGATTCCAACAGCCAATGCTCCAGCACACAGGGCCAAAGCACCTAGCAGAGGCGCTGCCACAAGTTTGCCACCTAAAATATAAAACAAAGCATTAAAATCTTACAGTATTATTTAGTTTACACGTTCAGAGAGGAACTTAAGTTTGTGTTTCTTGACAGCGAACAGCAACAATAATAGTGCTTTGCTTTATCATGCAGTTCTGAATTAATGTAAAATACTTAAAGTAATGACAACAATAACAATTTCTAATTTGCTTTCGTTCCCGCTATTGCTTGTTTGCTGTCATGCAGTTAAATAAATATATTTTAAAATGTTTAGCATTTTAATTTTCAACTATACGTATTTTGGTCAATTGATTTGTATCAAAGTAGTTATAGGAAGCATCAAGAGAACCCCCGAAAGTCACTTTGTCATTTCATCGAAAAATAAAAACATATTTCTATGAAATAAAAACAGAATTTAGTAGGAGTTTTATATTTTCAAAGTTTTTTTAATGTGAATAAATATTTACATGGTTGGCGATAGTATATAAATGCGTGACCATCTTTAATTGTATTAATCTTTTGCTTATAAAACTGAAGAAAACTAATCAACATCTAAACTATGGTATCAGTGATGGTTTTACCTACTATTTTACTCGTAACATATCTTAGTCAACAGCAAATTGTGATGTGACATACACATTTGAAGCAAATATCTAAATAAATATTTACTGACGTGATACGTGTAGCACCGCTTTATCAGGTGATTTTTAAAGTGATTAAAGACAACAGATTTTAAATGAATTTACAACCTTTTGCCGAGATTACCTAAGAAACCCATGGAAGGTAAATGAAGAACTTGATCCTTATTTTTAGCTTTAAATATAAAATCAGTTAAATCATGGGATCTCTCAAGTTGAAGAGTTCTCAACAAAGTTAGAGTTTGAAATTTAGTCTTCCTCATACAGACAAAAATTCTGGCCATGATACTGGTAGGTCTTATTTTGCAGATTTTGCAATATCTCGCTGAGCTGTGAGAAGACTTCACGGTATCCACTTTGGGAACTATAATGTAAAACTAATTTATTGCAGTACATTTTATATCACCGTCATTTATAAGTATGTTTTACTTTCTTAAATACAGAGAATCACATTTTTTTTATTATTGGGGGTAGGAATAGGATACCAGAACCGATTAATGATATATCCATTCATTTCAGTGGGGAAAATTAATTTGATGTTTGAGATATCTTCAATTAAAAATATGGATTTAAATATTTAGAAAGTTCCACCCAACCATACATGGTACTTTGGTAGAGGTCCAAGTGGGCTTCTTCAATACAAAAATAAACGGAAAATAGAAGACGGCTACGGCTCCCTTACGTTTTATTGCTGAACACACGGATGCGCTTTAATTTCCAGGAAGGACAGAAGCTTTTACTGGATTGGTGTAAAGCTTTCCAGACATTCTTGTTTCATATACTTGATTGTTTTGGTTTTATAAAAGGAGGAATTTTAAATGATCTGACTATTCATCGACGTTTTTGAGGTTTTGGGGGTTATTAACACCAAAAAGTTAGATTTGACATACGGGTATTTTGAGTTAAGATTTCCATTGAAACACCATTATACTGATTTACGCCATTTAAATAATATGCTTACAAAAATGGCTCATCTGATAAATTTTCTTTGAGTCGGCTGGTCAGCTTTATTCGATATTTGCATCCAAACATACTCAGCTTATTATTGATGCCATTGGTGTAAAGCTGACCAGGAATTCTCCTCTCATGCACTTGATTGTTCAGGCTTTAAGAACGAAAACATTTTAAATGACCTGACTTTATTTATCGACATTTTTGGGGTTTTGGAGGGTTCATGGAGATTTGAGAATAGTAACAACAGGAAGATTGATTTGACAAACAGGAATTTTCAGTTATGATTTTCATCGACACACCCTGTACTGATTTAAGCAAATTGAATAGCATGCTTACCAAAAATGGCTCCTCTTATAGCTTTCCTTTGAATCGGCTGATCAGCTTTGAAGCGGTATTTGCATCCAAACACACTCAGCTTACTATAATGGTCTCCAAAGAATTTTAAGTAGCGGAACCGTTCTCCACATTTATAGCAGAAATCCGTTTTACAACGGGTGCAGTGCATATGATCACATCCAGTAGTGCGTTGGATATATATCTACAAAGAAAAACAATACATAGCATTATCAGTTGTAAATCATTGTAAATCGGTTATTATGAATGCTATTAAAATTTAATTATTTATTGTCTTTTAATCAAATCATTTAGTGACATCAAAATTTTTTAAAAAGTTGAGATAATGAACTCATAAGTAATATAAACTTAATTAAGTATCAAGTTTTTTTTATAACATTTAAGAGGTCTCAAGACTACTGTGTCAAAAAATGAACATAAATTAACTTTCTAAGCAATTTTTCAAAATTTTTTTTAGCTAATTTTTCAATTTCTGATTTTGCCACTTGTATATATTGAGATATCTAATTTTCATTAAAAATATTGAGGATCATTATTTGAAAATTTTTTATAATACCCTTTGTATTACACTACAAAAAAAATAGAAAAAGATTTGCATACAAGATATAAGAAAATACTTTCATTCACAATACAAATCAATTTACAAATATAATGGATAACACTATAACTTAACGTTTACGTTTTTAAAATCCACACATAAAGTATTTACGTATAAAATCATGCTAAAAATTAAAAAATATGAAAAATCACCTAAATTTTTAGCATTTAAAATTCAAAATTTCAAAAAATAACTACAACAATCCATTTGATGGGTTTGACTTTGTCATTAAACAGGGCCAGGCCCATCAAATTTACCCTTTCATTATAAGGTCTGAATAAGTCGTAAGACAGTGTTAGGCCCTTATTATCGCATGGCCAAATTGGAATTTTTCCTAGGGTCCCCAGATCATAAGACTTCCCAAATTTTAAGAACTAAACTTTTAAATATTCTTTGCTAAATTTAGAGATACGATTCTCCAGTTAAAAAGCAAAAATTTCATCTAAAGTAATTTTTAAAAAATAAACGCTGAATGTTTATTTAAAATACACGCTTTTCATTATTATTTCTATTATTTCTGTATTTATTTTCAAGAGAGGGAACTTTTACTTCAGTAGCTGATATTACGCTTCCCTCGAGATATTTTACAAAAACTTTTAACCGGAAAACTTCATTCTAAACCATATTACACTATATTAATAGTGAGATATTACATAATTAGTTGCTGCTGTATAACTTTACAAAAATTTTATAATTCCAAATCGATCTTTTCCCAGGACGTAAAATTATCATGATCGGTACCTAAACAGGATATAAAAAAGCTAATGTTACAACTTAAGAGGTGACAGAATCTGCCACAACCATCATCTTTCTCAACATAATGTGGGATCTGAAAGCAAATGGCAAATCACTCGAAGTTAATGATTGGTAAAAATGAAGTGTTTATAAAAACGGGAATAAAAGGCTAAAATAAGCGACTACCAGCTGTTATACAGACACCACATGAGCGAATGGGTGAATCCCGTACACGTTGGAAGATTCGTGGCATTTCAAGAATGTCTGCAGCTGTGATGCTAATTCGGCCGACAAGATTCTCTGGTGATTCGATGGGTTTCGTAACGACTATTCTTAGCTGTCACCAGAGAAAGAAATTCAGGCTGGATAGACAAGGAAATCCGGGAAACCAAGAGACATGCCCAATTTATCATTTTTTAAATGAAATATCCAGGAAGTCTCGCAAAATCCTGGAGGAATGTATTCGTATTTATTACCTTTATAGATCTCGCGCTCTTTGAGTGACCTGTGTCATGTCTTTGGCCAAAGAACTACCCCATCTACAAGAGTTGCATGTGCAAGCATTGAAATATTCTCTGATCAGGCATATGGAAATGTAATCCTCGTTAAGTCTTACCAGTTCAACGCCGTTTAAGTACAGGACGTTTAAGTACAGGACTTAAGTGCCGTTTAAGTACAGGACTGTAAACGGCATCGCCGTTTACAGTCCTGTACTTAAGATGTATAACAGCTTTCTTGACAATCGAATATTGTTACATCTCTGGCAAGTGGCGACGTATAGCAGCTGAATGACGGATTTTCCAAAAGTCGATATTTCATACTCTACATATAATGTGCACTTCTGTGGATCACTGTTTGAAACCCAACTCCATATTAGACCGGAAGAGCTGTTTGTTAAGTCGTATCTTCCCATCAACATGCGACCATTCGCTTTGTTATACTTACTCTGTATGAATGATCTTACATCCATACACGAAATTTGACGAACCTAATAGCAATAGTTAATAAAATATGTACGAATTAATTACAGCCTAACCTCGATAAAACGAAGTCGAAGGGGAATTTTTTCACATTACAGATAAAACAGCAAAATTTTATTAAGAAGGACTTTAAGAATAACCACTTAAAGCAAAGTAATTACATGATATCTGTAGAAAACATTTTATGGTCTTTTTAAATGAGTATTTTTATGCTAAGCATTTATAACGACACTATACACAAGTATAAACTCACACAGATACGCACAGGGAAAAAACATGCCATGGTGGTACAAGCCATTTCTAGAATAAATAGGCTATCCCCATTTGTCCAGTTCTGGAAAAGTGATAAACTTGTTTCTAAGCTAAAAGTCGCCAGAGAAAATAGTTAACCCTTTTTGTTATTTGGGGGAGATGTTTGTCTTCATGTTCATATTAAAAGATGCAATTATTATTAATTTCCAATTTAACCTGACGGGAAAATTATTTTCCTTCGGCATGCCTTACGGTATCAGCGAGAGCTATTCCTATGCAAATACGCCGAAGCCGACTTAGGCGATGGTGTCTGAAGGCCAGAGATCACTGTTTTTTTGATAGGCATGGTGTTATAGCCT
Organism: Pardosa pseudoannulata; assembly: GCA_032207245.1. Lineage (NCBI taxonomy): Eukaryota > Metazoa > Arthropoda > Arachnida > Araneae > Lycosidae > Pardosa > Pardosa pseudoannulata. The sequence goes on from CM063503.1 coordinate 62,599,369, forward strand.
GGCCTGTTTTGGAAGACTATTTAGGAAAATGGATAATAGAGCAGAGAGAAAAGGGATTATCATGTCAACAGTTAAGATTCGCTTTCAGGCGAAAATAACTGCTGAAAAAAGAAAATGAGAATTAAAAACTGTTGGAGAGCCGATGATCCAATAAACTTTCATTTTCTTTTAGACAATTATCATGTATGTAGCGTATACGCCAGAGTGGTTTATCTGATGAACTTTCATTATTTGTAAGTCAATTATCATGTGAGCAAGATATATGTTTGAGTGGCTTATTTACCAGAAATTACGGTATATGATTTTGTATTACTTATCTAAGGTATGATGTTTACGTTTTCATTTTCAGACTCAAGTGGTGAAAACTGACAGTCTTTAAAAAAGAGCTGAGAAGAAAGCAAAACCTGTGACTAGCATGACTGAATGATCTAATCGGATAATGATAAATCTAATCGGAACATGGAAGAGAAATACACTAATTAGCTGAATACCAACAGTGCGAGATTCTGCACAAAAGGTTGATGATTAAAACAAGGTTCAAACATAGTGACAAACATATAATAAAATGAGATAATATGGGTAAAAAGGATGGAAAATATCACTATAAATAATAATTTGTGAGGAATCTGCAGGGTTCATAATGAGTATCAGAAGGTGGTTCCGTAACTGACTATACGTTTTATTTTTTAAATAGATACAAAACAATAATTCTTCAATTACCTTTTTCAAAAGTGAGCGTATGATTATAGGAGATGAAAAACATAATACTTATTTCTTAGCTTAATTGAAATAGCAATATCCACGACGGAAAATTTACGTGCTATTTTTTTCCAAAGAGATATTGGGTAGAGGAAATTTCTCCTTGGCAAAGTCATTTTCCTACGTGAGACGATGAGAATACAAGAGACTTATAAAATCGATAGTGTCAATTCGATGACAGTTATAAATATAACTGAGAATGCCCCCGGGTTGTATAAATTTTAATATGGTTCTGAAAATTTCACGCCAAACTAAAAGGGCATCTCAGAGTTATTCTCATTTCAAGCTAATGTAAAAATATTTATTTCTTCTTTTTGTGCTATATACATTGGTAACTCCCTTATATGAAGATCAGGTGGAAGGGATAATTCTTCGTACATGTGATTAATTCGTATATGGGAAGAGGTCGTTTTCACTTATGAAAACATGAAAACATTACTGTGCTGTTTTTTTTGGGTTTTTTTTTAAATGGATAAACGTAGTTTTAAAGTAAAAATGCTATTTACATTAATATCTCTAAAATACAGCTACAAAATTATTTTCGTCTACATTAAATACACGTTCTTGTATTCATTAAAGGCGTAGATAAATTCAAACAATTTTATAAGACACTTTTAAGCTAAAATAATATTGAATATTAACACATTGTGTGCTGGTACATTTAACAGAGGAATTGTATCGGGAGCGGGCGTTTTGCGCTTAAATTTAGTTGTTCAGTTAAATCTCAATAGACCGAAGATTATTTAATTTTTTAACCAACTTTTCGTATTTTATATTGAAATATATAGAGAAATATATAAATAGACAAATAAACAAATATATATATATATATATATATATATATATATATATATATATATATATAAATATATATATATATATATATAATATAAATATACACATATATATACACATATACATATATAAATACACACACACACACACACACACACACACACATATATATATATATATATATATATATATATATATATATATATATATATATATATATATATATATATATATATATAATATCATTTTCGCAAGGATAAATAAAAAGTTAATTTTACATCTGAATTAATTTTTTTTAATCAACCTTCCCGTTCTGTGGTTCCGCATCGACTGATGTAAAAACTAGATTTTATTTGTCTAAATTTTTCCAGAATCTATGTAGTAGACAAGAACATTAGGCTTTGTTTTCCTGTATATACCGCTATTTTTGTACCCACAAACAAACCATGTTGTTACACTAACCCGTATTAGTACGTGAACCGCGGTCGAGTATCAATCGCCAGAAAATGTACTAGTACGTTTCCCGCATACAATGTGTTAAGAGAATAAGAAAACATGAACTCTCTCCACATTTTGAAGAATAGTACAAACAAAAATTCCGCAAGAAAAAGGAAGAAAACCTTAGGGAGATATTAATGTGCATAGTACAAATTCGCGAAAAAATTTGCTCCTTTCGTATAACTGAAAGAAATTTACGTTCGAAAACTTACGTAGGAGAATAGATCAGTCCTTCGAACAAGTGAATATTCAGTATAACTAAATATTTGTATAACTGAATATTTTATTATATAGGCATCATGAGAGTTTCGCCGGGGAGCGAGAAGCTCTTCGCATAACTGAATATTTCGCATAAGTGAGTTTTGTATAAAAGAATTCCTATTGTATATATGTTTTTATATGATAAAATAAACCGAATGTAATAAGAAATTGGATATTTTATTTATTCTTTCATTTGTCAGTATTAAGCATTTTTTATTACATACACCTTAAAGGATTATTTATTTTATAACATAGGTATAATGGAAGTTTCGGAGGGGAATGAGAAGTTTTTCGTATAACTGAATATTTCAAATAAGTGACTTTTGTATAAAAGAGTTCCTATTGTATATAGTTTTTATATGGTAAAATAAACCGAATGTAATCAGAAATTGGATATTTTATTTATGCTTTCATTTGGCAGTATTAAGCATTTTTTATAACATAGTACTTATGGGATTATTTATTTTATAACTTAGGTCTAATGGAAGTTTCGGTGGAGAATGAGAAGTTTTTCGTATAACTGAATATTTCGCGTAAGGGAGTTTTGTATAATTGAGTTTCTACTGTATATAGTTTTGGGGTGAAAAAAGAATCTGAATGTAATAAGACATTGGAAATTAATAAATGTAATAAGAAATATAATTGAATATTTCGCACAATTGAGTTTTATATAAAAGAGTTTCCCCTGTATATAGTTTTGGGATGAAAAAAAAATCTGAATGTAATAAGACACTGGAAATTCAGAAATGTAATAAGAAATATAACTGAATATTTCGCATAAGGTAGTTTTGTATAAAAGAGTTCCTATTATAAACAGTTTTTGTATGAATAAAGAATCTGATTATAATAAGAAATAGAATATTTTATTTGTTCTTCCATTTTGTAGTATTAGGTATTTTTCTAGAGAAAAACGTATCTAATGATATTTGGTATATGAATTTGTATTACCTAAGTAAGGTTCAAAAGTTATGATTTTTACGTTTGCATCTTCAAACTTAAGTAGTGAAAACTGTTATCGTCTTTGAAAATAAGCTGAGGATATACTAGAATCTGGGACAAAAGCGTAACTGCAGAATGTTCTAATAAGAACATGATCAAACGATGGCTGAGTGGGTAGGGCGCTGATCTTTGATGCCGGAATTGATGGGTTCGAATACTATTATTGGCATGAATGTTCATAGCTGTTCGGAATCGGCTTTAAACAGTAGGTCCCGGTCTCTTGAACTCTCATGGCAAATAGTAGACCGTGGCTCTCCAAACCAAACTAAACGTATTCAGAACATGGCTGAGAAATATACTGATTACCAACAGTATGAAATTTTGAACAAAAGATTGATGGTTAAATCAGGGTTTAGCAATTGGAAAGAACGTACAATAGAATGAAATAATATGGAAAACGGTGAATAAAATATCATTACAAAAATTAATTTTTTGTAGAACATAAAGAGTGTATAATAAAGTCATCGGCTGGCGCATTTCTCCGCAGTACTTGGTCGTAGGCATATATTTCTAGTTACAGAAGTGTTTTAAATAAAATAACATACCTTTTATTACATTTTTGAGTTTGAAATTTCAATTAATCAAAAATTAAAAAATCTAAATTTTTATACGTTCCCTATCATTGTACTTAGCAAAAGTTGAAGTTAGTGTTAAACGTAACATAAAAAGTTCTAATTCTCCGTGACGAAAATTGACCGCGATATATAAATTCAAAGTTTGCAAAAATTTAAAGTTATTTTTCTTTCTCTAGGGGGATTGGTTAAAAGATTAATTACAGTAATTCGAGATTGAAATCAGCTTGCAAATTTCCTTTTACGACGATAGGTAATATGAGATTAACCATTCAGTGGGTCTTGGGAAGATTACTTCCAATATGATCTTACATGAGATACTCCCGAGAGAAGCGCAAAATCCACTAAAGACCAGCTAACACCCCGTCTTTTAGCTCACCAGCTAAAAGGCGGATATTCCTCAAGAAAAAGGAAATGGCTTCCTGCTAGTTTCCAATCAAAGAAGTGTTGAGCTGAGGATGATGTGCACTCAACCAGTATGAGAAATCATATGCTAAAGTTGGTTTTCAACTGCAGACGATGTAGGAAATGTAACACAAAAGTCCAGGTTAAGAGGTGTACAGAATATGATGTACTTTGGGCATTGCAACTTGCTTTTCACCTTTCCCTGGAAAATAATCACCACTGAATTTAAGTTTTTGTAGGACAGCAAATGATTCCAGGGAAAGTATACTTCCCATTTACAGAATTTAAACATAAGCACAAAATTCGACAAAATAAAATTTATTTACTTAAATTGCTATTACTTATTGCATAAGAAATAGGAGGAATTAAAAAACAATAAATGATTAACGACATGGCTAAGAGCTTATTTTTACTGCAAAATACAGCGCATATAAACTTTACTTTGGATATATAATAAAGTGCATATACACTGGATATAATTTATAATCAGAAAACCTCCCTTCCTTTGATTACCATGCCAGTCTTTCATACGGGTAGTGAATTTGAAGAAATTTTGCTGAATTATTTATTTATTGTCTAATTTATTTATTGCTGCTTGACTTTCGTAATTTGAAAATGGGTTACAATACTTTTACTTTAAATTAAACATTTCGTGAATCTCAAATGTTACCCACGCATCCTCAATTTAATTTTTATATACCACATACCCCTTCAGAGGTAACATGAAACTCTGGGAGTCAGTACGAATAGATGCGTTTAGAATAATAATTTTTGTACTTCATTAATAAGGGTCTGACTTTATAAGAATTATCTAGCTTTGATATATGAAGCAATATACTTAAAACAAAAAACATAACATATATATATATATATATATATATATATATATATATATATATATATATATATATATATATATATATATATATATATATATATATAAATTGAAAAAATAGAAATCCACTTAATACCATTGCGAAATATTTTTGAAATTAGTAAATTAGAAACTAATTCTTTTTATAACAAGTAGACGCTAATTATTATTTTTATTCTCTAAACGTCTATATATTAATACAAGCGATATATTTTATTTTATAGCAAGATAAAGGCTAATTATTTTTAAACTTTTAATTTCTTAACAGTTTTTTAATGTTTTTTAATAAAATTTAAAACGTTGGATACGTTTAAAGAAGAGTAAAATATATTTTATTTCTTTATGAAATAAAAGTTTAGTTTCTAATACATGTATTTCAAAAGCTGTCTTTCTGGTTAGCGAATTTCATTTTTTTTTTCATTTGATGCATATTTTCAATGTTATCATAAAAAATATACTACTTGAAATGGCAAAACTAAATAAATATTTTTAAAATCTAGAGTAATATTAAAGGTCTTGTAAAAATTCACTGTAAAAAGAGCAAAATATTGTATTTTATGAGGAAGCGGAAAAACGCTCTTGTGATGAAGATTTAAGTCTCGAAAAGTACTCTGTCTCCTTAAAACTTACATAATTTTTTCTGTCTAAAAAGTGAATACAAGGGAACCTCACTTACACAAAGAAGGTGCACGGAAACTCTTTTCGTATAAGTGAATAATTCCTGTGAATAGTTCTCGTTTTATGAATAGTCATGTTCTATAAATTCCATCTATGAATAAGCATGAAACCGATACTATAAAGATTTTCTCTATCCCTCAATAGATAAACGAGCATTAAAGGTAAACATATCTTTATTTTAATGCTTGCTTTATCATCAAAAAGATTTTTTTCGTCTATGTTAAATACACTAAGTTGTAAATATTAAATACATACAAATATGCGACAAACACATTTTATAAATCGTAGAGGAAATCCGTCCACGCTGATTAGATTGTAAACAGTTCGCGGAAAAAACTTTCTCCCATCGTAATTCGCGATTAGGGATTAAACATTTATTCGTATAAGTGAATTTTTCATTTAAATTTATATCGTATAAGTGATAAATTAAGTACATGGGTTTTATTGAAATTTCACCGGGGAAGGCGATATACTTAGTATAACTAAATTTTTCATATAAGTGAGTTTCGTATAAATTTGTTTCAACTGTATTTTTTAAATACCTGAATTGAAACTTTTTTTGCCTAGCTTGTATGTGCAGAAAAGTATCCATGCTGTGTTGTATGTGCACCCACAGATGTCAGTATAGACAAAACAGCTGCTTAGCAAAGAGCATCCCTTACACGCTCCCGGCGTTCTCATCTACGATACCTTGCGCATCCCGCCTAAGGCAGGACGTGCACGGGATGCTCTTGGCTGAGCAGCTGTTTTGTCTATCCAAACTATGCAAACATCCATGGGTGCGCGTATCCAGCAATACCATAACATGGACACTTTTCTAGTATCAATGTAGTATTTTACCTGGATAGACAAAACAAAGATTCAGGAAAAAGTATTCAGTGTTCCCCCAGCTTAAGGCTACGAACAAACGTAGAGAATCAATATAGATGACTATCTGAGAGACCGGCGATGCTGATAGCTTTTTACTGTTACTTCAATTAAATAGGGAAGTTTTAGAGCAATTAAAATTAAAGTCTTACCTTGCACTTGGGACATTTTTGGGCGTTAAGTTGTCCGTGATTTCTTTCACGAGCCCATGAACGCAAAAGACGATCTCCTTTCCTGAACTGCTTGCAAGACAAGGAGGTGTGCCATGGGGCATGGCAATTGAAGCACCATTCGAGATGACAAGAGATACAGGTGACACTAAAGAAAGAGGAAAATATTTCTTTGTGAGAAATAAGAACTTACGTGAAATGAAGCAAGAAGAGTAATTAATACGATATTTCACATAAATGTAAGCTAAAAAAATCCTAATTACAAATAAATCTAATTTCACTGAAAATTTTTGAAAAAAAAAAGTTTTTTGCACCAAAGTAAGGATTATACTAATTAGTATGGTATCTGTCTATTGTTATCTTCAGTCCCCCAAACCAGGAAGTTAATATAAATAATTTTAGATACCGTACATGTATTTAACATAACTAAAAATTATAAAGAAATATTTTTAACAATGCTTCTTTCTTTTAAATTATAATTCTTACGATTTCCCTCCCGTATAAATCTTAAGAATAGATATTTTTTTTTATTTATAAAACTTTTTTCCTCTTTATCTGACCGTTGCCTTAAAATTTTTCATGAAACTAGCAAAATGTCTTTATGACTTTGTTGTAATGATAATATTGCAGAAACAGGAATATGGGAAAAACAAAGTCTAAAAGTCCATAATTTGAAACGATAACACCTTGGAAATAATATTATCTTCTTCTTTGCTTTACGTGACCATTTTATTTTTAAACTGTTTTTCATGGCATAACTGCCTGATGAGCGGTACAGTACATGGATTTCCTCAATTCTCTAGCCATCCTTTTCGGTTACGTCCTTGTGAGGAGTCCACTTAAATCTGTTGATGTAAATTGTGTTTTCAAGGTTCACAGGTGAATTTTCCTCCAGGCAATCATTTTTAGGATTACTCTGTAAGGGCAGAACTATTGAAAAGTAGGAAATATGGCTTGCGAAGAATATACACAGACACGCATGTTACTTCGAGCGTGAACTGACTTTATTGAAGTTCAAAATGCAGGAAATCATTTTATATAAATTTAGTCGAGAGCAGCATTTGCAGTCATAGAGCAACAAGGCATAAATATGTATCACTAGAGCCTGATTATAACACGGGTAAGCGGAACAATAGGCCGGAGGCATCTAAAGAAGAGAGGACCCCAAATCTCCAGGCTTTATGTATAAGGAATTCTACTAATCTAAATTTCTGCTGTAATTTCTATTTTTTTCGGAAAATTACCCAATTACGGATAAAAATGTTGTATATGTTAGTGGTAGAGAATTCAACGATTCCCTAGCCGCTTGCATAAATTCCCAAAAATATAGTTAATATTTCTCTATTCCTGACTATTTTGAATGATTACTCATTTTCAAAAAAACAAAACAAAAAAATACAGTTTGGGATTATAAATTATCAACACATCTCATGCGATATTTTTTTTATTAAATTATTATTTTTTGAATATGTTTTTTAAATTTACAAGCTATTGCATATGAATTTATGTAAGGATATCACTTGCAGTCGCAGAACAACAGGTGGTATTTATAAGTATCACCATAGCCAGATTATCACATAGATAAACGATGCAATAGGCCGAGGAGTTCTTAAGATTAAGGGTGTCGAAATCTCTAGGCTTTATATATTGAGAATTCATGGCCTTGGTTTAAATAATAATTTTTTAAAAGCAAAATTTCTGTTGTAATTTCTATTTCCAACGAAAAACTACTCACCCGCAAATAAAACCATTATATGAGTCAGTGATAGATAATTCCATAATTCTTCATATCGTTTTTACTTGTGTATAACGAAGGCTCTCAAACTTTTTTCGTTGCAGCAGCCTTGTCGGGCTAAAGAAAAATTTCGTGGCACAGTACCCTTAAAGCGGTTTGAATACGAAAGAAAAGAAGAAACAACAGTTCAAATCTTTATTGTTAATTTGCCTTTTAAAAAATTGGTTAGTAGATCCAGTGATTTAATCTCCACTACTCTTTCAATGTAATTCTAAAGATCACTCTATTCTTAACGAAGTTCTTTGGGCTTGTTATCTGTTATTTGAGGTTATTAGATGAGTTTCAGCTATTTTGAAATGAATCCGAGGGCTGAAATTGAAAGTTTCCCACACCCTTTTTATTATTGGAAGCTATATGAAGTATTTGTACGGTCGCAGAGATTCTAGCATTTTTACAATTTCCTTTCTTCTGTTATAACTGCAATACTCGCTTATTATATAGCAATAAATATTCAAAACTCAAAATACAGAATTTATTAATTTATATAACTGGTAAAAGAACATTTATTTGATTAAAAATTGGAAACATATACGAGCAGACTATTGCATAAATAAGAAGCAGTGTTTTTGTGAGATATGACGTAATATTGGAGCGTTAAAGTAGAGAAACAGAAAGACATAAAGTACTCAAAAAACAAATCTGTTAGTAATTTGACGTAGTGATATTAATACTGCAATGAAGCAAAAATTTTTAAACTATCGTATGAAAAATTTACATGATGTATTTTGAAGGAAACATGATTGGAAAACGAAATTGTTTAACATACCATGAAGCCTCGATACAGTCTTGGATTGTTAGTTGGAAAACTACGGTCAACTGTTTTGCTACACAAGGGATAAGCTACAGGTTTGGTTTGGTTTGGAGAGAAAACACGTATATCTTCAATCAACATCAATCAAGATGTTTGTAAGTACTCAAAGAGTCATAGAGGGCGAGGAAAATTTCTGATCACCACCCAACCAAACCATGACCAAGGGATCGAGTCACGCTGCACAGTATTTATTAAGTTTAGGTAAAAGAGGTTATATTGGTCAAAGACCATTCATTGCAACTTCAATTCATTGCATTGCATTTTCATGTGCTGCACACATTAGTATATGTGTGCAGCACATGAAAATGACAAGAGAGTTAAAAAAGTTAAGGCAAAGTAACAAAACCAAATATAAAAACAGTAAAATGTTTGGCCAGAATTGAATACTAAATATTACACAAGAAATAAAACATTCCTCCCCCTCAAAAAATACATATGAAACTGTACAAGTTACAGTTAGAAGTTTATACCTTTAATCACCAAAACACCTTTACTAATACTAGAAAATACTAGGAAAAATTAACGTTATATTTTGGGGATAACAGTGTTTTCAAATACAATAACTGAAATGCATATAATTACTTTTCTTTTTCACCTTTAACATTTCACGCGTGGTGATTTTACTTATGAACGGTTACAAAGCGATTACAATGAACACGAGATGTGTCCCATAAGATACAAAATATTGGATATTTTCCTTTACTTCTTTTCCCCCTCTCAGCTAAAAGAGTTGCTTAGACAATTATTACAATCTTAGAAGAATTTTCCGACATTCTTGAAATGCATCATAAATGAGGAAATGATATGCTGATGATGCAGCATGAGGATAACGAGTAAATCCACATCAGCCTTGTGTCACAAAATTACTTCTTGTTAATCTTAAAACTGCACGTAAACTATAAGTGGAATTAATAAAGAAGGTTGACTGAGCGATAACATCTAAATCTTAAGTTATATAATATTTTAAGTATAAAAGAAACAACAATTCTTCGTGCGAAGAAAGAAACAAAGAACTAAAAATAAAAGCTAATTTTTTTCTTTGGCCAGAAAAAATTCAATGAAAATGTACTGAGAAAATGACCTTCCTGGAATCAATGGTTTTAACGATTTTTTGTTGCTTTTATCATAATACCTAGTATATAAACTACGGCACTGTTAATAAAAATTTTCCAAATTTAAAAATTTCTGAATATTAATTTACAATAAAACGTTTTATTATCATTACAAATTTTTAACCCCCAGTGTTTAGTTCCCAAGCTAGGTTGGTCCTCAGTTCATCCACCCACTGAATGGATGAAAGGCTGAGTGAACCTTGCCCAGCCCGGGGATGGAACTTCGGACCTGTGCCGTGGGACCACGAAGCGCTACCCCAACGCCATTAGGCGCTCGTTATTATAATTACGTTTCAGTAATAATATAGAACCTTTAATACATTTAGTAAGACCACATAGTGTATCCATTAAAAGTCAGTTTTTTGGTTAAACATTCTCAAAAGCTAATTGCCGGCAATGGTTGAAACAATAGAGTCAAGTCTTTTCGTACCGGAGTTTGCGAATTCATATCCCATTACTGGTATGAACGTTCATAATCATTTATATTCGGTTTTAGCAGTACGGACAGATCTAATTATTGCTCCTGCAGTATAAAATTGACCATACAAACTAAAAGCTCATTAAACAGGGACTTGCCACTTAAAAGCTATTCCAAACGGCTACAATAATCGATAAACCAACTATTGGTTTCGAATAGGCAAATTCTGATTCCGAAAGCCAGCGTTTTAGTTATTTAGCCATCTTCCCAATGCAGTTAACCAATGATGATAGTTATAGAATATTATTTTAACTTTAGAATTACGGAAGTGATAATTTTGTACCCTTTTGAGCATTTGTGGTTGAAAGCTTCTATTTAAAAAAAATATTTTTCATGTCTTTTCATGGAAATAATTTTCATGGACTTTTATTAAGTCAGTATGATTTACTAACGTTTCAATTATCCTTAGGACCATACTATAAATGACTGTTAGGTTATAAGGATAGAAAGGTTCACAATAAATTAAAAAAAAGTGAATGGAGAGGTTTATAATAGCCCATTACAGAGCAGAATAATGAAAGATATTTCATCACCTCATTTGCTTTTATCAGTTTTACTAGACGCAGAAAAATTTATGAAATTAAATAGACAGGTTTATAAAAGTCTCTTACAGTGCCAATTACTGAAAATAATATTTTAAATATTTCATAACCGTATTTGCTTTTATCAGTTTTACTAGAAACAAAAAACATGAAATTAAATAGATATATTTATAAAAGTCCACAACAGCTCACAATACTGAGAATGATTTTTTAAAAATATTTCATCAACCATTAATTTATTTTCTTTATTACCATTACTAGAAACACTATAGTGTGCAAGTGTAATTATCTACTCATGATCTCTTTTTATATTTATTTGTTTATAATATCACTACATAGGAGTAAAACTACAGTGCGTATTAACTGTTGGATTTCTAAGTGTAAGGCTGCCTCATGATGTAGTAAATCGAGTCATCCTATATCTTATATCGTTCTATAATTATCAATTTCAATCGTTAGATTCTGCAGAAATTATTTTTATTACCTCATAGGCTTTTGAAAAATGCAATATTAAAACTGTCCCTAGGTGTAATTCTACCGTAATTTTAGCGTTGATTTAAATCGCAACAGTTAAAGATCGTCTCATTAATAAAGCTCTATATAATGTTTTTCTCCGGCATTAAGTACTAATACATTTTTACATTTAAATATTTTCATTTATTATATATTATTTGCTTTTGTTGAACGAACAGGCGTACGTTAATTAGAAACTGTCAAAAATATATCCCATTTTTAAAGAAAATTTGCTAGTTTAATGAAAAGAGAATAAAAAAATTATGAACACAAATTTTCCACTTATTTTTTTCCCATCCTAAATGAGATTTAAATTCCTTGATGGATAAAAAATAAAGCAAAAAAGTTTTATTTGCCGTTATTAAACGTAGTCTTTATAAGTTAATATTCTAGTCTTTTACTTCTATTTATTTTTTTCTCCGGGAGATAATAAATGTTATGTATTTGTATTTTTAGAATAACAATACAGTCTGAAAGAAATCCGTTATATAAAATTATTAAGTTTTGAAACTAAGTAATTCTTTTAGTTTTTAACAATAGAAGATGCTATTAAATGGATGGTACGCATTATTAAACACTATTACATATATACTAACCTTTTGCCTGTTCTGTACTTTACATATAATATACACATCTAATGCTTTATAAGCTTTTATATCACATGCGGTACACAATATCATATAATATAAAATATATAAAAGCTTGTATATAAAATATAGCTCATTGTGTGTCACATGTGATATTTACAAGCGTATAAAGGTTTATTTACTAGAGCATAAAACATGCGTATATCATATGTGATGTATAGGACAGGCAAAAGGTTAATATTAATTTTTCGGTTATAAATGCAATAAATTACACGATATATTAACAAAAAGTGGTAAGTTGGTTAAACGAGTATATCTACTATTTAATTCACCTTTTGTATATATACACAAGAATTGTAGGAAAGCTATATTTAATATAAATTACAAGTAAGCTTTATAGATCATCAATCTCATGTTAAATTGCCTTTCGGTAGAGTAGTCGTCGGTTTAAAATCCCGCTACAGGTATGGAGCCGTTGGTAACTAAATCTGATAGTTTCTGATAATAGAAGACGCATTTAAATGAATAGTATACACACTTTATTATTACAAATATATAATAACTCGCATATAGCTCGTCATATGACGGGATCAGTGTTTTAATTTTCCAGAAGTGTAAAGTACCCTATGAGACTGGGAAAAAATGGTTTGTTTTTTGGCTTAGAATTATCTGGTACATGCTCAATAATTTCTTCACACTCCTCTAAAGTGTCCCGATACTGTGGAGGCAGTTTAGAATAACGTTGAATTCATTTAGACAGATAATTCAAAGTTTTCTTAGCTACGTCGAAATTATAGTTAAGTTCTTCCCAATTTTTCCCCACAGCAATTAATTTAAGTAAAGGAAATTATAAAATTAAATAATTTAATTAATTAATAATTAATTTAATTAATAAGGTAATTTAAGTAATATGGCCCGTCATATGACGGGATCAGTGTTTTAATTTTCCAGAATTGTAAAGTACCCTATGAGACTGGGAAAAAATGGTTTGTTTTTTGGCTTAGAATTATCTGGTACATGCTCAATAATTTCTTCACACTCCTCTAAAGTGTCCCGATACTGTGGAGGCAGTTTAGAATAACGTTGAATTCATTTAGACAGATAATTCAAAGTTTTCTTAGCTACGTCGAAATTATCGTTAAGTTCTTCCCAATTTTTCCCCACAGCAATTAATTTAAGTAAAGGAAATTATACAATTAAATAAGTTAATTAATTAATAATTAATTTAATTAATTTAATTAATAAGGTAATTTAAGTAATATAGCCCGTCATATGACAGCATCAGGAAATGTTTTAATTTTCCAGAATTGTAAAGTACCCTATGAGACTGGCAAAAAAATGGTTTGTTTTTTGGCTTAGAATTATCTGGTACATGCTCAATTAATTTCTTCACACTCCTCTAAAGTGTCCCGATACTGTGGAGGCAGTTAAGAATAACGTTGAATTCATTTAGACAGATAATTCAAAGTTTTCTTAGCTACGTCGAAATTATCGTTAAGTTCTTCCCAATTTTTCCCCACAGCAATTAATTTAAGTAAAGGAAATCAACTATCGTTCCCATTACACCCTAGAGGTGAATAGAATTTGTTGTTAATACGGTGATAAAATTTTCATTGCAACAAAAAATAATTGATGATTAAATTTAAAATTATCACTTATGTACCTAATCTATTATTTAAGCCAAATATAAAAGAAAATTATTTACGTAATATCTAAATTCAGTGATAAAACGTATAAAAATAATGCAGACGATTTTTAAGTAATTTAAAGTAGGAAATTATTAAATGAGATGATTAAAAGAATGACGTCATAAAGCTAGAAAAAATGTTATTTTTACTTACTTATTATGTGACAAGTTGATAAATTTAATCGCCTTCTCTTAACCGAAAGTAGGGCTTGAATAAATGACATTCAATGCAAGAAAAGGGGGAGGGGGTGGCTTTCCAACGTTGCTAATCCTAACTCATCAAGAATCCAATATGGATGCCTCTATCCATTCCAGGAACAACCGCTTCATAAATTCGAGGACAGACTAATAACTTAGGTTGTTATTGTGTAGGGGATTTGAATTTTCTGTTATAAATGCAATAAATTTTACGATATATTAATAAAAAGTGGTATATCAGTTAGCCTGTGCATATCTATTACTTAATTTATCGTTTGTTAATATACGCAAGATCTATAGGAAAGTTACATTTAAATGTATAATAAAAATTAGCTGTATAGATAGATTTTCAGTACTATGTTAAAACGATTTTCGACAGAGTAAACGTCGGTTTTAAATTCCTCTGAAGGTTCGAAAGCGATTTTAGGCAGTTTGTTATTTGTTTCCTATGACATCTGATTTACTATAATTTTTTTACAAGAGGTCTGAATAAAGAATATATATTACAGAAAAAATATATACGATACTCATAACTTTTAATGTTTGCCTATAATGTACGTACATTGTAATAAAATCACAGTATGTTTTGAATAGCTATGCTATAAATAAGACCTTATTACAGAGTCCCTCGGTATAGAGTAAATGTCGGTTCCGAATTCCTCTGCAGGTTTGTAGCCGTTCGAAATCGATTTTAGGTAGTTTGCTATTTATTTCCTTTGACATCTGATCTACTATAATTTCTTTCACAAGAGGTTTGGAAAAAGAATTTATATTACAGAAAAAATTTATATGATACTCATAACTTTTAATGTTTGCCTATAATATAAGTACATACAGTAGAACCTCTTTTTAATGACCTCACGATACAATGACCCCTTCGTTAGAACGACCATCTTAAAAAGTCCCAATTATTTTACCATAGGAATAATGTTAATTTTAAATCATTACAACGACCCCAAGCATATTTTTTTCGTTAGAGTGACCGCCAATTTTAGACCGCAGAGCTCATGAGCAAGTGGGATATTTTAAAATTATTGTACTGTGGTGCAATATTAAGAAACATGTACTCCTCTCTTTGTGTCTGCTTAAAGGGACCCTTTCGTCACGTACGACATTGATGTCCTAGGTAGATGACACTCCAGACACTAATAAAATGTCCCAGCTCCTCAGTGTCAAATTTCCGGATCTTCAATTATCTTTTAATGAGTTTGTTGCGGTAGATGAAACTTTACAGTGCTGCGAAGAAAATTTGAATGAGGACGATTTTATTGCCCGTATTACCGGAAATGAAGAAATCTGCGATTCCGACAACGGAGAAGAAATCGTCCAAGCTTTTGAAAAAGTGAATGAAAAAGAAGCCTTCAATGCAATCAATGCCTTGCGTCAATATTTTGAAGGACAATTTATTTCTGAAGATATTCTTCAAAATCTAACGGATATGGAATCAGTAATAATGAAATATTCCCAAATGAACTTGAAACAAGCGTCAATCAAAGATTTTTTTTTCAAAAATTGAGTAATGGAAATACAAATAAATAGAAGTGTTCTCTAGGTATGTGCTGTTGCATTTCTTTTCTCAATCAAAAAAAATTTTTTTTTCAATTCGTTACAACGTCCATGTGATATTGGTCCCACAGAGGGTCGTTATACCGAGGTTCTACTGTAGTAATAAAATCATAGTACGTGTTTAATATCTATGCTATAAATAAGACCTCATAATAGAGTACATATTACACCCTCGGCAATAAGTATTGAAGTTTAGATTTTGTAGATTCAGTGACAAACATTCTTTTCTCAATCAAAAAAAAAAATTTTTTTTTTCAATTCGTTACAACGACCATGTGATATTGGTCCCACAGAGGGTCGTTATACCGAGGTTCTACTGTAGTAATAAAATCATAGTACGTGTTTAATATCTATGCTGTAAATAAGACCTCATAATAGAGTACATATTACACCCTCGGCAATAAGTATTGAAGTTTAGATTTTGTAGTTTCAGTGACAAACGTTAAAGAATTTCATATTAATTTAAATCACAGTAATTAAAGATTATTTCATTAATATAGCGTAATATAGAGATTTTGACTACGCATTAAGTACTAATAAATTTTTGCATTTCGTTATTAACATTTATGACTTATTATTTTTCTTTGTTGAAAGAAAAAGCATGTACGTTAATTACATATTGTCAAACATAAATCCCATTTTTAAAGAAATTTGCCAGTTTAATGAAAAGAGGAAATGTTTATGAACACAAACTTTCCTCTTATTTTTTTCCCTCGTAAAAGGGATTTAAATTCCTTTACTGATACCGGATAAAAAATAAAGCAAAAATGTTTTATTTAGCGTTATTTAACGGGGTTTTTATGAGTTAATATTCTGCATTTTTATTTCCCCCCGTTCTTTTTTCATCGGGGAGATAATAAATGTCATGTGTTTGTATTTTTTGAATAACGATATAATCCGAAAGAAATTTTTTTATATAAATTTATTCGGGGTTTTGGTAATTAAGTAAGTCTGATAGTTTTTAACAACAGAAGATGCAATTAAATGGATAATACACACTATTCATCACTGTCACCTATATATTAATATTATTTTTTTCGGTTATGAATGCAATAAATTTAGCGGTATGTTAATAAAAAGTGGTGCTCCCGTTAAAACGTGCCCATTTTCTATATAATTTACCGTTTGTTTATATACACAAGAACTGTAGGAAAGTTATATTTAATGTAAAAAATAGCTTTTTAAATCTTCAGATCTATGTTAATTTGGTAGAGTAGTCAAATTCCTCTGCAGGTATGTAACCATTCGTAATCTCTTTTAATACATTGTGTGCGGGTACATTTCGAAGTGGAATTTTTCCGGGAGTGGGCGTTTTGCGCGTAAATTTAGTTATTCAGTTAAATCTCAATAGATCGAAGATTATTTAATTTTTTAAGCAACTTTTCGTATTTTATATTGAATTATATAAACAAATATATAAATAGACAAATAAAGAAATATATATATATATATATTATATATAAATATATATATATATATATATATATATATATATATATATATATATATATATATATATATATATATATATATATATATATATATATATATATATATATATATATATATATAAATATACTATATATAATATTATTTTCGCAAGGATAATAGAAAGTTAATTTTAAGTCTAACTTGATTTATTAATTGTACCTTCCCTTTCTGTGGTTCCGCATCGACTGCTGTAAAAACTAGTTTTTATTTATCTAAATTTTTCCAGAATCTATGTAGTAGACAAGAACATTCGACTTCGTTTTCCTGTATATGACGTTTTTTTTTTTGTACCCACAAACAAACCATGTTGTTACACTAATCCGTACTAGTACGGGTCTCGCGCTCAAGTATCAATCGTCAGAAAGTGTACTAGTACGTGTCCCGCGCTCAAGTATCAATCGTCAGAAAAGTACTAGTACGTGTCCCGCGCTCAAGTATTATCAATCGTTAGAAAACGTACTAGTACTTGTCCAGAATAGAATCTGTTAAGCAGATGGTGATTTTTTTACACCTGATTTCTTATAATTGTTTTTATGTAATTGTTTGGAAAAAGTATCTATACTCAGATATAACATATACAATATTTAAGACTTTTAATGTTTTCCTAAAATATACATTGTAATAAAATCATAGAACACGCTTCAGAGACATGTTTTATGTAAGGCCTCATAATACATTAAATGTTACACTTTGAGCAACAAATATTGAAATACCGAAATATGCCGTTTTATAACACATAATTTAAAATGGATCTTTAATATAATTATAATTATACGAGAAGCACAGTGAATCTAAAAGTTTGAAGTCTGAAGAAAAATACAAAACTTTGACTAGATTTGTGTTACAATACAAACTGAATGCTTAGTTGTTTAAGTGGTAATAAAATAGTGATGACTCACTAACGGAAATTTTTATCCATCCATAAAATGCGAACATTAAAATATCAAGGAAACAATAGAATGAAATTTTTACATCAAGGACGGAAGTTAAAGCATAAAAATGCATAGGATGTCTAAACGTTTCGTCAAGAAACGCTTCATTTATCGTGTTGTCGAGAATTTCGGAAGTAAATCCAACCATGTATAGCATTTCCTCAAAAACATTACCACGCTTTAGTTCGTTTCAAAGAAATAAATGAAGAAATCTTTTAGGATAATATGATTTAAGATGACTTATATTTGTAGAGGTTTCTTTTTCATTGAGGTAGGTACTTTGCCTTCAGCATTCGTTTATCCCATGCTTCTAGTATGGTGATAGTTTCATTACGGTAGCACTATATTGATGACTAACATTACACCTTATGAGGTGATATGTTTCATTTAGAGATAAAAGTAACATTACACGTTATGAGGTGATATGGTTCATTTAAAGATAAAAGTCAAGTACACTTTGTGGGAGCTCGTTACCGTAATATCGTGTTCATAATAGCTACATTGTATCGCTCGCTAATCTCACTATACAATGTGAATGGTTTTTTATACATTTTTAGAGTTGAATACAACTGTTTATATTATGAGTTAAGTTTGGAGTGCTAAAACCAACTTTTGAACATATTCAGAGTTCGATGCAGCAGCAGTTTCAAAGCATTAAGTTTAGAGTGCTAAAATGGGCTTTTGCTATAGAAAGACTAATGATGGATTACAAAACAGGAAAACCTCTTTAAATTACTCGAGTACTATATTGCTGACCAACATTACACTCTGTGACGGGATATATCTCCTTTGGAGATAGTAGGTAAGTCCACTTCGTAAGAGCTCGTTACCCTAATCACTATACAATGTGAATGGTTTTACCTTTTTGTTTTTTACACATTTTTAGAGTTGAATACAACTGTTTATGTTACGATACGTTAAGTTTGGAGTGCTAAAATCAACTTTTGCTACATGAAAACTAATGTTGGATTACGTTACAGAAAAAACTCGGTTAAATTACGGGAGAACTATATTTATGACCAACATTACATTCGGGACAAATCTCTTTTGGAGATAGAAGTTAAGTCCATTGCTTGAGAGCCGAACGATGGCCGATTGGTTAGGGTATTGGCTTTCGGTATCGGAGTTCGTGGGTTTGTATCCCACAGTGGTATGGATGTTCGTAGCCTTTTGGGATCGGCTTTAAGCTGTAGATCCCGGTCTCATTAGCCCTGGTGTTGCAGAAAGTAGACCGTAGCACTCCAAATCAAAAGCACTGCCTGAGAACTCGTTTCTCTAATCACTATACAATGAAGGGTTTTGCCTTTTTTTTACCTTTTTAGAGTTGAATACAACGGTTTATGTTACGATACGTTAAGTTTGGAGTGCTAAAATCAATTTTGCTACATGAAAACTAATGTTGGATTACGTTACAGAAAAAACTCGTTAAATTACGGCAGCACTATATTGATGATCAACATTACATTCGGGACAAATCTCTTTTGGAGATAAAAGTTAAGTCCAGTGTCAGAGAACTCGTTACTCTAATCACTATACAATGTGAATAGTTTTTACTTTTTTACATATTGAGTTGAATACAAAGGTTTATATTACAATACTTTAATTTTGGATAGCTAAAATCAATTTTTGTCATACGGAGAAGTAGGTTTGGAGCATTACGGATTATTATTTTTTTAATACACAAGATCTATTGAGGCCACAATTCAATTGTGTGTACTTAAGCAATACAGATACCATACAAATCCATTACAGGCCCCAGAAAAAAGATTAATTGTAACCATAAACGAGATGATTTAAGAGTTTCTTTTGAGCATTAAAAAAATGTTATTTTTTTAATCCAAAATAAAAATAAGGAAAACTGACGCGAAAAATGAATCTATTGCATAACAGCATTTGTATGACAATAAGTAATAGACAGAGAATGCTTTTCAAAAAGATAATTTCAGGGATATTTATTTCTAAACTTCCGAGAAGATTTCTTGTTTTTTTTTTATAGAGGAAAAGTATTGAAAAAGCTAATTTAACTCTGATTTTACAATAAAATATATAAAAATATAACAATGTTTAATGAATGTAACAATGTTATAATATGCGTTTCTTTCTACAACACGTATGGCAATTACATGGCATTTGTGCTAACTTTGGCACGCCAGAAAATTTTCCTGAAACATTAAAAATTTTTAAAAGTCACAATATACAACAAAGAAAAAATAATTGTAAAAATATCTGTTTTACGTCATGAAATGATGTTATGCTAGTTTGGTGTTATATAAGTCTGAACAAATTTGTAAACAATCCACTCGAGAGTGCGTAAAACATCATTTATAAAATAAGTATTGAGTTTCTGATTCATCCATTATAATTATTAAAATTTAATAATTTTTCTGACCATTTGTTTGAGAAATTAATTTGCTTCAGCCACAGCCATACAATATTGAGAACAAGTCACCAAAACAGAAAGTTACTCCGGACGAGGCAAACCAAACAACAAAAACGAATAAAAGATTATTTTTGTACAAAAATATTGTAATTCCTCCCTATTTTCTGTTTATCAATTATTACAAATAAAATTGTTTTCAAGTGCTACATATACGAGTATAAGATACTTGCACTAAAAAAAATTACAATTCAGTTCACTTTGATAAAATCTTATTTATCAAGACCGTTCTAAATGAAAGCATTAAAACTCCATTGGAATACATAAAATTAAAAGAAATTTCACATGCTATTTCACGTTATTAATGAAATATTATAACTAAAGAAAGAAAAATTCTTTAATAGAATAAATAAATAGATACATTATATGCAATATACCGATTCAATATTTCATATGCAATATTGATACAATACAATGCTGATTGATATGCAATATTATTTCGTCAAAATAGATATGGTTACTGCATAGAGAATCACTGATTATTAGAACATGCAAAGACAATGTAAATGAAATAATATTATTAAATATTTCAAAAAATAATTTCAAAAGTAATATGAAAAACATAGATAGTTTTTAATTGTACTCAAGTTCTAGTTTTAGGTACTATGTTATTATGAAGGATTTTACAGTTTTTAAAGATTATGTTTTTAACATTCCTTTAATAAATGAAGTACAAATCATTAGATTAAAAACTTCAACGGTAAGACAAATGTTATTGCTATAGGTGACATGAAACTCTTTAAATATTTCTATTTTAAATATTGCAGTAAACAATTGTTTTGTATTTTAGAATTCTTTATAAAGAGCCGAACGATGAGCCGACCTCCGGTTCTGGAGTTCGTGGGTTCAAGTCCCACTGTGGCAGGGATGTTCGGAATCGGCTTTAAACAGTAGGTCCCAGTCTCATTAGCCCTCGTAGCGAAAGAGTAGAACGCTCCACAGCACACCAAACAAAAAGCATATCCAAAAAAGTAAATCCTGATTCAACAGTTCATTTAAATAAAATTAAAATTTCGAAACTTTAAAAGTCTTTTAAAATTGTTATAACTTTTTTCAAACATTAATAATTTTCTATTAAATTTTTTAGATTATTAAAAGCTTTCATTCAAAATTGTGCTTAAATATACAGGCATCTCTAAAATTATATTTTATTCAAAAATTTTATTAACATTTAGTGACAAAGAATGAAATTTGTCAGTTTCTTTACTGGATTTGTAATTTAAAATAGAAATTAGCAATTTGTTTCTAATTACATGCGCAATTTTATTCTAAGCATTATAGAAAACGTCTATAAAAAATTTGACATTTTTATTTTATGTATATAAAAATTTTAATGAATTGCCTTTAAAGGAAAACAACCATGTTAAAATGGCCATTTTTTACATGCGAAATACGATCAAATAATATTTTGAGACATTGTTATTATAAAGGATTTAAAAATTTCAAATACACTTTTAACCTTAAACGTTAATTTAGTGAATGAAATATACAACTATATATTAAAAACCTCAGTGGCAAGGCGGATTTAATTATTAAGATGAAAAAAAAAAGCACCATGTCATTACGTAGACCAAAAATATATAAAATAGAAGGATAATTTTTATCTATTCGAAGATATTATTATGAGACACTACTTTGTTGTAAAGGATTTTATGGGTTTTTAAAGATATCTTTCATCCCTAAACCATTAATTTTGTGATCAAAATAAACATCTTGCGATGAAAGATCTTAGTGGAAGAAAAATATTACTGATTAAGGTAAATACAACGGAAATACGCTGATGTGAAAATTTAAAAATAGAAAGAGAAATACAAGGTAGTTAACTATACTAGTATATTGTTTTGAGTTATTATACTGTTATGAAGGATTTTTCAGTTTTTACAGATAAATTTCATCCCCAAAATATTCATTTTATAAGAGAAATAAACATATTAAAATTAAACAGCTCTGGTGAAAGACGAATAGTAATGATTAAGATAAAAACCACAGCGGCAATATAAAGTAGAACATTTTAAATTTAGAACGAAAAACATACCATTGCTTTTAACTATTATTTATAGTTTAGAGTAACTATACTGCTTTGAATGAATTAAGAGTTTTCAAAAATATATTTCAACATCAAAAACTATCTCACTTATTTTTTATTGTAAAAAAATTTTATCCATCTTTCAGCTTTTTTAGGTTATATAATCAAGTAGCAAGACAAATATTAATGGGTAAGATAAAAATATCCTTAAATTTGTCTAAAATATTTTTGTTTCAGAATTGGATGATTCTGAAGAATTTCAACACCAGCATTTTTTTTTTATTAAAAATAAATAAAACTTCAGATGCAGTAATATTCATAGCTGTAGTTCGTATGCTGTCTGAAAGTGAGTAGGTAGACAAACAGGGGGGAAACATGTTTACGTAACTTTTAAGTTATCTGCGTGCGCAGCTTGCCGTCGGCTCACCATCTGCACTAAACAGTATATGTAGAGTACTCTGTTGCTTTTTTTAATCAGAAATGTGAGAACATCAAATATGGGTGATAGAGCTATTTTAAAAATCTTTAATGTTTTACTGCGTTCTTATTTATATAACATACAGAAACAAAACTAATGTATTGAGTCTAAGATAAAGAATGTTTTATAAGTCTTAAATGTAATTAAAGTGTCTGGTATCTTTTAATTACTACAAAATCAATCTTATTTTAGACTTCCCGTAGCTCAAGATGTATATATATATATATATATATATATATATATATATATATATATATATATAATTTAGAAAAATGATATGTTTATTGATTTCTCAGCTAGCTTTCATTATGATTACGGGACAAAATTATTTCTAGAATTAACAGATCGGTTTTAGATAAATCTAAATTGCAAAAACTGTTATTTTTTACAGCTATTTTTGTCAGTTTTATACAATATTGGATATTTATTCTTATTTTCAATTTTATTTTTAGTTGATATTAAAACAGCATGAATTGTCTTTAAAATGATGAACTTGGTTATTTATGTGGTATAAATTTTAATTTATAGCTTTTCCAAGCTAAGTCTTTGAAATGTCTAAAAAATGTAAAAGAAATTTTTTAATCGGGTGAGGGGGCGAAAGAACGTGTAACGTTCATTTCAGACTACATTATTTTAAAGACATTTTATACTGATTAAATTTTTACTAAAAGAAATTGTACATATTTATAGGAATAAATATTCACAGCTCAATCAAATAACTGTCAATAATTTAAATTTTGATATTGTAAAAACTTTTGATATCACATAATGAAAAAAGAAAGATAATTTAATAATTAGTAAAATTTTCATTTTTTAAATAAATAGTTTTTAAGGGGTCTTAGGACAGTTAAGCTTTCAAAATTTTTGCTTTTTGAATTATATATATATATATATATATATATATATATATATATATATATATATATATATATATATATATATATCTGTAAACATTTTCACAGATTTTGATACCATCATTTCTCTATAGCAAATAGATCGGTAGTTCTAGAGAAATAGTTTTTTAAGTCATGTGTCAAGTTCATACATAACTGGAACTTTAAAATACTGTTTCTTAGGTTTCATACTATTTAGTTTTACGCAAGATATCTTACAAATTATTTATGACATTTCGTATATTGTAAATACATATTTAATACGACTCAAACAGTAAATAATTTAATTATTATCGTGATATTATCATGCGATTCGGTGAGAAAAAAAATGTCTGATATAAATAAGGAGTGAAGTCTTTTGAAAAGTAACGGTCTAATTTATTGTTTGCTTATTTATTCCTTTTTACTTGTTTGTTTAAGATTGCTTTTACATTTGCAAATTGCTTGAACCCTTTGAAATGAAAGAAAAAAGTTCTGAGATCGGAAAAATGAACTCCGAAAAGGGGTCAAGAGATGGTTTTCGAATGTCCTAATGTCCTAAAGAGAAAGAAAAACAGTAGAGAAAAAAGTTAAAAGAGATAAAGAGAAAGAAAAAGGAGTAGAGAGAGAGAGTAGGAGAAGAAATAAAGAGAAAGAAATAGGAGTAGAGAGAGAGAGTAGGAGAAGAAATAAAGAGAAAGAAAAAGGAGTAGAGAGAGAGAGTAGGAGAAGAAATAAAGAGAAAGAAAAAGGAGTAGAGAGAGAGAGAGAGAGTAGGAAAAGAAATAAAGAGAAAGAAAAAGGAGTAGAGAGAGAGAGAGTAGGAGAAGAAATAAAGAGAAAGAAAAAGGAGTAGAGAGAGAGAGAGAGAGTAGGAGAAGAAATAAAGAGAAAGAAAAAGGAGTAGAGAGAGAGAGAGTAGGAGAAGAAATAAAGAGAAAGAAAAAGGAGTAGAGAGAGAGAGTAGGAGAAGAAATAAAGAGAAAGAAAAAGGAGTAGAGAGAGAGAGAGAGAGAGAGTAGGAGAAGAGATAAAGAGAAAGAAAAAGGAGTAGAGAGAGAGAGAGAGTAGGAGAAGAAATAAAGAGAAAGAAAAAGGAGTAGAGAGAGAGAGGGTGAGGGAAGAATTTGGAGAGAGTGGGTATGAAGGTGAGAAGGGAGAGAGTAGAAGAAGAGAGAAAGTGTAAGATGAAGAGAGCGAGTGAGTAAGAGAAAGAGTGGGGAATAGGAGAGAGTGAGTAAGTGAGTGAGATGGGATGTAGTAAGAGAAGAGAGTGTAAGAGAAGGAAAGAGATATATAGATAGAGACAGAGAAGAGACTAAATAATTTTGAAATTTCGAAGAAATATAACATCTAAAAATACGCATGGAGTGATTCGAACATTCGTACAAAAATTTTGGTTCTGAAAAAACATTTAATACCAGTACTAACAACAGATTTTTTTTTTGGGGGGGGAGCGGGGGTAATAATTATATTTGTAATAGGATGAGGGAAATTAAAAACTACATTTGCTTTTAATTTTCACTTACATTTCATAACTAAATGAAATAGAAATTGGGAAATTCGGCCAACATTTCAACCAGTTAAAAAAAATCCCACTGTCACTTTTAGTTGTAGAATATTAAAAAAAAAATCTGTGTGTTTGCATTGATGATCAGGTAATTGAATTTATTCATACATAAAAAATATATAGTTTTCATTTAATTTTTATTAATATAAACTAGTGACTCACCGTAGTAACTTAACGTTAACTCGCCATTTGCTTGGTTGTTTGGCACAGTTTATTTACTTTTTCTTTACCTCATACTTATGGCTTCTTTCAATTTGCCAGATCTTTTCTATTGTTTTCTTTCTTCCTTACACAATGTTTAGACATATTATGTCACAAACAATGTAATTCCATTTTTTTTTCTCTTTAGGCGTTGCTGAAGAATACGCAATATTTTTTTTTTCTTTTTAGCTGTGTTAGTACGTTATCTACTACTCTGCTGTTAATAAGAATTGCGAAATCAGTCCCACTGATAGGCAGTAAAACTCGGAAATGAACAAAAATTAAAGGAATAAGATTGATGCTTTTCACACCAAGGATTTTGCAGCAGTTCTTAGAATATATTGTCTTAGTAAAATAAGTAACATTGATCTATGCTAAAAATCAAACAGTCGTTCCCTGACTAAGACCCTAAAAAAGAGGCAATGCATAAATCCTTCCAATGAAACCACCATACACCACTAGAACTGCGCATACTTGGGCACCACATGGCCCAAGAAAGAGAGGAAGATCTTCGCCTCTTACACGAGCGGTCTCTAAACTTACATATATTTTAAATACTACAAAATCATTTCAAAAGATAAATATTAAAATAATCTTAAGATAATTCATGTTTTAAATTAGCATTTTTTAAGATGATAAAAGAATTCTAAATAAGCTTATTGAAATTTTGAGCAAATGTGATTTCGATTATAATTATTTTTAAATAACCAATTATAATGTTAAATTCATGAGTGAATTTAATATAAATGAATATTTATAGAAATTTAATTTTAATAAAACACGCAAAATACACAAGAACAATAAAATGAAGCTTCTGAGCAACTGTACCATTTTTAAATTCTAATTTGAGTTACTAAAAGGCTGCTAGGCTACTGCTGTGAGCTACCAGGACACGAATAAGAATTTTTTCAAATTCTTACGCTTCTTTATAGCCTAAAAACATACATTTCTAGTAAATATGAAATAAGTTTTAATAAAAATGTGTATAAGGAACCAATAAAATGTATATAAGAAATAAAATAGGTATCATTAGAAATATCAGAACAGATTTTTTTTAACAGCTACTTTAACTTTAATGCAGAGGATAGCACTCTTCTTGATTACCAATAAGTTTTTAAAGTTGGGATGATAGCCACCATTTGAAAACAATAGTCTTAAACCGTTTACTATCCCTTTACTGCCACTTGAAAATATTACTACTTAATACTACCGAACACTTAATAACTGTTTTATATTCTGTAAATATTTTCACAAAAATATTATAAAAAACCAAGTAAAAATTCATAAATATACATAGGATGCTTTCCTCCACAAAAATATTTTCTTTAAATCTTGTTAGCATATCTCGGATTATCTTAATCTGTCGCTTCATGTAATTCGTAATTTTTAATTATATTATATTTTTATTATCATTCTGTTCTGCCCAAACTCAGGCAACCTTATCTTTTAATAGCATTAAGTTTTAATCTCTCATCATTCATAGCCAACATCATTCCAACAGTTTGCATGCATAAAATTCCTAGATATCTCTGAACTAGAGCGCTTGGCCCAGGAAGTTCAGGCACTTTAGCTTCCAGTGCGATACAGTTGTTGTCCAAATGTGCATCAATCAAACTCTTTCTGTATTTACAATTTGCCTTTTATAAATTTCATACTGGAAAACGAACACCCACGGATATATATAATGCTAACCATTGCCATAACTTTTGGACCAGTTAGACCACAATTATGTTGGAAGAAAACCAGAAAAACTCTATGAAGCATGCCAAAAAAATTCTGGAAAAAATGTGACCAGTGATCTAGGTAAACGATTTCTCGAATCTAGAACATAAAAAAGAAAATTATTTATGCAATATCCAAGTTTAGTGATAAAACGTATGGAAATAATGCAGAACACATTTAAATAATTTAAAATAAGAAATGATTCAATGAGATGGTTAAAGGAATGAAGTCATAATGATAGAAAAAAATTGTTATTTTTACCTATTTATTATGTGATAAATTGATAAATTTAATCGCTTGCTCTTAAAATGGGGCTTGATATAATGGCATTAAACGCTCGGAAAGGGGACGGGGTGGATTTCGAACGTTTTAAAGAGGACAGTATTTTTTGCTGTGATACGAAGCTTATTCATACCAGTTTACTTCAGAATCGGATCTATAGTTTAGGAAAAGATAAACTTTACTCGCTATGAATTTTGCAAACTCTAACTCATCAAAAATCCAATATGGATGCTCTATCCATTCCAGGTCCAGAAGCTTTATAACTTCGAGGACAGACCGGCAGATAACTTAGGCTATTATTACATTACGAGAAGAAAGTTTAAGGATACACAACATGAAATGTTTATGTGGCCAGGGACATCCGTAAAGCAATACGCGAATTTAATAAAAATAATAAAAATTATAAAAAGCTGAAAAAATAGTAAAAATTTATTTTAAAAATAATAAAACAACTTTCGAAATAAGAATTTAAAAGAAAAAGCAGAAAATATTAAATTTATTAGACATTAAAAAAATTTCGATGCGTCGGGGATAGAACCGTCAACCTGAGAAGTACGACGATCAAGTGGGCGGATAGCCTACCAAACGTACAACGCCTGCACGTTGTTAATCAACTAATTAGAGTATATGAAGGTTCAAGTAGAAACAGTCCAGTAATTTAAATATTACTCTCCGCCTTTGCCATCCTATCAAGAATGCATTTCGTATAGAATAAGAGGAAGGATAAGGCTTGAAATAATAGCATTAAACGCTCGAAAAGGGGGAATGGGTGGATTTCGAACTCGCTGACAGACAACTTAGGCTATTATTATATAGGGGATACTGGAAAACGAACACCCACGGAGATATATAATGCTAACCATTGCCATAACTTTTGGACCAGTTACACCACAATTATGTTGGAAGAAAACCAGAAAAACTCTATGAAGCATGCCAAAAAAATTCTGGAAAAAATGTGACCAGTGATCTAGGTAAACGATTTCCCGAATCTAGAACCCCGAATGTAGAATCTAGAATGTAGAACCTTAACCTCTGGACTACAGTCAGCCTTTGAACTATAAACCATAGATTAGAAATAGTAAAACGGAATGAGGAAAACATAAAGTGGTGAAAAGAAGCTCTCACTTTCTCAAATTCTGCTTGTGAACTTATTACTGACCAGTTCTATGGAAGAAGAGTGCCAAATTTCCTTACTTTATTCAATTAATTGATACACCAGAGAATCTGATTTTACAATTATATAATTTTAAATTGATAATTTTTCTGGAAAAACAGTAAATAACAGATAGGACGATTAGAAAATTGTAACTGTAACGGCTACGGATAGTCTAAATTCGGAAAACAGCATTTTTAAATTTATTTTTTTATTTTTCAAATAATAACAATCATGGCATCTACAAAGGTTTAATATTTCCTTTCATGTAGCCAAATAGCCTTCCAGATTGTCCGTCCTTGTCTCATATGAATATCAAAATCATATTTACCGGTGGAAAAAATGTATTAAAAATGAAGGAGTATTATGAACCCCTCGGACAAATGAATAAATATAAAACGCAAAATAAAATAAATTATTCTCCGAATTTTCCTATAGTGAGTAAGAAAATCCAAAGAATTATTTATCAGAAAAATCACTCACAGTCATTGCCATTGTGAATCCAGGCATAAGGAAAACCACAAGTTTGAGTTTAAATCTTATTTCTGAAGCTAAAGTGCATTCAAGGTGGCAGGAAATTTTTCAAAACTGATTTCTTTAGTAAATTTGCTTTAAAATTTATTGTTATAAATAGTTAATTTATGAAAAAGGGGTTAAAATTAACATTTATTTATTATTATTGTTTTCTCAAAAGTAGCGATACAAAAAGTTCCATACACATTTCTTTCATATATAATGTGATCGCTTTCATTTAAAGGATTTTTTTCTCTTTAAAATAAAACTTATTTGTTGTTGTAAAATTACTAAGAGAAAGACAGTTAAAACATCAAAAATACCATTTTCTTTTACAGAATTTCTATAATATCTCTTTTAAGTACAGGATAGACAGATTTTACGTTTTGAAACATTTGAGCCAACTTTTGTTTCATACACTATAAGGCTAATTATTCATAAATTTCAAGAAAGTATGACAGTTAGAAATACACCTGAAGTCTTTCAAATATTCATGAAATACAATTTTTAAGTTATAACTAGATATGATTGTAATGCATATTGTGGTAATAAATGCATGCCTTATGCACTGAATAAGTGGATATACACTGGATTTTCCAGTAATATAAACCTTAATCCGATACTTGCTTTCACCGCAAAAGGGATATTTTCCATCTTGATTTTAACTTTGAATTATTATTATTAATCTTTCAACCGATCTCCTAAAGAAGGAATATTTTTTTTTAAATTTTTGTAAACTTTGAATATAAATATTTTGGTCAGTTTTTATCACTGAAAAGGGGAACTTATTCTGTTATTATAACCCACGTTATTAAGTAGAATAGAATTTACATTAGGGGATTGGAAATCTCCTAATGTAAATTTTATTCTGTTATACGAAACTTTCTGTTTTATGAGCTTTCGTCTTACGGTGATTGGTTACAGGCCGTATTGGGATACTATAAACTGAATGTCAACTTAGAAGGAAAATAGTTTTATCAATGAACGGCTTGCATTTAAAGATTTACTAAAGCAGCTTTATCACATGACAGAAATTTATATAAGAGTAAGAAAACCCTTTTTAATTTTAAATTACTTGCAAAATATTTCTGTAAATCTCTTTTTTAACGTATATATACGTCTTAAGCCACTATAATTTTCGAAACACACAAAAACACACTGACATACAGAATTTTCCAATCAGTAACGGGGTAAAGTTTGTTTCCAGAAATGTTTTGATATAAACCATCTATTGTTAGAAATATTTTCCCTATATGTTACGATTCAGCTGAATTAATCCAAGTTAGTCGGCACCTAGCATCTTTAGCGAGCTTGTTTCATGACTGTATATGATAAATCTTCAATTTGAACCACAATGTCTTTCAGTGAAGACTCTAATTCTCAGTTGAACGGGCTCATTATCAGAGCATTCAAGTCACCTCGATTAAAAAAAAGATTAAAAATAACTCATTAAAATTAAAAAGTTGCCAAACTGCAAAAACTGAATAAATGATATGCTAGAGAGAATTTGCTTAATATCTGGTTTTTAAATTCTAACAATGAATAACAATCATAATCCAGCGATAGTATTTTAATCACTATATTTCTATAGAGCTGTTCTATATACAGCTTCGCTTAATGTGATCGCGGCTAATGTTATCAATCGCTTAGTATTATCTAAATCACTTGATTCCGATTTTCTCTATTCATTTGTACGTTTATATTATCGCTTTATGTGATTGTTACATCCGTTAATGGGATCAGTTTTCGAACCTCATTTTAACTGGCAAAGGAATATTCACAATATATTCAGAAAGAACCCATTATTTTCTTTCTCTTAGCTGTTGTTTGAATTTCCGAGAATTCTCTTCTTCAACCTAGGGAAATGGAGAATGGACAAAGGAGTGGGAAATTACACGTTCCTGGAATTTTTCAGAAATACGCACACCCTGCTGGTGGTCAATGGTTGTCAGATAAGCAGAAGGCAACACATTATTATCGGAACTGAGCCGTAGTCACATTTTATGCCTTGTTCGCTTACATGCAGCTTGTCGATATGGAAGCCAGAAAGCGAAATGATTTAACATTAAAACAAAAGATCGAAATATTAAATCGTTACTACAGGTTGATTATGATTACGATAAAAATTATCAATGATCTTCTTAGAAAAAATTGTAGACAATCAGCAATTGATCACGTTTTTAATTATGTATACAAGTCTTATGTTTTAAAGGATATTATACAGTACATAAATATAAGGTATTTTTTCATTCTGTTTTGAAATTTAGAACGCGGGAACTAAAGGGGGGAATTTATCTAATTCTGCATATCGTTTATTGTTATCAAAAACACGGTATCCCAAAATGATAACATTAAGCGGACTGCACTGTATATAGAATTTCTATAGATTCATCCTTTGTCCAGAAGAAAATGAAAATAAATTCTATAGCAGAAAATAAGCCTGTTTCATTTTGTGAAAAATGAGATGGAGTAATAACTTTTAGAAAGAAAAATAAGTTTTTAACTATAATCTCTAAAAATGCCTCTTTTTCTTTAATTATTCCAAGAAAGCTTGTTTTTTGTTTGTAATTTAAGCCGGTAAGTTCTAAAGTATATTATTTATAAAAAAAAACTCTTTTAAGATTCACTTTAAATTTAGTTGTCTCACATCGCTAACATGCACAATATAAAAAACAACTTCTTGATTCCTTCTTTTGCCAAACCCTCATAAATTTTAAACCTTTAGATAAGTTTAAAAAGAGCTAGCTGTCAATCGCTACTTGAAAAGACCTTTTTTTTTCTTACACGATGCTTCGCTTGACGTAAAAGTAACTTGTATTGTTGTAGTACAGGATTTTTAACAGTATTTAAAACAATGTTGAGTTTTTAATAATGTCCTGTACATTGAGAGAGCAAGGAAATAACACACAATATAGTCTAGGTAAGAATAATACGAAAAAAAGAATCAAAATTATAAAAAATGAATTGCTTTATCCGTTTAAAAAGCAATTAAAAAAGGACAAATTATGAGAAGCAGTGCTTTATATGCAGTGGACTCTGCTTAACCCTCTGACTGCTCATCCCGCGATTTCCACGGGCAATTCAAATGTAACAAAATTTGCTCATCCCGCGATTTTAGTGGGCATGTGTTTTTCTTCCTTTATTAAGAAGCACATTCTGCCTTTTCACTGTTTAACCAGTGAAATAAATTATACACAGTATTAGACATTTAATTAGGTAAATAGAATTATATGACTAGAACTATTATAGTTATATTAGATAACAGAATTATAGATAGTATGTTATAAATAGAAACTATGTTAAAGTTGAAATTTATTATAAAATAAATGTTTTATGTGATAACATCTGAAATTAGTTTTTCTGAAAGCTTATTTTCTCATGATAAAAGTCAATTTAAAAAAATATTTTCTAGAAAAGAATTAGTATTTCAATTCTCCAATATATATATATATATATATATATATATATATATATATATATATATATATATATATATATATATATATATATATATATATATATATATATATATATATAATATATATATATATATATATATATATATATATATATATATATATATATATATATATATATATATATATATATATATATATATATATATATATATATATATATATATATATATATATATATATATATATATATTTATATATATATATATATATATATATATATAGATATATATATATATATATATATATATATATATATATATATATATATATATATATATATATATATATATATATATATATATATATATATATATATATATATATATATATATATATATATATATATATATATATATATATATATATATATATAGAGAGAGAGAGAGAGAGAGAGAGAGAGAGAGAGAGAGAGAGAGAGAGAGAGATAGATAGATAGATAGATATAGATATAGATATAGATATAGATATACTTAAACAATGCAAAAAATAATCAATTTTTAAAAAGATCTCGGTTTACAAATTGAGCAGTCAGAGGTTAATGTGATCAGTTTGGGACACCGTGATTTTGATAACAATAAACGATATGCAAAATTAGATAAATTTACACCACCCCCTTTAATTCACACGTACTAAATTTCAAAACAAAATGAAAACACACACCTTATATTATCCTGCATTTATGTATATTTAACCCATATTGTACCACATCAACTAAATATTTCTGTAAGTTATTAAAACTTAATCCATATCATTAATATGGTGTAACTAAGTATATAAAACCAAAATTTTGAAAAAATATTTTTAATTTTTTATGTAATTGGCTGTCCTATAAATAGGACAACGGTCCATTACACTACTTAACAAATATCACTTACATTGCATTAGGCTGATTCATAGGGGAAATTTGGG
Organism: Pardosa pseudoannulata; assembly: GCA_032207245.1. Lineage (NCBI taxonomy): Eukaryota > Metazoa > Arthropoda > Arachnida > Araneae > Lycosidae > Pardosa > Pardosa pseudoannulata. The sequence goes on from CM063503.1 coordinate 62,633,601, forward strand.
GAAACAGTCAAAACAAAATCCAACATTACATTTTAAGCATACTCTTGTAGGTTTTCTCTTGCCAAAAGATCGAAATATTAAATCGTTACTACAGGTTGATTATGATTACGATAAAAATTATCAATGATC